>OX388320.1:17315833-17977594 GCA_947579605.1 Athripsodes cinereus
GATATTAGAAGTAGAGCACAACTTTTTATAAACATCCTATGGATAATGCTAGCATTATTAAGTGACAAATATTTCTCATCGCGGATTTTATCATTTACCTACCTAATAAATAACATAAAGCCAATATTTTGTTTCGTCTACCACTATCATAGTTTTTATTTTATTGAAAAAGTGCATGAATAACTAATAGATGAACATTCTATTATTATTCACCCGCATGACAACTCATATAATCGTGTATAATGATTATTGTGTAACACGAAATTATTATTGAAACATGAGCGCGAAAAACACGTTTCGCCATACATAACAGATATATCTATATAATGTAATATAATAATACAAATCCCATCTTCATTTCTCTCAATATACAGCACGATAATGTTACCACTTAAAGCAGTGTAATTACAATTATCTATTTATTTTAATTATAAATATACTACCAGCTGTGCTCATACGAGTATTTTCAACCAGGTAGACTCTTGTAGGTGGGAAATTATTTGTAAAATAACTGTATTGGATATTTTCTATCCGTGAGTATTACATCCTTCAATCATACAGTAGAAAAAACAGTGAATTGGATAATTTTAGTAAAAATGTTCCACACTGAATATAGTAGTAGTATCTATTTCCCTCCGTGTCCGAAGATGGCGCTCTTGTAGCTGCCTGAACACATTACTTCTCTTTCTTTTAAACTCATAATAATAGTTAATATCAGTTACTACTACTACTACTACTATACCATCACGGCATATCCCACAAGTGGGGTAACCAGCAGACCAGCTGCATGTAAGAAACATGCAAGCTGTCCTCTTCGTGCCAGTATAAAATTAAGACATTCAGGATGGGTGGCAAACCTCATCGCTGAATTTAAGATGTACAATGTCTTAATTTTTTCGAACACCTGCCTTTTACAGGACACTCGAAAACTTAAGGAGAAGAGTGGGAGACCAATTCTTTACCGGGTGCTCCACGGCACAAATCAGTTGATTTTACATATTTTTGCATTCTGACTAAAATGCAGTGTAGTTTATTTAAGTGAATTGTTTTGAGTGTTTGCTGTGCTAAAAAGTTAAAATGTAAAATTGTAAAAATAGAAACATGCAAATTAAAACTAATCAAAATTTGTGACAATAATATTTAACCAAATTTGTATTGTAAAAATAGTAAAGAAAATATTATTATAATGTGAAATAATAGTGAAAATGCACCCTTGAAATGATTTGAATCATGAAAACGGCGGAATATAAAATGATCCAATAATAATAATATATTTACTGAGGGCACTTCGGTACATTATTGTGACCATAGAATGAGGCATGGATAACTCAGTGTCACAATTACACCCAATTAGACACACTTTGGGAATCCCTATATTATCCTGTTTTCTTTAAAAATTTAAACTTCACTTCTGTGCTGGTTCGATGTCATCCATGTACGATAATAATCGATAGATACTAATTTTTCCACACGCCAACTTCATACAGCAAAAATGATAAACCTCATTGAAATTTAAAAAAAGAAACAATTGTTTTCTTCTACTAAGTATATATGTTCTTTATTGACAGAGAAAACAAGAGATTGACAATGTCCTTATAAAATGAAAGATGTTTCTCTCAATAAAGAACATAGTATATTAGAAGAAAACATTTGTTTTTTTAATTTCGTTTTGGAATTTTACTGCCTTAACACCGACACAGGTATATAAACCTCATACTTGCTAAGTATACGAGTACTTATTGGACGAACCTATAGTACTTAGGAATATGTATGCATAATTTATCAATACATATTCTTGTTATATTTAGGTATATCAAAACTAATAATATCAATGCACTTATGTACGTTATATGAACACGGCGGTGAAATCAGCTTCCACTAGACATCACCATATATCTACGAGTATGTTACGCCATCGCAATAACAAAATTGTTATTAATAAAATTACTATGTACAGGTGTTGAGTTTAAATGTTGCCAGTGAGTATACAAAATGTGATATAATATTATGTAGTATTAAATTGTATAGGTACCTATATCTAGGTACATACCTGTATACAATTGCACGCTATAACGCTAATTGTCTATAATGTTGTTTGCATTGCGCAATCTTTGAAAGACTTTCAAAATTATATTTGCACTCAAAATAATAGATAGGTACTGTAAAAAGAAACATACATTTATTGAGTTTTATAGTTTTTGTAAATCTTCATACGTCAATCATAGAAATCTGATGCACATTATCAAAGTTTAGCTCGCGAATAAATTTCAAATATGAGTAAATGTCCTTCTCGTCGGATCCCCTAAAGGGCCTAAAGGGATAGAACTTCAGCTCGTTTCTTCATTTTCTGCAGGGATACTCTTGACACAATCTAAATACGATCGTAATCTAGTCTTGATCTAGATCATACGACGCACGAAGGGACTCTGGTCAAAAACACCGCGCTACCGCGACCGCGCGATCGGTATGCGCGTATATTTGGCCAATAGTCACTTCGCGCGTCATATGATTAAGATTAAGATCGTGTTTAGATTTTGTCAAGAGTAACCCTGCTGATATTATACATATACATAATATTTTCATTTTTATTTTTATTTTTTGACTTTAACTGGAGATTGTTATGTCTGTTTTTTATATCGTTTTTATATTTTTGTACATGTGTTGAATGATCGTGTGACCCTGCTGATATTATACATATACATAATATTTTCATTTTTATTTTTATTTTTTGACTTTAACTGGAGATTGTTATGTCTGTTTTTTATATTGTTTTTATATTTTTGTACATGTGTTGAATGATTGTGTGACCCTGCTGATATTATACATATACATAATATTTTCATTTTTATTTTTATTTTTTGACTTTAACTGGAGATTGTTATGTCTGTTTTTTATATTGTTTTTATATTTTTGTACATGTGTTGAATGATTGTGTGACGTTATAAAGTTTATCTGTATACTTGTAAAGGCAATTGCCGTATATTGTGTTTAAATAAATAAATAATATACTTAAATCATAATAACAAAGAAAATAAGGGCAATTACAGTGTTTCATATAATCTTAATTATAAGGCACTTAATACACACATTATTATGTGAAAAAAGTATCGTACTCAAAATAGATGTGTATAATTCTATATTGCAGAGGTAATCGTCTTCAAAACTACCTGTTTATTTAGCTTACTTGTAAATCTAGTATCAAAATGAATGTATGTGACTTCGTATTGAAGGTGAAACAAAGTCTTCAATGTCAACAATATTATTCATAGGAGTGCTCCACTATACCGAAGGCAAGAAGCTATAATATAATATTATATTACGCTTATGATTAATTTAAAGATAAACTATTATAGCAGGCATAACTATAATGCAAGTGTTATTTATTCATAGTGGAGAGGAGCTATGAATCTTTTATCTGATATAAGAATGAAGTTCACCTTAAAAATGATGTTTAATTTATTTTTATGAAGTAGATATTATGTGCATGGTGGGTGTGTGTGTGAACTAAGTGATGATATATATGCGCAGCAAGAATGTCATTAATCGAATCCTTTTTATTCCATCTTTCTTATCTCAAAATTATTCGAAAGTGAATAATATCGATTGAGTAGATTGTTAGCGTAATTTTATTTCTCAGCTAATTTAACTGAACACATATTATGCTAAAAGTATTAAAGGAAATAATAGCTTTATTTAAAAAAAAATGTATCCTACAAAGATACACAAATTTTGTAATATAGAAGTTATCTTTTAAATCTATAATATTCTATAATATAAGTAGCGAAAATATTTGTTATTAATAATGTCATATTTTCACTTCTACACAACAGTCAAAAACATTGATTGTGTTACTCAGATAAAATTTACTCCAGAGCCACATTCCATACCGAAACCAAAAATCACAAACTTTATACCTATTATTCATTACATTTTTAGGTTGTTTTACTCTTTTTTGTCCTTGCATTCGTGTTTTCATTTCAGTTTACAGGAAGCCAAGTAAATAAAATGATTTTTTGCTTGTGTTACTTCGTAACTCTAATAAAAAATATTCGCTAACGACTTAATATATACAATAGGTACTTATCATAGTTCAACTATTTATTTATATCATTGCAATACCTACAGAAAAAAGAAATCAAATGCTGTATATTTTTTGTACTTATTATTTCAATGAGTCAGTCGCTCCACTGACCAAGGATTCTTGGTTTAGTACCTACATTAAATATAGCAGAGATTGTAACAGGTATTTTGTGATAATTACTACAATACCAATTATGTACCTACTTTATTTAACGTATTATATATTTTATACCAAATATAGACATGTCCTTTTACAACATCACTGTTATTTAAATTCTTCCTTGTTTCTTAAAACATGAATTTTACTTAAATTGTGATTTGAGGATTTTAGGAATGTGGTATACCTACATATTAACCTTTACTGTTATTCTTTTAATTCGATATTTCGACCGACGATTCTTGATGGGAGTATTTACTTCTTCTTCGCCCTAGCCTTTATCCCATTCACTTAGGGTTGGCTCTCCTAGTCCTCATCTTCCAAGTTTTCCTGTCCCCTGCATCCTCCGAGTGCAACTTTGCCTCCTTCTGGTCCCTGGCAATTGTGGTTATCCAGGTGGCCATTGATCTGTCTAGTCTTCTGGGTCCTACTTCAACGTCCATTTGTGTTTTTGATCATATTATCCTGTGGTAGTCTCAAAATGTTTAGGTACCATCTCAATCTGTTTTCGGTTATTTTTGCGGATGGGAGATAAAATTGCACGGCATAAAATTAACCATTATTTTCAACTCAAAAAATCCTCTCAGGACTATATAATTTTCATTGATTTGAACCCTAAAATGGGAAATAAATTGTTAGGATATAATAAAACACATTTTTTATCAACCTCAAATAATTTATAGAAAACCATGTTAACCTAATAAGTATTATAATTTATTATAAGAATCGTTTACGATAATATGTTTCATAAATATTTTAATATTCGCTCTTACCTCAGAATGAATTCACTATATATTAACAAAGTTGCATAGCAGTTTCACACAGAATAATAAAATACTCGCACATAACATCACTTGTATGGCGAATTCTTCATTAAGTAGTTCTGAAACCGGTCACATATTGAAGGAATCAGGTGGATCTTGATGTGGCAAGTACTGTAGGTAATACTTACTTGAATATAAGTAAGTGGACAGTATGTACAATTGTACATGTATACAATGTTGCGATAATGCGACCAACAACATTTCAATTCGATAACAGTTAAAAATTCCTGTACATTCAACATAATATTTTATTTTTATCATATGTTTTTTTTTAAGTTAATACCTACTTTTGGGTTAGTTGGAAGAGATCGCGCCTTTGCGATAAACTCGCCCTCTGTATATTGATTGTATTTAATTTGAATGTATACCTTTTATGTAATTGTTTTTTATCAATGTACAGTAAAGAATGAATAAATAAATAAATAAAATAATCATGCAGAGTTTACAATCTAAGAATTAGTTGAATCTTGCCATTTTAAATCCTTACTTGAATCCTTATTGACGCTTCATAGATACCTACTCGCTAAATTCTCGAATCTATTTAAACAAGAGGAAGAGAGTAAGAGACTCCTCTTGAGATGAAGATGTTCACATTTATATTACTATATATCTATTACAAAAATATGCGTAGTAAAAACTTTATCACGCGTTATTCCACGAGATATAATTTAAAAATAAAAACATTCAAGAACTTCTAGTATTTACATACATTTTGGAAGTGTAAATGTATTTTTATGAATGAGTTGTATTGTGTGTACGAGATTGTGAGTTTTTCTATGTTTATTTTGTATGTTATTACTATGTTGGATGTGCACTGTTTGGATGTAAGACTGTTGGAATGTTATTATCGCTTACATATTTGTATTTTACGTGTCTTTTATATGTTTTCTACCATATTGAATTAAATAAATAAATAAAACTTTAGTTGTCATCACCCCCTGTATGAAGTCCCAGCAAGACTTAAGATTCGAATATCTTACTTGTAAAAGTCATACAATTGATATATGAGGTTTGGAGCTTATTCTAAATTTCCTTTTTTTATTAGGGAAGGTCTTTAAGTTCAAGGCATGCACTCTCTTCATTACTCCACTTATTATGCTTTTGTGTTAAAAATTATGGTTATAGGTACGTGAGATATCAATGGACTTCATGAGATATCGATACTTAAGGAATTCAAAATATATATTATAAAATCGTATAGGTACTTGTAAACCTTGTTAATACGACGATATCACAGTCAAATTACATAAAAAAAATCCAGCATTGTCAATTAGTTACAATTGCGCAATAGAAAAGAATTGAAAAAATGTATTTCTTTAATGTAAGTGTACATGCTGAGTACATTCATACTAATTATGTACACTTACACTAAAGAAATTCATTACAAAATTGTACATAATCGTGATTTTACAATATACTAGAAGCACCTATAATAATATAACAATACCTAACAGCGTTCAATGCCCTATTGAAAAATACGATAGATAGATAGTAATTTTAACAAATAATGGTACGTACCTTGTCTTTATGATAATGTATTATACATGCAATACAACAATGGCAATTTCTCATAACGAGTCGCATACCAAGAAGTAAGTAAAAAACATAGAATAGCTAAATACCTAATTGTTGTGAATTATTGTGCAACCAAATGATGAAATTAAATACCTTCCTTTCTATGAAATTTTTCAAATTAATTACGTGCGAATAAATTCGACAGTTATCGCATTTTTAATCAGTAACACTTAGTTTTGGTAATATTTTTTGCTAATTGCGTGTGTGACGGTTGATTATTTTTATTATTTACTTCACAAAAAAACTATTAATGTTTTTAGCATGAATCATACACATCGCAATGAGGAGAATCTCTATGTATTTTATTGTGTGTGGACGCTATTTTTATTGCTCCTGTAGTTCATAACGATTTTATAGTTTTTTTTGTGGTATAAGTGATGAAAATCTTGTGTTATATACATGTTTCGATGCAGAAAATTGTGAGGAATCTAGTGGTGATACTAGAATTTAGGTTGAAGTACACTTGTGAAAACTGTTCAGTGAAAAGTGAATTGTTGCTGGAAAATTTTTGAAAAATTTGAAACGCTACTCCAGAGATAATAGTTGCGGTGTCGTGTCTAGTGTCATTAAATAGAGCACTCCTACCCGCATAAAAAATTCCGCGAGAGTCATACCTTAAAGTGCTTACCTTCCATGAAAATTTGATTTTTCCGAAGTGAAAATTTTTGGAAAATTGTTGTGAAAACTCTTATACATATCATTCAACGCGCATTCAAGTGGAAAATCCAATGGTGTTTTTTATTTTTGTGTGAGATGAATATTAAGTGAGATATACCGAGTTAAGTGTAAAAAATATAACTTTTTGCGTGGTGCCACTTTTATTGGCGAAAGTACGAAGTGTTGATAGGTATATATCATTTAAAAGCCCTTTAAAAACTGAACAAAAAAGTCCGCGGGTGTAACCCTAAAAAGTTTACAGTGCGTGAGATATAGGAAGGAATAATATTTCCCTATATAATAAGTACCTTCTAACTACCTACACAGTAGGTACACAGGGTATATTGCTTTAGTTTGCCTTTAAAACTACGCTATACCTAACTTTAAAAATATGCCTCCCATAGTAACTAGAAGTCATACTAAGAATCTGTATATAACTATGTTTGATAGTTCACAAGAGAATGTAGCACGTGAAAACGACGTTCCTGATATCCAAACGGAACTGAAAAATAAGCTCGAAGATATAGAAACCGAAAAAGAGAGAATTAAGGAAGAATTAGAACTAAGCAACAGGGAGCTTAAGTCAAAAACCAAGGAAATCATTTTATTAAAGAGGAAAATATCGGCACTCAACAATCTAGAAAAGGATCTAAATAGATATAAAAAGATGAACACTGCACTGAACCTTAATGTTCAGGCCAGGGATGTGGAACTTGCAGATGTTAAGCGTAGTTTAGAGAGAAGTAACGAGGATAGAGAGCGGGAATTGAAGACGTATATGGAAAACAATAAAATCATATCGACGAAACTTCAAGAAATGGAGGATACTAATAGAACATTAAGAACTGCTTACGATGACTTGTACGAGAAGATGGAAAGCTACGAATCTTCACATACCAATAAAAATTATACAGATGACAGTAATCACGAATGGAAAAGACAGGAAATGCAGAATCGTACAAACAAAAAAGCAGAACCCCGGCTAATGATTGTTGGTGATATAGGTGCGAAGGGACTGGGATATAAATTTAAGGGAACCATAAAATATGATGTGAGTTGCATATCCAAACCAGGAGCAATGGTATGTAATTTGTTTAACGATTTAAGTAATGCTATAGATAAAGCGACTTCTTCTGACATTATTGTAATGGCAGCGGAGGAAAGCGTGAATGTGAAGTATGTTAGACAATATAAAGAGTCTGTAGAAAAAATTATTGACAAAAGTGAAAAAATGGGAATCACTCTGTATATTACAACATTAAAATATATCAAAAATGACGTTTTGAATAGGAATGACTCAATATACAGAATGAATTGTCTTTTGTACAACCTAACTGGAATGTGTAATAACTGTTATATAATCGAATCGAATCAAGAAGGATTAAATCTATTTGATCAAATAATATTCAATCTACAACACAGTGGTCACAAAATAAAAAATTGTATTCAAATAGAGATAAATAACACTAATGTAAATAAGCCGATGAATGCAGCAGGGACAGGCGAATCGTCTTTTTTATACCAGACTCGGCCTTACCACGGACCAACGTCTACAACAACCTAACATCGGTCTTTAGTATCGGCCATCAGAATGCACAGGGGCTTCCTGGGAAGCTCCATGAATTGGGCACCTTATCTTCAGCTGCCAACGTGGACATATTGTGCATCACTGAGACATGGTTAAAGACATTAGAAATAAACAATTATGCAATTCCTAATTTCAATATTGTAAGCTATTTTTGTAGGGAAAAGGCAATCAGAGGGGGATCATTGGTTATGGTTAAAAATAACTACAAATCGAAAAATAGACCAGATATTGTGAAATTGTCAGCAGAGAAACACTGTGAAATTAGCTGCATTGAAACTGATAGCATTATAGTTTTATCTGTATATAGATCTCCATCTGGGTGCTTCGATACTTTTTTTAATATCATGGAAAATGCCCTTAATCGAGCGACTCACAAAAATAACAAACACATTGCCGTGTGTGGAGATTTTAATATAAACTTTGACAATACCTCAAAAGAGTGTAGCTCTTTAGTTGATTTAATGAACTCATTGTTATTGGCCCGTTGCATTAAAGACGCAACACGAATTACGAAAAACTCGTCCTCTTGTATTGATAATATTTTTACAGATGTTGATGTCAAACAAACTCAAATATTGAACTTTGTGAGATCAGATCACTTAGGACAAATAATAAATTGTAATTTAAAAACAAAAATAAGTAACAAAAACACTAATCAAAAGTTTTTCTATAAGCGAAATTACAGTGAAGAATCTGTAAAAAAATTTCTTGAGTCTATTAACAATTTTATACCTAACACCCCTCTCTCTTCGAATTGTTGTGCAAATGTCCAATTTGATGAATTATTTGAATCGTTGGTTTTAGAAACAAATCATCATTTTCCAATTAGAAAAATAAAATTAAAGGTGAATCATAAATCGTTCGATAACTGGGCTACTCCTGGTATTATAGTTTCTAGGAAACATCTATTTGAATTGTATAGCAAGAAAAGATTTGACGACTCAGAGCTACTGAAAGATAATATAAGAACCTACAGCAGGGTATTCAGAAAGGTCTGTGGTGAAGCAAAAAAAAATTATCTAGCTAATAAAATTAAAAATGCAAAAAATCCCATTAAAACCACATGGGAGATAATTAAGCATGAAACTGGCCGAGATAGAAAAATTGATGACGATGAACTAAACTTAATTGACGAATCTCAGAAATTAAAAACTTCCAATCAGTTCAATGATTTCTTTGTAAATATAGCATCTTCAATTACCCAAAATATATCGACAGAAAACGCGATGAGATATTTAGTTCGAACTCGTAAACCCGAGACTGTTTTTAAATTTAGAAACGTCACAGAAAGGGAAATAATAAAATTGTGTCAAAAGATTAAATCAAAGAATTCAGATGATCTATGGCACATGTCTACATATTTTCTAAAATTAATTATTGACGGACTTGCTTCGAGAATTACTAAAATTATTAATGAATGTCTTGAACAAGGCGTATTTCCAGAAAAATTAAAAAAGTCAAGAGTTATTCCAGTTTATAAGAAGGGTGACAAAACTGACCCAAGTAACCATAGACCGATCTCAATACTGCCTGTTTTAAGTAAAATATTTGAGAGGGTTGTCTCTGAGCAGCTCACCCACTACCTTGTCGAAAATAATATAATACACCCCCAACAATTTGGCTTCCAGAAGGGCAAAAGCACATCCGATGGTATAGCTTATCTTGTTCAAACGGTCCTCGACTCACTGGACAAAAGGTCGGATGCTTATGGAATATTCTGTGATCTTTCCAAAGCCTTCGACTGCGTCAACCATGATATTCTTGTCAATAAGCTTAATTATTATGGAATTGACAGTAATGAAATTAACTTTTTTAAATCTTACCTCGAGAATCGTGAGCAGGTGACTGAAATGGATGGTGTGCGGTCCAACGGAGCCCAAGTAAATCGTGGTGTTCCACAAGGCTCTATACTGGGGCCAATACTGTTTCTTGTTTATGTGAATGACCTACCAGAATGTGTCTCCAAGGACCAAACTATGATAATGTTTGCCGATGATACATCTATAATAATTAAGGAAAATAACAACAAGAATACAGCACTTGCCAATACACTCAAGGCATTAGATGACGTGGGTGAGTGGTTTAGAGATAACGGACTCGCACTTAATGTGACGAAAACGGGTGCAATTCATTTTTCCTTGAAAAGAAACGTAGATAATAATCCAGTCATGTCCGGTCTCTCCCAGCGCAAGCTGGAAGTAGTAAATTATATAAAATTCCTCGGCGTAATGATTGACTCAAGGCTACAGTGGACACCGCACATTGAAACAATATCTGGGAAGCTTTGTTCAGCAGTTTATGCTATAAAAAAAATTAAGGATACTTGTGGCGAGGTGGCAGCTAAATCAGTATATTTTGCCTACTTCCAGAGCATTATGTCGTACGGAGTGTTATTCTGGGGCAGGGGGGCTGATTGGAGCAGAATTTTCAAACTTCAAAAGCGTGCAATTAGGGGATTAAAAGGGTTGGGGCCAAGAGAGTCGTGCAAGGAACACTTTAAGGAACTTGGCATACTCACGCTCCCTGGCATTTACATCTACGAATGCTTGCTATACGCACGTAAAAATATGCCCAACACCCCTCTCAACTTGGAGTACCATGGTTATGACACTCGCTCAAAAAGAAGTATCCGACCTATAGAGCACAGGTTGGCAAAATTGTCCAAAAGCTTTGTCTGTCTCAGTGTGCGCCTGTTCAACAAGCTGCCACAAGAAATAAAGTCCGTGAAGGATGAAAAAAAATTTCAAGGAGTAGTGAAGTTGTACCTCGTTGAAAAAGCTTTTTACTGTGTCGACGAAATGCTGAATTGAACCATATACATTCATTTCAGCATGGAAATAATTTCCCGATGTTTTTGTTTTTATTTGATCAATGATGATTGATGATGGAATCTGTATTGAATACTGTTTGACGAAATGCTAACAGAGCCCTTTACACTCTGCTTAGCAATGATATTATGTTTTTGATCTATGATTCTGTATTTTTTTTTTGTATATATATCTAATTTATTGTATGATCCTGTCTTCTGTAAATTGACGAGTCCAAGTACCAAAAATTTTGGTCTAAGGACGATAAACAACAATAAACAACAATAAACAACAATAAACAATGATAATTAGTGTAAAAAGGTGAGTTTTATCGCAGAACGCCAATTCTCTAGGACAACTAATGGTACCACATGAAAATCATATATATTGATCATATTGATATGTTCATAATGTACCTATTAATAATGCAATGAGTGATAATAAAGATAAACAAAATAAATAATTGGAAAAGAAATGATACCAAAATTAAGAAGCTGTGTCAAAACACATCCGTTGAAATGCTGCTATACATTCAGAGTATTTTGAAGATCTGAGGAAAGATTATTCTAATAGCGAAAACCGGAAAGTTTTAATAAGTAGTAGAAAAAAGTAAAACTGAATACATTACTTTAGTTTAAATACACTCTCATTCAAAACTACCTTTTAAGGGATTATTCTGATAGTTATTCTGATAGTACAACGAAGTAGTAAACTTGATTTGTTTGTATTTTACTTATTCCTCGAACAGGAAATTCGATAAAATATGGTATGTGTGTTTATTTCATTTAATAATACTTCATTAACATTTTATTACGGCAGGTGCAGAAACAGATTACAAATCAAAGTCAGGAACAAAGTAGTAATTCTCTTCCAAGAAGTGAAGAATCTTTACAATAAAGAGTATTATAGCAATAAAGGTTGTTGTAATCATTTGACCATCTGCTTGTCTGCAAAATATCCTCCTCTTTATGTTAATTTGGAAGATTGTTAATCTATCTTCGCTGCTGACCATCTGCCGGGAATCAAAAGAATGTTAAAGTATAGAATACCATAATCCATAATAAAGCTTTGAATGAAATTCAGAACATTAAAAGTTGAAGAATATTTTACAATTAAAAATATTATCAATTCATCTTAAATTATTTATGCCACCCAGAGAACAACTTATATCTGATCCCTGGCTACCTCACTTATGGTGGAATGATGAATGAGTGAAAAGAACAATTTAATTTAATAAAATTGAGAAAAAAGGATCCAAGAAAGCACGGACGTTTGAAGGATTCGTTCGCATGACTTGATCACGTAAAGGAAGTAGAGATTGTTGTTTTTGTAGCTATTTTTTTCATTCAGCGATAATATTTCGACCTACTTGATGTTAAGTTCAATATCTAGATGGTGGCTGTACCGCTGAGTACCTACGTCCTTACGTCCCTATAGGCATGTAGGTGGTTATCTGTTTCACTAATATAAATTTCAAAAGAATCGAAAAATAAATAAACTATAAATATTCGATATTTTTATGTGTAACTTTGTGGTAATCCATTTTGAATTATTATTAACTAAAAACACTGTGTATACCACTAGAACAATTTTATTTAAACAATTAGAACGTTTTCAGTTGTCTAATGCAACCATCTTCAGTAAAGATAACACTTATATGTATAAGTGTTATCTTTACTGAAGATGGTTAGACAACATTAGACAACTGAAAACGTTCTAATTTTTTAAATAAAATTGTTCTAGTGGTATATACAGTGTTTTTAGTTAATAATAATTTAAATAAATAATCTATGTATCATGCCATGATTTATCCCATTGAAATTCAAATATCGTGAATATTTTTTTTGCAACACTATTTGTAGGAAACGTCTTAACTGAAATGAATAGAAAGAAATTCGTGACAATTGTAATAAAAATGTTTAATACAATAATTAATAATTAAAAGTGACAATATATGTACAATATACACATATTATTTATTAATAAATAGTTTTTCACAATAGTACATAAGTATAATTTATACTGCATAGCTACAGTGTTTTAAGAGAAGCGTGTTGTTTCTATTGTATAAATAAAACTAACATTATTATGTTGTAGTAGGTAAGTATTATGATATTTCCTCAAAGAAAGTGAGAACCCATTGTGTGAATTGATTTCCTATTAAAAGAGACAATGTCATATTATTTATTTTAAATAAATAAATAATCTAATGACTTCAATAGTACTTTTTTGCTTGTGAATTCAATTCCATGCTGACTTCGATTTATTGAAAATTACAATCAGTTTTTTTTTCTACATTTCAATTAACATGGTAATTTCAATCTCAGTTTTGTTCAGGAAATAATCAAAGAAATGGAAAGTTCATAGACAAGCGATGGCATCACAATGTCCATTTACTTATTTTATTCTTTACGAAACTTTAAATAATTACTTACATAAATTTTATTGGTTTACATTGCTAAGAAAATAAGATTAAAATCAATGCATAAAAGACGGACACAAACAGATCCCATTCCATGCATACCTCAAGCAGTCTTCTTCCATTATCATTCACTCTTGCATCACCGTGATCACCTAACACGCTTTCATAGTATCTTCTACTCACTCCAACCCATCCATTAAAATCTCCAGCCAGTTTGTTCTTAGATAGTTTGTTCACGAGAGATGGGAAGTGTGAAAGCGATATTGAAAGGAGAAAAGTTGCTGGCAATAAGGTAAATGGTGCAATCCGACCAATAATTGCAAATAGAAACATATCCACCACAGCTAAAAGGTTGGTGCACTCTGCTATCTTAGTGCCAACACTTATGTATGCAAGTGAGACGTGGACATGGTTAAAGAAGGATGAAAGTGGCATAAATGCAGTTGAAATGAGATCGTTGAGAAGGATGTGTGGTAAAAATCTGAGAGATCGTGTGCGTAACAGTGATATACGAAAGGAATGTGGAATGAAAGTTGGTGTAATAACAAGGATGAATGTAAGTAAGTTAAGATGGTTTGGGCACGTGGAAAGAATGAATGAGGACAGAATGACTAAGAAGATATATCTGGCTGAGAGGAATGGTGCTTGGAGACGTGGACGTCCGAGGATTAAATGGCAAGATCATTTAAATCAAATCCTACAGGACGGTCACGTGTTGAGCACATTGAACAGGAGAGCATGCATGAGGAATTGTATGACAGTAACGGAAGCGAAAGATGTATGCAAGGATAGAAGGAAGTGGCGCTCGATCCTTTCTGCCTACCCCGCGAGGGAAGCGGCGCGATGGAATGTATGTATGTATAAAAGACGGATTTATCAGTGTATTGCGATATCGTCCAACAAAACTATAAATATGAGGCAATCAGTTTGGTTAGCATACTTCATCGCTGAATTGAAGATGTCTTGAGGGACATCGAAGGAGTATAGTAAAAAGATTCCACACACGGGGGTATTTTGGCCGGCCAGCCTTTGAGGCTGCCCACTATGGCATCTTCGGTGTGGACAAATTTTGTTAATTGTAGAATTTCGGATAAATGGAAGTGCCCAGACTTCTGCGATACCTATCCGGATGGTCGGTGGGTCTCCTTCAACGAGGATGTTAAGTTACATGTAGACAATCGACAACATGTATCTTGAGTAAGATACCTGAATTATTCCGTAGGCTGTTTTACTTACGGGAACTTACTTATTTGATAAAATATTGCAAAATATATGTAGGTAACTTTAACCTATATGACAATTTATTGAAAAGTAGATACAGAGATATATACAAAAAACAGTGAAAATAATTCACTTTCAACACATTATCATTTCCTCTCCATTTCACTTTCAATTAAAATATTTTTCTAATCTGTTATAAAGTGAACCCAATATACTATATATATATATATATATATATATTATAGTGGTGTGAACAATGCAATATACAACCATTTTTTATTATAGATTAATATGTAATATTAATTAATATTTTATAATCTTAATTATTTATGATTTAATAATTAGTCTCTTATTAGTAGTGTTATTATATTTAATATACTATCTCTACAGACAATAATTACTATTGTTGTTTATTGAAGAATGATATGCGGAAAGATTTTTATTATAATATGGATATGAATTTATTAATTAATTGATATTAGAAAACAATAGATACATATTTGCATATAAATAACAAGCGGTCCGCACCGGCTTCACACAGGTAGATGGTATTTAAAAAAAAATAGTTTTAGTAAGGTTCCCTAATTTTTTTGAAAATATTATATAGCCTATGTCACCCGGGGATAGTGTAGCTTCCCAACAGTGAAAGAATTTTTCAAATCGGTTCTGTAGTTTCGGAGTCTATTCAATGCAAACAATCAAGTATTTCCTCTTTATAATATTAGTACCTATAGATATTATTGCAATTATATAGATACATATTATACTATACTATACCACCACGACACACCCACAAATGGGGTAGCCAGCGGACTTACTCCTTGTAAAAAATATGCATATTGTTCTTTGCATGCCAATAAAAGTTGTGTGTCCTCGATAAAGTATAGGTCCACACTCTTTTTTATAAGTTTCAGCACGGCTACTTTTGACAATCTAAATACGATCTTAATCTTAATACAACGACGCTCGAAGTGACTATTAGTCGAAAACACGTGCATACCAATCTCGCGGTAGCAGAACGCAGCGGCCCCACAGTCCCTTCGCGCGTCATATAATTAAGATGAAGACAAGATTAAGATCGTATTTAAAGAATGTCAAGAGTAGCCCTGCAGGTGTCCTGTAAAAGGCAGGTATTCATAAAACATCTCGGAATAAACATTTAACAGCTTCAATTAAACGATGAGATATGCCACCCATCCTTATTATCTTTACTTTTATTGGCACGGAGAGAACAAACTGCATGTTCATTAGATGCAGTTGGCACACTGGCTACCCCACTTATGAGAAATGGCGTGATGGTATTTATATTTATGTATGTAAATATGAGTGTGCTTTTCCAATCAAGTTCCCAACTTTCGTTATCATAAAAACGGTTTACCTCATAAAGTCTACTTAGTTATGCTCTTTGGTTTACCTATTGTGAAAAGAGGGCCTACGCTCGTTAAATCATTTCTAAGATATTGCAATATTATTATTTATTACGAACACAGTTCAGTCCACTCTCACTATATTGCTGATCTCAACTTTGAGTTCATACTATTATTTCGATTGTGGCTGTTATTGTTTTATATAATATCTATCTACGAATGTCAATGTTAAAAGGTTATGTAGAGAAAGAAAGAGTGAGATAGTGTGTAATTTGATTTCATTGTTCTTCTTTTCTTATAAACAATTGCTTGAACTTGCACTCTGTCTCTATCTATCTATCTTTTATCTTTCGTATCAGCTACTATCATTATATACCCGTCGATATCTTGATATTATCATTTCTAGTATTTTTTATATGTAAGTCTACTAAACCATATCAAAAGATTATTAAATAAACTACAAACATGGCTAATGTGAAATACAATAGAATACTGCTTAAAGCAGGCCTGTCCAACATACGGCCCCCGGGCCACAATGAGGCCCGCATAAGTTCTTCATCCGGCACACGACGACAACAATAGATATTGCGCGAATAGTTTAAAAAAATCTTCCATCATAGTTAATTCAATCATCTATCTATCGATTATGAATAACATGTACATGTTTGTAGGTAGGTACTTATTTAAAATAATATGTTGGTACTAGCGTGGTATATTTACCTACCAACTTGGTAGGTAAATATACCACGCGAGTTGAATATACATCGATATATCAGGAGGCGAGGCGTTTTCTTAAAGAAAACCGAGGAGTTTTGAAACATTTCAAATTCCTATACCATTTTGAAAATATGGGGGGGTGATTTAATAATGAAATCTCATTTCTAAACATGGCCCTCCACAATATTATGTTGGACACCCCAGCTGGTTTGTACATTATCATCGTGAAAAAATATTTTATAGAATTTTAAAAAGTTAATAAAAAAACATCACTGTTTATTTAAATTATATAATTTAAATAAAAGTTGAACGCTTTTTTCAAGATGACTTTACATTATCAAGAGAACTGAGTGATTTTTTTTACTGAGTTCTCTTTATAATGTCAAGCTATCTTGAAGAAAGCGATCGAGTTACATCATTTATTATCAGTTTAAAAAATAAACAGTGTTGTCATTTTACACACTTAAAAGTGGTTAGATGAAAGAAATCATTAATGTAGTGATAATCTAGCCACTGTATATCATCACATTTTTTTTAAGTTGGTACATTGCTTTGTTGATTTTGTTATGTTAATGATGATGTGCAAAACGAATAAAATAAATAAATAAATAAAAATCCCTTACAATATAATTTATAAATAATTTCATTTATATATATATGCCAACAACAACTCGACAAAACGAGTATCGTGAGCGCTTCAGTTTCACGGCGGATCTGTCTGTGCTGCATCCACTCTGCTATGCCATCTCAGATGACTAAATAGGCCAATCTGAGACAAGCACACTCTGTTGCATTTGGGACATGGATGTTCTCCCGCAGGTGGGCCTTGGTGTCTTCTTTCATTTGGGATGTAGCTATATGTCAATTTTCTCCACTTGGTGCGATCAGTAGCGTCCTGTTCCCAGGTGTGCTGGATATTGCTGTCCTTCAAGATGGTATGAAGGACGTCTTTGTACCGCTTACGTTGGCCACCTTGGTTTCTTCTCCCATGTACGAGCTCCCCAAATAATATGTTTTTTGGGAGTCGGTTATTGTGCATTCGGACGACATGACCAGACCAACGCATGACACTTTGTGATACCGATATTCCAGCTCTACAACAGTTGGCTCTCCTAAGAACTTCGGCATTCGACACCTTGTGTAACCACCGTATTTTTAAAATCTGTCTTAGCTGGCGTTGTTGTAGTTTTTCCAATGACTTAATGTGTCTTCTGTACGGGACCCAGGTTTCGCAGCCATACAATAACGTTGGCATAATAACCGCTCTATATACAGATGTCTTGGTCTTCGTTGAAAGATGGCTATTATCAAAAACTCGTTGGCGTAATTTCCAGAACGAATGTGAGGCTGCTCGTATTCTATTTTGGATTTCATCATCTATATTACATGTATCGTTAATAATGCTGCCCAGATAGTTAAACCTGTTCACCCGTTCTATCGGCTGACCATTTGCAGAAAGGTTAGATTGTGCCTCACTGTGGGGAACTGAGAGAATCTTAGTTTTGGCTGTGTTTAGTTTCAGTCCCAAAGATGAGTATGTCCAGGTATAAACGTTCAAAATATCTTGCAGATCTTCAATTGAATGAGACACGAGAGCGCAATCGTCTGCATACTGTATATCAGTTATAAATTTTATGCTTGTTTTAACTCGCAGACGACTTAGGTTGAAGAGTCCACCATCGTGCCTATATCTGAATTCGACACCCCTTGTGTGAAGTTTTCTGTCCGGAATTATTGAGAGAGCGATAATGAAAGTATTGAAGAGCACTGGAGCCATCACACAGCCTTGTCGGACTCCTGTATTGGTGAGGAAAGGATCCGTGAGCTTTCCATTGTGTAGAATCTGTGCATAATTATCAGTATGAATGGCTTTACAAACTGCGATGAATTTAGGAGGTATTCCTAGTCTTTCCATTATCGTCCAGAGAGCGTTACGATTTATAGTGTCAAATGCTTTGTTAGATCGATGAAGGCTACGTGCAATGACATATTTTGTTCGATTACTTTTTCTTGCAACTGTCTCAGAGTAAAGATAAGGTCAACTGTACCCCTTCCCGGTCTAAAACCACACTGCGAATCCGGCAACAATCCCTCCAGAACAGGAATCAATCGATTCACCATGATTTTGGAAAGTACCTTTCCTGCAACCGAGAGTAGTGATATGCCTCTGTAATTGTTTCAGTCTGCGCTGTCGCCCTTGTTTTTGAAGAGATTTATGATGATAGCTTTCTGAAAGTCTTGGAGTACTGTGTGTGTGTTCCATATCTTGTTGAAACAAGCGGTCATGTGTGCAGCTATATCGGTTGACAGAGCCTTTATTATTTCAGCTGGAATTTCATCGCATCCAGGACTTTTGTTATTTTTAAGTTGTCCTATTGCTTTTGTAACTTCATCTATGGAGACAAGGTCATCGAGTTTAATGTTAACTGGGTATTGCGGAATCAAATCTATAGCCTCGGGATTCACCGCGGACTCACAATTAAGTACAGCCGAGTAGTGCCTTCTCCACCTTGCCATCTGTTCTCCGTCGTCTTTAAGTACCTCTCCGTTTTCATCATAAATTGGTCTGATATTTTTATTTCTTGGGCCGTATATTTCATTGACTGCTTGAAAAAAACTTTTTTGATCGTGCTTGTCTGCAAACTCTTGAATTTCCTGCGCTTTCTTCATCCACCATTTGTTCTTTAGTGCTCTAACCTTTCTTTGTACTTCCGCTTTGATTAGTTTAAAATTTGTTATTGCATCGCTATTTGAGGGGCTTCGTGTAACTGCTTGGTATGCTTTATGTTTCTTATCCAATAGTGGTTCCATTTGTAATTTGCTTTCATTGAACCAATCTTTTTGTTTCTTTGCCTTTGATAACCCTAATGTTGCTTCACTGGCATCCTTTATAATACCCTTGATTTCTTTCCACATATCTTCTGGGCTATCTGTGCCGTCCAGCTGAGGTAACTGTGTGCGAACCGTATAACGTAGGTCATTTTTTATATCTGAGTCATCCAGTTTATGTATTTGGTATCGTTTTCTGTTGTTTTGCTTTTTATGTATGATTTTTGGTTTCAGAACAAAATTTAGTTTCGTCACCACCAGTCGATGGTCTGTCCAACATTCAATATCAATTCTAGCCTTAGTTTGAATGACATTTCTCAAATCTGATCTCCTCACAATTACGTAGTCGAGAGTGTGCCAATGTCCAGATCTCGGATGACGCCATGTTCCTTTGAATTTATCATTCATGGGAAAGAATGTATTTGTAATAGCTAAGTTGTGTTCAGCACATTGAGATAAAAGCAGTTCCCCGTTAGAGTTCATCTTGCCCAAGCCATTTTTTCCTATAACATCCTTCCACGTATCTGAGTCGGAGCCAATCCTCGCATTGAAATCCCCCAGAAGTATTATATGATCGTTCCTGGGAACTTTCTTGAGGACATCCTCCAATTGTCTGTAGAAGTTATCCTTTGTCTCCTGTGATCCATCAAGTGTAGGTGCGTAGGCAGATATGACTGTTGAAAAGTGATTGTTGGCTAGTCTATAGCGTAGGGTCATCAGTCTCTCTGAAATGCCTATCGGCATTTGATCAAGATTTATGGCTAATTTAGTTCTTATAGCAAAACCAACTCCGTGCTGCTTTTTCTTTTGTTCTGAGGGATATCCCTTCCAGTAAAATGTGTAATTTTCTTCTGCCACACATCCGTCATCGGGAAGGCGGGTTTCACTTAGTGCAACAATGTCTATGTTTGTTTGAGATAATTCTCTATCTATAAGGGCGGTTCTTCTCTCTGGTCGCAATGAGTTTCGCGCATCAGAGAGAGTTCTTATGTTCCACGTCCCGACTGTGAAGTATGTACTTTTCTGTTTCCGTTTGTTAAAATGCTTTCTTCTGTAACACGCTCGGACAGGCACCCCTCCCCGGAGATCCGAGTGGAGGGGTATTTTACCTCCGGAAGAACTTTGACTATCAGAGCGATCCATCGTATTCAAATAACTCCTGCGCTGGCTGCGTACTAATAATTAGTTAAACAAGTCACGCATCTTGTTCAACTCGAACCGCAACTCCCTGGTGGTTGTCCTATGGCACAGAGGGTCTGAGACAATAGGGCCTGTCCAGAGAGTCTGGGCAGTTCGGTATTTTTTTGGTGTTTATATGTTTTGTTGTATTTATGTGTATTTGTATGTGTTTATGTATTTTTGATATGTATTATGTATAGACACTGCTTCCCACTCCTACACAAGTGTTTGTGCACTTTCTGGAGGGGCAAAAACGTATTTTTGTTCTCAAGAGAATGCAAAAAAATATGTATAGTATATAAGAAACAATTAATGTAAATGTATTCTGTTAAATAAAATTATTATAAAAAAAAAAAAAAAAAAGTTCTCTTAAGGAGAGGATTTGAAAGGAGAATGCTGCAAAGACTTTGTGCAGTGTTTGTGTTCGGATAAGGAGATATGTAGGATTTGGGGAGAGAGGACTTTGGATACTAAAGGGTTTTGTGAAGAGTGTAGGAAGGGTCAGGATGGGAATCCCTCCTCCTTTATCCGGGCTTGGGACCGGCACCGTTGTTCTACTAAAGACGTTCGCTTACTAGACGGAGGCGGAGTTAAATTAAATAAATTTATATAACGTGTAACATTCAAACATACAAATGATCTTAACCTTTTATACAACTTTATTGTATTTTCCTATCTTCACGATCTCCATTATTATACTGTATTTGATTTGTGTGGGAATCTGTTATTCCTAGTACCAGTGAATAGTCTTATTAAGCATTACTATAACGATGATGATTTATAAGAACTGATAGTAAGATATGGTTATTGCGCAACCGACTCAATTACTTTGACAATATGTATTTTTTTTAATTATAAGTTAAATAATTTGTGAAGAAATCGCGAACTATTACCTAGCACATTACGTGCGGAATGAATGTCCACAGAAATGGGCACAAGTGTTCAATAAATTTTATAAAAAAATACTATATACCATCACGGCATGTCCCACAAATGGGGTAACCAGCAGATCAGAAATGATGCAAGTAGTAAAAATTCAACTCGTCCTCTTAGTGACAAAAACATTAAGACATTCAGGATGGGTGCCAAACCTCATCGCTGAATTTAAGATGTCTTTATATAGAAGTCCTAAAACATTTAATTTTCTGAATATATTAATTACCTTGTACCGATTTGGACGTAGCTACTTTATTTTGTTTATATTATATTTTTAATGAATCAAATATACCTACACCTTAATCGTTCTCATAGTAAGCAATATTCCGCGCCCTTGAGATGGATGCTCCATTAAACGGCGCCGAATAAGTCATCCAATATGCATACATGCCTGTATTGCGAAGGTAGAGTATATCAACAGCAAAATATTTCGAATCCAAGATCTATTGAAAATTAAAATTCCACATTACCGACCGCCTTCCACTTAAGATTGAAATTATTAAATTAGGGGAAACTCAAAATAAGAAATAAGGGTTAGAAATATTGAACACGTTGAACTATCGTACTTAAGACTTAAGAGTTCTAAAGAAACAATTCAAAATCCAACAAGTAAACTATTTCAAAATATATATATACACAGCCTATGAGACTAATAAAAGACATTTTTTGTCATTCTCATGGCTTTACACTACCGAGGCATTATCAAAGTAAATAAATACATATTTTTAATATATAATATCATTGATTGATACACTCCATAATACCTATGAGATTCTCAGTATAGAAAATATCTTTGCTCTATTTGTTCATAATGCGTAAATTACTATTGGATACCAAGTACCTAGTCTTCTGTAGTACATAAATTATTTTCTATCGATATTCAACACAAATACCTACGTACTATTTTGTTTCCTATAAACGTGACCGTTTTATGTAGGAACTCGAAGAGCATAGAATATTACCTATCTGAGCACGTATTTATCAGAAATGGAATAACTATTCAATTGGAACAAATAACTTTTGGACAGTTACTAAAACTTAGTAGGTACTCAATGTGCAATCGCATCGATCATTTTTTAAGATGTTTATTCAAAACTAGTAAAATACGAAAAAAAATCTAGATATTTCACATCAGCACAGCCGATAGAACAAGGATCAGATTCAGCTAATTTGTTGTTAGAACACAAGCATAGTGCTAACTGTGAGAGAATTTAAGCGCTGGGGAAGAATTTATGGAGCTTTTTCGTAAAAATCTAGATTAATCTTTTAATGAACAATATCACATTCCTTTTACAAGACGCCCAAAAATTTAATTACGGGAGAGTCTCTGTCGATCCCCGTACTCGATAAATGTGTACAAAGATTTATAAATAAAAAAAAATATGTGTAAAATCTAAATATACTCCCAAACACCTCACAATCAAACTCCAAATAATTTTCAGATGGAAATTTCGAGAATCTAGCATCAGCCTATCGCCCACCTCACACTAATTAATTCAGAAGGACAAATTTAATATAATATTGATATAAAGATGGCCTTAGAGAGATAATAATATCAATACTGCAGTACTTTAATAATATTTTATACTTCAAGCATAGTTTACCTGCAAGGTGTTGGTATGATGATAAGAATATAAAACAATTCTGCCCATTGTTCAATACAATAAATTAATAATAAAGTCATCTATCTAACGATTTCAAAATACTCCGTGCTTTGCTTTCATATCAGATTGATACCAACTTAAGTTCTTGATGTACGTTCAAATACTTAATCATTTATTTCGTACTGAAAACTGAATTCTATAAACCTTGTTTATTACATCATATTTCTTTACCTATCTATAAAGAAAATAGGGGAGACATGTGAAAGGCATTGGTAGGGTATATATCAGCAGTGGATTTATACAGGCTGAAGGAGAAATCAATTTTATTGTCCACAGATATTTCATTGATGCTTGAATATTTCATTGATGCGGTAAATCACCCATCCTTAATTTCTCATTTTTATGTCACGGAGAGGATGATCTACGTGTTTATTTCACTGACTACCCGACTTGTAGAAAATGTCGTGATGGTTTAAATGTTATAGATAATTAATTAATTTCATTTCTATAAGTAAAGTAGGTGCATGCCTAAACTTGATAAAATATAACAAAATCTTGAGTCAATTAGATAGGTACCATAGTAGTCAAAATAAACGAACACATTATGCTGTTATGAATATAATAATTTAATATTATTTTACTACGTAGGTAGAGGTAGAGGTGATATTTTAAGATATAATATTTATGCATTAGGTACATATATCTAGTATTTTGAACAATATATTGTATTATAATATATTGTATTATTTTATCTACCCACATTGGAAATAGTATCGGTGAAGTTAGAAAGTTCGACCTCAAACCTCAGGCTCATGTAGTAAGTATAGTATAATATATATTATATCTGTGTAATATATTATTATCATCCACGTACCTGTTTATGTATAATTATAGATTACCTTGTATATTTACAACAAGTGTGGCCGTGTGGGATGTAGAAAGAGATCTATTGAAATAGACTATCAACACCGACCGCCTCGATAGCCTCTGATGGTAGATAGAGTCTCGGACTTTCAACTAAGGCTTCACGGGTTCAATTCCAACCGCTACCGACCTATTCCACATTCACGACACAAGGACAAGCGTGTTCTTTACTGTGAGGGTGTCTGCGGTGTATTTGGATTTATTTCAAACTCAAATTTCTCTTTTAAATAAAAAATGAATATAAAATTTATGCATACAATTGTTGTAACCCATTTGTACTACTACTATACAGCATATCAGATGCAGTAGCTATAGTAGCCAGCAGATCATAGGCATATAATAAACATGCAAACGATCCTGTCCGTGCCAACAAAAAAATATTAGGCAGACTTGCTGTTTCAAACCCCACTTTAAATCGATTTTTTCATACTACATTTTTTATTACCTTTCATTATTTTTTATCAGGAAAGAGAGATTACACCCTGTATATTCATTCTTATTTTTTAAGTAGGTTTTAAGATTTTAAAATTATACGTACTATTCTATTTATTGTCCCAAAGCGAATACTTTCAACATTTCTTCAACTTCACCATCAAATATTTGCGGAAATTCTCAATAAAATATCACCAAATTTTAATTGCAGAAACGCAAAACTACGCATTTGACGTTGGTGTTGGCGGTTATAATAGTCAATAAACCTGCTCAAAGTTATTGCATTTTAAATTTAAAGAGAAAAAAGTTGACAGAGAATATTTGTTCGGTGTTTCTTGAGTTAACCTAGACCACTATGCCTATCTGAAAGAGATTAAAGACATTTAAATGTGGTTATATAGAAGAATCCTGGAAATATCTTGGAGGGAGCACATCTCAAATGGTGAGGCTCTTAACATAATTGAAGGAGAAAAGCGCCTGCTCAAGACCTTCTCAGAAAGACAAAAGACTCATAATGCGTCACGAAAATTTTCTGCAAGAAATAATTGAAGGGACGGCAAATCGTATGGGGGCGCCCACGCTGAGGACAGAATACCTCGATGAGGGTCGATACAACAATAAGAGGGTCGCACAGGATACAGTGCAACGGAACGAAAAATGCGAGACTTTACTGCAAACCAGTTCATAAGATTGAAACCAAAGAGACATATACACGATTGAACGTACGAAGAAAAAACATTCCTCTTTGGATAATCATCTGTCTACCATCGAATAGTTGGAAGAGATCGCGCCTTTGCGATAAACTCGCCCTCTGTATATTGATTGTATCTTACTTGAATGTTTACCTTTTATGTAATTGTTTGTAATCAATGTACAGTAAAAAAAAAACAAATATCGTTATAGAACATATAATTTGTCATCATAGACTTACCTTCTTTAAATTTGAGGCCTCTATGGATGTTGATGACAATTAAATAATACCTAGCTACTTACCAAAAACAATATTGAGTCATCAGGTGCCAAATATCCAGAATAATAGATAGATATGTATATACAAACTAATATAAATATATATATTATAAAATAATACAACGCTTATAATAATAATAATACGTCTATGTAAAAATACCATGAAATTCATTGTTATTGAATAGTAGTTATCTAAGTATCTGGATACTCAATAGTTCAAATATTATAGTCCAACACCGTTGGCCGAAGATTCAAATCTTTGAAAAAGACAAGTTTTTGAGATTTTTGGCATTAGGTTTACATTTGCCTGACTATGAGAGCGGAAGCTCTTCAAAGACGTGTCAAAAATATCCGTAATAGTGACATGAAAATACAAAAAAGTCGTGTTTTCATTTTTATACCTTATTGTAGTGAATTTCCAGCAAGAACTGCAGGGTTACTCTTGACAAAACTAAACACGATCTTAATCTAGTCTTGATCTTGATCATACGACGCACGAAGGGACTATGGTAAAAACACCACTCTACGCTACCGCTAACGCGCGATTGGTTTGCGTGTATTTTTGGCCAATAGTCACTTCGTGCGTCGTATGATCAAGATCAAGAGTAGATTAAGATTGTGTTTAGTTTTGTCAAGAGTAGCCCTGCTGTCCGCTGATAAGTTGCACTAATTTATAGACCTTTTTTAAACGTGTATAGACAATATTCACACAGAACGAGCTAGTCCCAAACTCAGAAACGAATCTTGTATTACGGGTACTAACACGACGATACACATATATACAATGCGCTTAACACATATACATACACGTAACACAAACCCAGGACAATTCGAAAAGGTCATTTTTCATTTTGCCCTGGCCGAGAATCGAACCCGGGACCTCGTGACTCAAAGGCTCTTAAGAGCGTTAGCCTCCGCGCCACAGCGGTCGTCTTTGTAAATAACTAGTCGATATAAAAGTTTCTCAAAGAGACGGACAACTTGATATTTGAATTATTGAAGTTTTTGGTTATCAAAGTTCAACTGTACTTCCTTAATAGCATCTCATTAGGTAGGTACCTATTATTTTTTGTGCAAATTGTATTCAAGTCACACTTTGCTGAATACACATTTTAAAATAATAGGTAGGTACACACTAAAATGTACAACGCAGATGGATTATATTACCTACTTATAAAATACCTTTTATTCGTGCTTTGTCACTTAGTTCAAGGTTAAGACTTGTCATAAAAAAAAACTGGAACTCATTGAGATGGTAGGCCCCAATGTCAGATATCTGTCAAATATAGTTTTGTATGCAGGAAAATTGTTGCTACAATAATATTATTTGGATTTTTTGGCGAAATATTTTTCTTCTTTTTTTATTTGCAAAAATAAAATAAAACCGGCAAAAATAAAATAAATCCTAAAGCTTATATTCGAGGTAGGTTTTATTTTAGCAGGTTTTATTTTATTTTTGCTATCTAATTTGAATTTTTTTCTATCTATTTTTGAAATCTAATTCGAATATAAACTTTAAGAAATTCGTATTCGAGTTAGATTTTATTTTTGCTGGTTTTAGCAAAAATAAAATCTAACTCGAATGTAAAGTTTACCGGTGTCGAAAAACTTGATGTCCAAAAATAATTTAACGTGGTGACCAAAAAATAATTCTACATATGGCAACAATTTCGTGAATATTACTTTTGCTATGAAATCTCACATTTGACAACAGTGGGGCCTACCATCTCATATAGTGCCAAAAAACTTTATAAAAATAGGACCCTCACTCTGTAGTAACAAAATTATTTGAGTGTGACATATAAAATTATTGGGAATGTTATACCTACTTTATGAGTATTCCAAATTTTTTATCCCTTCTCTATTCTGTCCTATGTTGAACATAGCCTTCTCCATTGCTATATGCCTATTTCAGGCACCCTTGAGATGGATGCTCCATTAAACGGCGCCGAATAAATCATCCAACATAATAATAATAACTTTTGGACAGTTACTAAAACTTAGAACTTAATGTGCAATCGCATCGATGTTTTTTTAAGATGTTTATTCAAATCTAGTAAAATACGAAAAAGAAATCGAAATATTTGACATCAGCGACAGCCGATAGAACAAGGATCAAATTCAGCTAATTTGTTGTTAGAACACAATCACAGTGCTAACTGTGAGAGAATTTAAGCACTGAGGAAGAATTTATGGAGCTTTTTTGTAAAAATCTAGATTAATCTTTCAATAAACAATATCACATTCCTTTTACAAGACGCCCAAAAATCTAATTACGGGAGAGTCTCTGTCGATCCCCGTACTCGATAAATGTGTACAAAGATTTATAAATAATAAAAAAAAATGTGTAAAACCTAAATATACTCCCAAGCATCTCACATTCAAACTCGAGATTTCGAGAATCTAGCATCAACCTATCGCCCACCTCAGACTAATTGATTCAGAAGGACAAATTTAATATAGGTAATATTGAAATAAAGATTTAACCGAGAACTTCCTATATTATTATTGCACTAAACACTTGGTATTAATTTATGAATATAAATATACATTGCTTTGGTTCCGTGGAGTCCGCTGCCAAGAATAGGTCTCCTTCTCTTTTTTGTAAGTTTTCGAGTGTGCTTTAAAAGGCAGATATTCGTAAAACATCCCTTATAAGATATTTAACATCTACAATGCAGCGATGGTTATGCCACCCATTCTGAATGTCTCAACTTTTTTGTCACAGAAAGGATGACAAACACGTTTCTTATACTTACATCATAGTTAGTTCGCTGGCTACCCTACTTATGGAAGATGCTGTGATGGTATGAACGAATGAATGAATATTATTTAATATGTAGGTACAAGTCAGCAAAGAGGATTTCAACGATCTAGAATGATTCTTTTTATCTTAGAGGGCTTTCCACGTATCTGTATATACCTATTCAATATTATGCACAGTGTTAGTATTATGGAAAATAGCTTACCTGATTAAAAATAAGTTGAAAGAGAGAACAGTATGCCAGGTAATGATTGACAACGAAGTGTTAGAGCAAGTTGAGAATGTGTGTACTTAGTTTGTTCACGAGAGATGGGAAGTGTGAAAGCGATATTGAAAGGAGAAAAGTTGCTGGCAATAAGGTAAATGGTGCAATCCGACCAATAATTGCAAATAGAAACATATCCACCACAGCTAAAAGGTTGGTGCACTCTGCTATCTTAGTGCCAACACTTATGTATGCAAGTGAGACGTGGACATGGTTAAAGAAGGATGAAAGTGGCATAAATGCAGTGGAAATGAGATCGTTGAGAAGGATGTGTGTTAAAAGTCTGAGAGATCGTGTGCGTAACAGTGATATACGAAATGAATGTGGAATGAAGGGTTAGTTGGAAGACATCGCATTTTAGCGATAAACTCGCCCTCTGTGCATTGAATTGTATAAATGATATTTTCTATGTTAATTTGTTTTATTGTAAACAATGTACAGTGAAGAATAAAATAAATAAATAAATAAATGAAAGTTGGTGTAATAACAAGGATGAATGTAAATAAGTTAAGAAGGTTTGGGCACGTGGAAAGAATGAATGAGGACAGAATGACTAAGAAGATATATTTGGCTGAGAGGAATGGTGCTCGGAGACGTGGACGTCCGAGGATTAAATGGCAAGATCATTTAAATCAAATCCTACAGGACGGTCACGTGTTGAGCACATTGAACAGGAGAGCATGCATAAGGAATTGTATGACAGTAACGGAAGCGAAAGATGTATGCAAGGATAGAAGGAAGTGGCGCTCGATCCTTTCTGCCTACCCCGCGAGGGAAGCGGCGTGATGGTATGTATGTATGTATGAAAGAGAAGATTAAAAAATACGTAGATAGGTGGAAAACTGCGACAGGGTGAAATCATTGTGACGTGTATTTTGTAACAGTCGATTTATTTTTATTTAACATTTTACAAGGCGCGAGCCTTTTTACACGTACAACAATTTTGCTAATAAAATGTTTATTTTTTGTTTCAGGATTTGCAACGTCAAAACAAACAGTACATATCGATTACATTGCACATACACTGCCATCTTTAGAATTTATTTGAAATCTGTTAGAAGTAGTAATAATAATAATATTTACCATTGTTATTATTATTAAATGTACTGAGTTAATCCTGGATTCCAACCATCCACCCACAATATCATCATGATGGACGCATCAACAGGCTTGTTGCTTGCCTTACAGTTGGTGGCGCTGTGTTCCATAGCGGGGGCGCTACTGTTGTATTTGCTGTGTAAAGTCAGGACCGGCACCACATCTCATATACAACAGGGAGGACAAACTAAATCTGTACTCATCACATCGGCGGATAATGCGCTTGGATTACAGGTATTTTTTATTCAGAAAATATTTATATTATTCAGTACCGAATTAAATTTGACTTAATTTGAGTACATAAAAAAATGCCCCATTGAATTAATCGCGACCTCTGTAGGTATATTAACTTTTTCAAGTAATTTTAAAAAAAATCTCCAATCAATGCACAGTTAAGTATAAAAACAAATGAAAATTCTGGGGTAAATGATAAAAGGAAGAAAATCCAAATTGATTTGAAAATTAAAGCAATTGAAGTGCATCATAATTTATTAATTTTGTGAACAGGTTTTGTTAATTTTCATCTTTTTCTTCAATTCACTCAATTACAACAATAGTTTTCCTTTTTATAAAAAAGTTGTTTTTATAGCAAAGATATAACGTGTGACAATTTCTTTCAAATTTTCGTTGCAGATTGCCACTCATTTGGCCGATCGCGGCTACAGAGTATTTGCTGGTATGCGTACTGGTGAAGAATCACTTTCATGGAGACTGGCCAGAGGATGGGCATCTCGCAGGGCCGAGGAAGCTGATGAAGAAGCTTTAGGAGTTGCAGGACGAGGACAGCTAATACCAATGCTCCTGGATGTTACCAGAGAAGATGTCCTACATGATGCTGTTCAACATCTTACTTCACATTTACCTGCAGGAGAAAACGGTATGAAAACAAACATAAACGTGAATATTGAAAATATTTTTATCACTGATTTATCTATGAAAAAATCACTAACCTCATTCAAATTAAACAGATTTTCATAAATTACAATTCCTTACTATAATTGTCAGGCTATTTACATAAATAATACTATACTATACTATACCCTCACGCCGTATCCCAAGTGGGGTAGGCAGAGAGAATGGAACGCCAAACAGATCTATCCTTACACACTTCCTTCGCTTCCTCCACATTCATACAGTTTCTCATACACGCACGTCGATTCCTCTTACTCAACACGCGGCCGTCCTTGAGAATTTGATCCACGTGATCAAGCCACGTGGTTCTCGGACGTCCGCGCTTCCTCACACCCTTTCTTACAGACAAGTATATCCTCTTTGTCATTCTTACTTCGTTCATTCGTTCAACGAAATAATAATTGTGATTAAAAAATACATAAGCATAAAATGTAAATGTGTTTAGTCCAGTAGCACAAACATAACGTAACAATATTCTAACGACAATCCTGGCAGAAAACATTTGCGCAAGTACCTATATATTTCACGCGCAGCGCGAATGAGGTTGTGAACAAGGATTAAGTACATATTCGCCTACATTGGTTGTATTGTATTGGAGGGTGCTAGTAGCTATGTACTCCGATATGGATTCATATACAGAAAATTTTGCCACGTCGGCATCGGCACTGCTGGTGTAGTGGTATCATGCAAGATTCCCATTCTTGCGACCCGGGTTCGATTCCCGGGCAGTGCACGCTTAACTTTTTGTTTTTTTTTTTCGTGTAATTTAATTAAAAATTATTGAATTTAATAAAATTTGGTATAAATTTTCCGCGATACTAATTTGCAATTTAATTCTCATTGGAATCATGGAAGATATAAATAAATTCATTGAAAATGTTTTGAAACTGATTTTTTAAATAGAAAATAATCTAGAAAATACATATTGCGCGCAATTTATAATACACTTTGTGTTGTATGAATCAGGAAAAATGATGATCTTGCATGTGTGATTTTCGAGAATATGCTACTCTACTACTAATTATGGCATATCCCACAAGTGGTGTAGCATGTAATAAACATGCGAGCCGTCCTCTCTGTGCCAACAAAAAAAAAATAAGACGTTCGGGATGGATGACAAGCCTCATCGCTGAATTTGAGATTTTTTCAAACACCTAGCTTTTACAAGACACTTGAAAACTTAGGAAAAACAGTAAGACACTTATTCTCAAGAGAATATCCAATTATAATTTATACTATACCCTCACGCCGTGTCCCAAGTGGGGTAGGCAGAGAGAACGTAATTAATAATTAATCATTAAAACTTAAATGAGCACTGCTTTTTCATCTACGGACAGAGGGCGAGTTTATCGCTAGATTGCAATATCTTCCAACTAACTCGGAAAGCATACGTCTTCTTCTTCTCGTGCCGTATCAGGTCCCCCCGACGTTGGCAATCACTCTGGCGAAGGCTTCCCTATCCTGCGCGACCCGGAACAGCTCTCCCACATGTCTCATCATAAGTCATGAAAAATATAAAATAAGATATTTATTACACAACAACTTCAATAGGTTTGCCACCCATCCTGAATGTCTTGATTTTATATTGGCACGGAGAGGACAGCTTGCATGTTTCTTACATGCAGTTGGTCTGCTGGCTACCCCACTTGTGGGATATGCCGTGATGGTATAGTAGTAGTAGTAGTAGTTCAATAGGTATTTGTACTTTATTTTCGAATTCAAATTCCAAAATGAATTAGATATAGATGAAAATAGTGCATAGTAAGTATAGGTAATACGTATATGATAATAATATTAGTAATTTTACTATTTTAGGATTATGGGCCATCATCAACACGGCTGGAGTGGTCCATGTTGGTAAACTACAACAACAAGAGCCTGCTTTATGGGAGGCAATGCTCAGAACTAATGTGCTGGGAGTACTCAAAGCTGCAAGGACCTTCCTGCCTTTATTGGCTAATGCCAAAGGGCGCTTCATCAATATTGGTAAAAAAAATAATTATTTATTTCAAAGAAACATTTTAATTATGTATATTGTTTAGAATAAATCACTTTAATAAAAAAAAGTTCAAATCATAACTTTTGGGTCATTATTTTATTGTGTGACATAGCTCATTTGAATACCCAAGAATGAAGATTTTTTTTATTGTATTGAATTAAACTCAGAGAGTACACCAAGATTTATTTTGTGAAGCGCTACCATTATTTGTATATTTATCCTATTATATAAAACATCATCATTTATGTGCAATAACAAATATTAATTTTTAGGTTCCTCTTCCGAGGAAAGTGGTGAACAACAAGTCTGCTACGCTGCCACAAGATGGGCTGTGGAGGGAGCCAGTCAGGCACTAAGAATTGAGCTGAAACCTTATGGGATCCATGTTGTGACATTACAACCTGTCGGAATCTCTACACATACTCTCTTCTCAGCTCCTAGAGAGACAGGAACAAGGTTAACAGCTACAGATGTTTAAAATAAAAGAGACAGATTAGTTAAAAGATTACAGCAATAAATAACTCACCCTCTGCGTGATAAATTATTATATAGTGGTGTTTTCTGATACAGTGTGCTGATACCTACTGTAACCAATGTACAGTGAAAAATAAATTAAATAAGTAAAACAACAATAGTAAATAAATAATTTGTTTAGGTGAATGAATTTGATCTGGTTAGGTACTCCATTCTTTTTTTATTAAATAATTACGTAGGTATATACAGTCTGATTTGTGTACTGTCAGCATTATAGTTTTATAATGTCAACTATAAATGACTGTGCTCCTTCGTTTGATAAGAGTGCACAAAAGCATCATCATAATGGGAGGTGCTGTGAGGATATAGATAGATTGATTAATTTTTAAATATAATTTTCAGGCCAGACACACCTTTATCCAGCGCATCATCAGATTGTTCTGTCCCAATATCCGACACGACAGAGTATTCGACAGCAGTTTTATATTCAAATGCTTTGAAGACAATTGAAGAGGCACTCTCCATTGCAAATCCAAACAACTCGTATGAGCTGAGCAACAAATCTGAGTCATGGTTCCGAAGAATTCCATCTCTCAGATCCTTGCAGAGGACTGTATGAAGGTGTCTACAAAGGATATATTTCAGACAAAATAATTGAAAGATTAAATAAAACAGGGTAGAAGATTTCTTTCTATCATTTTGCCTGAAATATTTCCTAGTTTTTTTTAATGTTCTTAAAAATGCCCAATTTTTTAAATGAAATATTTAAATAATTCTAACAAGAATTATTTTTTTGAAACAATACAGGAATAAATTTTACGAAATTATAAGTATTCTTATGTTTAGAAATACTTACCGATCAAAATTTGAAATACAACATGGGTGTTTTAGGAATGATTTAAGTTATTTTGTAATATATTATTTTTAAAACATTTTTATCATTTTCGTTAGTAGCAAAAATCAGATGTCAATTATAAAGTAAGCAGATACCTACTTATTTTTACAATAGATATTAAATTTATAAGATGCGGCTGCGTAAATATAGTCAACCACATAAAAAATATTTTTCTATTGGACTACGTTTTCTCTTGAAAGTGAAAACGATTATTGAAAAAGCATTAAATACTTTTGCAAATTATCCAAAAAGAATTGTTTGTTATTTTTTACAACTTTAAGATTATGTATAAAAGATTTTTGCTACCGATGCAAAAGATAATGTTTTTTAACTTTAAGATACCGTTACATGTAAAACTTCACGATAATATTATATCCTGAAGCAGAATAGTTCTCAGAGTCTCAATCCGTATACCTGATTATAGATGTAGATAGATTTTGATCTTAGTAGTTACACCTGTTTTCTGCCTCATGCTCCCAAGAGGAGTGTTAGAGGGTGATTGGAGTTACAACTGATTTATTATTTTTTCTCTAAAATACATAGTAAAAACTAAATTTCTTTAAATGTTTACTATAATTTTACGGTATAAATACAAAGTTGATATACAAATAATTTTTACTTGTTACATAAAAAAATACCTATTTGAACTTCTATAAAAATTCTACAGAATAAATAAAAAGAAATCATTAAATATTTTGTTAAACTGCGTGTTTAAAATATGAAACCTGCGTAAATTATATATTTTTATATTTCTAGTGAACACATGTTAAAGTAAATAGCATTTGAGCATGTTTTAAAACATGATTCAAGGGATAAACATGTGATTTTATAATCTCATTGGTTTTTCAACAAATTTTATCGCAAAAATTGTCATTGTTAAATTTCAAATTTCAATCAACAGTTGGTTAATAGTGCATTATATAAATAGTTATATGGAAAAAAAAAACAAACACATTTTCATAATTTGAACAAACTTTAAAATTTGAATATGTACGCAAAGATTAATACATGATTAATATGAATGTATGCAACAAAACAATTTTCTTATAAAATATTTTTTGTATAATCTATTGGTATGTTAGCTTCTAGTGTGAATTGGCCATAATTATTTTTTCTTAAACATAAGAGGTGAAAGTCTGTAAAGATAAAACGTTAATTTATATAATTACATTAATATTAATACTTACCATTTAAAATATGTAAATTGTTTTAAACAACTTGTAATTCATTTCGAAATAAAAACCAGGACGTTTGGAATTACAGTCGATTCCGCTTAGTTGGGACACATCGGGACTTGGGCATTTTGACCCAATTAAGCGAAATTTACATTTTTTTAAATTCAATTATTTGGTTTTGGCAACTAAGGCCACTAACCAGTAATACACAAATAAAATAAACAATGCATACTTTTTTTCATTAATGTTATTTTATAAACTCTTACGTATAGGTAATATAAATTATCATATAAATTACAAATATGTAATATAAACTTTAGAAAATAAAAATCCTAACTAAAATAATAAATGGGTAGGTGCATACAATTTAATTCAATGCAAAAATGAGTCAAGTGTAGTTTCTGTAACATTTTACTTCTACAAAGTCAGCACAAAATTAAATTTACTGTCCCAATTAAGCGGAATGTTGTCCCAATTAAACATATAAATTTACTATTGGTTTCTTGGTTTGGTTTCTGTTCTTTGAGATTTGTCCCAAATAAGTGGCTGTCCCAATTAAGCGGAATCCTCTGTATTTTCAAATTTCTGTAATGAATATATTATACATACTTACGCAATAAATCATTCCTGATTTTTTTTTTTTTGATAAACTTAATTAAGGTATTTTCAATAATAAAAATTGGATCATTTTGCAGAATAATATTGTCATCCAACTTTCATGTAAAACTTGTTTTTCTTTATTTATCAAACTCTGTACATAGGTAATTTTTAAGTATACTTCACTAAGTTCTGTAAATTTTCAGTAAACTTAAGAAACTAACTATAAATATAAGTATATTGTTATAAATATAAAGACAAAAACATAAAAAAAAATAAAAAGACAATAAATTTTTCAAAACTGTTTTTTTTTATTAAAATAACTACACAAAATGAAACTTTGTTGTCAGATTTACATTGCAAAACTAATGAAGTGGGAAATATAACAGACTTCGTTTGTTTGGCAGTAAACTGATAAAACAATAATGAGTTTAAAAGAATGTCACATTTTGAATTTGAAATTTGTGTTTCTAAATTATTGTTTATGGCAACTTTGCAATTAAGAATAGATCATAAGGTCCACATACTCATTGTGCTATATATACTATTGTGAATGTACTTGTGTCTGTCTTTTTGTAAACTAACTTTTTTATATTTTCTGATTAATCAAATAAATTTTATGAAAAAAATGTTCTATTTTTCTTAAACATTATTAAAGAACCTAATAAACTATATTAAGCCTCACGTTAATCTTTATGCTTGTGTTTAGCTGGAGGCCTGGAGGGGTATCACAAGTATTGACAAAAACACCTTTGAATTTATACAGAACAAAAACCGTCACTTCTCTTCTCTATGGTGATGCAACTGGCTAATTGTAAAGTATCAATATGACTAAGATGAAATATGGGGAGAATTATGAGGATGTCAAATAAAACAACATTCATGGTTAATATTGTATAATTCTCAATAAAAAATGTAAAATTATACATCATATAAAAATAATACATTGTTTAAAATAAATGTAAAATAAATAAAAATACTTATTCATAATAATAACAACAATCCAATCATGTTTTTCTACCATATTAACATTTACTTTTAATCAAAAATCATTTCAACAAAATCCACAATAATAATAATTGTAACGTTGAGCATATTACCATTCTAGACATCACAGTAACACCCAAAATTGGGGTAAACAGCCAATCTACTTGTAATACCTACATTAAATTTAATATTACAATACACAGAGTAAATAAAAGATCTCGTAATATTTTATTTGGCTAGACTTTCGTTACATTTAATTTGTCACACAGGAGACAGTTAAAAACGTTTAAAGAGTAGAAGAATATAAGGGAAGAACAATATTATATAATTAGTATTAAAGAGGAAAAATTAGTAACTACAAGATTATTTTGTATAATTATGTGTTTATTAGAGTGAAATATTATTATATTCTATCTAAAAATTATACCGTTTATTATTAGCTGGATGATGTTCGACAAAATAACTTATGTCAGTTAGAGACGACACCAAATTGAGTCAATTTATTCAATTGTAAAAAGTCTAGTGGCGAAAGTTTAGTATTCAAGTAGAGACTTGTCTGCAAAATATTGCATCAGGATTGATGCAATACTAAATTTTGCAATTGTTGTAACACTAGGTCCTGGATAATAAATCTCCCTCAACACCCATCAAGAGGGAGGCCAAAGAATACCTGCATGACACAATGTAATAGAATCCTGCAGAAAAATGGCCTGAATGAAGATGACATAGCGGATAGAGAGATATATAATCTCAGAACCAAAAGAGTCGACCCCAACAGTGTTCAGCAGCAATAAGTTGGGACAGTGCCAGGAAGAAGAATATAATACTAGATCTTGAAACTGAAGCAATAGAAGGTTTTGTAACTATTTCAATAAAGTATCACGTATCTAAACTATAAAAGTATATACTAGGGACAAGACAAGAAACAGATGACACAAAAAAATATAAATGAGAAAATTGCACTATAACCTAAAACATGTTTAGAGGCGCTTCTCTTGACAATATTTTTAAATATGGAAAACGTCCAAATATGGATCCTTTTCCCAAAAATCTGGACACTGTTCATTTCTAGGTATGTATTGCCTATATGTAAGGGTAGTTTGTTTTGGCAACTACTTAACTACTAGATCAAATTTGAACATGCTAACAATGAATAAAATTATGCAACTGATTAACATAAAAACAGCAGGAAAAAGGAAAAGATGCGGAAATTTGACCGAGTATTTTGATTAAAAAAGCTATTCAGTCTTGGCAATAATTCTTTTGATTATTTTTTTCTCAGGCAACATCATGCAATAATTTTGCAGTATTTAAAATAATGTCACACATGCAGAAATGTGCAACTAAATGACTTTGCGATGACAATTTATTTTAAGCAACTTATTAATTTTAATCTTTTCGATAACTTGATCTCATAGATATACTAGGCAATTTAGCAAATATTGTATTTGATGTGCCACTTTTAAGTAAATAAGATTGATGTTGTTACATCCTTATAAGGGTTGAACCCAAAAACGCTGTTCCATGTTAGATCCTGAGTGATACTTTTTCAATGTTTATTCATTTATTATATTCTTTTTGCACATCATTATTTACATAACCAAATCAGTTTACATAAGAAAAAATGTGATGGTGTGCAGTGGCGAGATTATTACTATACAGTGATTTCGTCCATCTAACCACGTTTACTGATTCAACGAAAATTTGTATCCGGCATACTAATTTATATAATGTGAAATGAAGCACTCAAAAATTATACTTTTTTCTATTATTATGTAAGTTTAAAATTACATTAAAATCGTGTTAATTATTGTTCTTGTGTTAATAAGAAAATGAATAAACGGCATAATCTATCTACAATAATTATAACTGTCAATTAACTGTAGAAACATCTACAAAGAATGGAAAATGTAATTTCAAAAGGCAACTGAAGCCTGTCATCCTAAGACTACATAAGTAATAATATGTAATAGAACTGTGTACCCAACAAAGTAACATTAATAAGAATAGATATTAAATTTTAGTTGTTATTCTACAATATAGATAGGTGCTATTCTACAACTTCCAATTTATTAATTTGCAAAGAATAAGTGTAGTAGAATTATTCGCTACGAGATTCCTAGAACAAGACGTGAGATTTAAGATAGTGAAATACAACAATTAAGTTTTACAAGATATATATAATTTATATTATCGAATTCTTCTTCTTAAATTAAATGTTTAATAAAATGAGGAAATAATAAAACATCAGTAAACATTCAATAGGATTTACAAACGATGGACATCTGATTTTCAATTTCAGATAAATACCCAGAGGATTCATTGGATGGAGTTATACCAAAGAAGAAATATTGAAGGAAGGAGCATAATTATTACTATAACACTAAAGATAGAGGGACAAGGACTTATATTTTTCCTTTTTAATTTTACAAAATATTTCATTACCATTGATGACATTAATTGCTTTTATTATTCACATTCTCACGAAATTAAAATGCTTTATAATTATTGAGTGTATGGAAAATTACTGGCAATATTCTTTTACATAATTTCGAAGTTGTAACATCTTCAAAATACTGCAAGAACGCTTTTCGATATCTTCATAAGAAATACATTCAGTCAATAACACTAAAACTCCACAGCCATTATCTAATAAAACATATCAGATCTTGAAACATAAACAGATTTGTATTATAATCTGTTTTTTATTAAAATCATCCTTCAAAATATTCCTTCTATCTTTGATTTAGACACTACGGCCATAGATAATCAATGATTGAACACCATAGACAAAAATTTAATCTAAACAGTACACATACTTATTATTATACCTACTAATAATTATTCATACACAAATTTTCATTTTATTATTTATGTCTTTAAATGTCACAAATATTTAAATATATTAACAATACAATACATAGTAACATTTATATAACTTTATCAAAATTAATTCTGTCTGAATAATATATTTCATAACAAACAACAGACTAATGAAAAATGACACATTTGATTTAACAATCATATATAATATAATATTTTGAGCAATTACTTGCTAACGCCAAAAAGTAATACTCGCACCAAATTTTTAACATTTTAAATTAATATTTCAACTGCAACAAAGCCATATTTCTTTCCACTTGACCCATTTCATAATGAAATTAACTCTTACATTACAGCTCTGTCAAATGTGAATTGTAACGCTGAATATGGCATCTTTTTGTATCCCATATACTTTAGACAATATATTACGGGTACCGATGTCAACGACACGTAAAAACTACACAATATATCACGATTACCAATGTGAGTGGGTCAAAGGACTACTCTTAATCACTTGAAAATGTTATTTTATAATATAAAGTATTTGTAGGTACTAAATTATTATCTGTCACTTGACTTTTACAAATTGCTATCAATTTCACCAAATTTCAAAATAGAAAAACTCTTGCGGTATATTTTTCACAAGACTGCGTATTTCAAAATAAATAGCCTATATTATTATAAAATTACTCCACATTCATAATACAAGCTTTTGCTAACAATGAGGTTTTTGTGGGTGCATACAAAAATATGGCAAACCTAAATTTGTTACCAAAATCCAAAACATTTAAGTTTTTCTTTTACCTACTACACACTTTTTATAGAACTTTTAGTCTATCATTACATCAAATTCAAAAAATTTCCCGTAAGTGCCAGCCAGCTAGTGGGCACACTGCTTGTAATAAGTTAGTCGGTAGCCTGGAGGTAGAGTCTCGGCCTCGTGAACAAGGGGTCCGTAGTTCGATACCAAGTGCCGGCAAACTCCCCTTTCACGACACAAATTTTTAGTAGCTTACTGTTAAAGATGTATAAGGTTGTATTTGGGTTTATAACAAAAACCCAGATATATCTTTTAAAAAAAAATAATGTTAACAAATATTATTTCTTTCCTAAAAACAGCAGTGTCATTATTGTTTGTTTTGTTACAGTCAAAATATTTTATTTTCTATCATTTAGATAAATAATAACATTGATTATACTATTTGATATCAACAATTGTAAAATAAACTATTTATTTTAAACAGCGTACACAACTTATGTATATTTATTTCATTAACACGATTACACAAAATGCCCTGTCATTCAACACAACTAACATCAGACATATTTGAATAGCAAGTACAGTGGGACCGGTATGAGTTTTAAATAGTTGTATAACTCAAATCTTGAAATGAGTTAATTAACTCAAATTTTTGCAGTGAACATTGTAAAATTTCAAGAATTCCAATTATGAATACTCGATACTGAAAAACTTTGATTTGTGTTGAGAATAATAAGCACTGCCTAGGTAGGAGTAATTTTAGAAGAAAATATAGCACATTCTTTAAGAAATGCTTTCACATTATTAGATACATGCAATTTTTTCATCCAGAAACAGTTAAATGGATGCTAGTTTGCATTAAGATCATTGTTTTTCCTGTTATGTATCTGGTAAAAGTCCCAATAACTCATATTTTTTACATTACAATGAGAATTCCATTTTTATACCTGGATTAATTTAAAGTACAAAAAGTCTTATTTATTTATTTATTATGCGCAGTGTTCAATGTATAAAATCTATTACACTCCCCCTACCTACTTTGCTTATCTGATGTTTACCAGTTAGAGCAAGCCGTCAAATCTCAAATTTATTATCAAGGTAAGGATTACATGAAAAACTAATACTAGACCCTCATTAGGTAACATTTTGTAGTTTGTTTTTTACTTGAAACATTACAGGGTAGTAAATATATTTTGTAGAGATGCAACGAATATTTGGCAACTAATCGGTATTCTGCCAATTCGGCAACATTTTTACTATTCGACCGAATATTTGTTCTATTATTCGGTATTCTGCCGAATAGTTTAAATGTAAAACTGGAAGGAACTAATAGCTTGTAGATTGTTAATATTTCATTATCAGCTGCAGATGCATAATTTTATTAATCCTCGAATATCTAATTAACTAATTTAATTTGATATGGAGTGAAACCACATAATATTTTTATTGTTATTATTACACAAAAATTTAGAAAAAATGTATCGCGCTGCAAGTCTAGTACATATATCTATGATGTACCTACACGAAGATGCGCGGTCGGGAGCACCGCACGCTTTAGCCATTGTTTTGCCGAATATTCGGTTATTCGGTACATGATCTTGCATAATATTCCATATTCCGCAAATATACTATTCGTTGCATCTCTAATATTTTGTGCTTTTCACAAATTCGAGTAGGTACCTACAATATTAACTACATACATCACATATATACAAAATATAAAGTAGGTACTGCTGAATGAAATTAGGGAACTTGCTTCTTTCAAACTCTATTGAAACTTACTAGAATGAAAGCAAAAAATATGCCAACGGAATGTTAAGAAATAAATTACTTGCTAATTAAAAAACCATAACAGGCATTGCTCATTTAATTAATGACTCACATAATGTCTATAAAAGGACACAACATTGCTTTTTATACACTTTAATGTATTAGCTTTGCTTCTGTGCTGTGAATAAATAAATATTGTGAATGAATAAATAAAAAATAGTAAAATATTAAGATTACAATATTGTAGATGGAATAATAATATCATCAAATGAAGTATAATCTGTATTTTGGCACCAGCAATAAAATTTCATTTTAGATTTGAACAAAAAAATAAATTTTTGCTATGTTGTTCAAGATAATTTATTTATTTATTAATTGTTGAAGGTCGTTTGTGTTCACACTGTGAATATAGTAAATATAGTGAAAATATAACAGTGTTTTAATTATTTATTTATTTATTCATTCTTTACTGTACGTTGATTACAAACAATTACATAAAAGGTATACATTCAAATTAAATACAATCAATATACAGAGGGAGAGTTTATCGCAAAATCTCTTCCAATTAACCCAAAGGTATCCTAACAGTAGACATTGACTTTCCATAGAAAGATCCCAGCTTTGATTCATCCTGTTGTTGACGTACTCCACTTACACGACACAAGCTGATGCTTACAGTGAGTGTTTGTTAAAAATTGAGACATGTGTCTTTAGCTGAGATTCGGAGAGACAAAAATTTCATAAACAAAACTAAAATGTTTCTTTGAATTTTTAAGCTACATAATATGTAGAAGCGTAAAATTGTATATTTTTATTTAAATCCAATAAAATAAAACTTGGCAGCAGAAAAACATGTGTTTGACATTTACAATCAAAATTATAGGATGGAATGTGATAAGATTTGGCAAAATATCCAAAAAGGAAATAAAAATAGTACTAACTAAGTATCTCATAAATATTGAGGGTAAAATTTGACACAGAAAATGAACCACATTAAGTATTTTAATTGTATATGAATATTATTCAAATTTGTACTTTTGATATGGTATTAAATGAGCATTACAATTACCTCAAGAAGAAAGAGAACATGTATTTTTACAAACTGGCTAAGATATTACATATTATTTATGTTGAATAATCACATTTTATTCGTACGTATTCTGTTTATAATATAATAGAATCCAGAGCTAGGCGTTGTTAATCAACAATTTTAATTCATTATTAATTGTAGATCAGTTGGAAATTAAAACTTTTTTGAAAATGTTATGCATGATACTGTTAAATTTATCAATAATTTTGAGACAAGATGTTAAAAATATTTATCTATCTATAGCCTCACGCCGTGTCCCAGGAGGGATAGGCAGAGAGAACGGAACGCCATATAGATCTGTCCCTACATACTTCTTTCGCCTCCTCTACATTCATGCAACCTCTCATGCACGCACGTCAATTTCTCTAACTCAACACATGGCCGTCCTTGAGAATTTGATCTACGTGATCAATCCACGTATTTCTCAGATGCCCGAGCTTCCTCACACCCCTTCTTTCAGACAAGTATATCTTCTTTGTCATCCTATCTCCATCCATTCATTCCACATGACCAAACCATCTCAATTTATTTACACGCATTCTATCCACGACACTCTTCTCGCATCCGCATATTTATGATGCCGCTTATTCAGTGTAAAATGTGTCTGAAATTTTTTTAAATGTAACTAACTTAATTTAACGGAAACTTTTCAAAACAAAATTTAATAAGTGCTTTAACAATTTTAAAGGTTTCTTAGGAAGTTAACTAATGATTAACAAGTTTACACCCAGCTCTGATAGAATCACAGTCACGATCATCATATCTTGAAATAAATTTTATCATTTGTTGTAGAGAATCACACAAACAATTACTTTATTTCCATATTCGTTGGTGTCGTCTTGTACACCATTTGCACTTCTATTTTTTTTAAACAGATAATATTTTTAATTTATAGCACATCAAGATTTACATATTAAACTAATAAATTTTGTATTATAACTAACACTAATTATGGTTGAATATGCATACTGTCAAAAAAAAAAAAAATTCATTTTAAGTATTTTTTCATTTTAACCTTCACTATCCCTGATCACTCGTAAACGAGTGGATGGCTTTGAAAATATTTTCCATTGCTCTTTGAGTTTTTTCGGCAAAGTAGCAGACTGGCCGTCCACACTTCTCAACATAACACAATCAAATAAGTTTACGTGTTATGTGATCACACAAAAACTCAACAGCCAGCTGGGAAATGAATTATTCATCTATCTAGATCAGGGATGCACAGACTTATAGGGAACAGGGGCCATTCGAGAAGATTATGAACCAAGGACGGGCCGCTATAAAAAAAAGTTTTAATTTCTAAAAATGCTCACACATTAAATTTCTACCCCCTCGTCACCGACTTTCCAAAATGGTATAGGAATTTGAAATATTTCAAAAACTCCTCAGTTTTCTTAAAGAACATTTACTCGAATTATTAAGTATCCAGTACTTTTGCCGAATATCCAATTATTACTGGTATTGACAATTTTTTTTATATTATATAATTCACTGGCGGGCCGCAAATATACCGACCGAGGGCCGCATGCGGGCCGCGGTTTGTGCATCACTGATCTAGATATTGAGGATATCAAAAAATTACACACCAACTATTGTTTATTGTTATATTTGGTAATTGCATTATTCTTCTTCTCCTCGGCCTATCCCATCCACTCCTGAATGGAGGCCTCTAACTCTTTTCTATATTCTCAATATTTTCACAAATAATAAATATAAAGCATTTTTTACAATCAGGTATTGCACAATTATACTTAATGCGATGAAAAAACTTAATTTTAAAAACTCGTTCGAAAATATAACCAAATATCTTTAACATACCTACATATAAAGTTAATCGGAGAACAAATGCACCAATGAGTAAGACAGTTGGCTAGAAGATGTTGCTCTGAGAACAAGTTCACCATCTAACAGAGCATTATTGTTGTTTATATTGTATTGTAATATGTTTTTTTTAATCTGTTAGTAAAGTTTTGTCTTTATTATAGTTTTAGAAAATAGTCAGTAGACAAATTGCATATTCAACCATGGAATAATATAATTTGTGCATAAATATGCAGAATGTGGCGGTCAACCCATTACAAATAGAACAGGTCTTTATATAATAACTTCTTTTACCCTATTTAAAGTTATCCAATGTCCTACTGTAAAATGTAGTAGGTACTTTTAAAATATCCAGTATCAGACATCTTTAATTCTGCGATGAGGTGTACTATCCATTCAGAATGTTTTATTTATCTATGCAGTCCATTGGGTGCCTTTTTTGTAAGAAATGCCCTGATTGTATAGACAGATAATCATCGCAAATATTTTACACGGGCTCGCTTCATTCTGCATAATTGTACAAAGACACTCATTTAATTGTCTTTTGTAAGTGTTTTTTAAAGTGTCAACGTATCTAGAACCACATTCCTCTGCACTCCACAAGCGACACGCATACGTACAGAAGAATGATTATTATGACAACGATATTCACTAAGCATAGTGAACATCAAATGATGTCAACAGAATTGGTTATGTTCTTGGGTTTGATGCACGGCTCTACTTCGTTAATTGTGTGATAATAAGTACTCCAGAGGTTGCTGTTACGAGTACAAACGGTGCCTCCACCTCTGGACTCTTGAGTCTCCTAAAATTAACAAAAGAATACACGAAGAAGTTGAATGAAAATTGATGTGATAGTCAAATATAAGAAGAATGAATGAACTACAAGATGATAATAAAGAAGGTATCCATGGATAGGGCAAACAGCATTTTGAAAGATGGTCTTCTATGGCATGGATTTACCCAAGTATTATGTGACAGAAAACATTCAGAAGGTGAAACATTTTGAGCTTATTAAATGATATTATGTATCATGTTCAAGAATGACAGAATTTGATGGCTCAAGGGTATAAATGTGTACAAACTTATAATGCACTCAATCTTTAACCACCTATTCTGTTAAAAACAAACACATATAAAATAGTGGAATATTAAAGAAATCTTAAAAAAAAAATGCTCACCGCTCTGTTGATGTCTCCAACACAGATCCAGTCACTGTCGGGGCCCTTGTTCTTGTTTCCATTAGTGGAGATGGATACTGCCCACTTGGAGTGATCTGCATGCGAGGAGAAGGCTATTCCCTCGTCGTGGAAGGCCACTTTTTCAACATTATTTACTCTAAAAATAAATTAAACCAATTCAAACTGCGAAAATCACAAATAAATAAGTTAAAACGCTTAAAAGTATGCAATTATATATTTTATTTTATTCTTTCTATATCATTATATTATAGTGTAGGTGAATATAGTTAAAATATTTAAAGAAAAGCTCAATTCAATATAATCAATTATGTTTGGATGATAGTTTATATAGAGGGTAGTTTTTTCCAACTATTTTAATATTTACAAAATATATAAACATACCTACACACATTTATGAACAAACTAATGACTCTTTTTTGTTGGACTATTTATGTGTCTACTCACACAATACAATCAAAGTGATAAATTAAAACAAAAAATAACTAAGCAATCAGGATTTGGTCAACACAGGAAATATTAAGCATGGTATGTACTTGAGAGTAAACCACAAAATAGAAAAATAATAAAAATCTATTATATTTTATTCAAGGCCAATATGTCCAATGCACGATAAAAACTGATAAAACAAAAGCTAGAGTTTTACTATTTGTTATCAAATATATACCCTATAATATATCACAGATATGTACTAATTGTGAGTAAAAAATAAACAACTATCTATATTAAACAAATACGTAATTCAATTGAAATTAAATAATATAAATCACATTTTACTGTGGTGTTAGACAATTCCAAAATTGAGGCATCAAATTATGCTCCAACCTTAAAACACAATTAATGAAAAGTTAGACTGACTTCCAAATTTCAAAACGCTAGGTCACGTACTAGATTCAATATTCATTTCTTGCCCAAGTTTTAGCTCTATAAACGGATGACTTTGTTTATGGTTATTTGATATACTTACCTATATTTAGCTGTACAGTTGGAGTCCAAAACACCAGCACCATTGATCCAGGATTCAACGAGCAGAGAAGTCTTCAATCTTGGGGCCACAAGACCAGAATAAAGATCGGTTTTGAAATTTGTGCTCTTTGCAAATGACACAAATTGTGTATTGCTCAATGTTGTCAGATTTGCAATGTGAAACCTTCAAAATAATAATAAAATAAATGTATTTATTAATTAAAATTGTCACAGAAGGGAAGATTGCGGGCCGTAGAGGAGTTGGAAGAAATTGGCTTTCCTGGCTTCAGAACATTTGGGAGTGAACCGGGATGAGAGGTGTGGAGGAGCTGTTTCGTGCTGCCCAGAACAGACAAGATTTCTCCCAGGTGATCATCAACATCGGGGAACCCGACAAGACACGTAAAGAAAAAGAAGATTAATTAAATGCTTAATCTTTCACAGTCGTAATTTATGTAGAAGTAGAAATGTTATTTATATAAATATATAACCATAAGTATTATATTATGTTTAATAAAATAAACCAATTATATGACAAATAATTATCATAAAGTAAATCCTTTGAGTATCATATAAAATACAGGTGACGGTGCAACACTCAGAAAATCATATAATATTAAAAAAAATTAAATCAGTATAATAATATGTAATATATTAAATTGTTTTATACACTTTTGCATGTGCCTCTCATGCCGTTGAATAAATAAATAAATGTATCAAGAGTATAGAATCCAATGTCTACTCAGCGTGCGGGAGATAGGCTAAATAAATGTGACTAAATATTTACCATGGTGCATCAGTGACTGTTTTGTTATCTAAAACATTAACGATATTTGTGTATTTGCTCTTCCATTTTGTAGGGATCTTGGAGAACAATATCTTGGGCTCGTTGTAGATGAGCTGGTTGCCAATATCATTCAAGGCTGAGGATCTCAGTGACAAACAGAGGAAACTTTGACCATATCGCATAGCAGTGGCTGGATATGAGTATGGGACTTTGTCCACAATAGTACGATCTAAAACACAGAGAAATACAAAAAAAAGTAGGTACAGAAGATTCCACTCTTTTCATTCCACAGAAATTTTAAACAAATTTAAAAAAAGTAACCTATGAATCAATAATCAACATAAATATTTTCAACACGGATGAAAAAGGCATAGTGAGGAGTGTAACACAATATTTATATCTAAATTTGAGATGTTTATGAGACAAACCTGGAATAGGTGGATAGCGAGGCACAGAATGAATCAACCAAATAGCATGTTGGTCATCTCCAATGACAACTCCCTTAGTGTGGCCATTTCCAGAATTCTTTTTCTTTTTCTTTACTTTCTTCTCAGTTAACTTTTCATTATCGCTACCCACATCCCTTTTGACAGTCTTCCTTCTCTGTGGCTTTGATTTCGGAGGTTTCTTAGTTGTTGGGAGATCATCATCGCTAGGTTCTTTAACATTAAATGGCTGATCGTTGTAAACGATAGCTAAATAATCGTCAGTGTCCTGAAATATAAAAACATATCGGTGAATGAGGTGGTTTATAGCCCACTGATCGAATCCAGGACTTCTAATTGAGAGATCCCAAATTAAAATCCTTTCGTTTCCTATTTACTCCACCCTTGTATTTCAGGTATTCCAAGGATATATTTCAAACCCAGATTCATCATTAAAAATTATAATATTAATTTGTTAATTTCCATACACTTAATGACTTTGAACACCTACAACCTTTACAAGATATTCAAAGCTTTTGAAAGACTCGTAAAATATGTATAAAGGCTATATACGTACAATTTTAACTGGATGATATTTTTTACTAACTTATATCATTACTAACAAATCAATATCATTGTCATAATATGACACATGTTAAATATTTATAAAGGAGATATTTAAAATAACAATAAACTGTCAGCAATCACAGTTGTTCAATTAAAACAACAGTGAATAATATTATCATTAATATTTAATAGATCAAGAATACAAGTCATCTTCTGAACAACGACTACATGTTATTATGTTATAGCATATCAAGCAAACAATAATAATAACAATCAATGAATTAGAAATACGAGGAATGCATATAACATTGATAATTTATTGACAATATTATTAACCAGTAACAGGTTTTGCAGAAGGTATGTCACAATCTGAATCATCAAATAATGTGATATTAAAACTAATTGTTACAAGCATAAATAAAAGAGAAAAAATGCAAATTACATGTATCAACCTATACTGTATAGACTAGAAAATTCAAAGAAAAAATTGGTAATGCGACCAACACATTTGTGTTGCAAAGCTTGAAGAACTTAGAGCATTTTTTTATTGTAAGGGTCCTTTAATGGTTTTGTCAGATATGAAGGATGCGCAATACTTAAGTGTAAGTGAGAAAAAACCATTAGAATCTTAATGATGATGATGATGATATTGGATGATTTTATTTTTGATGCCATTTAACAGTCCCTAGACCGTCTCAAGGGCGCCAGTGAAGAGTTCAGTTTTTAATTTACTTCTGAAGCTGGTGACAGTCATCTCTTAATGGCACCGGTAGGCGATTCCACATAAACGGTCCAACAACACCAAAGGCCCTCTCATAGAAGTTAGACTTAGCGGCTCTATTGTGCTCAGTAAGTCTATTCACGGCCAGTTCCCAAGAGCGCAGAGGTCTTCTAGTGGCCGAGTCAAGGAGACAAAGCTCCGTGAGGCACAATGGTGCCATTTTGTTTACCAAATTTTGTAGACCAAAAGGCATACCTTGAATGTCACCCTTTCCTCCACCCTCAGCCAGTGTAGTCGTTCTAGGAGGGGAGTGATGTGGCATCTTTTGCCCTCACGGAAAATGAGCTTAATATTATGGAGTGAAACAGCATAATAACAATATTATTACTTTCAATTTTGGAACACGTTTTCTAAGAAAATTAGTATTGTGTTGCTGGTCTATACCATATAGGTCAATATGTAACGACTAGTAACCCATGCCTCATACAATATTATCACATGGCACTCTTGAGGTCATGTTATGAGTAAATGGCGCTCTACAAATTGTCTATTTATAGGTATATCTTTATATAATATAAATAAAATTTTAAAAATACTCTTGGGTTTTCTACAAATCGTCTATTTGTACATCTTTATATAATATAAATAAATTTAAAAAATACTCTTGGGTTGTGATTCTACAAATTGTAAATTGTTGCTTAACTCTAAGAACTATTTGATCACTAACATTATGACCTATTTGGTACAATTATTGATTTGGCAGATTGTATATCAACGAAAAATTTGGTAGATGGTTGTGTCTAAAATGGGGTTTCTCGAACTTGCAAAAGAAGAAGTATGGAAATGTTCTATACCTGTCATCAACCAAAAAGGATAACATAAATGTATTTTATGAAAGTATTTGGGTTTAATGGGAGTGTAGATATATTTATAGAAATATAGGCATAATTTAATGTATGTAAATCATAAGTATAGTTGTAATTGTACGAAACGCACACACCTACAGCAATAAAAATTCAACACAGAGAGATGATGATGACAGTTACATGAAGAAAAAAGTTTTCAGTTCAAAATATGTCTCTAATAAATAACAATGATTATATTACGACATACCTCATATAAAGGTCCCAATGTGAGTCCTGGAATGGACTGGGAATCATTTATAGACCTCGTAGAAAGCATCCAACCATTCTTTAATGTATCGGGAGTCAGGTACATGTATCCCACACCATTTTTAATCAAATCATTCTTGCTAAACTTATTCCTAGGTAATTTGTATATGTAAAACCTGAAACAATTAACAATTTATATGACATTGTTTTACAATGGGTGACAAGGGGGTGACAGGGGGTGACAAGGATAACAACCAATTTTAATTTTTTTGTAAGTTAAAAAACAGAAAAAATTATATTAATGTAATAATTATGCACTATCACCGTTAAAAATGAATTTACCCCATTTATGAAATTAAGTTTGAAATCTTTTTGAATGACAGAAAAATACTCTATTACTTTTGATAATCCTAGATAATTGTCAATAAGGCTTCAATTAATAAATCTCAATAAAAGCATTCAACAAAGAGTATATATGATTTGGGTTATTTGGAAGAGATCGAGCCTTTGCGATGAACTCGCCCTCTGTATATTGATAATTTATATCATTTGAATTCATTTTTCTAGAAAGTTGTATGTATTGTGATCAATGTACAGTAAAGAATGAATAAATACATAATAATAAACGATACATAACTAGCTTACATGTGAATTTTAAAAAGGAGGTCAAATGTTTTCAAATTACATAAACAAGAATAAAGATAAACTAAAATATTGGGTTAGATTCGATTATCATACGCTTTATAGGTATTGAATTTAATCCTTACCAATCCACAATATTATTATTTTCATCTCGACAAACCAATTCATCGTTTTTCAATGAATTGGCGCACTGGAGGATGAACAAAACAAGCCACAGAACCTTCACCTTAGTGCAGTCCATGGTGAATTGAGTCGATAGGGCGGTCATATCATTTTATATGTTGTTAATAATATAAACTTTATCAATCACGAGTTTATACTTGATAAGGATACCACAACACAACAAACGTTTATTACAAATAATACAATACTGTTAACATTGATCACTACCTATGTAAAGCATAACATGTTATTTTGATTAAACAAATAATAATTATTTATCACTTCTGAACATGACGGAAAACTATATGTATCTGAGATCTGGAGTATATTATAAGCATCACTGTTTATACATTTTTTTCCAAATAAATAAATTTAACAAAATTGCGTTAACGAAATGATAAGAATGACATTTCTTTGACATTTCTGACCGGAAACAGTACGGAATCCTTACATCTCTAAAGCTTAGTCTGAAAACAACCTATGTTATTTATCAAAATCATATTGCAAATAATTACAATGTAATTAAATCTTCCATCTTCCTATCTTCCTATTAATATATTGCAACATATTTCAACGTTATAACATACGTAATAAAAGAAAATTGATAGTGTGGGTCGCCGCTCGATAGTAAGATTAGTCAGTTAACTAAATGGCTAGGCCGGCTAGGCGGTAAATAAAATGCCGGCATTAAATTGAATGGTTAGCTTTTTTGTCATATCACAATTTTACGTGCCAAACGTTCAACAATCCGCATCAAAGAAAATCCGATTTTTTTAATTTAGTTTCTTTTTTTAGCACTGCAATGTTAGGGTTGATTAAAATTGCGTGAATGTCGATGTTTAACTGACTAGTCATTTTGTTAACCAACTGATTCAACTATCTGGCGGCGACATAATGTATATAAACATAAATTATTAGTTATTACGCATTTTATAATTTGAAATGGCGCGTAACATTTAGATTTTCATCGATTCGCCGCTTTGATGCGTAATAAGTTTTATGTTATACAAGTAGATAACCATAAGGAATAAAAGATAAAAGTTGTTGGATTCAACATGAAACTAATGAATTATCTAAGGATTGAGTAAATAATCATATCAAAATGTGTTTTTGGTATATTATTATATTATTATAACAATAAGCATTTATCATTTTTCTTATATAACATCATGACAAAATATAGACATAAAATAATAAATTTTAGATTTACATTCGGCATATCTACAAAATATTTAGTATATTCTGGTTGTGTTTTCAGTCTAGTTGTATTTCATTTTATGTAGGTACTATATAACGTGAAACTCAAATGTTTTATGAAAGTTATTCAACCTTTTTTTAGTTTGTATTGATGGGTATCGTAAAAGATTACGAATTGAATCATTGAGGTGAAAATAATATCATCGATTCCATAATACCTGCATGATTATGTAATCGAAATTATATAATTAAATATGCAGTTAATGTGTGCGTTTCATGATTGCCGCTTTATTCAATTTTCCTTCTGCACTTCCGGAAAATGAATATCTTTAGTATTACGTACATCGCGCAACTGCTGCAATACTTCGAAAATTTTCATATTCACAGTTTACGCAATTTAGTGTGGAGGTGCTCACCTAACTTTGAATTAGAGATTTGATTTGATTTGCGTTTTTATTTTTGTGCCATAGATGCAAATATTTTGGATCTATCTTAGTTTTAGTACCAAAGTACAAATTTTTGACGTTTTCTTTAAAAAAATTGTTGCACGGTGGGAATTTCGCGAAAATAAAATATATAATTTAATTATTAATTTTCTTATCTCGTAACGAAAATACTACTTTGTACTTATGGTAGTAGCGATGTACATTAATTATAAAAATTAAATTAAAGATAATAAATTCGAAACTTGTGATAAACAAATAATACTTACCTAATCATTTCCTAGTGCATTTGCACAGGACACAAAAACGAGCGAAATAAAGAATGGAGTTTAATTGTTTATTATAACAGGAAAAATGTGTCGCAATTATTTATATATTATTTGATGTGTTAATTTAATTAGTCATTCAGTTCTTTGAGTGTTGATGTGATAAAATTATTTTAAGTTTGAAAATGTTTTTTGCCAAAAGATTTTTGCCTGTTTTCTTTTTGTTATGTTTTTCGTCAAATTATGCTTGTGCCAGAGGAGTGAATGGGGGACTTAATTGCGCAGGTATGATTTTATTTTTGTAATTTATATAATGATATTAGAATCTAAATCACTCGCAGACGAGTGGATGGCCTTGAGAAGAATAGAATAGAATGATATTAGAATAAACTACACTTATCCATACAAGCATCATCTTTTTCAAAATTTACAAATCTATATAATAATGTGTTAAATTTACCTATATACAATATTTTAAGATTTCTCCATCTGAATTTTCACCGGAAAAATCTCAAGAATTTTTTTATAGATATCTTTGTTTATTTTAATTATTATTTTGGGCTCTGACTTAAATGTGTACTTAATTTACAATTAAAGAAATACTCCTAGAGGAGTGGATGACCTTTAAAAATAAAATAAAATAATTAATTAAGCAATATGTTTTTTTTCCATTTATTATAATATATATTTTATTATGAAAGTAAAAATCTCATCACACTCTAAAAACTTTCAAAATAAATTGTGGCTATTTATTTTATTCTTCACTGTACATTTATTGTGATATTACAAACCAATACAAAGTATTATAAAATTATCAGTTATACAATTCAATGTACAGAGGGTGAGTTTATTGTAAGATTGTGATATCTACCAACTAACCCGGGTTATATAATTATGTTTTACTTATTTGCAAAAATGATGTTTTGGAAATTAAAATTGAATTTCTACAAATTTATTTGTTTATTTATTTTATTCTTCTTCCACATCATCAGTTAATAGTTTAATAAATCGTAGGCAAGTGGATGACCTTTAAACATAGAATAGAATCTTCAAAAATCATGTTACATAGTTATATAATAAACTACTTTATTTTATTATAATCTAATTAATTTCCAAGCAGTTATTGTTTATTATTTTTGATATAGCTCTTATCTGGGTAAAATAATAATTTTTGTGTTCGCTTTTTTATTCAATAATTATATATTTATCAACACTTACACATTTTCTCACTTACATTACTTTTTCTCCCAAGTCAATTAAATAATCACAAAAATAAATAGTAAAATGACGAAGACAGTCTTATTTATCTGTTTCCAAATAAGATATTTCTAAAATCATCCTCAATCCAGTGATGATGATGCCACCCTTCTTCTCTGTCTCTTCAATCTTCTTCAATGTCTTATTTTTTATAGGTGACAACCTGCATGTTCTTTTTCATTGTACTCGTGGAAGACATTGTGATGGTATAGACAGATAGACAGTTCTAGAAAGACGTTCTAATTGAATGATACCTACTGTATATTATATCTTTAAATTAATGAATATAACTTTCTTTCCAGTTTGCACAGTGGTTTCCGGATTGATCCAGCAGGAGGCCTACTTGAAAGGAATATCTCTTTTTGATTCTGCCAAACTTTACTGCAAGAAACTTCCGAGAAAAATACAAGATCCTTGTTACTATGTCATCAGCTCCCTGGAACCATTCTTTATTGATAAGTAAGCTAGCTTACCCATACTCAAATACTTTTTTTAAATATGAATCTTGATTTAAAATAAACCCAATTATAACCACAAACACCTTTACAATAATCAATATGTGGAGAAATCAGCAGCTAATGGAATTTAACCCAGGATCTCTAGATTGAATGTCAAAGACTTGACCATCAGACACCTAACCACCTCTTAGCGTTGAGTAATAATTTTTATCATCGACTTTGTTTTCATCTTACATAATTTATAACTATTTATTAACTCTATATTGATGGTGAGCCTACCCACTCTAAACCAGTGTTTCCCAAACTATGGGTCGCGAGCGAATATTGAGTGGGCCCTGAGCATTAAGTAGTTTCATGACTCGTTTCTAGAGAATCTGAGCATTACCAATATTTATGAACTCTTTTCTCTAAGACAGCTAAAAGCTGGGTCCTAAAATTGGAAATTTTTCCTAGATGGGTCGGAGCCCAGTCAACTTTGGGAACCACTGCTCTAGACACACTACTGTATGTAAAATTATGTAGGGTTGCAGGTTATAGAGCTTTAACGGTTCCTATTTTTTTAGGAAAATGCTGGAAGTGTTCACACCAGATGTGTTCTGTTCTTCTCTGAGATCCTGTAGAGTAGATCCTGGAGAACAATTATGTCACTTGTTCCCTAAACCTCGTATGCCTTTCAACAAAGCTCAGAAACAAATGGAGGTATGTATGCAATACACAAAAGTGTGTAAAAAATTTATATCTCTTTAAACATAATGTTTTTTTTTTAAAAAGATATATCTGGCTTTGTTATAAACCCAAATACAACCTTATACACCTTTCACACTAAGCTAAAAGCTTGTGCCGTGAAAGGGGAGTTTGCCGGCACCTGGAATTTATTTGATGATAAGAAAAATTATTTAAAAAAAACGTAAGTACCTATGCAACAAAATAATATTATTTGCCATATAATATTGTCAAATGCTACTACTACTACTACTACTATACCATCACGGCATATCCCACAAGTGGGGTAACCAGCAGACCAGCTGCATGTAAGAAACATGCAAGCTGTCCTCTTCGTGCCAATATAAAATCAAGACATTCAGGATGGGTGGCAAACCTCATCGCTGAATTTAAGATGTACAATGTCTTAATTTTTTCGAATACCTGCCTTTTACAGGACACTCGAAAACTTAAGGAGAAGAGTGGGAGACCAATTCTTTACCGGGTGCTCCACGGGATAAGTCAAGATTGTCAAATGCAGCTATTTATATCAAGTTATTTAACAAAATCTGGCAATGCAGTGCAAATTTGAAGTTTGCTTCTGATGGTCATTGTTTTCTAGACTTTTCAGGAAGTTAATTAATTAATTAATTTAAAAATTAGTATAAATTATTTATTTATTTATTAAGCATCAACAGTACACTACAGAAAACATATATACGACATAATACAGCAAACAATATAGTCAAAGAAGGAATCAATACATTGCCCCATTTATAAGTGTACACATTATAACAATTTGTATTATATTAAAAGCCCATAAGGTTGTCACATTTAAATAAAAAAGGGGAAAAAAAAATGAAAATTGATAAAGACAGGAATTTACACTAAGAAAAAAAAACATACATGAACAACAGTTGTCTGATCTTATGTATTACAGTTGACTTATATTCAATAGATCTAAATGTATGACAGTAGACTTATAGTAGCAATCTGTTTATCTTGATGAGATAGAGTAGATTGGCAATAGTAATCGAATGGAAAAGAACTTTTGATTAAAGTCAAAGACATCACTATTAGCATACTATTTTCTTTATTTATGAAACATGAATTTAAGTTTGAGATAAACTCTTTTATTACATAATCGTGTTTGTTTGGATATTTTTGTTAGTTATTGGTAAAAAGAGGTCAATCTGAATACTTATTACACACAGTTAGTCTGCTGGCTACCTCACTTGTGGGATATGCCGTGATGGTATAGTATAGATAATTTTTTTTTCAGAAAGTTATGTTGACCCATGACATCCATCACAGGCTCCAGCGTCTTCACCAAAGAGAGACAAATTACACATCATCATTTTCTAATTTGGTTGTCAGTCCTGTCTCCAATTACCTCGTCAATTTGAACATGGACACATGGTTGAAGAATAAACCAAAACAAGAAATAGATTTCTGCTCAATGCCTGTCCTTAAAGAGATTTGTGATATATTCCTAGGTACTTATAAGTTTTTGAAACCAGCTCAAGACTTTGATGGAGATGGGTTTAGTATGATTAAATCAGCTAGGTAAGTAATTGTTTTTATCTTAATAAATCTAACTTTTTTTTTAATACTCTATATATAAATGTATACAATCGTAGCATCTCTCAAAAGTGAAGTAGCCAGCGAACTAATTACATGTAGTAATAATGCAGTTCTCCTTTCCATGCCAACAAAAAATAAGACATTTGGGATGTGTGGCATTCTTCATCGCTGAAATGTAGATGTTGAATGTGTTATATGTGGCGTTTTATGAATATCTGCCTTTGATACTGTGGTATTAACGTTTCTAAACATGCACTCACCACGACATCCCAAACACGACTGCCTCAACTGTCTCGCACACACAGCCTCTATCCCCTTCATACCATCGCTGCTACCACAGATACTGCACAAAAGACTTACAGAAAAGAGTGGGAGACCTATTCTTTGTCGGGGACACCACAGCTCATATTTATATAATTCCTGCATTTATTTGTATAAAATATGAATTAGAGGTAATTTTTTAATATACAGGTTAATAATTTTTTTTTTCGGTTTTGTTTATGAAGAGGTTCTGATTGGAGAGGCAAAGATTGTAATGATCTGGATTTAAATATTTATCCCGGAACCCAGCCAATCCGTTTTGATGGAAACTTTGATAGTAAGAAAATTTCAAATATTTTATTATGTAAAATTTGTATCAAAATGAAAATAAATAATTTGACAAAAAATACAACCTGTTTATCTTAGCACTTTTTATATCACCGTTAATCAAAAAAGAGGTTTTTTAAAGGTGTTGAAAAATTTTAGAATCCATATTTTCGTACTGATATTTCTTTCCAGGTAACTGCAATGGTATACACGGAATAGATCCAGATTCAGGTAGACCTTGGGAAGAAATCCTGTGTGCTGGCACACAACCACAAGGACTGATCTATGTGGGGGATTCTGTCGGTGCTCATTTCCATTTTCCAGAGCCGTGGATCAACCCTACTATTCCTAATAAGGTGATTAATAATAGATATATACATTTTTGAATTTTATATATTTATTCAATTACGCCATCTCCCACATTATCTTCATGCTGTACAAGAATGAAACATTTTAATTTTTTTATTTTTTCCTGCACAATATCAATCATTTCACTGCACACAGTGCCAAAAATCAACAATTATAATGGTACAAAGTACAGAGGGAAAGTTTATCAACGTAATGCATAGTAAATATTTATTTATTTCTTTAACTTTTACCCCATGGAGTTTCTACGATAGAATAGACATCGCACTGTATTCTATGTAAGTTTTTGATTCTCCTGTAAACGACAGGCATTCGGAAAACATTCTGTGCAAGACATTTCACACAATATATTTTTAAATTTGTCTGAAAATGGGCACTTATATTGAAACACACAAAATGTATTGGAAACTTGACATATTTTGCAGAGTTCTGTTGTAACCAAATTGGATGCCTTACTGGATGAACTGGATTGGCCTGAACTTGGATTTGCAACAGGATATAAGAACACTTCACATCCCGATATTATAAAGGTTATTTTTTCTTCTTCCACCTTTTAACAAGATGAAAATTAACCTCTTTCTTTCAAAGTTATTTCTAAATAATATTTTGCTATAAAACACTGTACTGTGAAAGAAAAAATTCAGGCTGTAGAGATTAGTGATAATAATATTTTTACACGACTTTCATTGGAAGTTAGGATCATATTTGTATTAATTTTAAAACTAAAATCACATTATTTTGTATGGTTTTGTGCCAAAGTACCGCAGACATAAACAATCAGGTTAAAAAAAACTACTTTACACTTCTTTTATCAGTCTTACCATTTGCATTGTATTTTATTGTATTGTAAAGAGATAAATGGAAAATTATGAAAAAAATTATAATGTGCAGTAAAATTGTAAGAAATGTTAAAATTGATTATGTGATCATTTTCAGGGGTATACAGACTCCATCTACTTGAGAATGCGTGCACGTAACTTGTGCAATCACAGAGACTACCAGAATATAGCCAGGAATGGTGCAGCATCCGATCTTAGCGTGTCAGAAGTCAATGTGATATCTCGAGTGGCTTCAGATAAACCTGTAGTTTTGGTTTACGGAATGGTAGGCAATGATGTCTGTAACAGGTGAGCAAATATATTTTTCATTCAATCATTCATTCCATCATGCAATTTCCTACAAGTGGAGTATCCAGTGAACCAACTGCATGTAATAAACATGCAAGTCATCCCATATGTGTCAACAAATTCAGGATGGATGGCATACCTCATCGCTGAAGTGAGGATGTTGGATGGAATACTTGCCTTTTATAGGACATTCAAAAAGTATCAGAAAAGAATGCGAGACCTATTCTTTATCGGCGAGGACTCCACGGGACAGAAATCTTTTTTATTTAAAACTCAATTAATACAATTATTGCAATCCATAAGAGTTGAGGAGATCTTCGTTCTTGTTATTATAGTTCATTTTGTTTTTTGGCTTTTTTAAAATCTGTATTTTTTATAATATAGGTAGCTACCTATTATTTTTTTTATTTAAAGAGCCTTGTCAAATAAAAAATACTCTCTTTTTCTTTATATTTCAATGTATCCTTCAAAATTTTGTTCATATATATTATGCTATCACTTTTCTAGATTCCGCGATACAGTTAAATACATGACCCCACCATCTGTGTTCAAGAAGTATGTTGTAAAGGGTCTCGGTGTGTTGGATAAGAAACTCCCTTTGAACAGTCATGTGGTTCTGATGTCTCTCGTGGATGCCAGCTTTATATATCCCGCCATGGCAAACAGAATACATCCTTTAGGTGAGATATTTCAATATGAATTTTACATTTTACATCTTAAATTCGGCGATGAGGTTTGCCACCCATCCTGAATGTCTTAATTTTATATTGGCACAGAGAAGACGGCTTGCATGTTTTATATGCAGCTGGTCTGCTGGCTACCCCACTTGTGGGATATGCCGTTATGGTATAGATAGATATAGATAGATGTAAAAAAAATGATTTAACTAGTTAGTTGGAAGAAATCACAACATTTATGTAATATTAATTTTTTGATATAATGTACTGAGTAGAAGAATATAGTTGTAATTATAACTATTGAAATTTTGGACTTTGGTGATGGGTAGAGTGATCAAAATGCGACTGTTAAAATTATTTTTTTCAAGGACTTCATAATCGCTTGTAATTGCAAACCTCTCGAAAGACCTTAAATACTCTAGCCATCTTTTCACCATGCATGTATCACCACAAATATTGTTTTACTATTTCTTGTCATTCTCCATAAATTTCTCACCATTATCATTTGCATCTTGCTTTCTCTTTCACTGCCAAGCTTTTATCTACTACCACAGACAACAACCGTTCATATCATCCATAGACAATTTATTTTTTAATATATTTTCAGGTGCTGTATTTAATAACATCCGCTACAAAGATCTGTACTCCTGGTTTTCTTGTATGGAGATAGGTCCTTGCGAAGGCTACATGTCAACAAATGAAACACTCAGGAATATTACTTCTGAGGTATAAATGTGCTAGTAAAAATATATGTATCGTGAAATTTTAGGATCTATTTTTGGTAATTCACGTGGAGCATTTTTACTAAGACCTTGTTTGACACCCCAATATCATACAATTTTACGCAAGAAAAAGCTTTTTCCACACTAGTTGTTTTTTCAACTTTTTTCTAATCATAATCCTTTGTGGGCTCAAAAAATGTCATGACTTCAATTAAAATGTAAAATTAAGATATTTTAGTCAACATTTCTTACTTTTATTGAGAAGATGTCACATTCTGCTGGAACCATTACAGCTTTTGGCCATTGTGCTCCCGTGAATAATGAGTGTAAGACGGAGGTATATTCATTTTAATATTGCCAACTAAATGAATGACATGCCTCATAGCATGGGTGTACTAAGGATTTTCTCTATGGGGGTAGCAGCTTAACAAATTTTTATTGTGACAATTATCAAAGATTTGTGGTCTACACCCAAATATCTTCCCTCCCCCCATCCTCAAATTTTTAATTTGGTGAAGGTATTTGAAATATTTCATCATCTCCTCATTTATGTTGTTAAATTTTAGAATGACCTTATATTTTAGTCTGACTTCTAGGGGGAATAGCTTCCCACTTTGATACCAATTTTCCTTCATTTTTTCCTATATTTTAATACTAATTTAACATACTTTCCTATTATTGATCCTGATATATCCCTCTGGGTACGCTTATGTCTCATAGCTGAGGTGTTATGAATTGCTTTTTACAAGACATCAAATTTTTTTCTAATAAAGATTTCGGATGGATGTAGAGTCTCGGCCTTCAGAACAAGGGGTCCGTGGTTCGATTCCAGGTGCCGGCAAACTCCCCTTTCACGGCACAAGCTTTTAGCTTAGTGTCTCACCGCGCGGTACACTAAACAGTTATTTACAACTATGGCTTATACAATCATGGCTTTTTCCATAAGTGGGGTAGTCAGTGGACTAACATGTATGTAAAAAACATACAAATCGTCCTCCTTGTGCCATAAAAAGGTTTTATACATTCAGGATGGGTGGCATAGAGCAAAAATCCTTCCACCTATTCTGGACCCGGGGATATATTTTACTTGTTTGATTTTTAGAAATCAAGAGAGCTCTCAGATGTGCTCAAGATCATTGCCAAGGAGTCTAAGTATGAAAGGTTTAAGGTGCATTATATGGAGAATCCCTCTAAGAAACTACTGGACAAGTGGGTGGCAGATGGACGTCATGTTTATGAACTAATTGATGCAGTGGACAGTACACATCCTAATCAGGTAGGTACTCTACGCCAGAATTCACATCTTTTGTGTTTATTGAGTATGGTTTACATAATAGCTCCATTCTTGCAGAATTCTAGGTAATTTTTAAGGATTATTATAGTATTCTTAAGAGTTATGTAAAATAAACTCGACAGTAATTTGAACACCACTATAAACAATAACGTGAATGTGGAATAAAAATAATGGAATGTGTCATTTACCTATAAGTTCTTTTGTAATTAAATTTAAACTAGGTTAACCACAGCAAGATTTGCACCATGAACCTTCCATTCCGAAATTTGAGACCATTATCAGACTTTCGACTCTCAACTTATTTTTTTATTCTTGCGCTGGAATCATTTGAACTGCTGACCAATGCAATCCCAGAAGATAATAAATTTTAATTTGTTTTTTTTTCTCCAGTTAATGCAACCAATGATGGCAGGTGCGATATGGAATTCTCTGGAAGAACTCGGAGTTTTAGGACCTGTCAATCCCAATAATCAAAAAATAGGAGAACTGTTTGGAGATCAAGGAGGACATTGATGCCTAATGTTTATAAAATATAATCAATTGTGTATATAAAATAATTATTTTGTTATATAGGTTGCCATTTTGTTTTGTCATAAGATGGTTTCATACTGGCCCAAAAAAGACAAAAGTTTATATAAATGAGAAATTAAGTGTGACAAAATTTTTGGAGTCAAAAGCTAGATAGAGAAACGTTCCTTGAGCTAAATATAGAAGTTTACAAGATTATGTTAGCCTGGCAATTGCCTACACGCAATGTCTATTGAAAATCTCGAATATTCAGTCTTGCCAAATATTTAAATCATGTTTTAAGTTCATACCCCTAATTAGTTTTCTTTTTATATTATGTACTAAGATTATTTGTGTTAGAGTTCGTCGGTAGCCTGGAGGTAGAGTCTCAGCCTCCAGAACAAGGGGTCCGTGGTTCGATCCCAGGTGCCGGCAAACTCCCCTTTCACGGCACAAGCTTTTGGCTTAGTGTGAAAGGTGTATAAGGTTGTATTTGGGTTTATAACAAACCCAGATATATCTTTTAAACTTTTATTTGTTTTTATTTTACATAAAATGATGAATATCCTAAAAGATGGATTGTGCCAAGCAAATTGAACAGGAGCATGTGCATGAGGAACTGTATGCAGTAATTGATAGTACTCGATCCTTTCTGCCTACCCGCAAGGAAAGCAGCATGATTGTTTGCAAGAAAAAATTATATTATAAATAATTTGATAGCAATACCTATCTCTTTTCAACAAGGTTGACACATACTCAGTTTCCTTAAATGTCAACACATACTTATATATTTATGAAACTTATTGGTAAATGTTGTGTAAGATCGAACAATCATTCATTTGTAAATATAACTATTGCTAAGCAATGACTAGTTCATGACTAATTGTTGATATTAATTGAAATGTAAGCATTTTTATCATTTGTATTTGTTTCAGTAATAAAGAAAAGATAAAGGAAAGATAATTTTATAAGGAAATGAACAAAGGCACGAATCATCATGTTATATACTTTGCTACACTGACAAAATCATGTAATGGTTATTACATTGCATATTTCTATACATCGTCATGCCCAAAATGTAACATCGGATCTGCAAAATTGACATTTTACAGAAGAACCAAATGAAAGAGAATAAATACATAATTTTATTATTCGTAATAACAGAAATGTAAAACTTTTCATTTTTTACATTGAAATGATGAAATTAATGATATATTCCGAAACGTTGACTAAATAAAATCTGTAGATCTGACATTACATTTTGGATGTGATGATACGATGTTTATTTTTACTTGTTTAAAATAATTAAAATGACTAGAAACAATAATATTTTGCAAAAAAGTTTATATTTATCTTGGCAGTTCTAAGAATTTGCCTATGCAGCTTGGTGGCAGAGTTTCAAAACTTCCCAGTCGATGGTTCATAATGCTGTCAAACTCTTGTCACAGGCGTCTTACTTACTATACATCCAGATTCATCCACATCTACAACCTTCATGAAAAAAACATTTTATCTTGTCTCTATTTATTATGTAATAATAATAATAATAATAATAATAATAATAAACTTTATTGTACAAAATATATGGATACAAATGATAAAGTTACATGGTATAAACGAATAATTTTGCACAATGGGCGAGTTTATCGCAGGGACGCGATATCTTCCAACTAACCGATGTAATGTAGGTACAGAAGATCTAACTAAGCAATCATGACATTTCCCACTAATAGAAAAGCCAGAGTACTCATTACTGAAATTTTGAAATGTCTTTTATGTGCCAAATTTAATGAGATAATCTGTATTACACCTAGTTATAGTATTGAATAGAGAAAATATATTTAGGATGAAATGATAATAATTATATTATGTATGACTGACACTGGTGTTGTGGCTACCCCATTCATAGGCTATGACATAATGATATAGAAAAATAAATTCACAATCTTTCTATTGACTTTATTGTTATACTTACAAACCTTAAAAGAAAGTCAAATCTTGTTTACCTTATTTATATTTATAATGCATTTTAACGGACCATGTTGAAATTCCCATTAATTTTAAGATAAAAATCACAGATGTGTTGCTGTTAAATAATGAATAAAAACAAATAAATTGAAACCATCTCTTTTTTTTCTCACCTTTCTCATTTTCTATTAGCAAAATAATTGGACGAACATAATATACTCGTACAGTTTTCAACTACATATTATGAAGGATGCAAGGAATAAACAGGCAAAGGTCATCACTAATTACAAAGAAAATAAAAATTCAAAACAAAGGTAAATTTATGAAGCATTTTGATAATGTTTTTTTCTACTGATATCAGTAAGGCTACAAAAGTTGTTTATGAACCATAGACAAGACGTGAAGGTGATGTAAGACAAAGCGTGATTCACATGACCACTATTATTTTATTGTTAAAATCATTCTTAGACAATTCATTCATTCATTCATTTCATTCTTCTTGCACATCATCATTCATATAACAAATAAAATAAAGCAATATACACAAGAAAAAATGTGATGATGTGCAGTGGCGAGATTATCACTATATAGTGATTTCTTCCATCTAACCACGTCACATTAACACTAAACAGAAATAGAAATAATAATAACACAAACATTATAAAAAATAGCCACACAAATTAGTTTGAAAAAAAAATGAAAAAAACTACAATTCACACACCTAACACTCCAAAGGGATCGGGAAGGGGTTAGGGGACGGATGCTGAGTTAGAAGACAATAAATACTTCTTGACGGCGTATTTAAACCCATTAAAAGATTGAGATATTCTATGAGAAGAAGGGAGATTATTCCAGCAACGAGCACCACATACTGAGAATGATTGAGAAAAGAAATTGGTGTTATGTGTAGGAATTGCCAGAAGACGCTCGTTGTTGGAACGCAGTGGTAGACCATGGTTCGCTAGATACTCGAATTTTTCTTTCAAATAGTAAGGAAAAGACGTTGAATAGAGTGTTTTATGAACAAGAGATAAAATATGAAGTTCACGTCTTTGACACACTGTTAGCCATTTCAGAGTATGCCGATACTGGGAGATATGGTCGGACCTTTTGAGATTAAAAATAAAACGGATACCAAAGTTTTGAAGTCTCTCAAGTTTATTTGCTAGGTCTACATTAAGATCGAGGTATACCGCATCGGCATAATCTATAAGAGGCAGCAGCAAAGATTGTACGAGTAAAATTTTGATTTTGGTTGGCAGAAACATTTGATATCTTTTAAGAGACTTATTTTAGAGGCATTGACTATGTAACAATTACGAGACATTTTCAAATAAAATATTTAAAACTTGAATCACTATGTTTATTTGTTACATTAATTTAAATTACGCTATCGCGATTTCAGTGCACTTGCACCATTGACGAGCTTTTCAAGTCTTGAAAAGCTCGTCAATGGTGCAAGTGCACTGAAATCGCGATAGCGTAATTTAAATTAATGTAACAAATAAACATAGTGATTCAAGTTTTAAATATTTTATTTGAAAATCTTTTAAGAGAATCTAGAGAGTGGAAAAATTTCCGTCGGATTGAATTCACGTGCTGCTGCCAGGTTAATTTTTGGTCCATCACTATACCAATACAATACCACAGGAATAACATTTCTCATCGATCAAAATGTGCCTGTACTTATATTTTCATCTCCCTCCCTGTGAAAACATCCTCTGCACAGTGTATTTGTAAAAAAATTATAAAATTACTGAATTTGATGTAACAAAAAACAAAATGTTGTAAGTTTTACTATATTTTATTTATTAAATTAGTAACCAGGTTTCGACTTATGAAGCCATTGTCAGTCAGTTTGACAATGGCTTCATAAGTTGAAACCTGGTTACTAATTTAATAAATAAAATATAGTAAAACTTAAAATAATTTTGTTTTTTGTTACATCAAATAAAATGGAGTTTACAAAATTAACGTCAACTCAATTTAAAAAAATTACTGAAATAAATACTTCTAAAAAAAATTTAAGTGGCTATTATTCAAGAACTATACAAACACATTTTGCCTATCGGTGGTAAAGACGAACTCAAATATTGCATGATAATAGCCACATTGTTATTAAAATGACACCATATTTTACTGAGACCATTAAAGCATTCGGACAATGTGATCCCAGAGAAATTAAATACGTCCATCACAGCATTTTATGGAAAATAATTGGTATGGTGGTGAACATGTTTTAACGTATGGAATAAAAATGCAAAAATATGCAATATATGTTATTTTATTCAAGAAAATAAGAAAACTCAATTAAAATGATAATTATAAAGAAATACTACTTTTTACAATAATTACTTATAATGATAGTTACAATAATAATAAAACGAAAAAAAGATGTATTCTTACAAAAAGAAAAAAATTACAAAATGTTTAGATGGCTCCATGCAGCCATCAAACATTTTGAAATTTTACAAACAACCCAAAGTCATCATCATCTCTTATATTAATTTTCTAAGATTATCATCTATAATATATATGTATATATAACCTAACATAATGTTCAGAAAAGAAAAAAATTAAACCAAAAAATTAAGTAAACACTAAACATAGCCTGAATCATACATTTTATAAAATATCACATATCGTTGAGAAAAAAATTATACAAGTATGCAAAACTTTAAAAATCCCAGGTTACAGTTTTACGCTGTACATATTTTATTATACTTAGACCAATAAACTGTAGACATTTCTCTTATATCATACGTTAATGCAATTTTTTTTAGAATTACTCTTAAAAAGTACAAACTTTCAGAAACATGTGGCCATAAAAAAAAATAAACAATTGTATTTTCTAAGCAACTGTACTATAATATGTTTACCTAACATCAAAATACCTAACTCTTCAAAAAAAAAAATTTGTTGAAACTAAACCGAGAAATATGTTATAAAAAATAAAAGTGGAATGGAATGACAGAATAAGCATAGAAAATTACATCATTAGGCATGATTTTACCAAAAAAAAGTTCACTCAGTGAAACAAAATGAAGTATTTACAAAAATCTATACACTATCTATTGCCAACTAGTATCAAATATGTACATTTCGTGGAGTATTTCGGCACGAAGAAATATTAAATCAAAATACATCACTAAAGATCTTTGAAGAAATGGGAATATTTTTTTATTTAAAGAGTTAGGCATTTTCGATTGATGACAACAGCTTCTGATCATTCTTTGAAATTAAAAACGGAACACGAAAGTATTAGAAAATATTAAGTTATTTTGGTAGAGAACGAATGACATTGACATATTTCAATCATTTAAGCAATAATAAATACAATAAAAATAAAAAAGGTGTTTTTTTGTTTGTTTCATCAATGATAATAATAACATGTAATGAAAAAAAAACAATTTTTGCAAATATCTTATGAATAAGAGTGATAATAATAATACCAATAAAAAACTAAATATATTGTGATACAACATTATCAGGCTACGTTGACATTTTTTATTATTCATTCATCATTTTAGACATCCATGGCAAAAGGAATCACCAAAAACGATGATAATAATAATCTTAACAACACGGTTACGTTTATCTTAGAATATTTTAAAATCTAACGCACACGCAACTCTGTACAGTAAAAAAGAAAAGAAAAAATCATCGCCTTCATTCTGGCAATGTTCAACAACATACTATAATATAATATTAATAGTCCTTGTAAATATTATAAAATACATCTCTTGGTGTTTCCTTTTGTCATTATTCATTACTAAGATGATCATACAATTGATTTGTGTGAAGTATTGTTAATAATATTTATTATTTTAATGAAACTTCTTACAACTTAATAAAAACTACATAAAATACATTACTATTATTCTACACTACGCAACATGTCGCTGTTGTTGTTTAACTGTATGCTATATTATCATTCTCACATTTGAATTTCTCTTAGATCCTATTTACAATTAAGGTGACTATTTTAATAATTAAGTATCATCATCTGAGAGGGCGTACTAACATGAGTCGGCCAAAAAGGTACGAGTCCCAATACACAAATCAACAGACATGACAATAGTCACGTTTGAACTGTGAGATCTCGGGCCTGCGTTCATATCATGTATCATTCCATCAACTCTATATCTTGCTTGGTGGGTGTCTTTTCCACCAGACAGGATCTAGCTACTGATTCAAACAGTTTTTCAATCTCTGGGGCGCAATGGACAAAGTCGTGCTCCCAAAATTTGTAATTGGAATTTTTAATCAGTTCTATGAAAGTAATCAACAGGCCCCACGGGTGTGGACGGTTGACAATCAGCCTCTCCAGCAACATGCGAGTTATCTGCTCCTGAATAGCTTCCGTATTGGCTTCAGCAAACAAGTAGAGTAGTGTACAGCTGAAGTAATGGGTGTGGCTATTGGGATACCTCAGTTGATTAGCTATAGCGTTCAAGAATATGTATCTCCCTTCGTGGTCCAGATCCACAGCCAGGTTCTGGAAGATGTCCATATGAGCAGAATGAGCGATGGTTGACATATTGGGATTCTGTCCTTTGCTTCTGATATATGCTATGGCCTGCGTGCCCACATACAACACAACAGCATTGATGAGTGGGATGCTGTATTTCTTACCAGGCTCATCAGATTCTTGCATTAAGCTGCGTAGTTCAGAAAGGAATGTCACAGGTGCTCTAGCTTTAAGGTATGAATCTAAATCTTTCTTGAATCCTGGTGGCTGAATATTCTGAACGACTGTAGCCATAACCCTAGGTGACTGGGTGATCTCTACCAAGAGATCCACCTTCAGATTTGGTGTAAATGGATCTGGTAAACGCATGTTACGGGGAAAAGCTGAGAGAATTAAGTTACGCATTTGGATGCAATTAGGTGGGATTTCATCACAGAAGGCGTAATGATAATCACAAAGAAATTCTGGGAAATCATGTAGGAGTACCAACAAAACTTTAAGAATTCCCTTGTATGCCAACGTAATAGGCTTAGCTAGTTCCGTATTGCGTAAGAATGGTGCGATGAATTTAAATAAGTGCACCATCAACTGAGAGTACATAAGCCAACCCTTCTGCTGGGGAGTGACAGCTAGCATCCTGCTGATGAAGGCTCTGTGTGAGATGAGGTCAATCCAGGCATAAGTGAAACCAGGAGCCACAGCGGGTCTAACAAACTGCAGAGTATGACAGAAAGTCTTAAGAACTTGAAAATTCATTGATTCTAATACAGGCTCAGGCTGGTTCAATTCCAAAAACAAAATAAGGAAGATACGCATGTAAGGCAATTGCTGGAAGTTAGTTCCGTGCTCCTCATGGTCCAACACCAGCCATCCGGCTGTAATACCAAGCACTTTGGATAACAGATTTATTTTGGGAGTGATGCTTCCAGATTCTCCAGAATTCTTTATTAACAAGGCCACTAGTCGCACATAGGCATCTGTCATTTGATAGTACTTGTTACGATTGCCTGATTCTGAACCTGAGGGATTATTGGACTGCCTCTCTTCCTCTAAAATGGTATATATATTGTTAATGCACAATCTGGTGGCAGTCTTGAAGAAACGAGTTATAAGGTCATCGGATTTGAGAACGCCATGGTGATTCATTTGCTGAACAAACATATTGAATGTCTTGATGGGTTCGATATTGGTCGGTGGGTTATGGTACACATTAATCCATTCTGCAAGGAGATACTCTGTTTTCTCAAGCAAGCCAGGAGGATCGTCCATATCTCTGACACTAACTGACATCATGCCAGAATGAATAAAAGATGTAGGACCGATCATGGACCTGTCATTGAGATTGTTGGAAGATTCTCTGCTAACCCTCAGTAATTCCACCAATGTTGTCAGTCCTTCTGGTGGAGGTTGTCTCGAATGAGAGAGAATTCTCACAAAGGTATCAATAGTGTTACAAAGATCAGTCTCAGTTACTATCAACATCTCTCTATCATCTATCAAGTACACCTGAACAAGTTGCATGGCGAATGCTACGGCCATGTAGTTGTTGCCACTGTCCATGAACTGCACCAATGCATTGTCATAGGTAGACAGATTGACAAGATTAGAGCGAATCAGTAAGTCAATAGCACTGAAATTGTACCTCCATTCTTCACGACACTCTACCAAACATCTGGTGACATGTTTGTTAGTCCATGCTTGACCAAACACTCTGGTATCTTGCAACAGCTTCAAAGTCCTAATGTGGACATCCTTATAACGATTCATCGCTTCCACATGCTCGCTAGATGCACCCACAGGGACTACACAATCTAGAAGTCCTTCCACAGCTGTTTGTAACAATGAAAGTGCAGTAACATGGTCAACTTTATGGCGAATAATAACAAGGTATTCTAACAACTTATGGGTGTAGCCTGCCTGAATTCTCAGAGATGGAATATTGTGTAAATAATGTGTGTCTGCAATTAACACACCTAAATCATCATTTCCGTAAAAGGCCTCCATGGTGGGAACATTTGTATTGAAAGTAGCGATAGAAGGCAAAGTGTCTTGTGTTACTGGCTTAGGCACTATCAGTGTATTATCTCTGGCTTTAGACGGAGCAAAGCCGGGAATGTTACGAGCAAATTCTTCATACACTGCAATTTGGGAATCTGTAACAACACCCACCTTGACTCGACACCTTTCCGGCATCCTTTCATTTTGGTATGCGTATGCCGCAGTATCGTAATACCTACGACCTTCTTGTCGAGCCATTTTTCTGATTTCAAAATCATTCATTAATTTTCTATCAATATCAGGTAAAGCTTTCTCTACAGCTGTCTTCTGTATGATAGTGCAAGCTAATTCTAGATTATCTGCAGCTAATCGTGAAGCCGTTGTCTCAATAATCTCCTTTTGTTGGGGTGTAGGCGTTATCAAGCCTGATAAGAATGACGTCTTTAAGTTAGAAGTGATAGAAGCCAGGAGTTGTTCTCGGCAATTTATCATAGCCATACCAGCTACAAGATTTCTCACCATATTGTGAGCACTTTGTCTCATACGATTTTCATCGTGATCTAGGGAATAATCTTTTCTTACAATCTGTTCACAAGTCGTTAGAGCAAACTTAAGAGACCTTTCTACTACTGGATGTATCCACTCCTGGATAGCTCTTTCTATGGCAAGTTTCACAAACTGCTTCAATTGAGGGTTGGTTTGGAATAATGAGCCATGATTGATGACAATATTCTGGCCCAGCTGTGTAGAAGATGGGTTGACATCGAGATAGTTAAACCTTGGCTCTGGTAGTCCAACAACTGGCACAATATTTGCTTCTCCAGTGAGCACACTGGTGGGTGTCACCGAGGGTCCCACCATGTCCTCAGCTTGCACAATACTAGAAGAAATTATACTCGTAGGTGTGGGTGTTGTCATATTATGTTGACTTATCGGAATTGGAGTCTCTTTTTTATTTGGATGTGAAAGTTGATGTTTATGTATAGTCTTGCCAGGATCTTTCAAATACTCTCCAGGTTTCAAATCAGCCACATCAATATTTAAGTTCTTACACAGAACTTCAATTTCAAACTTGAGATTGAGCTTCAAATCATGGAGCTGATGTAGTTCAGAGAGAACATTCATGATGCTCATAGTCCATGGATTGGGGGGTTTGAATACTTTACTCTTGTCACACGATTCTAAAACCTTGGCAACAAAAGGGATGACATATAATAACTCCTCTTGTCCTTTATGATAGGCCTCTAAAACTAGACTCTTGAGGTCAATGTCAATTTGTAGAATGGGTTTATTACGTCCTAATGTCAACATTCCCAGCCAATGGCCAAGATTTTTTAACAGAGATCTGTCTGAAAAGTTGGCTATCCCTTTATCTGAACGCAGAAGTACTTTAATGTTTCGGAAAGTTTCTCTTGTTACCATTTCATTTACTTCCTTTATCTTCAACACGTCTAGGAAGTTTGAATACAACGTATGGAAGTTGGATTCTATTGAAGCTCTCTTCATCACCAAATACTGAGATAGCCAAGCATAGTATTCTTCCGTAATGATCTCTCTCAACTCATCACATTTAGTTTGCAAATTCAGTTGGCTCAAATTATTGAATATGAATGCACACTTCTCTTGAACAGATTCTGGAGGTATGATTATCTTTTCATCCCTATCTGTCGCCACTAGGAGTGTATCTATGTTAGTAGCATTGGCTATGGATGGCCTGGATGTTGTGTGTGTGGTCGTCACATTCTTCGTAAAGGTAAGTGTGGATGGAACAGTAGTGGCTGGAGGCTTATACAACGACATGGACGATGTTGGAGCTACAGCTGAGGTGTTAGGAAGGAGGTTGTTTGGAATTATTGTGGGGTAGCTAACACCTTGAGGTTTCGTGGGAGGCTCTTGTCCCTGAAGTCCATATTCAACATACTCTATGAGGTGAGCTGGAAATTCATAGAAATGTTCAATCTGTCTGACATGTTCACAGTATTTATGATATTCTCTCAATCTCGTTTTAAACTTATCCAATGCAGCAATACCAAAAAAATACATTTTGCTGCCAACTTGCTTCCTAAGAGCTTCTAAAACAAACTTCAATGCGAGGCCTAGAGCCATGTAACTACTAACCAGTCCTCTTTCAATGATTCCACCAAACAGTTGAGCTGTAATATGAAGCTCTTTGTCAGGGTATTGAGGGAAGAATCTATACTCCTCAAATAGATTTCTCAACATGCAACTGTATACCTCTCTTTCTCTTTTATTTGGAGAATCTTGAAACTTCTTAAGCATATCAAGAACTTCATCAATAGACAGTGTAGGGTGTGGAGGGTGATTGTAAATCCTTTGGAAGTATCCATTAGCTTCGTCTTCAATCTCCTTAGAGACACTGTGCATTATCTCTGGAAACACAGCTAGTGTGTCTTGTCTCTTATCCACAGGTGGAACTGAGCCCATTCTACTCATCATGCCAAGGTTAGGTAAGATATTACCATGTTGAGGAGGCATCATTGTAAATGGACTGCTAGAAGGACCACTAGTCATTAGACGAGATGGAGAGCCAGGGGTGGACACCAAAGATAATGAAAAAGGAGTGTTGCCTGGACCACCTATTCCCATGTTGGTAAAATTGGTATTGAGTGCTCCAAGTGGATCTACTGTGTTTGCATTAAATATCTGACCACTGATATTTGCCGGATTGAATGGAGTCTCCACAACACGGTGGGGTCGCTGGAGGTTGGTTACCTGCTGACGAGATTTGTTGATTATTAATGTACAGTTTGTGATGAGGGCCATTATCATTTCAGATAAATCAGGTTGTACATTGTTGACGCAGAGATGCAGGCAGGCCAACATTGTGGAGATTGTTTCTTGAGGAAGTTGAGCTGCTTTGGGTATTTGTTCATCTAATATCTTACCCCCAATAACAGGAGGACAACGTCTTTGTAAGAATTTAACCATAGAGGATATGAAACTTTCACCATGTTCTCTGATTTTATCTGCTAGCCACTTATCTAGTTTCAAGTACTCCCTCCTGGATGCCAAGCAGGCTAGATCTATAATGAACATGAATGACTGAACATTGAGAAGTAGAGACAAGGCCTTGAGGTCCTGTGCAACATCTAGAATACGGGAAAGTCTGGATTGATCATTCTCTCTGTGATACCAGTCAGCCATCACTCTCATGATGGTGGGCTTCATGTTTGGATTCTGACTGTGCCACACGTGACTTAATACTGCACCAGAATTTGGATGGTTGTTTAGAAAGACTGGAATCAACATGGATATTAACTCGTGCTTAAGCATAGTGTCTTTAGTATTATTTTGTACCAATGACAACAACAACACATCTGGGCAATGTTGGACAGCCATCATAAAGAGTTCTTGTACAGGGGCTAAGTAGCCTCTTTCAGCCAAATTGAGAAGCAACTCTGACAATTTCAAATATCTCCAATTAGATATTTCTTTATTATCTGTCTCTGGAATAGACTTTAACATTTCCATTGATACAAAATTATGTGAATGATGTGCATGGTCACCAAAACAAAAAATATCAGGATATTTAATAATATGAGCTATAAGACTAATCTGGCCCTCAGCATTCTTCCAATTGCAGCAGAGAACTTCAATTGGGAAAATGTTGGAGGGATAACCAACATTGTTCTGTAACCCTAATCTTAAAATTGAAAAGAGTAAGTTGAGGCCTTGCCTGTCTTTTACAATGAAGTCGGGATGATCCAACTCAATGACAACTGTCTGCCAGTTGAGGTTGGGACACAGTTCTTTAACAGCCTGAACAAACACATCTACATTCCACGTCTCTGGGCGTACCGGGGCATCAGTCTTGTCCCTCCCTGACAACCAGAAAGTCACATCTCCAAGGCCAGTGTGATGTCTCACCATCATGGATATGATGCGGGCCACATCCTCAGCATTCAGCTCTCTCCCACCCAAGTTGGCCAAGTCCACCTTGCACTGCTCCAAAGAGGATGTGAAGGCGTACCCAACATCTCGAATCAGGTCAGCGACTGAGCTCTCCATAGCGCCGCCAACACTATCGTCTGTCATCTCTTCTAACGGAAACTCGGTATTGTCAGGGTACAGGAGTGGTGCTAATATTACAGGCACCAGATCCCGAGGGAAATCTTCCCTCAAGCGCTCCTTGAACTCGTTTCTAGTGGTAGATGATAGTCCTAGAAGATCCTCAGAAAGAGCAGCTAGTAAAGGCTGCAGTAGTTCAGGTCCACAGTCTCTAAGTCCCCCTCCTTCAGAATCTAAGTATCTCTTGACTAGTTCGGGAAGACGCCTCTTAAGCCTCTGTTGGGCCTGCTCGACTAGGTCAGGTTGCGAGCACCGCAGCAAGATGAGGAAGAGCGCTGTCTCGAGGGCGGCGGAGAGCGGAGGTACGCGCGCACTCCTGGGCAGGGCGGGGATGAGAGCAGTGGCACGTGCGGGGTGGGCTAGAAGCCTCTGCAGTAGCACGGACACGATGCCCCCCTCCCAGCCGCCCCGCGCAGAGCCACACGCTCTTTTTAAAGCTTGTTTATCTGCTTCAAGACCGTGATTGTTCACCAGACACAATAGCTCTGCAGTATTTCTCTTAAGGTTATCTTTACTTGCTCCTGCAATCAGCTGATTCACTCGTACCAAACTGAATGATAGAGGGTCCAGGTTCATAGTTCCATTTAAAAATTTAAACTTTCCGAGTTTTGATTAACTCGAAAAGTTTAAAAAGCACAGAGGCTTCACTGGATGTTGAATGGATTACAGTTCTATAGATAGATGTTCTGGAACACAATGATAGCAAGGGGAACACCATCACCATGGCATTGGACTAATGAATGGAGCACAGTGTCAAACTTCTCTACACTAGATACTTGTGTACACTTTTGATGAAAGTTTAAATAGACTAATAACTATTAAAAATAACACCTTATTATTATTTTTACAAAACACAATCACACGTGTTAACAAAACTTATATTACTTTGTACAAGAGTATAAACTAACAATGTCAATGGAATAATCCGTTATATCACGTCATGTGGCGTCCACCTTGTCCACTCACATATGCACTATTTTTATCACATTATCAAACAGTTCTTGATAAATAAACGGTCCCCAGGTGGTTCGCACATTTTGTTACATTTTACTTAAAACATCGCAAAGTTTGAGAGCGGCATTTTACAAAAATTGATTGATATTGGATAATGCTCGATGATTGCACATACAGTTAATTTCATTGTGATGTTTGAAAAAAATACAATATAGAAAATTATAAGGACACTAAATGACAAGAATCGTGTACAGTATTTAATACTGTTCAAAAAACTAAAAATTTAACACATACCGTCGCACAATTCACATAAAAATGTTAGAGGTCTCCGATAAGACAAGTCAGTCGCCATTATGCTTGCCCACCTATTAGTCTTGTGTAGGTAAAAATATAACAGTTAGCAAAGACCAGTTAAGCCATACCTTTTTAAATACCAGGTTAATGATTTGCAGATAACTGGTATAATTTTACCTGTTTACAAAAAGGTCTACTGAATCTGAAACAGATATTGCTGTTTCTCCTTTCAAATCGTCGTAAAAAGGTATTGTTCTTTAAACTGTTATTGGTATTATATCAGTTTCAACAAAACAAAATGGACGAAAGTATACACCTTCAGATTCAAAAGGATAGAATAAAAAAAATGTTAATATTATATTGTCGATACATCATATTTGATCCTTTTAGCCAAGTGCTTTCTTATTATTACATTATAATAAATTTGCTCCTAAATCGAAACGAGCATTGGAACACAGATTCAAAAAGCGATATAAAATGTTAATATTAGTTCATGTCGTAAAAGAGATAAAATAACAAAATCGAAATATCACATTATCGATATATCATATTGGATCCTTTTGATTAAGTGTTTAAATATACCTATATCTTTCATCAAACTTACTCAATAGTCAAAACGCATAACAGTTTAAATACCATTTTAACTACAGTAGTTATAGTTCATGTCGTAAAAGAGATAAAATAACAAAATCGAAATATCACATTATCGATATATCATATTGGATCCTTTTGATTAAGTGTTTATATTTACCTATCTTTCATCAAACTTACTCAATAGTCGAAACAAATAACAGTTTATATAACATTTTAACTAGAGTAGTTATAGTACATGACGATGAGATGAGTTATAGTAGGTACTCACGTAAAAAGGGATGAAATAATTAAATGTGAATAGAGGATTGTCGATTCAATTCATTCGTTCCTTTGAATTAAGTGCTATAATGTTACTTATTTTATCAAACTTCGTCTAAAGTTAAACCACAATGTTTTGTTATTGAAGTATTAAACATCAGACAATATTTCAAAAATATATCTTTTTATTTTCAATCGCACATAAATATATAAGAATTTTCAATCGTACTTGGGTAAGTTGTTTTTTTTTTATAATATTCTATCTAAATTTTCATAAATGTAATTCAAAAATGTGTTTTCTCTATCAATATTTAACCTGTCCGTGAGTGAATAAGGAAAAAATAAAAGTGTATGGCAGAGTGAATTAATTTAACTTTGACTTTTTGAATATTTTTTTATTGCATGTAATAGAAAATAATCCCTAGAATAAATGAAATTTTATTTTTTATTATATTACATGAAATTAATCATTTAAATTATCTGTCATAATCTTAGTTAAATATGTTTTGAATATTTGACGATACCTAGTTAAACTCAAATTCCTCAGAGTTAACGAGGAAATTTTTGATAAATAATAGCCTCATTTATCTATGTACTTGTCTGTACCTTTTTTATTATTTTTAAATGCAAAGTGATGAGCGATAAGCATTTTAAATTTGTCTAAAGGAAAAATAAGACTCCAGTAGGTAGTACTCGAATTCATTGTAAAGATGCGTGGCAATCAAGTGTCAAGTGGTGATAACTATGAAGTTTTAAAGTTATCGCCATGAACAAACCTTCAACTGCTAAAGAACAAAATATCCAATAAGGATAACTAAGATGAAATATTGCAAATATCTAACCTAATTAATTTTATTATAATTTCGTTCAGGATTTATAACGATTCAAAGATGTCTTCTAGAAGGAAAACAAGTCAAGTTTGGAACTTTTTCGAAGTAGTTGACAGTAAAAAAGCTTCATGCAATATATGCAAATCGAATTTAAACTACACTAATTCGATTACAAATCTTAAAAAACATATTGCAAGTAAACACCCATTGATTTCTTTGCCATCGACTTCAAAAGAATCTTCTGAAAATCCAACGTCGAGTCAATCTACATTGATTCAATCTGAGCAGATTTCTCCTGTATGTGACTCTCCTGTTTTTATGGACAGTATTCTTGCCCCTGAAATAATTCAACCTAATATAACCAGCCAACCTCAACCCAAAACATTTATCAAAAGACAGACTCTTTTGGCTGAATATACTAAAAAAAAAGTAACACTGTCAGAAAAAAAAATTATTGACGAGTCGTTAATGACAATGTTTATAAAAGATTATCAGCCGTTTTCGATAGTGGAAGACGACGGATTTAGAAAGTACACAGCTGCCCTGAATCCTGGCTATCAGTTACCATCGAGAAAGTATTTGTCTAAGTCATTATTGCCATTAGTTTACGAAAAGTGTAAAAATTCGGTAAAAACTAATATAGATGAAGAAGCTCTTAGTGTGTGCCTAACGACGGATTGCTGGACGTCACTGGCAAACGAGAGCTACATGGCAATAACAGCTCATTATATTGACAGAACATTTAAGCTAGTTTCGAATTTGCTAGACTGTTCAATTTTAACGGATTCTCACACAGGAAAAAATTTAAGCCAGCATTTGAAAAAAGTTGTGGAAGAGTGGAAGTTGCAAAATAAAATTTTAATTGTAATTTCTGATAATGCAGCCAATATAGTTTGCGCTATCCGACAACTTGATTGGAAGCATTTTGGTTGTTATGCTCACACTTTAAATCTTGTTGTGCAAGATGCACTGGCTATGTCCTGTGTGGCCAAGGTTCTGTCAAAAGTAAAGGCCATTGTGGCTTTTTTTAAAAGAAGTCCTTTGGCCACTGAAAAACTTTTGAAACTCCAAACGCAATTCGGGACAGAAGGAAAAAGATTGGTCCAAGAAGTGCCCACAAGGTGGAATTCGGCGTATTCCATGCTAAGCAGATTCGTTGAACTGGAAAATGCCATTAAAACCACCATAGCTGTTGTCAATATTGGAGTGGAATGTTTAACAAATACGGAATGGGATACTTGTAAAGAACTTGTACAGATCTTAAAACCGTTTGACGAGGCCACTAAAGCTATGAGTGGAGAAAAATATTTCACTGGGAGTCACATATTCGCAATGACAAACGGCTTGCTTGGTTTGATGGAGATTTTAAAAAATAATGCAAGTACTGATTGTTTGCAATTTGTTCTTCAGTTAGAAAAGGGTTTGCAAACTAGATTCAAGAATATTCAATTGAGCGGAACTATTGGTACAGCAACATTTTTGGATCCTCGGTATAAAACGCATTCATTTGAAGATGTAAAGAGTCTAGATTCCATAAAACAAACTATTATTAGGTTAGTTTCAGGAATGATTAGAGGAAAAACATCTACTCCGTTGGATCAAGAACCATCTTCATCAGGTCAAGTATCGGCGGAATTATCAATTTGGGCAGCTTTTGACAAAAAAGTTTCCAAATGTCAGCCTGAGGGATCAGCTGATTCCAAGGCTATTTTGGAAGTTCAAAGATATTTGGAACAACCTGTTCTTCCTAGACACGCCGATCCACTCAAATGGTGGAAAGATCATGCTCTTCTGTTTCCGAATTTGTCCGAAATTGCGAGGAAAAAGTGTAATGTGTTAGCCACATCGGTTCCTTGTGAACGAATTTTTTCCAAAGCAGGATATATTGTAGGAGACAGGAGAACTAGATTGAGCTCAAACAAAGTTAGCCAATTAGTTTTTCTTAATTCAAATTATAAGGATTAACTTTACTAGATTCGAAGTAGGTATATCAGGTATATTATTTTAGTTTCATTATCCCACCATTAAGGGTTGCACCCTCCCTCACCCATGAATGTTATAGAAATAAAAGTTTCATTGTCCATCAAGTATGTCCTTGTATTTTGTATTTATGATCAAATCATTTACTATGTGTTTGTTTATCTTGTCTAGTTCAATGTTATACCTCACCAGGTTTTCAGTATTGTTGTAATTATCATATTGTATTTGCACAATATGGTGACTTTCTTTGAATATGTGTGTTTGTTAATCTTGTCTAGTTCAATGTTTTACCTCGCCAGGATTTCAGTATTATTGTAACTATTATTTTGTCTTTGTACAACACGGTGGCTTCCTTTGAATATGTGAATACATTTTGTAATTGTGATGATTTAATTTTTTGTGTGTTTGTTTATCTTGTCCAGGTACAACATAAATATTATGTTTTACCTCGCCAGGTTTTAAGTATTGTTGTATTTATCATATTGTATTTGCACTACATGGTGACTTCCTACAACATATTATGTTTTACCTCGCCAGGTTTTCAGTATTGTTGTATTTATCATATTGTATTTGCACTATATGGTGACTTCCTTTGAATATGTGGGTTTGTTAATCTTGTCTAGTTTAATGTTATATCTCGCCAGGTTTGCCATTGCACATAATGGTGGCTTCCTTTGAATATGTGTATATATTTTATATTTGAGATTATTTTATTTATTTTGTGTTTGTTTATCTTGTCTAGTTCAATGCTATACCTCGTCAAGTTTTCAGTATTGTTGTAATTATCATATTGTATTTGCACTATATGGTGACTTCCTTTGAATAATATTATATGTGTATTTGTTAATCTTGTCTATTTTAATGTTATACCTCGCCAGGTTTAGTCATTGCACAACATGGTGGCTTCCTTTGTATATGTGCATTTATTTTATATTTGTGATTATTTTATTTATTGTGTGTTTGTTTATCTTGTTCAGTATTTGTTATATCTCGTCAGGTTTTCAGTATTGTTGTAATTACCATATTGTATTTGCACTATATGGTGACTTCCTTTGAATAATATTATATGTGTATTTGTTAATCTTGTCTATTATAATGTTATACCTCGCCAGGTTTAGTCATTGCACAATATATTGGCTTCCTTTGTATATGTGCATTTATTTTATATTTGTGATTATTTTATTTATTGTGTGTTTGTTTATCTTGTCCAGTATTTGTTATTTCTCGTCAGGTTTTCAGTATTGTTGTAATTACCATATTGTATTAAATTTGCACTATATGGTGACTTCCTTTGAATAATATGTGTATTTGTTAATCTTGTCTATTTTAATGTTATGTATACCTCAACAGGTTTAGTCATTGCTCAATATGGTGGCTTCCTTTGTACCTATATGTGCATTTATTTTATATTTGTGATTATTTTATTTATGATGTGTTTGTTTATCTTATCCAGTATTTGTTATATCTCGTCAGGTTTTCAGTATTGTTGTAATTACCATATTGTATTTGCACTATATGGTGACTTCCTTTGAATAATATTATATGTGTATTTGTTAATCTTGTCTATTTTAATGTTATACCTCGCCAGGTTTAGTCATTGCACAACATGGTGGCTTCCTTTGTATATGTGCATTTATTTTATATTTGTGATTATTTTATTTATTGTGTGTTTGTTTATCTTGTTCAGTATTTGTTATATCTCGTCAGGTTTTCAGTATTGTTGTAATTACCATATTGTATTTGCACTATATGGTGACTTCCTTTGAATAATATTATATGTGTATTTGTTAATCTTGTCTATTATAATGTTATACCTCGCCAGGTTTAGTCATTGCACAATATGTTGGCTTCCTTTGTATATGTGCATTTATTTTATATTTGTGATTATTTTATTTATTGTGTGTTTGTTTATCTTGTCCAGTATTTGATATATCTCGTCAGGTTTTCAGTATTGTTGTAATTACCATATTGTATTTGCACTATATGGTGACTTCCTTTGAATAATATTATATGTGTATTTGTTAATCTTGTCTATTTTACATAATGTTATACCTCACCAGGTTTATTCATTGCACAATATGGTGGCTTCCTTTGTACCTATATGTGCATTTATTCTATATTTGTGATTATTTTATTTATGATGTGTTTGTTTATCTTATCCAGTATTTGTTATATCTCGTCAGGTTTTCAGTATTGTTGTAATTACCATATTGTATTTGCACTGTATGGTAACTTCCTTTGAACAATATGTGTATTTGTTAATCTTGTCTATTTTAATGTTATACCTCGCCAGGTTTAGTCGTTGCACAATATGGTGGCTTTCTCTCTCCAGGTTTAGTCATTGCACAATATGGTGGCTTTCTTTGTATATGTGCATTTATTTTATATTTGTGATTTTTTTATTTATTGTGTGTTTGTTTATCTTGTCAAGTATTTGTTATTTCTCGTCAGGTTTTCAGTATTGTTGTAATTACCATATTGTATTAAATTTGCACTATATGGTGACTTCCTTTGAATAATATGTGTATTTGTTAATCTTGTCTATTTTAATGTTATGTATACCTCAACAGGTTTAGTCATTGCTCAATATGGTGGCTTCCTTTGTATATGTGCATTTATTTTATATTTGTGATTATTTTATTTATTGTGTGTTTGTTTATCTTTTCCAGTATTTGTTATATCTCGTCAGGTTTTCAGTATTGTTGTTATTACCATATTGTATTTGCACTATATGGTGACTTCCTTTGAATAATATGTGTATTTGTTAATCTTGTCTATTTTAATGTTATACCTCGCCAGGTTTGTCATTGTACATAATGGTGGCTTCCTTTGAATATGTGTATATATTTTGTACTTTATGATTATTTTATTATACATTGAGTATTCGCATTTGTTAATTTTTTATTATTTGTTAATTAATATCGTTACGTTTAATATCTAGGGTTTAGTCTATTATACATAATTGTGCTTCGCCTATCCCACTTCCTTAAATTAAATCCTGTGTAGTTATTTTTTTTCTATAAGTATTTCTTTTAGGCTTTTGTTTGATCATATTTTTTGTTTTAAATATATACCTTACACATTTTTTTTTAATATTTAATTGACTGAAGGACGTCTCATGTTCCTGCACTTCGCTCACGAAATCGAGTAATGCAGGGGGGGGGGGTGTATATAAACAGGTAAAAAAATACTAGTTTAAAATAACAGTTATTTCTCAGTAGCAGGTTGATCAATACCTGTTATCTAAAAATACCAGTTAAGCCCATCTCTACCACCTATAACGTTGCTATATGAAAAAATATATTATGCAGGCAATTTTTTTTTTTATTTTTAAGTTTCTTCAAAAAGCTATTTTGTCGACCACAATTTTTTTTTTGTTAATTTGTCAATTTTAGACATAAAAAGTCTATATTTTTCACATTTTTCTATAGATATGTACATCATAATATTTACTGATTACTATAATGTTAAGTAGCATTCACATTGCTTCACTTTGGATGATCATCCAGAGTGTCAGGGTCAAACCTGTTCATCGAAAGTGAACACGTCTGTTCACACTTGTTCATCCTATGCTTTCACTGCCGTGTCAACATTCTCAGTCATGTTTTTTTTATTTTTATTTATTTTATTTATACAATATACGGCGTGAGCCTTTTACATGTTAGCAAAAAAAGTGTACCTAAGGAACAACAACAACAACAAAAAAAAAACCAAGTAATCACAGTATATACAAAACAATACACCACAAGACAAGATTAACAACAAGATAATATAAAAACAATAACAAAAAATTGTATATGAATAAGGTCAATATGAATAATTCAATTTTGGTATGTCAATATAAGTAAGTCAATACAAAAAAGTACATAAGCATGTAAAAAATATGTCAAGAAATAAAATTAATTATCAATAATGATAATTTAAATGTTATTGATAAAGTAAACATATACAGTAAAAAAACAATTAGACATGAACAGACATCAACAAATAGAGCAAAACCAATCACAAATAGATATCAAGTATGTTGTCATTTTCTTCTAACGATCCAATGAATGCCCATTGTCAGAGTACATATTTTGAAGAAAATAATTGATCACGTCAGTTTTATATTTCTGAAAACTGTCGGCAGTGATGTCAGTACAGTCGCCTACCAAATTACCCAGTCTATGTATACGAACCATCGGTGAGTGAAACAAATAATTGTTTCTCACATTGTGCTCTCGAAATAGTACCGACTGTCTAGTGCATCTGGTAGGAACATTAAACTGAATGAGTGCGAGGAGGTCTGGGGAATTAATTGCGCCATTTATTAATTTGTGCAGGAAACAAAGATCGATTATCTCTCTGCGATTCTTTAGACTGGGTAGCCTAAGTTCTTCCATAAGAGCTGGGTAATCAATATTTTCAACCGGTATACCCATCCTATAGTTGACGAGCCTCAAAAATTTTCTTTGCACCCTTTCAATGCTGTTGATGTGAATGGCGTAGTTAGGAGACCATAATACTGAGTTGTATTCCAACAGGGGCCTCACCAGGGATACAAATAATAATCTGAGAGACTGAATCAACCGCATGTCTACAGTGAGTCTAAAAACAAAACCCAAAGTTCTCATCGCTCTGCCAACAGTTTCCTCTATATGCAAGTTAAAAGTAAGATTTTCAGAGAATGTGATTCCGAGGTCTCGTATGCTTGATACGTTTTGGAGTTCAACATCATCAATGGAATATTTGAAAGTAATGTTAGATTTGGTTTTATAAAATCGAAAAACCTGACATTTTGCTATATTTAGATTAAGTCTATTTTCTCTGCACCAGTTATTCAAATTATCTAGGTTATTTTGCAATATAAGGCAGTCGTTATTACTATTTATAGTTTTATATAGCTTCAAGTCGTCTGCAAATAACAAGACCTCTATATATCTCCGAAAATCTTTACTATGTCGTTTACAAATATATTAAACAATATTGGTCCTAAGTGCGATCCTTGAGGCACTCCACTGTTGTTGTAGTTTGACGTATTTTCGTACAAAAATAATTAAACAAATTCAAAAATGAAAAATAAAACGTAAAATAAATTGATATAGCTCTCGACTGCGCAATAATTTTGTACATGATTCTGATATTCAATACAAATTCAAAGAGAATAAAACAAATAAGATAAAACTTGTTTATGGTCGTTTCAGTGAAAGGACCTTCATCAAAATTATGACGAGTGGTAATCTCTTTCCTCCGTCATCGCTAGTGATCACTATTGATGAAAAGCCTGTTCACATCTTTTCATCTTGGAGGATCACTGAAAGTGAACAAATGTGAACGACCCTTTTGGATGATCATTCAGAGTGTCAGGGTCAACGCTGTTCATCGAAAGTGAACACGTCCTGTTCATACTGGTTCGTCCTATGCTTTCACTGCCGTGTCAATATTCACGGTTTGTAGTTTGACGTATTTTCCTAGAAAAAAAAGAGAATATGACATAACAGTTGTTAAAAATCAAATCAAATTAATAAAATTCTCGACAGCATGAAAATAAGACAAATAGTAGGATAAAACTCGTTTATGGTCGTTTCAGTGAAAGGACCTTTCATTAAAATTATGTCGGGTAGTCATCGCTCTCATCTGTCATAGCTGGTGATCACTATTGATGAAACGTCCATTCACACCATTTTTGGAGGATCATCCAGAGTGATCACCAAAAGTGAATAAGTGTGAATACCTACCGAAATTTTGGCAACTGCAAAAATCCAAAATTTAAAATAAGTGCTTTATCGTCAGCTTTTAAAACTATATATCTGAGAATGTTCTCAAATCTTTGGTTCTCAAAAAATTTAAAACAATGTTAACAGAATCATCTGAAAGAAGACTCCTTTCAACATCTTTTCAACCTCTATTTCATGGTATTATTTTTATTGTTTTACAATCGCTACCACACGCCAGGTATAACAGATTATTTTGTTTGTACATAGAGGTATGACATAACTGGATTGTTCATGAGGAAACATATTTCGAGCAAAGAGGGAAATATTTTATACTGATATGTTTTCTTAGAATACAGACCATTAAAGGATGACGTCACAGAAAAATGTTTGAGGGTCAACAACGGAACAAAAACAAAACAAACAAAAAGGTGGTATCTCTTTCTAACTGCGCAGTTATAACTATGCGTGAAAAAGAGATAAAGTACCATAACACATGCTATCTCAGATAGTAAATTATTTCAAAGAATAGCGTTGTCATGTCGGTATTATCCTTCCAACTGTCAGTATTACAAAATTACCTACTCAATATGAGGTGAAACGCCTAAAGAATACCTAATAATAAAAAAAACTGTCAGTGTCGATTTTGTTATTATTTTGTCGTCTGACTTTCTTTTTTTTCTCATTGAGGGTGAATTCTTCATAAGAGAAAAAAAGAAAGTCAGACGACAAAATAATAACAAAATCGACACTGACAGTTTTTTTGATTATTAGGTATTCTTTAGGCGTTCCACCTAATATTACACCATAATCGTCTGTTGTGTTGGGATGCCTGATGCCCCTCAATGATTTTTCTGTGACGTCATCCTTTAATGGTCTATTTATCGATTATGGTAATATATTTATCAATATGGCTCTAAGTAAAAGGTTGTTCTTGTGATGTAGAGGTTTTCTTGAGTGATCATCCTAGTTAGGTTTTTACTTTCCATGATTTTGAAGCGAGGTGGATCCATGTGAATACAGCATAAGACATTTATCGATCAAAATTTTTGCGGCCAGTTTTAAACTAGATTTGGTTGAGAAAGTTTGTGACAACTATTGCAACCCTCTACAGATATAAAGGAAGTCCTTTACTCAGCATTAGTAGGAAATATACCATTATCATCTTAATGATATGAAGTGAAACAGCATAATATTATTATTATTATTATAAATGTTGGAACACAAAAATTCCGAAAAGATTACACAAGACGTCTAAAGGGTCGTTCACATACGTTCACTTTCAGTGATCACTCCGGATGATCCTCCAAGATGAACAGGTGTGAACGGGCGTTTCATCGCTAGTGATCACTAGCGATGACGGAGGAAAGAGATTACCACTCGTCATAATTTTGATGGAAGGTCCTTTCACTGAAACGACCATAAACAAGTTTTATCTTATTATTTGTTTCATTCTCTATGAATTTGTATTGAATGTCAGAATCATGTACAAAATTATTATGCAGTCGAGAGCTATATTAATTTATTTTAAGTGTTATTTTTCATTTTTGAATTTGTTTAATTATTTTTATATGAAAATACGTCAAACTACATACAACATGAGTGAGAGTGTTGACATGGCAGTGAAAGCATAGGATGAACAAATGTGAACAGACGTGTTCACAGGTTTGACCCTGACACTCTGGATCATCCAAAGTGAAGCAATGTGAATGCTACTTAAGGGGCGTTCACATTTGTTCACTTTCAGTGATCACTTCGGATGATCCTCCAAGATGAACAGGTGTGAACAGGCTTTTCATCAAAAGTGATCACTAGCGATGACGGAGGAAAGAGATTATCACTCGTCATAATTTTGATGAAGGTCCATTCACTGAAACGACCATAAACAAGTTTTATCTTATTATTTGTTTAATTCTCTATGAATTTGTATTGAATGTCAGAATCATGTACAAAATTATTATGCAGTCGAGAGATATATTAATTTATTTTAAGTGTTATTTTTAATTTTTGAATTTGTTTGATTATTTTTATACGAAAATAAGTCAAACTACATACAACATGAGTGAGAGTGTTGACATGGCAGTGAAAGCATAGGATGAACAAATGTGAACAGACGTGTTCACTTTCGATGAACAGGTTTGACCCTGACACTCTGGATGATCATCCAAAGTGAATGCTAGTAAAGATATTTTTAACATGCCGTCCAATGCTTTCATCAAAATTATGACGAGTGGTCATCTCTTTCCTCCGTCATCGCTAGTGATCACTAGTGATGAAACGCCTGTTCACACCTGTTCATCTTGGAGGATCATCCGGAGTGATCACTGAAAGTGAACTAATGTGAACGCCCCTTTTTTTGACTTCCGGGCAGCGTTCATACAGTCGCCGAGTGATCACTCGATGACGCTCCGATCGTTCGCGAAGCCGGAGCGAGTCACCCAACGACTCGCACTGTCGCGTTCAGGCATGTCGTCGGGTGACAACCGAACAACCGAAATCATAGCAGGGTGATTATCGCTCTGACAGTTGCCTTGAGGTTTGAGTGATGGTAGTTGTCAAAACAATTGCGAAGTTAATCGTAATTATGGTGTATTCTTGTCGTATACAATTTTTCAAAATAGAAAATCAATTTTTTTTAGTTCAAGAAGTGAAATCGAAGAGAAATTAAAATAGTGCAGATTTTTCAGATCGAGAATGAATCTTACGAAAATGGCGCCATTACAATGACATTTGGATCATAAAAACGCTCAAAGTTGTTCACGATATCCGGGGTGACATTCGCCACTCACTGCAACTTCATGGTCGCTCAGGTCACTCGACGTCGAGCGATATTATTATGCTATCGTGAACCCAACACCCTCTATAGATCAGGCCTCAGTTCTGGAGAACATTTAACCAATGACGTCATCACTCTGCGGCCATAGATGATATGCGCTCTGGCGTCGTTGCTTGTCGTCAAAGGCGTGTTGTGTTGTTTTGCTTGTAAAAACGTATTTATTTTTTATCAAAAAATGGTGAATAAGTGCTCAGTGCCTAATTGTCGAGGTAATTATCATGGGGAGAAGAAATCTCGTGTGTTTTCTTTTCCCAAAGATGAGAATCTTCGAAAGAAATGGATTAATGCCATACACCGTGATAATTTTCAACCCACGCCATTTTCAAGGGTAAGTTTTCGTGTTTATTTTTATGTTGATATTACCTACTTTACATTTATTGTATTCTGTTATCGTATTATTACATATTTAATAATTTTATTCTATCAGAAATAATTTAAATTCAGAGTATCAGCGTCCCGAATGTTGACAATATGAACCTTTCCATAACCGCAAACATAATGGCGGCTGTTTCTTTACAAAGCATTTGTATTTTAATACTGTTTTCAATATGGAGCATTTTTATAATTAAATATCTATATATATATAAATTGTTATTAATAAAAGTGTGAGTTCATAATTTTGTGTTTATTACAGGTATGTGAACATCATTTCTGCGAAAGTGATTTTCAATACGAAGAGGAGGTTTGGGATTCGCTAAACAACAAAATTATCAAGTCATCTTTTAGGCTTCCGAGACTCAAAGAGGGCGTAGTGCCTTCAAAATTACCTAACTGCCCATCATACTTGTCGAAAACGCCAACGTCAAGAGACAACACTTGATGGAAGCAATTAGAAATAGCAAGGAATCTCAGGCAAATTATGAACAGGAGAATACTTTTCATTCGTGGGATCAGTTTTTAAACTGGCTTAAAAAGGCGAAAGTACCCGAGTGTTGGACTGTTGTGAAAAAAGATTCTGTCGTCCTTTTCCTCAATTTGGATGTTGACAAAGTGCCAGTGATTAAGTGTAGTGTTCTTGTAAATAAAGATTTAAAAGTGAAAATATTTAGAGATAAGGTAGAAATAAAACAAATCGGTAAGGTGCATGTATCAAGTGCGAGTATATGTACCGCACAGACTTTATTTAACTATTTGGATAATTTGTCTTTATTGTGTGCAGATAGTAATACATCATCTGATTGTTCATCATCAAATGATATTGTTTTAACTATACAACATTTTTTGCAACAGTTGACAGATAGAATTGATAATGAACGTACAAAAGTTATAGAATTTATGAAAGAACAATTAAATCTTTTAATTTGTGATCAAACAAGGTATAGGTTTTCATCCCATTTCATGATTTTTTGTAGTTTATTGTATACAATATCTCCTCACAGTTACAAATTTTTGAGGAATTCTAATTATGTCATTTTACCACACCCGCAAACAATTTCCAAGGTTTGCTCTCGCCACGACACGAGTCCGATAAATGAAAATATTTGTCAAAATTTTTTGTCGTATATAAAAAAACAATATCCATTTTTAAAGCCTTCTGATCATACTGTCTCTTTAATGATCGATGAAATTTATATAAAACCATTTTTGGATTATAAAGGTGGTAATATTGGTTGGCAGTGGTTGGTTGGCAGAAATTGCCCACGGCAATAAACCCGCCATTTGAAATATTTTTTTTTCAATAAAGTTTTTATTTATTTATTTATTTAATATTGTGGGTTCTTCTCACAATAGTGTAATTTTGGCAAATTCTGCTTTCGTATTTATGATACAAAGTATTCAATCACCCTTCAAAGAAGTAGTCCATATACTGCCGGTTTCTAAAATCAAAGCAGTAGAATTATTTCAAGTTATAAAGAGAGTGATCATTGGATTAGAAGACATTGGTTTTAATGTTCTATGTGTAATAACAGATAATAATCCTGTTAATAGATCTTCGATATCTAATTTCAAATCACCTCCCGGTTTAAGCATAGTATACCAAAATCCCGCTCATCCAGAAAAACCTCTCTTTTTCTTATTTGATACAGTTCATATTCTGAAATGCATTAGAAATAACTGGATCAATCAAAAAGATTCAAATCAATCCTTTAAATATCCTTCGTTTCACCAATCCCAACGGCAAATATGTGAAGCTTCATTTGCTGATTTAAAAAAATTACATGCCCATGAACAAAATAATCTTTTACAGTTTTCAAAAGGATTGAATTTGAAATCTTTGTATCCCTCCAATTTTGAGAGACAGAATGTGAAGTTGGCATTAAATATTTTTAATGATAATGTCATCCAAGGACTTATGGCATTAGAAAATGAATGTAATTTATTAAATGCAAAAGCAACAGCAGATTTTATTCAAATTATTTATAACTGGTGGAATATTGTAAATGTTAAAACAATTTTTAAAGGTGTACATTCTAGGAATAATTTTAAAAATCCGTTATCTTTGTCTGGGGAAAATTTTGAATATAATTTGAATGAAGTTTTTACAGTGGTTGGATCATTGGGAATCTCTAAAAATGTCTAACAGCTTATCTCGGGAAACACATCTTGCACTTTCTCATTCAACTTATGGCCTTATTGAACTAACAAAATATTGCATAGAAGAAAAACACATGACATACATTCTCCCAGGTAAATTTCAAACTGATAGTTTAGAAGATAGGTTTGGTAAATATAGAACATTAGCTGGGAGTCAATATCTTATATCTCTACGTCAATTATATGAAGTTGAAAATAAACTGCGATTGCAAAATTATCTTCCATTACTTAAAATTAACTCTTCATTATTTGGTTCTATATCTGTAGATTTAAATGATTCCTCAAATGATGCTCTAGATGAAACGTTGCCTTCTACATCATCTTCTAATGAAGATAATATTTTTTTGAACGTAGAATTTGAATTTTCTGATACAGATTTCTTAAGCTTAGATGAAATATTACCCGTAATAACTTACATCTCAGGATATTGTGCAAGGGGTGTAATATGTAAACTGAAGTGCAAGGAGTGTTCTCAAAGATTAGTTTTAAATAAAGAGTTGGAATTGCCAAACAACTTTAGTCTTTTAAGAAACTTAGATCGGGGTGGTTTACTATATCCAATACCAGATATTGTTAATGTAGTAGTTTTCAATTACCTTACATTAAATAAGCTTATTAGTAATAATTATGAAAAGATGTTCCTTGAATGTACAAATCAAAGATATGTACTTATTAATGTAAGTGAAAAAACCATTATGAATGCGAATTTTTTTATGGACGAATGTACCTCTTGTAATATTCATACCAAGTGTCATATTTTGAAAATGATTTTAAAGATATCATCAAATATTCTTTTAAATAATTATGTCAAATTAAGAAGTGATACATTTAGTCAAACAAAAAAGCGGAAACTTCAAACTTTACAATAATGATTGTTGATAAAATATCAAAACGGTAATACCACCCTCTGTGGGAACTCACTGCATTATAATTCACTGAGCCGATGTTCAGATAGTAGAATTCCATAGAACATTATCAATTGAAAGACAAATTTTTTCTCTCAATAAAAAGCAATATAGTAGAAAAAAGCATTTGTTTATCATTTCATCACTGCTAACTTTCTAGTCTAACTAACAGAGCCTTTAATTTTTTTATATCTTCATTGTATTTAAAAAACCTCAGTCGTGTCATTTTGTTGCTCGTTAATTTTGTTATTTTTTTCCATTGCATTGACACAACTTCATGTACTGATTTCAAGTTTTGATATTGTTCTATATTTATGTAACGCAACATAAATACAAAATAATATCAACTGGTTAATTAATTATGCACGTATATATTTTTTTACAAAAATAAAACTATTTAACAAGTTATTCTAATCATAATTCTGTTGAAGTATGTACATAAAAGTGGTAAATGTTGTATAATTAAATTCTGTAGTTTTCTTATAGGTACCTAGTGCAATATTATATAACTTACAATATTTTATTTTTTGTTTAATGGGTTAGTTGTAAGATATTGCGCTTCTGCGATAAACTCGCCCATTGCACAAATTTATTTGTCTGGTTTAAGTTCTACAATGTTTATATTTTAATAATGTTTGTTGTTTTGTGCAATAAAGATTTTTATTTTTATTATTACTATTAGTCTTCCATTATGTTATATTGGTATTTATATGTCTGTGATGTACACAATTTTGTTATTTTTTTCCATGGCATTGATACAACTTCATGTACTTATTTCAAATTTTGATATTGGTCTATGTTTATGTAACGCAACATAAATACAAAATAATATCAACTGGTTAATTTATTATGCACCTTTATTTTTTTCTATAAAAATAAAACTATTTAACAAGTTATTCTAATCATATATTCTGTTGAAGTATGTACATAAAAGTGGTAAATGTTGTATAAATAAATTCTGTATTTTTCTTATAGGTACCTACTGCAATATTCTATTACTATTTGTCTTCCATTATATTATATTGGTATTTATGTCTATGATGTACACAATTTTGTATAATATTTTGATTTAATAAAGGGCTTTTGCCCCCCATAGTTGTTTTATTTTATGTCCTCATATAATCACCTTATTATGACAAAGGTAGGTAAGTATGTACTAAGCCTTAGACGTGTGACGTCACAGAACAGCGCGGCGGCCTTCATTGTAGGTGGTGTTGTCGTGAACCCAGCCCCGATGATTTACCAATGTTGCCATATACTGGAACATGACATGACATGTCGAATAGCCATAGACAGAGAAATTGAGCATTTTGGCGACGTGATTGTTGAAAATATCAAGTCATTCAACGAGTTGTCATTTTGGTGTGTTTTCACCTAAATAAAATTGAGTTTTTATTAAATATTTGAGTTATACCGTCACCAAAATGGAAGAAATTGGAATTGTACTACCAGAAAAGGTATAAAGAAATCCTTTCACGTGTTTTTAGAACATCAACAAGATTAATCTATATTTTTCTTAGAGGATAACGCTTCGTTCTGTATAATTTATTAAATGTGTATTTTTGTATTGTTTTGCTTTGTAGGACGATATGGTAGTTGATGTAAAAGGAACTACAATAACAGGAGCTCAAACATTTGAAGATTTGGAGACTGAGGATCTTTACACCAAATTTAAGGTACGCACTTACAAAAAGATACCTTTATTAATGTATTACCTTCTCAATTCCTGAGAAAATAACCCTTCTGAAACTGCTCATTATGTTGTAGAAATTACAGCGGATGTTAGAATTTATAGAAGTTCAAGAAGAGTATATTAAAGACGAACAAAGAAACTTAAAAAAGGAATATTTACATGCACAGGAAGAAGTAAAACGTATCCAATCTGTTCCTCTCGTAATTGGGCAATTTTTAGAGGCCGTGGATCAGAATACAGGAATTGGTAAGAAATTTTCAAAATAATAAAAAAAAAATAGTAAAATTCAACATACCATTGCCATCTTTAGAATATTCTTCATAATATTTTGTACTCTTGGTGTAAAATTTTCCAGTTTGGGATATTTTATAGGTATGTGAACATTTGAGCGAAGACACAACGCTCCATTTTTTTTTTATCGTTTTGCAGAATTGCAAACCAGCAGTTCGTGCTCGCCGCATTATTTTATATGTTAGAACATTTTATGCATTTTACTGTGAATTTAGTTTGTTATTGATAGTGACAATTCTGAGTGATATTCCTACGTTTTTATATCGACAATTTTAGTGATTCTTACATTTTTATATTTGGATAGTATTAATTTTTAGCCATAGTTATTATGTGTCTGTGTTTTGGTAGTGACAATTATGAGTTAAATTTTTACATTTTTAGTGTACCAATTTTTGGTAATATTTTTTTACATTTCATTATTGATAGATGGTTTTAAGTAATATTTCTACTTTTTATATTCTAATACTCTTGTCAGAGTAAAAGCATTTGTTTTTTTTATGCAACCAATGGTTGATGATGCATGAAACCCACATATGAATTTTCAAAGGCAATATATCCATTTTTTTTTATAGAATAATCAGTTTGATATTTATTTAATGTGATACTCAGAATAACTATTTCTAATGATGAAAAAACTCACTCCATTAGGATTATTCACGCTGATGAAATCTCTCTACATCACAGGTTAAGGATGGGTGGCACCATATTGTAACAGGGGTAACCAAACTTTCATACATTGGGAGCTACTTTTTTAACGAAATAATGGCCAAGATTGAGTTTTTTCTACATACCTATATATTTAGTAGGTGAGACCTAAGACCCCTTAAACCTTGGTGAAGGCTGAAAAGATTTAAAATCATACCACTATAGAATTTCCTGTAATCGACTAAGAATAGCTCGGCGATCAACAGGTTGGCCACCTCAGCTGTATAAATATGTTTTATTCATGATGTTTTATGAACACCTGCCTTTTATAGCAAAACTTATGGAAAAAATTGGGAAAGCTATTGTATGCCGATGACTCCACAGGATTGATATTAACCTTGTTATTTGTTATTCATTTGCAGTCGGCAGCACTACAGGTTCCAACTACTATGTACGTATCCTTTCTACAATTGATCGTGAGCTGTTGAAGCCCTCTGCATCTGTGGCTTTACACAAACACTCGAATGCTCTCGTGGATGTCCTCCCTCCTGAGGCAGATAGCTCCATCTCCATGTTGCAAGCTGGTAAATCACTTAATGTATTCTTTTTTATCAATCTTGTACAATTTACAGTCATATCAAATGCGTAGTTTCACAGGCCAACAAATCAAACTTTTTTTTATTTATATGTAAAAAGCAGTAATGTATTTATTTCCATATTAGTAAAAAAAAGTATCGAAATAAATAAAACAAGCGTTTTATTCTACTATTGTTTTATTTGGTGAGAGAGGCGTCTTTCGTCTAAAACAATAGTAGAATAAAACGCTTGTTTAACGTAAATAAAACAATAGTAGAATAAAACACTTGTTTTATTTATTTCGATATGGAATTCTACTACCTAAACACCGACACAGTGAATAAAAAAAGTATCTCACCGTATAATTTAATGTTTCATAATGATGTTTTTCGAATACCTTCTTTTTAAGCACACTGATTAAAAATTATTGAATTATATTTATTTTGTAGATGAGAAACCGGATGTTCAATATTCAGACATCGGTGGTATGGACATGCAGAAGCAGGAAATTCGTGAAGCTGTAGAACTGCCCCTTACACACTTTGAGTTGTACAAACAGATTGGTATTGACCCACCAAGGGGAGTGCTCATGTATGGACCACCTGGTTGTGGCAAAACTATGTTAGCGAAGGCTGTGGCTCATCACACTACAGGTATTATATAATATCTTTGCTGTTACGGCATTTCATTAGAAATTTTGTTTTATTTCTACGTACAAATAGGTCATTGTCACATTAAATGCTGTGTAGGCCACCAGTGACTTCATAGCACTTTTTCAATTGTGGCACTTAGGTCACTGGATTCACTTAAGTCTTTGTGGTCTTGATTCAGAGTTGTTTTCAAACTACTCCTGAGCACATACACATAATTATAATAAATATAATACTAGCGTGACCAGAGCAATGTTCTAGAAAATTACTTTCAAATGAGATTTTATTAACTTGTGTAGCACCACGTATTTTTGACATAATCATAATAACAACATAACCTGCCAAACATGACTGACAGCCGCTGTCAAGACACAGGAAATATCTGATTAGTTGCCAGGTTCACCGATAGATGTCTCACTGATGGAAGCCTCCAGAATGTGCCCGAACTTTCTAGAACCTTCCGACCGGAAATAGGAAGGTGGAGTCCAAGGCCAAGGTACATCTCCCACCACCACACCGTTCACTTCCAAGGTCTTAATCAGCTGTCCAGTACGGAGTCAATGGTATAAAAGATGGAGCCCGTCATACTGAAAGCGAGAATCGCGGTGGCTCTTCCAGGGCTCCTACCTACCCATTACTCTCTAGCTGTCCAAGATGTACCTACTCTTGTTGCTATGAAGTAATTCTCCTTACCTACCGTTACTCTCTATAGCAGTTTAAGATGTACCTACTCTTATAGCTATGGGTAACTTTCTTTACCTACCCGCTACTCCCTGGCAGTCCGAGATGTACCTACTCTTAGTGCCATACAGTAGTAGCGACCCTTCTTACCTACTCTCTCTCCGACTACCCCAATTCCTTCTTACATAGCCTGAAAGGGAACTCGTTGTATTACATATAGTGTTGTGTATTATATTTGTCAAGTCGGTTGTATTATGAGTACCTACGTGTGAAGTGGTGATAATAAATAAATATAGTGAAATTAGTAAATAGTGTTTTAAACTCTCTCGGTGTACCCCTTCAGGAGTACACCTGGCGCCCAAATAGTATTTAAGTGTTGACTTTCTGCATTCCCCTTCGGGGAATACAAGTAATATATAGTGTTACAAATGGTGTCCAATGTAGGCATCTCTAAGTTAACGTGTTATAAATAATAATGCATGTTACAAATGGCTCCCAACTTGAGGCTCGAAAATAACCCTTAACAAACAAGTGGTTTTAATAATTCAAGAGTTTTTGTGTTTACGCTGTGGAAATCCATTTTTAATTTTATTAAATAAAATATAAAAATATATTATTGAGTGGTTTTACGTTAATAATACCCGTTACACTTGTATTTTTTGAAGGCAGTAATGTAAATTAAAAAATCACATAAAATAAATCAAATGTTTTTGTGTTAACACTTTGGAAATTCATTATAATTAAAATGATTTTAAAAAACACTGTATAATTTCCAAATTAAATTTATTCACCTCAAACGTTTTCGCCAAGGCTTCTACTTGGCATCATCAGGAGGACTAATTAGTTAAAGTTCCTTTAACTTAACGTTAACGTTAACTTAAAGTTAACTTTAACTAATTAGTCCTCCTGATGATGCCAAGTAGAAGCCTTGGCGAAAACGTTTGAGGTGAATAAATTTAATTTGGAAATTATACAGTGTTTTTTAAAATCATTTTAATTAAAATCACATAAATATCGTGATGAAAAAAAAGGAATTAAGTACAAAGTGAAAAATAAATGTTTATTTTTTTATTGTTACAAAAATGGGGAATAAGTATTTATTATCGATTAAATTAAAAATAGTAAAATAAAATAATAAGACACCTTGTTAGTTAGTGGCACTGGTATCATGACCTCGAGGCGTGCATTGGCAGAAATTATAATTTCTCTTCAACGGTGCCATGACAGTCACCAAAGTTTTACTTCCAAATAAAAAAAGGAAATATGTTTCCATGGTCGTCGATGCTATTTAGACATTAATTTTTTTATATCTATGGCCAGCGTTCAATGCTTTAATTTAAAAAATAACATTTATTTTGCTAAAAAAAGAAGACACCCTTGTTTTCTTTGTTACCGTCTCTACCCCTGCCTGTCCTCAACTTTCAAACAAGAACATAAATAACTACTTTTTAGTTTTATTTGCCTTTCAACTCTCCTAGGAGCTTTGTAGCATAGGGTGGAAACCAGCCTCCTTTGTTCAGAGTGTTTCTGCACCATATGAGTCTCATTTTCCCATGGCATTCCCACTCTGATGTAAAAACTCTTATTTTCAATATTTACCTGTTTGTCTTGTGTTATTCGGTTAGGTATAAGTAATAATATCTGAAGATAGAAATATGACCGAAAATCTCAAAGATTGAAGAAGAAAAATTTCAAAGATTCTTTTTTTTATGTGCAAGTGAGTTTTTGCAAATTATCCAGGAATAAGCAATGCGTACAAGCGATTTAATTTCTCTTATTAACTTTTTACGTTGAAATCTCAGCATATGAGTTTTTTCTTCGGTAGATGAGGTTCAACGTGACAAATTTTGAAAAAAATTACACATTGAAGGTTCATGGGGTACACAGACGATATATAAACATTTTGCCATTGATTTATCAGGTTTGGGTTGACTGAATGAATTAGTGTGATTTATGGTGATTTGTTAAATTTTTATGTTTTTAATTTTTTGTTATAAATTTATTTATTAATTGTTTCAGCTGCTTTCATTCGAGTTGTCGGCTCTGAATTTGTCCAGAAATATTTGGGTGAAGGACCAAGGATGGTCAGAGATGTGTTTAGGTTAGCCAAGGAGAATTCACCTGCTATTATCTTCATTGATGAGATTGATGCTATCGCTACTAAACGGTAAACATATAGTATTTTAACAGCATATAAAAAATATTGATTTTTTACTGTATAATATTTCGTCACTACTTGGATGACATTTGACCTAACAGTATTCTTATCTATCATCAGTGGATCTATGAGACCTCTCCTGTGTAAATTTGTTCATAAATGAGATATTGGTACCAATTATTCGTCTCCTCGAGCAGTATCAACTGATGAAATAACCTATACTTTACTCGGGATTATTTGTTCCATTTTTATGTTTTTTTATGTTATTTTTTGTAATGTATATTGTTTGTGTAATAAAGATTATTTTTATACTGAGGTATACAATAGCTTGCTGATAGAATCTTGAACTTTCAATTGGAAGCTCCCAGGTTCGATTTCCCTCACTTCCGACTTACTGTGTAGGTATTTGGGGATGTATTTTTGTTTATTTCAAAGCTAGATTTATCTTTTTGAGTATTTGGCCAATTGAGAAATAAAATCCAAAGCATTTATGTGATAGCAGTGGCTATTCATTGTGAATCGATGATTTTATGTTTTGAAAAAAAGTATATTTTTATTTGTTGCATTTACTGAAATGCATAGCTTTAGCACTTGGAAGATTTTACTTGAACAGCAAATATAACATATTTTTTGTTTTTGCTTGATTAATAAATGAATATTTTTTTCAGTTTTGACGCCCAAACTGGTGCAGACAGAGAAGTACAGAGAATTCTACTAGAATTATTGAATCAGATGGACGGCTTTGATCAAACCACCAATGTTAAGGTATGTCACATGTCTTGAGTATTGTTTATATGGTTTTAGTATTCCACTGATCAAATATACGTAAAATTCTGCCAATAGTTTATAGATTGAAGAATTCTCAATTTCAGTAAGAAGTTCATGGATATAGAAGAATTACAACTTTCAGTAGTTTATGAATATAGAGGAATTATTACTTTAAGTAGTTTATGATAAAGAAGAATGGGAACTAATTATTTGTTTGGCTATTAATCCATTTCGTTTGGCAAGAAAAAATAAGCATTTAAGTCATTTGCACAGCAAACAATGTTTTCATCGGCAATAAATAAAAAATAAGCATCACTTGTTTTAAAAACAAACTTGGTTATGTCAGCAAATTAACAAATTTTAACAGCTTAATAAATACTCGCACAACAAAATAATTAATTGACCAGCAGAATTGTTATTTGAGCAGCAGAATTATTATTTGACCGGCAGAAAATACTAGATAAACAATATTTTTCACACACCGATTTACCTTCGGATCCACATGAAGTTTTTGTGATTTCTTACCAAATTAATGATGACTACGAAAATAATGCCAGTTTCCGCTTTGCTATATCAATTAAATATCTAACTGAAATGTCGAAAAACGCTAGTGTCGTTCGTTCAAGTGCTACATATAAAATCACATACAAAGATGTTACATACAAAGATTTACTATTTGAACAACATTAAAAATTTAGCTTTCACAAGTTTAATTATATTTAGCTCATGGTTTGCTGCTCATTTATTTATTTTGCTTGACAAATAATCATTATGCCGGTCAAATAATAATTTTGCCGGTCGATTAAATTTAGAGTTTTACAATATCGTATTATTTGCAATAGAAATATAATATTCTCGCTGGGCATAAGTAGCATATCAACATGATATATTTGTCGGCAGAATACATTTTTCTGCTGAACATAACATCAATATTATGCTGATCGTTTAAATGATAGCCAAGAAGAATTATCTCTTTTGGTAGTTCATGGATATAGAAGAATTATCACTTTCGGTAGTTCATAATAATAATAATAATAATAAAGACAATTTATATTTGGCGCCGTTTAATGATCCGTGACCATCTCAAGGGCGCCATGACTTTTCTTGAAAAGCAGTGTTTTCAGCTTACTCCTGAACGTTGCAGTGGGCTGGTTCTTTCTTAAATCCGCTGGTAATCGGTTCCAGGCAGTTGGCCCCGCAACGCTAAAGCTCCTCTCTGCGAATTTGGAAGTGTTTGCCCTGTTGGGCACCACAAGTTTGTTTACAGCGGTGGAGGCTGATCGCAGTGGTCGCCTCAGAGTTTCGTCGAGGGGACATAGCTCAGCGAGGCATAGAGGTGCTGTGCCGTTCAAGGCTTTGTGGACCGTGAGGCACAGCTTGAACTCTACTCTCTCTGGGACTCTAAGCCAGTGTAGCTCCTTAAGCAGTGGTGTGATGTGGCAGCGCTTGTTCTCTCTATAGATGGTCCTGGCAGCAGCATTAAAGGCCATTTGGAGACGATTCAGAAGGATCTGGGGCAGTCCTGTACATATGATGTTACAATAGTCTAGACGGGAGACGACGAAGGCGGCGACTAGACTCTTAACCGCGTCTACAGATAAGTGTCTTGATACTAGGTACAGTTGGCGAATATGAAAGAAAGCTGTGCTCACTGTCTTTGACACTTGAGCCTCCATAGAGAGTGCTCCATCCAGTAGGACGCCGAGAACAGATATGGTGCGCGATGGTGTTATATCAGTGCCGGAGACAGAGATCGGTTTGGTGTCTAAGAGATGTTGCCGTCCAGGAGAGGCGACCCACATAAATTCCGTCTTAGTTGGATTCAATTTAAGACGTCTCTGGGCCATTAAGTTCGAGAGTTTTGCCACACACTGGACAGTGGTAGCTACCAAGTTGTCTCTTTGATCCGGGCTACAGAAGCCTACGAGGACACGATCGTCAGCGTATGCATAGTTTCGCAGGCCACACTCTTCCAGCAGGCGATCAATGCATCCTATGTATAATATGAAAAGTACTGGACCCAGAACCGATCCTTGTGGAACTCCTTGAGTTACGATATCTTCATCAGTTGAGCCAGATTCGACTCTTACAGACCACCTTCTATTGGTCAGGTAGGAGCGTAGCCATTCTAAGACGGTGCCGTTAAGATTGTATTCGATCTCCAGACATTGAAGGAGCATTTCATGTTCTACGGTGTCGAAGGCGGCGCTCATGTCAAGGACCGTTACCAGACCGATGTTTCCTGATGCAACGCCCGCAATCAAGTCAGATGTCAGTCTTGTGAGGGCGGATTCGGTGGAGTGGTGTTTTCTGTATGCGAATTGGTGCTTTTGATACAAATCGTTACTCTCAAGGTAGGCTGTAAGCTGGGACGCTATGACTCGCTCAAGCACCTTGGATAGAAATGGAAGATTAGAGATTGGTCGGTAGTTGGTTGCGTCGTCGGCATCAAGTGTTCTTTTTTTGAGTAAAGGAATGACATGCGACACTTTCCAAAGTGACGGCACAGTTCCGCGCGTCAAAGAAAGATTGAATATACGTAAAATTAGTGGCAAGAGGAGGTCAAGATTTTCCTTTAACAATTGTGTGGGTACAGGATCAAGCTGACATTGCTTGTTGGGAGAATTTCCTATGGCTTTTCTGAGCTCTGTTTCAGATGCAGGTGTGGATATAGAAGAATTATAACTTTCGGTAGTTCATGGATATAGAAGAATTATAGTTTTCAGTAGTTCATGGATTTAGAAGAATTATAAATTTCAGTATCTCATGGATATAGAAGGAATTATCACTTTCGGCACTTCACGGACATAGAAGGAATTATCACTTTTCAGTAGTATGAACTATTATATATAGAAGAATTATCACTTTTAGTAGTTTATGGATACAGAAGAATTATCTCTTTTGGTAGTTCATGGATATAGAAGAATTATAATGTGAACACTGTCTTTTTGGGTTGTGCATTTCAAAGTATTATAAAAATGTAAATAGAAACACGTATGTAGCATTCATCGACCTAGAAAAAGCATTCGATAAAGTAGAATGGGAACAACTTTTTAAGACTCTAAACCAGATAGGAATGAGCTATAAGGACAGAAGAGCAATCTGGAGCCTATACAAGAATGAAATGGCTGTAATTAAAAGCGGAGAGAGCTGCGCAGAAGCGAGGGTAGAACAAGGTGTGAGACAGGGATGCTCAATGTCGCCAGCACTCTTTAACTGCTATATACAGCGAGCTATTGATGAACTCAGAGAAGAAATGAAGAACTGGACAGGAGTAAAAATAAATGGGAAAAAAGTCGACATGATTAGATATGCAGACGACATAGCACTGCTCGCAGACTCCGAGATGGAGCTGAACGAAGCCTTAGGGAAAATGGAAAGTATACTGTTGTCAAAGTACAACATGAAAATAAATAAAGATAAAACAAAATGTATGGTCGTTGGAAGGGAGGAAGCGACTGCGAACATTGCCATAAATGGAGTGAGCATCAAACAAGTAAGAGAATTCGTGTACTTGGGCAGCAGAATAAACCAGGACGGACGCTCCAAATCAGAAATTGTGAGCAGAATAAACCAGGCACGAATTGCCTTTAACAAAAAATCCAAAATATTAGAATCCCCTAATATTGATCTAAGCGTGAGGAAGAATCTCACTAAAGCCTTTGTGTGGAGCATTTTGTTATATGGGTGCGAGACGTGGACCATCAGCAAGAGGGAAAGCGGACGGTTAGCGGCATTTGAAATGTGGTGCTATAGACGCATGCTGAAGATTCATTGGTCGGAACACGTCGAAAACGAAGAAGTGTTAACCAGGGTTGGCGAAAAAAGGCAACTCCTCAAAAGAATCTGCCAACAACGAGCTAATTGGATTGGCCACAACATCAGGCACCCAGGACTGCTCATCGCAATCGCAGAGGGCAGGACCGAAGGCACAAATGGCAGAGGTCGACCGAGAGACGCCTATATGGACCAACTGAAGAGGGACATGAGCTGTGGCTCATATATGGAGTTGAAGAGACTAGCTGAGAATAGGGAGGAGTGGAGAAATAAGTCAAAACTCGTTGCAGACCAATCCAATGGATTGTAACTCATTATATATATATAAAAATGATTTGATTCAATTAGTCAGACTTAACTTTGATGGTTCACTTGGAATATAGCATTACTGATGATTTGCTTGTAGTAGATCAGCAAACCGTTTGTTCGAAATTAGATTCCTCTTGCAACTATAGACTCTATTTATAAAATAATTCTTCAGGTTTTTATGGTCCTTAATATAACCAGACAACATTTGAGGTTATCAAATAAAATAAATATTTATTATTATTTTGTTTTGTGTTACTGTTGAGTAAGACTAACGCACGACCGGTTTCACGGACTCCGAGTTCGCATCATCAGGTGCTGATCTATACTGAATTAAACAAAAACGAATACAAAAGTTCGTTAGGATTTACAGTGAGGGTGTAGGGGTAGGCGGGGTCGTGTTGGTTACATCGTGGGTGCTCACTAGAATTGACGAGCACCGACGATGTAACCAACACGACCCCGCCTACCCCTACACCCTCACTGTAAATCCTAACGAACTTTTTTATTTGTTTTTGTTTAATTCAGTATAGATCAGCACCTGATGATGTGAACTCGGAGTCCGCGAAACTGGTCGTGCGTTAGTCTTACTCAACAGTAACACAAAACAAAATAATAATAAATATTTATTTTATTTGATAATTTAAAATGAAGTGTTACAAAGTAAATGCCGATACAATTAATGAAACATTTGAGGTGTTTGCCTGATAGATAACTTTCGATTGAGAGATTCCGGGTCCAATTCCACCTGCTGTAAATTTACTCCACCTTAAAGTCACAAAGCTATTGCTTACTGTGAGATAGTTTAGGGTGTATTTGGTTTATTATAAACCCAATTTTATCTTTTTAAAAAAGATACTACAAGCTCATGAAAGAAATAGCTGACACGGGGATCCCGATAACCAGACAATATCTTTTTATAAAAGATGTTTTTAGTACATATATTGTATTATTATTTGTTTTAATAGGTAATAATGGCAACAAATCGTGCTGATACATTGGATCCTGCCCTCCTAAGACCTGGAAGACTCGACAGGAAAATTGAATTCCCTCTTCCCGATAGGTGAGAATAAATATTATATGAAGTAAAATACTCACTAACATGAAAATTATTCTGTAGATTGTTGTATTAGATATTCTATAAAATACTCACAAACATGAAAATTATTATGTAGATTGTTGGATTAGATATTCTACAAAATACTCACAAACATGAAAATTATTCTGTAGATTGTTGGATTAGATATTCTACAAAATACTCACAAACATGAAAATTATTCTGTAGATTGTTGGATTAGATATTCTATAAAATACTCACAAACATGAAAATTATTCTGTAGATTGTTGGATTAGATATTCTATAAAATACTCACAAACATGAAAATTATTCTGTAGATTGTTGGATTAGATATTCTATAAAATACTCACAAACATGAAAATTATTCTGTAGATTGTTGTATTAGATATTCTATAAAATACTCACAAACATGAAAATTATTCTGTAGATTGTTGGATTAGATATTCTATAAAATACTCACAAACATGAAAATTATTCTGTAGATTGTTGGATTAGATATTCTATAAAATACTCACAAACATGTAAATTATTCTGTAGATTGTTGGATTAGATATTCTACAAAATACTCACAAACATGAAAATTATTCTGTAGATTGTTGGATTAGATATTCTACAAAATACTCACAAACATGAAAATTATTCTGTAGATTGTTGGATTAGATATTCTATAAAATACTCACAAACATGAAAATTATTCTGTAGATTGTTGGATTAGATATTCTATAAAATACTCACAAACATGAAAATTAATCTGTATATTGTTGGATTAGATATTCTATAAAATACTCACAAACATGAAAATTATTCTGTAGATTGTTGGATTAGATATTCTATAAAATACTCACAAACATGAAAATTATTCTGTAGATTGTTGGATTAGATATTCTATAAAATACTCACAAACATGAAAATTATTCTGTAGATTGTTGGATTAGATATTCTATAAAATACTCACAAACATGAAAATTATTCTGTAGATTGTTGGATTAGATATTCTATAAAATACTCACAAACATGAAAATTATTCTGTAGATTGTTGGATTAGATATTCTATAAAATACTCACAAACATGAAAATTATTCTGTAGATTGTTGGATTAGATATTCTATAAAATACTCACAAACATGAAAATTATTCTGTAGATTGTTGGATTAGATATTCTATAAAATACTCACAAACATGAAAATTATTCTGTAGATTGTTGGATTAGATATTCTATAAAATACTCACAAACATGAAAATTATTCTGTAGATTGTTGGATTAGATATTCTATAAAATACTCACAAACATGAAAATTATTCTGTAGATTGTTGGATTAGATATTCTATGAAATCACTCAGTTCCATGCTGTAAAAAGTGAAAATTCATTATTAAGGATAAATTCATTGACACAAAAAATATAGGATTAATAATTTCCAAGTTTATTTACAAATGTTTGGAGTCAAAAAACTTTACAAATACCACTAAAAATTAATGTACGTGCGACCAAGGTTTCAACAGATAACCTGTCATTCTCAAGTGCAATATTTGACTGAGTTTGAGTCAAACATTCATTATTATTTTAGACGTCAAAAACGTTTGGTGTTTACAACAATCACAAGCAAGATGAACCTTTCGGAAGAAGTGGATTTGGAGGACTATGTGGCCAGACCTGACCGCATCTCGGGAGCAGACATTAACGCAATTTGCCAGGAAGCTGGCATGCACGCCGTCAGAGAGAACAGGTATTTATGACTAATAATTATACATTAGGGTGCTTTTTATTTGGTCTAAAAAAGATTTTTTTTGAATTTGTTGCAAGTCACCCTTTTATTCTGTTCTAAGATACGAAAAACTAATATGTATTTTTTTTCCGATTTTTAAAGTGATATTTAGGGGTCACTACCAGGACATAAAAAATAAAAAAAAAGTATTTTTGAGAATAATTTTATTAACTTCCAAAAATACAAGCATGCACAAATTAGATACTATACCCTCACGCCGTGTCCCAAGTGGGGTAGGCAGAGAGAACGGAACACCAAACAGATCTATCTTTACACACTTCCTTCGCTTCCTCCACATTCATACAGTTTCTCATACACGCACGTCGGTTCCTCTTACTCAACACGCGGCCGTCCTTGAGAATTTGATCCACGTGATCAAGCCACGTGGTTCTCGGACGCCCGCGTTTCCTCACACCCTTTCTTTCAGATAAGTATATCCTCTTTGTCACTCTTACCTCGATCATTCATTCAACATGCCCAAACCACCGTAGTTTATTCACGCGCATTCTGTCCACAACACTCTTCTTGCATCCGCTCATTCTTCTAATATCCTCATTCTTCACTCTATCACACAGCGTTTTACCAACCATTCTTCTCAACGATCGCATCTCTACTGCATTTATTCCACTTTCATCCTTTTTCAACCACATCCATGTCTCGCTTGCATACGTAAGTGACGGTACCAGAACGCTATTGTGCACCAGCATTTTAGCCATGTTCGACACATTGCCATTGCTGACAATGGGTCGAAGTGCACCGTTTACTCTAGCACCGGCCAATTCCTTCTTTCAATGTCCCTATCGCATCTTCCATCCCTCGCAAACATACTTCCCAAATATACATACTCACTTATTTGCTCCAAACATTCGTCACCAACTTTGATCTCGCAAATCGTTTTTTCATTCTCTCTTTCAAACACTAGAACTTTCGTCTTCATAACATTCATTTTCAAACCATTCAAATTGCAACTATCATACACACACGTAACAATCTCTTGTAAGTCCCTTTCACTCTCAGCCATTAACACCAAATCATCTGCGTACATCAATGCATTCACCCGAAACCCATTCAGCTCGACACCAACATCCATCTCTTTCACAGGTCGCATACAGTAGTCGAAGAATTAGATAACTATAGAAATGGAAAAAATAAAAACTTATGCTAATAACGTAGTTTTCTTTGTATCAGGGTACTATTGCCTAAATTTTTTTATTATATGGTGATGGCAGGCCAACCGAAAAGTATCTTTTTCCTTCTTCTGCTCTAACAGAATGCAAGCACCTCCTATTAAACCAGTGTTGACCACAGTAGTGTCAAAGTAAAAGAATTTTATTTTGTCGCTTAAGTTCCAAAAAAGAAAAGTGTCATAAACAGCTGAAGCACACGCCTCACAAGTTCCATTATTGACTTTCGGAACTACCAAAAGTTGATCCACACCCTGTCCTGACACTAAAATGGAAAGACAATCCACTGTTTCGAGTCCTGTAATGTCTTCGATTAGTTTGACGTCCCGATAAACAGTCAGAGGCATGTTAGGATTAAATTATTTCTTTAACCCTTACCACTCCTATGTCGAGCCACACTCGACATAGTATTTCTTACACCAACTCCTATGTCGAGCCACACTCGACATTGTATGACGTAATTTTTAAAAAATGGAAAAAATTATTAAATGTTCATTTTTCTTATAAATACTAAATATGTTGAATTACTAACACTTATATTCACAAAATAAACAGATTTTGTCAAATTCCATATTTCTGGGGATTTTAAAAATTTAATTGTTTTTACCGTATAAATGTAGGTACCTATTATACGAGCGCTGCGTAGTTGTTTGAGCGGTGAAGTAGGTACCTACATAACAAAACAAAGGGTGGGGAAATTCCCAGAATTTATATCTCTAGTTTGTTTGTGTTCTCTGTGTTCAGGTAGTTGACCACACGGAGGGATCTCATTATATTATTTTAGTAGCAAATATTGCGTGGCCTTGAAAACACGTGCGTATTTTTTGAAAAATATTTCGCGATTACGTGAAGTTTTAATTTCTGATTTGTTTTCATTTGTTAATTAGTTATATTTTGTATTAATTTTAAGTAAATAACAATAAAAACTACATATTTTACATATTTCAAAATATCTTTTTATTGACACCACATTTTATGGTATTTTTTAATATTTATTTAAGGAGTTGGTAGTAAGTAAAAAAAAAAAAAGGAGTGCAAAGGGTTAAGCACTCCGCTACCGTTTGCCTTTGCTTCAAACGGTGGTGATAAACTGAGGATGAGTTTATATAATATATTGTACCTACTCTGATGGGTCGGTACCTGCACTTTTGAGCGTTGATATCAAAACAACAGTTGCTTTCCTGTCATTACATTTAACTAAGTCGCAGCTTGCGGATAAGTGTTCATCAAAGATGTTCTTTCTGCCGCGTTTACGTTTAGGTGGAGGTTCTAAATCTGCCGTCGAAGGTCCTGCCATCACTGAAATTTCTGACGTTGAACTTTTCCTTTCATCATCACTGCTACTACTGGTAGAGGATAGTAGCACTTTTCTTGCAGGGATTTCTTTTTTCTCAATCTACCAAACATTGAAGGCCAGCATTTTTCTCCATTTCCTTCGCCATTTTATTTTAAATTAACTTTATCTACCCTACCTATTGTAACAGGGCGACTTTTTTTTCTCCTTTATCGTGTTTGAATGAATAATATAACTATTTTATAAACATTGAGCTGGAAGTTATCATAATCATTTTTTTTTAAACTTTGATAGGCGGTAGCGACCCCTAAAACCTCATCTAAAAAAGAAATAAAAATCATAGGTTCGTTTTTTAGGTGATAGAACCGAATGGCGGGTTGACGCAGTAATTTTTCAAAAGTCGAAAAATAAGAAGCACCCTATTTATTATACATATTTAAAAACGAAAATAAATAGATGCAAAATGATGGTCATGAATATGATTAATATTAAGATGAATAATTGGTACGTAAAGAGGGAATATATAAAATTTTAAACTCATCCTAACACTATATTAATTATTATTAGATTTTTTGACATAGCTGCAGTACATTTTATGTATATTAGTTACTATGTGATATACCGTTTTACATTGAACTAGGTTGTATTCCCTTCTCTCTTCCTCTTTCTATAATTATTTTTTAAATATTGTGCTATTAAATTCTTCATAATATAGATACTTTAGCAACATTCAGGAGTAAGCTGAAAATACTGCTTTTCAAAAAAACCCATGGCGCCCTTGAGATGGTCACAGATCATTAAACGGCGCCAAATATAAATAGTCTGTATTATTATTATTATTTAATTGGTGATGTAAACAATTAACTGTATTATTGTATTATTCATTGTGAAAGCTGTTGTATCTATTAAAATAAATAAAAAAAAACACACTAATACTTAGATATTGTAAATCTCAGTGACACATATTTTATTTTTTTAATATTTCTAATTACTATTAACATTGTATAAGTTCACTGTAACTGTGTGCAAAGTAGAAAATCATAACCGACTCTCCGAGGACCTCTGTGAAAACCAATCGATATCAGGGGCAAGTTGAAGACATAGCTCTTCCAACATAATTTCCAGCGCCTTTGAGATGGATGCTCCATTAAACGACGCCAAATAAATCCATCCAACATATATACATAATGTTCACATTCCAGTTAAAAAACTGTAAAAATTATTTCATTATATAAAAATATTTTTTTTTTGTTTCAGGTATATTGTGCTCCCCAAGGACTTTGAAAAAGGATATAAAAACAACATCAAGAAAGATGAAAGTGAACATGAATTCTATAAATAAATTATGCACTTTTGTTATGTTATACATTATACTTAATTAACATGAGTTATCTTCATTAATTTTACTGAAATTTAATATCAATAGGAAATAAATGTGTATGAAAATATTGTTTTTGATTCATACCTATCTACAAATCTAAAGGGACTCATATTTATTGCTGAGGATAAATGATCGAAGTAAAAAGTGTAAACAGACATTTTGTCATCAGTAAACACTCTGGATTATAGATGAAAGCAATTACCACGCTTAGATCAAGACAAGGTCTAAATTGTGTCCAGGGTAACTCTGCTAATTTGGTATTGAGTGTCTTATACCTCTAAGGCAGTGATCGGCAAACTTATTCGCCAAAGAGCCAAATATGTACATTACACGGATCGAAAAAAAAATTGAGAGCCAAATCTGTTTATTAATTTAGTAAACTTTTATTATAATTTTAGACCTTAGTTAATTTGGGGAAATAAGGAATTATGTATGGTGAAATTATTTTTTATTGTAACGAATTTTTTAAAATTTATTTTCTAATTTCACGTTTTCAAATTTTTCGTTCTCTAACTAATTTGACTTTAGGCTAGGCCTTGAGAGACGCACTTATAAGGCCAAAGAGCCACATGCGGCTCCGGAGCCGCACTTTGCCGACCACTGCTCTAAGGTAATGGCAAAATCAAAGTTACCAAAAAATAATACAATGCACACCACCCACTCTCACAACGGCCGGCTCAGGACTGATTTTCAAAATGACTGATGTATTAAACTAACAAAAAATAATACAATGCACACCCACTCTCACAACGGTCGGTTCAGGACTGATTTTCAAAATGACTGATGTATTAAACTAACAAAAAATAATACAATGCACACCCACTCTCACAACGGTCGGTTCAGGACTGATTTTCAAAATGACTGATGTATTAAACTAACAAAAAATAATACAATGCACACCCACTCTCACAACGGTCGGTTCAGGACTGATTTTCAAAATGACTGATGTATTAAACTAACTAATTATGAGACAAGAGTGTTTGAACACCCCTTAGAAGATAATGATGAAAAACAGTTACTTAAAAAAAAAAAAAACACTAACCTAAGTACTGTGATTATTCACAATAAATCATCAAAAGTAAAAAGTTTTTAACTGTTATTCCATCTCCAGTGACACAAGATGGCAGGTGAAAACATTTAGTATTAAGTAGCATTCACTTTGGATGATCATCCAGAGTGTCAGGGTCAAACCTGTTCATCGAAAGTGAACACGTCTGTTCACACTTGTTCATCCTATGCTTTCACTGCCATGTCAACACTCTCAGTCATGTTGTATGTAGTTTAACATATTTTCGTACAAAAATAATTAAACAAATTCAAAAGTGAAAAATAACACATAAAATAAACTAATATAGCTCTCGACTGCATAATAATTTTGTACATGATTCTGACATTCAATACAAATTCATAAAGAATAAAACAAAAATAAGATAAAACTTGTTTATGGTCGTTTCAGTGAAAGGACCTTTCATCAAAATTATGACAAGTGGTAATCTCTTTCCTCCGTCACCGTCATCGCTAGTGATCACTATTGATGAAACGCCCGTTCACCACTATTCATCTTGGAGGATCATCCGGAGTGATCACTGAAAGTGAACGAATGTGAATGACCCTTTATTTATAAGATTACGGCAATCCGTCCCTTGTGGGACGATTTGTGCCAATTTGAAAACAATTTATTATTTGACAAATTATTGATGAAAGCGACTTTCAATATAACAACCATTAATGAAAAATAAATGGTTATCAATTAAAAATGATCAGTAGAGATAAATTATTTAGATTCTAAAAATATATTTACTCCAAGTCAAATGCTTTCCCTCAAGCAGGGCCAGAAGATTAGCTGCATATAATAAACATGCAAGTTGCTCTCTTCGTGTCGATACAAGAAAATATTTAGGATGAAAAAGCATATCACAATTTGCGACAAATAAAACCTACAATGGGAGCTTACACATAACTGTTAAACATTTTAATTAAATTTGTGACAATTACAAGTGAACTGGAAATTTTATAATAGTTATGATTAATATTTAGTTTAAATCAAAAAGCCTATATTAAAAATGGGTAACAACAATAAATAAAAAAAAAACTCTAAATGCGCCCTTGAGGTGTTTCCTATCACAAAACGGCCCTAAATAAATTGTCTAGTTTATTATTAATATCATATTGCTTAACTGTAGATGTTGAATATCTTAGCCAAGTTATCAGTTTTTATCATAAACATAATAATTATAAGTAATATTAAATTAATATATAGTATATTTTTTTATATTTCTATCACTATGAAGGAAAAAGAAATATTTTATTATATCTTATCTAATCAAATTTCAACCATTCACTTTGGTAACCGTGATATATCTACTACTGTTATATATGGCATATAAAAAGGGCTATCATTTAAACGATCAGCATAAAATTGATGTTATGTTCAGCAGAAAAATGTATTCTGCCGACATCATGTTGATATGCTACTTATGCCCAGCGAAAATATTATATTTCTATTGCAAATAATATGATATTGTAAAACTCTAAATTTAATCGACCAGCAAAATTATTATTTGACCGGCATAATGATTATTTGTCCAGCAAGATAAATAAATGAGCAGCAAACCGTGATCTAATTTTGATTAAAATTGTGAAAGCTAAATTTTTAATCTTGTTCAAATAATAAATCTTTGTATCTAGCATCTTTTTATGTGATTTTATATGTAGCATCTGAATGAACGACACTAGCATTTTTTGACATTTCAGTTATATATTTCGTTAATATAGCAAAGCGGAAACTGGCATTACTTTCGTAGTCATCATTAATTTGGTAAAAAATCACAAAAACTTCATGTGGATCCGAAGGTAAATCGGTGTGTGAAAAATATTGTTTATCTAGTATTTTCTGCCGGTCAAATAAACACCACGTAATTTTTATATGGCATAATAGTAACATCACCCGCCGGATTCAACTGGCAGCCGCTACCCAAACACAGGAAGTATCTATTAGTCACCCGATTTGCCGATAGATGTCTCATCGATGGAATGTTCGCGAACCTTCCAGAACAATCTAACCGGAAGTAGGAAGGCGGAGTCCAAGGCCAAGGTACATCCCCCTCCATCGTGACATCCACCACCAAGGCTACGATCAGCTGTTCCTTACTGCTGAAAGGGTATATAAACAGGAACACTTCATACAAACGGCAGATCGCCTCGGCCCATCCTGGGCCTAGGTTCTCCCTATACCTATATGCTGGTCACCTGCTGTACTGTGCCATCACAGGCGGTTAGGTGGTGCATTCCGTTCATACCTATATGCTGGTCACCTGCTGTACTGTGCCATCACAGGCGGTTAGGTGGTGCATTCCGTTCATACCCATACCTATATGCTGGTCACCTGCTGTACTGTGCCATCACAGGCGGTTAGGTGGTGCATTCCTTTCATACCTAAACCTATATGCTGGTCACCTTCCGTGCTGTGCCTTCACGATCGGTTAGGTGGTGCATTCCTACATGCTAGTTTCTTCCTAGTGAGGATCAGTGTAGTAGTTTCGTTGTGGTATATTTTTAGTATGGTATTATTAATATGGTTTCAATGTATAGGTATATGTAAATAGTGTTAAGTTGTAAATAAAAGTGTTCATAGTTCATAGTGTTTATTGTTTAATTCTCTCGGTGTACCCCTTCAGGGACTACACCTGGCGCCCAAAGTAATTTTAGTCTTGTCTCTCTGCTCTCCCCATAAGGGAGGAAATAACTGGTGTTATATTATCTAATATTTTCTGCCGGTCAAATAATAATTCTGCTGCTCATATAATAATTCTGCTGCTCAAATAACAATTCTGCTGGTCAATTAATTATTTTGTTGTGCGAGTATTTATTAAGCTGTTAAATTTTTTTAATTTGCCGATATAACCGAGTTTGTTTGTAAAACAAGTGTTGCGCTTAATTTTTATTTATTGCCGATGAAAACATTGTTTGCTGTGCAAATGACTTAAGTGCTGATTTTTTCTTGCTGAACGAATGGATAAATAGCCGTACAAATAATTAGTTCCCTATAAAAAGTATTCACCAGTACAGAAAACGGTTAGTATGGTATTATACGGAGTCATAAGGACAAGGTTATGATTTTACATACATACCATCAGGCAGCTTCCCTTGCGGGGTAGGCAGAAAGGATCGAGCGCCACATCCTTCTATCCTTGCATACATCTTTCGCTTCCGACACTGTCATACAATTCTTCATGCATGCTCTCCTGTTCAATGTGCTCAACACGTGACCATCCTGTAGGATTTGATTTAAATGATCTCCATTTGACCCTCGGATGTCCACATCTCCGAGCACCATTTCTCTCAGCCAAATATATCTTCTTGGTCATTCTGTCCTCATTCATTCTTTCCACACGCCCAAACTATCGTGACTTATTTACATTCATCCTTGTAACCACACCAACTTTCATTCCACATTCCTTTTGTATAGGTTATGATTTTATTGGTATAAATCACACAATGCAAAAGTTTTTTGATATTTTCCATACAAGAATAGAGGCAACAAACTTTTCTATGGGTGTTTTAGTGAAAGCATAGGATGACAATGTGTAAATAAGACATATTCACTTTGATGATGAACAGCTTAGGTCTTTTCACTTTGGATGATCATTCTTTTTATTACATCACTATAGTTATACCTATTTTTTTTGGTAAATATTAAGGAGAGGTGAACTTTAAAAAAAAATGACTTTTTTACTTATATTCACGTAATTATATACTTTTTCACCCAAGAAATTATATGGTAATGAAATGGTTGTCAATAAATGTGCTTTTGCATAAAAAAAAACACCAGACTATCTCTAACCTAAACTACAAAAACGTAAAAATTGATATACTTATGTCAAACGAAAAATGCAAATAATTAATTTTGTTCCTAAAATAAGCACAATATTACACTGGATTGTTATTTTTCAGACAAAATACTATACTATACCCTCACGCCATGTCTCAGGAGAGGTAGGCAGAGAGAACGGAACGCCATATAGATCTATCCTTACATACTTCTTTCGCTTACTCTACATTCATCCAGTTTCTCATACATGCACGCCGATTTCTCTTACCCAACACGCGTCCGTCCATAAGAATTCGGTCCACGTGGTTCTTGGACGTCTGCGCTTCCTCACACCCCTTCTTTCAGATAAATACATCCTCTTCGTCATCCTTTCATCTTGCATTCGCTCAACATGTCCAAACCATCTCAACTTGTTTACACGCATTTTGTCCACAACACTCCTCTCACATCCACTCATTTTCCTGATATCCTCATTCTTCACTCTATCTCGTAAAGTTTTACCAACCATTCTTCTCAGAGAACGCATACTATATATCTATTTAGCTTTCACAATTTTAATTAAAATTAGATCACGGTTTGCTGCTCATTTATTTATTTTGCTGGACAAATAATCATTATGCTGGTCAAATAATAATTCTGCTGCTCAAATAACAATTCTGCTGGTCAATTAATTATTTGCCGATATAACCAAGTTTGTAAAACAAGTGTTGCGCTTAATTTTTATTTATTGCCGATGAAAACATTGTTTGCTGTGCAAATGACTTAAGTGCTGATTTTTTCTTGCCGAACGAATGGATAAATAGCCGTACAAATAATTAGTTCCCTATAAAAAAGTATTCACCAGTACAGAAAAAGGTTAGTATGGTATTATACATATATATCTACATAAAAATAATCAACATTTCGATACATTCACTTAAATTTAATAATTTAATTTGAAAATATTGTACATTCCGCAAAAAATATGGGCGTAAAATAAAATCACAAAAATATGGGCATAAAATGAAATGCTTTATTTTGTTTTAAAATATTTATTTTATGATCTCTTTGAGGCACATTATACACAGTTTAACCAATTGCTATATTTATTTATTGGCACAAAATATAATAATTACAACAAAATAATATTAGTAGATAAATATTTTTTTTAAATTCTTATGATATAAAAATTTACCCCATATAATATGTTAAATATATTATAATAAAATTGTATACCTACACATACTTACAATAAATATATTTTAAATTTATTAGTACTTGTTCATCTGCACCACCATAATGCTACCCCTACAAGTTAGGCAGAGGAGAGAGAACCATATTATATCGTTGCTCGGCGTTCAATACCGCCAATGTAACAATAAAAAATTTTACAGGAGGCATAATAAACTGAATAAAAGTTACGGCGTCACCCGAATGTATATTCGCGGTTTTGTTCCATACGGCATTCTAGCAGTTTGAACAATATTTGAGGAATGTTTTGTATACACAATCGCGTATTTTAACATTCTGTACCAATATCTAAAAAAAACCATTTCACCGTAATTGTCGAATTCGCGGTATTGAACACCGAGCGACGATATGTTCCTGTTGAATATATGTTTTGCTTTCAGCTTATTAATACACACTCATTCATCCAAAACATTTATTATCATAGTTGGCTTATTTTGCTTCCAGCTCATTCATTCAATATACACATCCTTATAGTTGGCATATGTATTTTGCTTCCAGCTCATTCACTCAATATATTCATTCTCATAGTTGGCATATGTATATATTTTGCTTCCAGCTCATTAGTATATACACTCGCTCACTCAACATGTTCATTCTCATAGTTGGCATATATATTCTGCTTCCAGCTCACGCTTGCATCCTCATTTATTCAATTTGTTTATTTTTCAGGTCTATAGCTACCAGGGTAGCTTTCTCATTTGACCAAACATATAAATAGTATTTGGTAAAAATTTGATATCTACAGAACAGCTAAAATTTGTTAAAATAAACTGCCTGTAGCTTATTTTAATAATAATATAACACTTAATTGTAACTGTTTTTTGTACAAATGGCGTACATATTGTTTTGAGTGATATTTAGGTTATACACTAGAGCAGAATTTCCCAAACTATGGAATAAGAGTGGGCCCTAATGGGACGCTGAAACTGTAATGAAGAAAAATCAGAAACAAATACATCCTTCCCATTGAAATAACTTTGTAAAAAAAACCTAAAAGGTGGGTCCCAAGATTGGAAATTTTTGTTAGATGGGTCGGAGCCCAGTCAACTTGGGAGCCACTGCACTAGAGAAGAAGGAAATGTTTCATACTTAAACATTTTACCAAATTATTAAACGGGATCATTTGTAGTCCGATCTACATTGGCTGAGAGCCCCAGAGAGATTGGAGTTCAAACAAGCCTCACAGTTCACAAAGCGGCACCTCTATGCTATACTGAACTATGTTCCGTCGCCAAAACTCTGAGACAACTACTGCGCTCAGCTTCCACCGCTGTCAACAAACTTGTAGAACAGGGCAAACACTTCCAAATTTGCAGGGATGTGCTTCAGTGTAGCGGGGTCAACTGCCTGGAACAGGTACCAGTGGATCTACGACAGAACCAGCCTACTGCCATATTCAGGAGCAAATTAAAAACATTACTGTTCAGGGGGAGTCATGGTGTCCTTGAAATGGTCACGAATCATAAATTGTTGACATTATTATTATTAGATAAAAAAAATGTATCAAGCTTTTCAATCGCCTATAGGAAAACAAGGGTTGAGTAACAAAAGAAAATATCTATCTATCCTTCAGGCCGCATCTCTTGTGGGGTTAGCAGAGACGATGAAACGTATATCCTAGTAAACAATTTTCACATTCATGTAGTTTTTCGTACATGCACACTAATAATTCTGACTAACATGCAGAATTTAAACCACATGGTGGAACCATGTGATTCTCTGTTGTCTGTGCTCTTACACTCCTTCATTCATTCTGAAAATTAAAACTTTCTTCGTCAACCATTCATCATTTATTCGTTCCGCACGTCCAAACCATTGCATGTAGTTCTTCATACATGCACACTTATAATTATTCTTACTTTACATGCAGTCATCTTGGAGACTTTGATCCACATGGCGGAACCATGTGATTCTTTGTTGTCTGCGCTCTTACACTCCTTCATTCATTCTGACAATTAAAACTTTCTACATCAACCATTCATCATTTATTCGTTCCACACGCCCAAACTATTGCATGTAGTTCTTCATACATGCAACACTTATAATTATTCTTACTCAACATGCAGTCATCTTGGAGACTTTGATCCACATGGTGGAACCATGTGATTCTTTGTTATCTGCACTCTTACTTAAAATTTTCTTAGTGAACCATTCACCATGTATTCGTTCCGCACGTACAAACCATCGCATGTAGTTCTTCATACATGCACACTGATAATTCTTACTCAACATGCAGTAATCTTGAGAATTTGATCCACATGGTAGAACCATGTAATTCTCTGTTGTCTGCGCTCTTACATTCCTTCATTCATCCTTACAATTAAAATTTTCTTCGTCAACCATTCATCATTTATTCGTTCCGCACGTCCAAACCATTGCATGTAGTTCTTCATACATGCACACTTATAATTATTCTTACTCAACATGCAGTCATCTTGGAGACTTTGATCCACATGGCGGAACCATGTGATTCTTTGTTGTCTGCGCTCTTACTTAAAATTTTCTTAGTGAACCATTCACCATGTATTCGTTCCGCACGTCCAAACCATTGCATGTAGTTCTTCATACATGCACACTTATAATTATTCTTACTCAACATGCAGTCATCTTGGAGACTTTGATCCACATGGTGGAATCATGTGATTCTTTGTTATCTGCACTCTTACTTAAAATTTTCTTAGTGAACCATTCACCATGTATTCGTTCCGCACGTACAAACCATCGCATGTAGTTCTTCATACATGCACACTGATAATTCTTACTCAACATGCAGTAATCTTGAGAATTTGATCCACATGGTAGAACCATGTAATTCTCTGTTGTCTGCGCTCTTACATTCCTTCATTCATCCTTACAATTAAAATTTTCTTCGTCAACCATTCATCATTTATTCGTTCCGCACGTCCAAACCATTGCATGTAGTTCTTCATACATGCACACTTATAATTATTCTTACTCAACATGCAGTCATCTTGGAGACTTTGATCCACATGGCGGAACCATGTGATTCTTTGTTGTCTGCGCTCTTACTTAAAATTTTCTTAGTGAACCATTCACCATGTATTCGTTCCGCACGTACAAACCATTATATGTAGTTCTTCATACATGCACACTGATAATTCTTACTCAACATGCAGTAATCTTGAGAATTTGATCCACATGGTAGAACCATGTAATTCTCTGTTGTCTGCGCTCTTACATTCCTTCATTCATCCTTACAATTAAAATTTTCTTCGTCAACCATTCATCATTTATTCATTCCGCACGTCCAAACCATTGCATGTAGTTCTTCATACATGCACACTTATAATTATTCTTACTCAACATGCAGTCATCTTGGAGACTTTGATCCACATGGCGGAACCATGTGATTCTTTGTTGTCTGCGCTCTTACTTAAAATTTTCTTAGTGAACCATTCACCATGTATTCGTTCCGCACGTACAAACCATCGTATGTAGTTCTTCATACATGCACACTGATAATTCTTACTCAACATGCAGTAATCTTGAGAATTTGATCCACATGGTAGAACCATGTAATTCTCTGTTGTCTGCGCTCTTACATTCCTTCATTCATCCTTACAATTAAAATTTTCTTCGTCAACCATTCATCATTTATTCGTTCCGCACGTCCAAACCATTGCATGTAGTTCTTCATACATGCACACTTATAATTATTCTTACTCAACATGCAGTCATCTTGGAGACTTTGATCCACATGGTGGAATCATGTGATTCTTTGTTATCTGCACTCTTAAAATTTTCTTAGTGAACCATTCACCATGTATTCGTTCCGCACGTACAAACCATCGCATGTAGTTCTTCATAAATGCACACTGATAATTCTTACTCAACATGCAGTAATCTTGAGAATTTGATCCACATGGTAGAACCATGTAATTCTCTGTTGTCTGTGCTCTTACATTCCTTCATTCATCCTTACAATTAAAATTTTCTTCATCAACCATTCATCATTTATTCGTTCTGCACGTCCAAACCATTGCAACTTTTTTTAACACTTTCTAACCACACATATATATCTATATCATAAAGAAGTAATATAATATATGAATTACAAAAATAGTTTCTCAAAAGTAACACAAAATGAAGGCTAAATATGGCATTCAGTTTCTCTGCCCACTCTCAAGATATGCAGTATCAAAGAGTACAAAGAAAATGAATAACGACAATAAAAACACGCAACACAAACTATTTTCACTTTTAAAAATAATAAATCAATCTATACCAAGCCACCGTTAAAAAGAATGATTGGTCTTTCATTATAAGTATTAATAATTAGTTTTATGAAGGCACACAGAATACATATAAATATAAATCTCCTGAAAAATTTGGAGGAGACAGATTTCATAATTGTATTATCGGCAAATGAAATTATTTTACTCATATAGAGATGGTAAAACCACTTACTCCTTTCCAATAATCCAACGGTGTTGTGTATGACAGCTATGTCCTCTTTAATTTTAACCGTAACTGGATGACTAGGTTCTATATTTCTCAAAAGACTTTTATATAGTTCCAGAGCTTCTTTGTACTTACCTTCCTTACTAGAAATTAAGCCAATTAGTCTATTCACTTTGTACATTCGTTCGTTATTATCTGCAGGAATACAAATGCTATTCAATAGCGTAGTTGCCTCTTCATATCTTTCAAGTTTCACAAGTAAATCTGCCGTTTCAATCTCTATATCGAAAATAATTATATCATCCGAATCATAATATTGTTTCAAAATTTCGCACGCTCGTTTCGAAAACACAAGAACATCTTCAATTTTTTCATCTTGGCATAATTGATGATTAATATTTTTGAAGGTCTCTCGAAATTTCTTAACTAATAGTCGATGTTGTGAACCAAAATTCCAAGCCATTAACAAGTGATTAAACGTTTCATTCGTAATGTTATCTTTTAGAATGGCAATAATATTGCTCAATATATATTCTTCATCATTGTTCCTTACCACAATATGCCTAGTGACAGATTGAACTAATCGATGAACGTCAATTTGTGCCCTGTCATTATTTTCATTGACCAAACTGTATTTGAGTAATAAATCCAGCGCTTCACCCAATTGTTTAGCTGTCATATTTGTCAGTTTTATTAACATGCTTTTATAGATACAGTTTAAATCACAATAAGCTATAACTTTCAATACATTTGTTGCATCATTTCCACCTGTATAATTTTTCATATTTTTCAACGTAATTGTGAATGAATCATATACTGTGCATTTGTAATCATTAAACATATTATATTCTCCTTTGTAATTTAGCATTTTAGCTTCTTGTTTGACAAAATCTTGCAAATAAGCTTTAATAGAATAGTTTTCACTGAGTCTTTGATATTTTATGTAGGAGATAGCTTGGTTAAGGGCAAGTGGGAAGTATTGTAAAGTTTCAGCTAATAGTATTGCTTGTTCCTTTTCATTTTCATTGTCATTATTTAAGCCTTTTTTAATCAACTGAAGGGCTTCACTTGCTTCTAATGCATTTAACTTTAAAATCTGAATATCTTTTCCCCAATTCGCATCACGAGATATTATTATAATATGTGGTTTCCATTTATCAAAGTGTTTTCTTAAGAAAAGAATCTCCTCGATTTCATAGCGGTTCTCTACATCGTCGAACACAAATAAACATTTTCTGGTTCTGAAATATTTAAATATATCATTAACAAGTTCACTATTGTCAATTTTCTGGGGAATAGAAGGGAGTATCTTTTTCCATAATGCCTGAAAACTTTCGTAGGTTGAATCTTTATTTTCTGCATTGATCCACAAAATATTATTATCATAGATGAATTTATAATTTTCAATATATTTTCTCACAAGTTCTGTTTTCCCAATACCACCTAATCCACATACAACAACTGTTTTTTTATAATAAGAATATCTAGAAGTATATTTGAGAATTTCATACAGACGCATTAGCTCTTTTTTTCTACCAGTAAAATGAAAAGTGGGTCTGGTTACATTGAAGCGTATTGACAAGTCCATTGAATCCTTTATTATGGAAGTATTTTCATTAAGGTAACTGGAAATTCTTGATCCATCCTCACACCACTCTCTCACTTTGGCTATTATAAGAGAACAAGCGTCTTTTACCTCTACTTTACTTACTGGGAAGTTTTCTTGTATAAATTCTTCTATTTTACACCTCAATCCTAGTTCATCAGGCTGATTTACATATATTCTGAATATATCTGCAAATTCTTCAAAGTATTTTTGTGTGTACGGTAAAATGTGTTCACCTATTGACTCTTCACAACTACCAAAATTCAACGGTAATGAAAATGATATTTCACTTAATGGTTCGGACAACTTTTCCGATATTTCTTCTTTAAAATATTTTTCAAAAGGACTCGAATCTCCTGATAAGAGTGCACTTTTGATTGTTCCGACTCCCGACTCTGATATATCTATGATATAATCCAGAATAGCTTTCTGGTAACTCAACAGAAATTCTGAATGATTATCTTTTTCTTCTGTTCTTCTTTTACGGGTCTCCATAGAACACAATGCTTCTACTAAATCTTTAACAAACTTTTGACAATCTTCAACTTTGTAAAGCATATCTACAATATTTTTTGAATCATTTTCTTCTTGCAATATGCGCTTTACATCTAGTTTATAATAATTTCTGGCAAATGTGAAAAAACTATTTTCATCTTCACACTGTTTCAATTTCTCTTCCGAATTTTTGATACTTGCACTTGTGAACAATACAAGACTTGTGTTACTTAGTTCCGTGTTGAAAACTGATTCTTTCTGAAGATGTTTTCTAATCTTTTTTTTGATATCCCTGTATGTCTGATGGTATTTAAGCAACAAGTCATCTTTGTCTAATAACTGCATCAAATCAGATTTACGATGTTTGACTTCTATAAACGAAACATGCATCTGTTCTTTGCCATCAACATCTGGAGAAGTGTACTGGATAACGATGTCATCAAAGCGTCCTACGTCTGACATGTCAATCGCTATGGAGAAGTTATTGATTTGCTTATTTCTCTTCAATATATCTTTCAAATCTTTTCTTCTTAAGGCTGATATATATAAATATGAACATAGGCTGACCTTATAGCAATGATCTTCATTAATTAGCAGCTTACTTGTTCTTTGGTCTTCATATTTTTTTGACAATTTTCGTTCTAGAACCATTTTGAATCCAGTTCAACTGTCTCCTTTTAGTCTGAGATTAGAATTTAGTACTCTAAATGTGTTTTTAATCTATAAGACGGTGGGCACTCGTATGACGTCTGAAACATAATATGAAAATATTAATTTGGTTCTTTGTTGAGCTGTCATAATAATTATTGTTAAGGTGACAAAACATTTCACCATAAAGACATTTATTTTTACACTTATTTCTTGGAATTGGATTGATCTAGAATTTACTCTTGTTTATTAATTTGCACTGAGCCAATTTCTTAATTCGCCAATAAAAAAGCCAATCGATTAGAATTACGAAATTACAGTAGAATATAGAAATTAAATCGTTATATTGATTAGTCAACATTTCAGAAAAATATTAACGTACTTTTCGGTTTCATGCCTCCACTTTTGTTAGCATCTTTTTAGATATGTATTATAATGTCTTCGAACATGAAACTTCGTAACAATTGAGTTGTACAGTAAAAAGAACAATTTTGTTAAATAACACCAACACTGGCACACACCTCAATTAGGGTACCCTTATTCGTCATTTCGACATTCCAAGGATGACGTTTATCTTTTGACAATCTCTTTTTCTATGAATGTATGACACCAGTGTTGCCAACTTGAATTTTGAAAAGATATAAATAAAAATCTATGGAAAAGATATAGCTTCATAAAGTAGCATTCACATTGCTTCACTTTGGATGATCATCCAGAGTGTCAGGGTCAAACCTGTTCATCGAAAGTGAACACGTCTGTTCATATTTGTTCATCCTATGCTTTCACTGCCATGTCAACACTCTCACTCATGTTGTATGTAGTTTGACGTATTTTCGTATAAAAATAATTAAACAAATTCAAAAATGAAAAATAACACTTAAAATAAATTAATATAGCTCTCGACTGCATAATAATTTTGTACATGTTTCTGACATTCAATACAAATTCATAGAGAATGAAACAAATAATAAGATAAAACTTGTTTATGGTCATTTCAGTGAAAGGACCTTTCATCAAAATTATGACGAGTGGTAATCTCTTTCCTCCGTCATCGCTAGTGATCACTAGCGATGAAACGCCCGTTCACACTTGTTCATCTTGGAGGATCATCCGGAGTGATCACTGAAAGTGAACAAATGTGAACGACCCTTAAGAAGAGGGACATGACATACTACCTACTTGGAACTGAAGAGACTAGCTGAAAATAGAGAGGAATGGAGAAGAAAATCCTAACTCGTTGCGGGCCAATCCAATGGATTGTAACTCGTTTTAATAATTTTTTTTTTTTTATTTATTTTTTATTTTTATTTATTTATTTCCAAAATTTTACATTCTTAAATAACAGTAAAAATCATATTGGAATATAATGCCCCACTAGATCAAAATCTGTTCTGGGGCAATACTAAAAAAAAAAATTACATTTTACAACACAATAACTATAAAACAATCAAAAGAATAATAAAATAATAAAGAATTTAAAGTATAATTAAAGTATATATAATAAAAAATATAAGTAAAGTATAATAAAGTATAAATAAAAAAAATAAAAATAAAGTAAAGTATAAAAAAAAAGAAAATAAAAATAAGATAATTTAATAATTAAGAATAAACAACACAAATTATAATATGACTACATATACTCGCTCATTACATTAAGGCTTTATTTTGTAATATGGATAAGATCATTCTCACACAACTCTCTGCCCCTGTCCATCAACCACCTCGTGAGTAATTTATTTAGGTTATTGTTATTTGGTAATAGTAAGTCAAGTATGTCTGGGATTATTTTATTGTATATTCGTGGTGCTAAGTGAATGTAATGTCTTTGTGCAAAAGTAGTGTGTACTATTGTGGGCTGTAATAAAGTTTTGTTTCTGGTATTTATCGCGTGTACATAATTAGGTAGGTATTTTTCCGGGTCTTTGTGCAGCTTTTTAACAATTGTCTTGATATACAACTGGCGTATATCCAAAACACCGAACTCAGAAAACAATAGGTTCGTCGAGTATCTGTATGGTTTCCGGGATATGACTTTGAGTAATGCTTTTTGGGCTATTAAAATAGGGAAAATGTTTGTTTTAGCCATACCATAATAATATAATTAATTAATAATATAATTACTATAGAAGTATCAATTTTTATCGAAATATGCTACTGGCCAGAGACACGGATCGTGTAATGTAACAGTTTTAAAGTATGATTTGAAATCTATGACTTGAAAAAATCAACTGCGCAGTGCGCAACGAAATGTCACGAATGTGTCAAATTAAATTCGTCGACGAAAAAAAATCAGTTTGAATTTGAAGGTTGTTGGGTGGGTGTTGTCGAATTTGTATAGTGTTGTCGCGTTTTTTTCTATATCGCTCAATCAAAAATAAGGATTGATTAATTAAAATTCAGGTAATTGATTCATAACTATATTATTTTTAAAGTTATTCCACGGGAATTTTCAATTTTGATCGATGATTTTCTATTGTTTACATGTGTTATATAAATTTTATTCTTTTATCTGTACCTACCGGTGTTGTTTTTTATGCTATGTGTGAGTAAATCTTTGCGAATAAATAATTTGATATTATGATTTATCATCACGTTATTATAATACAAAATAAAAGGTGATGAACAGGATATTTTAAAGTTACATAATAAGTGTTACTTTTAATATTCGGCATACTAAATATTAAATGAAATTATGTACTTAGTAACTTAGTTACTTGTCGACATTGCAGAAAATATTATTTTTATCTTGTATTTTCGAGTGTCACGATTATTCACAGACGTGTGTTTTACTGCACATATATTTTATTAATGTATTTCGATCATGAGTGGCAAATGAAATTAATGTTAATACATACTTTTTTGTATTTTATTTATATACATTCCTAGTTACTGTGTGTGAGGCAGTGTGACCGGATTTTATTTTCTAAAACTACTAAATGCCTAAATGGGGAAGTCAAAAACTACTAAATTCTTAAAATGGTATAGGAATTTAAGTATTTCAAGAACTCCTCGGTTTTGTTAAACAATATTTTATCACAGTACCTTTTTACCAGGTATTTGTACTGACTGTTGTTACTTTTCGGATACTTTCATACCGGCAAACTCCCCTTTCACGACACAAGCTTTTAGTAGCTTACTGTGAATGGTGTATAAGGTTGTATTTGGGTTTATAACAAAAACACAGATATATCTTTTTTAAAAAAAAAAACTATTGAAAAAAGTTACTCGCTTAAATTTCTACCCCCCCGTCGACGAATTTCCAAAATGGTATAGGAATTTGAAGTATTTCAAAAACTCCTCGGTTTTCTTCAACAATATTTTCTCGCAGTACTTTTTTCAAAAATGTACCCGGTATTTGTACCAACTGTTGTTACTTTTCGGATACTTTCATACCGACCACTGAAAAAAGTCACTCGCTTAAATTTCTACCCCCCCCGTCTCCGAATTTTCAAAATGGTATAGGAATTTGAAAAACTCCTCGGTTTTCTTCAACAATATTTTCTCGCAGTACCTTTTTCTACAATGTACCCGGTATTTGTACCGACAATTATTTTCGATCAGTAAGTATCGGGTACTTTTCCCAAGTACCCGATAATTTATCTACCAATTACTGACTTAATAAAAAAAACTACCAAAAACTACTAAACATTCTTGCAAATGCCTCAAAAACTACCAAAAAAGTAGGAAACTCCAAATCTGGTCACACTGGTGCGAGGTTCAAAAACTCGATTTCTGGTAAACATTGGTACCTATCTCTCTCTCTGGTTTCAATCCTGGGATTGGTTTGCAGCAATTATCTCTTTAATTCTTCTCCTCCACTCCTCCCTGTCTTGTGCGGTTCTTTTGAATTCTGCATATGATGAGCAGCGCATGTCCACCAACAGGTCCTCCAGGTACTCTCGGTGTGGGCGTCCCCTAGAGTTTGTCCCCTCGGTCATACCCTCCATTACGGCATGCAAGAGGCCTTCTTGTCGTATTACATGGCCGATCCACCTTGCACGCCTTTCTGACAAGATCTTGAGCAGGTGCCTTCCTCCTTCGATTCTTCGAAGAACATCTTCGTTTGTGATGTGGTCTCTCCAGGAAATTCCTAATAGTCTTCTATAGGTCCACATCTCAAACGCCTCTAGTCTTCGTTTATCTCTTTCAGATAGGCACCATGTCTCGCAGCCGTACATCAGGATACTCCATACATAGGTCTTGATGAGGAGTATTCTCAGTCTCAGGTCTATATTGTTTGATTCTATTATTTTTGACTTTTTATTAAATGCAAGTCTAGCCTGATGTATACGGCTGTCGACCTCACTCTTAGACCGATCGTCCCATGTTATTTTGCTCCCGAGGTATACAAACTCCTTGGTGTTCTTTAGTGGTATTCCCGACATCACTACTCTCATCTGTTGTTGCGTTCGGCCTACAGTCAGCAACTTTGTTTTATCTTTATTTATCTTCATACTGTAGTTATTTTGAAGAATGCTTTCCATAGTTGTTAAGGCCTCTTGCAGTTCTTCTTCACTTTCAGCAATCATAGCAATATCGTCAGCAAACCTTATCATATCCACCTTTTGCCCGTGCAACTTTACACCCTCTCTGTGACTCATTCTCTCTCTCAAGTCGTCAATCGCACTCTGTAGTATGTATATAGGGGTTAAAAAGAACAGGTGACAGAGAGCATCCCTGTCTTACCCCTTGTCTTATATTAGCTTCCTTAGTATCATGGTTGCCATGGTACCTATATGTTACGCGGCGGCAGAATTGCTATCCACACTTCTCAGCATTATACAACCAGATAAGTCTCCATATGATCAGTCATGGTCACACAAAAACTTAACAGTCTAATGCCGGGAAAAAATCACCTATCCAGATATACAGGATATCAAAGGATTAGGCTCAAAACGCGGGATCAAAATACCAGCATTGTGCTTGAAATATCTGTGTTCAAAAACTTTTTTACAATATTACAAGTGTTTATTATAATAGATTTTTGAATTTTAATATACAAATTAACCGGTAAATCTAATTTTTGTAAATTATTTATTAAAGATTTCGGAGTTACCCCTGTAGCTGACATGACTAAAGGTATTATATAAACGGATCTAGAATGCCAAATATTTTTTATTTCTCCTGCTAGTTCTGTATAATATTATTGTAGAATGATTTTTTTTATTTTTTTTATTTCGATTTTCATGTGTCGTGGTTTCACCAGAATGGAAAAGATTTCCCACACGTTCGTTTGAGGCCCAATATATTAATGTGACGCTTATCTTGAGCTAGCCCTTAATTTGGTTAAATTTACTTTAAATAAACCCAACAAACTTCAATATTTTACACTAATATGTAATGGGCAGGTAGTCTGATTCTCAGTGACACCTACAAACCCTCATACATATAGGTAATATTATTATCAATTTAAAGTGATCAATCTAATTTTAATAATAATTATAACAAACTATAACACATCATCGGAGGTCACTGTCACTCTGTCCATCCCTTACAAGCGTAAAAGCAGAATTAACGAAATGAAGGGGTAGCTCAGGATAAAGCCACCCTAAGGGCATATTAAAATATTGGGCCTAAAAGTGTACTGCAATAGGCAGGTATTCTTAAAAAAAATATAAAATGTTTATTTACTGTCGACGATTAAGCGACGAGTTATTCCACCCACCCTCAATGCCTTATTATTAAATAGCGCAAAGAGGGCACTATGCATATTTAACATATGCGAAGAGCCCGCTAGCTACTCCGATTTTGGGAAAGCCGTGATACCATAAGAGAAAAAGAAGATAGTAGTGTGTTCTTGTTTTATTTCCATGTGTTTTTTCTTTCTCTTCCCATCACTGAATAAAAAATAGAAAAGAATAGATACTAATGCTAATAAATATATATCAACAGAAGCGGTGTAACATACAATATAGGAGACGATATTCACACCGTTTTCTTTTAAATGACAGTCTTCCAGCTAACCATTTAAAGTAGAAAAGTAAAAGTGAGATATATAATTCTATACCATCACGAAATCTCCCTTAAGTGGGTTACCCAGTAGGATAATTGCACGTGCGAATTGTTCTCTCTGTGCCAATAAAAACAAACAAGACATTCAGGATTAATGGCATACCGGTCACTGCTGAATTGAAAATGTTAAGGGCCAAAATTATAAAAGTCCGTTAGCTCAAGTTATTTTAATATGGTCCAAAATTTGATATAACTACTCGTTTTTCAGCATTATAAACGTCCGTTGATATTGTTTCAGTAAAATGTTACCATTTAACTGGCCGACCGACCAGGGGTTAGTTTTGACGACTAGCATTGCTGTCTCACAATTTGCCTGAAGAGAGAAAGAAATAACAATAGATGAATCTACGCACGTGTTTTGTTAGGATATACTCTCATAGCATCGCTGTCATTTGTTTTGTGTAAATTATGAGATTGTTGTGTGAAGTTTTTATGAATGGGGAGCAGGTAGATAAAAGGGACAGGCAAGATCTTATGTGTTCACCGGTTGAAAACAATGGGTACAGTAGGCAAAAATATTTCTTTTTAACGAATTGTCAAAATAGTTTTATAATACAGTATCTAGTAGAATGTACGAACAGATCACCATCCGTTCGTAAAGTGTCGACATACTTACGAATATTGGGTTCCTCGTTTATAATATCGGCCCTAAATGTCGAATGTATTACGAATACTTGCCTTTCACAGGACATTTGAAAACTTACAGAAAAGTGTGGAAGCGTATACTTTGTCGAAAATTCCACAGAACGTTAATCGACTGTCCAGTTACATAATTTCTTTCTATACCCTCACGCCATGTCCCAGGAGGGGTAGGCAGAGAGAACGGAACGCCATATAGATCTATATTTACAAACTTCTTTCGCTTCGTCCACATTCATCCAGATTCTCATACATGTAGGCCGATTTCTTTTACTCAACACGCGACCGACCTTGAGGATTTGATCCACGTGATCAAGCCACGTGGTTCTTGGCCGGCCGCGCTTCCTCACACCCCTTCTTTCAGATAAATACATCCTTTTCGTCTTTCTTTCATCTTGCTTTAGCTCCACATGCCCAAACCATCGTAACTTATTTACACGCATTCTATCCACAACAGTCTTCTCGCATCCGCTCGTTCTCCTGATATCCTCACTCTTCACTCTATCCCGCAACGTTTTACCAACCATTCTTATCAGTGAACGCATCTCCACGGCATTTATTCCACTCTCATCCTTCTTCAGCCACGTCCAAGTTTCACTTGCATACATAAGTGTCGGTACCAGAATGGTATTGTGCACCAGCATTTTGGCCATGTTTGACACATTGCTATTCTATAACTCAACAAGTCGAAATGTCTTATATTCGAGAAATCGCCATTTTTGTCAATTTGGTATACTTATTTATATGTTGCTTTAAAAACACAACCAGAAAGTGAAATATGGGTACTATAATATGATAATCGCGCTGTAAAAGACATTAGGTAGGTATGTATTGTTGTCTTTTTCTGTTAAACAATTCGAAATATTTAATTGTAGAATTGAAAATACATAGGGTGAGTGCTATAGTTATTGGACATTTAAGAAAAGACAAATATTGATTAGAGAAAAAAATTAAAAATATTAACATTAAAATATCATTTAATACATGAAACTACGGGGAATTTAATATTCTCTATAGGAATCTAGGTAAATTCAATTAAATACGATTGGTATAAAAAATATGTTTATTTAATTAAAATGATAGTAAAAACACAGTTATTGGACACTTTTTTATAGTTATTGGACAGTTAATGAGACAGTAATTGGACACGAGACAAAATGTATATTATCCTTCTAGTTCTCATGAAATTTATTACAAAATATATTTATTTATAGTAAATTACTTCTAGTCTAAATTCAATTCCTTGCGGAAATTTGTTACATCTTTTAAAATTGCATCAACTTCTTCAGATTCTATGGATATGTCAGAATCTTCTGAAACATTGTAACACAAATGGCATAGAAAGGAATCATTATCTTCTCTGGATGGAATATGTTCAATGTGTTTCTTTGGTATACAACTTGCGTGGTACACTCTGCAACATTCGGAGCATTTCAAGATATCTGTGACAGTCCTTCTGCAAGTGTAGCACAACTCTGAATTTGTCTCATCCTTAGACGTACTAGGTTCATTTATTTCTTGATTTTTGCAGTTTTTCATTCTCTTCTGGCTCTTTAACCTTTTCATTTCCTCTGCTTTCCTTTTTTTATCTTCCCGAACGTGTTTTCTTTGTTTTTTTTCTTCTTCAATTCAAACTTTCTCTCGCATTTTATCTTCAAGAGCCTGCTGATAATCTCTCGATGAAATATTGAAGGATAAGCGAGCTACACTTTTCTTACCCTTCCTTTTTGGCTCGGGAGGTCGACTTAGGTAATCTTTCAATGGTTTTCTTGATTGAATCTGAATCTCATTTTCTTTTAGTTGTTCTGTTTGAACCTGGTTTTCTTGTTCCGTTTGAACCTGGTTTTCTTGTTCCGTTTGAGCCTGGTTTAATTTTGCTGTTAATTCTATGTGAATTTGTTGGTTATTGTTGGTGGTTGTTTGATGAGGTTTTGAATTAAAATGAACCCAGATTTTGTGCAGTATATGTAACTCTCCTGAATTTGGTTGCTGGATATTGTCTTCATTATATGTTTCGAATTTAAGAGAGATTTCTTCTCCAACAATATTTTTGAATTCTTCAAATGACAAAACTGGGTAATTTCTATTGAAACTAATATCGTTATTGGTCGATTGGGTGTTACCTGAGGATAGGCATTTGGAATAGTCCACTGCATTGGGATTAAACGGGTATAAACCACAAGCTCGAAACCCATTTATAATGCAGGTTTTATTGATTCTTTCTACTACTTTTTTCAATACTGTTGTAAAATTAAATCTGTTGACCTGTAATCCTTCATTTTCAATTCCCCAGGCACGCACAGCTGATTTCCACAACTGTTTAACTGGTCTGAAGAGAGCAACGTCCGCTGGTTGAAGAATGTGTGTAGAGTTTGGATATAATGCTATTATTTCGATTTTGAGGGAACTTGAAATCAAACTCAAATTATAACTTAAATGTGATCGATGTCCATCTACAAACAGAATAACGGGAAATTGGATGTTATTTTCAACTAGATATGGATGGAAAATATGTTCAATGAAAAATTGAAATGTATCAGCCGTCATCCATCCAGACTGACTGAGAGCTATTCCCCATTCTGATGGAACAGATTGCCTTATTCTATCAGGAAGTCTTTGATAAGGATAGACAATCGTTGGAAGGCAAGTCGCTCCATTAGCAGATATTGTAAACAATACAGTTATTGATTCCTTTGAATTTCCTTTCTTAATAGTATAAACGTTTTTTTCTCCCTTTTCTGCAAATACTTGTCCACTAGTGGCCGGTTTCAATAACCTATCTATCCGTGACTGTCGATTTAAATGTATGATTTAAAATATAGAACACAATAGATTTCAATCGACAGTAGCGGATAGATAGTGTCGTGTAGCGACGTAGAGATGATAAAACTAATTAACTTGACGGGAGAATTTTGTACTATCTTTCGTTTCTATACTTGGTCATTTGAAATAATAATAATAATTTTGGCCGTTCCGAAATTCCCCATCAAATCACGGGACCAAATGTCCTTGCGACGCGACTCGTATGTTTCTGTCGCTGTGTTCTGATTGGACGATGCAAAGATCATACGATTTTGTCCTGGTAAAATAACGGTTGAGAAAGATGCGATTCGGCCACGAGGGCTTGCTATTCGCGCGTTCATTAGTTAGTTGCATTCTGAGAGTCGCGAAATAAACATTCTTCGCTGGCCTCGCCAGGGCTCTCAGCCCTTTTGGGCTGAGTACTTCAAATGGACTCTCATAAATAATATTCCTTAGTGTACTTCATATAATTAATATAATCATAATAGTATTTGTTCCATAGTTCATTCAGTTGTTTTGTAAAAAAGTGAACATGTCGTGAAATGTATACTCACCAACCAATGTCAGTACGTGATGATAGCATAAAACCGTTACAATGACGCTATAAACGCATCGCCATTTTGAGAGCAGTTCGTTTTCCAATCTGAAGCAGAAAGCATCTCCCGAGGACCGCGTGTTTTTATTTCTTTACGCGCCTCTGGTGTAACAAAGTTAAAGTCTAGAAAGTTTTGTTTAAAGTCCCTGTAATGGATTTAAACTCTCCGAAACCATAAATGAAATTCTGAATAGTATTTTGGTGAATCGCCGTTAACATATCTCTTAAAGTCTCATTCAGTTATTAATAATCAAGCCGGTGTTATATGCAATAAGAGTTCGTGGACCAGTGTTATTCTAATGTAAAATTATCTAGTTTACAACGCTTTAAACCCGACTGAAAGGCATAACCGTTGTCGTAAGAACCTTACGAACTGTAAAGACGTCCTGAGCATTTGTCATCTCGCCTCCATTCTGTGCGTGAACTATTAGTAGAAACCTTCTACTGGAAGACACCAGATCTTCGGAGCCTTCGCCACCGTCGCTTAAAGGTTTCGTCCCTAGGCTTTGTGGTGGAAAGACTCCGAAATTCACCTCAAGGAGTGGATATTTCTCAGCCGATTCCAAAAACCAGTAAGATCTTTCCTTTACTCAACAGTGTTCCCCGCCTCGAAAATAGATTCAAATTACAATTCTTACTATTTTGATATTCATAATACTGTAATACTTGTAAGTCATTGAGTATGCTTGTTGTGTGAAAGAGTATCATTTGGATAATATTACTTACCATATATATTGATAATCTCTCATTGTTCGTTCTGCTTATGTGATCTGAATAAATCCAACATATTATATACCTAACAATTTGTTTTTCCTTCCGCCCTAGTGTGAACTTACCCCTGGATAAACTTGCCAAAGGCTCAATTGTGAGCAATAAGATTTAAAGTAAATTAGTAACAGCCGAGTAAGTATTTTGTAACTTCCTTTTTATTTTTATATATTCCAATCACGCTGCTATGTAACCTAGCCTCGGGGTGGCCGTTTTCTCCTCCCGGGTGTCGGGGAATGTAGGGGCGTGATAAAAGTGGTTGACTCGTCCGTGATATTGGTAAAATTTGATTTCAATCAAAATCCCAATTAAAAGCAATTGTTGAGGTTGTTATATGTTGGATAAGCCATGGTTATAACAATATTTGTACTGTAATTTGGTCAATATATGTGACTGATATTCTAATGTGATACATGTAAATGATTTTCAGTGTTTGTATAGATAAGTTTTGTTCCATAAAATTATAACGAAGTAATAATATTCTAACATTCTATATAGTCGTGTTATTGTAAAAGTGCGTCACGTTGAATATACCTAACAATGACGTCACGCAATGTAGGACTCTGATCGAAATCTCGACAGATTGAAATATCGACAATTTGTAATGTCGACAATTGTAATATCGACAATTTTAGAAATCTGCAAATTAAAATCTAGACAGATTGAAATCTCGACAGTCTGAAATATCGACACTTTGCAATCCCGACAAAATTTTTTTTTCCATTTCAAATGTAAGAATCAACAGTATTTCCCTTTTAACCTTTTCACAGCCGACAATCTATTTTTAACCTTTTCACGACCAATATTTTTGTGTCGAAATGGCTTCTTCATTACCTGGACTGATAGAGAATCAATCCAAAGACTTGGTTTGGAGGAGAAGTTTCGTTCAGAGCAATGCTGCTAAATATTTTTCTGCCAAATTAGCTCCTCGTTTCATGTTACGACGTGTCAAGAAACGAATTTCTAAAACTGTTTACGAACTGGAAACCCCAGAAGGAAAGTACGAAGGCCGATATCATATAAAAGATATCTTAAAGTTGGACACTCCAGTTACCAATCAGTAGTCTCTCTTGTCCTTGCCATATTTTATTTCCTATATGTTTTTTCCATGTCCGAGAAATACAATTTTGTAATTCTTCTAACTACCTGAGTAAAAAAAAAAAAAAACTTTCCTATACTTTTGTGAGTGTTGATTTCTGCCAGGCTGAGATTTCAATTCCCCCGATTTGTATGGAAGCAAAATAATTTCATATTACTTTTTTTCTTTTTAAAAAATCCTGATGTTGAAACCCTTTAATTGAACAATTAATTTAAGCAAATTTTGTATTGTAATTAAATACTTTGTAATGTACTCTAGCTGTGAGGTACTGATTAACCACCTTAAGTGTTAGTGTTAAGAGTGTAAAAGTGAATAACGAGATACCTAAATCAAGTTTACAGCAAGAATTTAAATAATGTCACCAAGTATCTCGCAAGGCCTGTTTTTGAAAATAATAATAAAAGTGCCAGTTCCTCACAAGCTCGATTGTCATAATGTCAAACAAAATAGAAATGTTGTATATTATGTATAAATAAATTACTGTTAAATGCTGGATATTGTCGTGAAAGGTTGAGCAACTTATGTAAAAGTTTTTCTACTGACCCAAATGAAAAACTTTCGCCTTGGTCTTTTAACATCTGTTCGACTTGTCATGACTGTGTTTGGTCTGAATAGTGTTCAGAAGTAAAATGTTATCTTCCATCAAGCTTTTCTGAGATAATTACTTTACCCTTTGAATGACTTGTATACTGATCATTTTTTACTAACCTTAACATCCATAATGATTTCTTATTGTACCAAAATTTTGTTCAATTGAAGAGGTATAACTTTTTGCTGCATTTAGATTTTTTTATTATTACACCATGTAAAAGCATTAAACATATGCTAATTATTCATGAAAGTATTAGTTTCTTATATGTACTTATGTTAACAGAGCTTTGCCTTGTTTTAAATTTAAGAATTGCCCACTGCATTAGTATACTTATTGCACGGTTAAAAAATTATATTATTGTTGTTGTCCATTATCACACACACACACACACACACACGCGCGCGCGCAAACACAAGCAAACACAAACACACATGCACACAAAACACACATGCACACAAAACACACATGCACACAAAACACACATGCACACACACATATGTTGTAATAATTGTAATAATGCCTAACTCCATGCGAGTTTTGAGCCAGTGTTTTACAAGTTTTAAAGAAATAATGATAGAACTACTCATAACTTGAGGTTCGTAGGTGGAGAAGTTCTGAATATTGTCTAGAAATTGTAAAAGGATTGGAGGAGATGTAATTGTTATTTTTAAGTTTTGTGAGAGGTCGACCACGTTGTAATGTTGTTAAGTAACGGTGGCCGACAAAATATGTTGTAATTGTTGCATTAGACTGCAAGACTGGAACGTCTTAATATTGTCGTTAAAGCAATACAAGAACCTGTGTAGATAGGTTGAAATGTGGTGTAGTAGCCAGAATATACTTCGACATTGTGTCTAAGTACGGGAATTGTATGGTTCTACTGGAAAATGTTAAGTTGATTGAGCAATTAATAGTGGATGATTTCAGGAAGAGTAGTTAAGTAGTAGAAGCCATACTCCCAATCTTGATGAAATTGAGTACCTTGTAGTAGTACTTTTGTCCTTGTGACGCGGTAGAGTGAGGGCGCTCAACTTAATTGAACTACCCGAGCATTCGAAACAATAGTGGCTTAAGCCAGGTGATGTTAAGTAGGAGCCATTTAATGAGTGACTATGTCACAACCCCTTTGAAGAAGTGGGTGATAGTTGTAAGAAGTTGTGGAGATGTTGTTTATGTTTTGTGTATCTGATTTGTCCGTGGTTACCATATTACCTAACAGATGTATCTTAATGTACTGATGTCATAGGGTGAACAATTTATTATCTTAGTTATTTACCAAAATGGTATGTTCGTTTTGAATTAAGTCAATAGTAGTCATAAACTAGCAAGATTTCTTTAACTTATCATGTAAATGCTTCGCTGGATTGGAGTCAAGCTGAGTCATAACCATTTTCCTTAGGTACCCCTTCTGATTTACTTGTCCTGTGCCCATCGTTGCGCTCGTCGCGCAAGCGACTCGCTCCCTAGGGAGAGGGTAGTGTCGTGTAGCGACGTAGAGATGATAAAACTAATTAACTTGACGGGAGAATTTTGTACTATCTTTCGTTTCTATACTTGGTCATTTGAAATAATAATAATAATTTTGGCCGTTCCGAAATTCCCCATCAAATCACGGGACCAAATGTCCTTGCGACGCGACTCGTATGTTTCTGTCGCTGTGTTCTGATTGGACGATGCAAAGATCATACGATTTTGTCCTGGTAAAATAACGGTTGAGAAAGATGCGATTCGGCCACGAGGGCTTGCTATTCGCGCGTTCATTAGTTAGTTGCATTCTGAGAGTCGCGAAATAAACATTCTTCGCTGGCCTCGCCAGGGCTCTCAGCCCTTTTGGGCTGAGTACTTCAAATGGACTCTCATAAATAATATTCCTTAGTGTACTTCATATAATTAATATAATCATAATAGTATTTGTTCCATAGTTCATTCAGTTGTTTTGTAAAAAAGTGAACATGTCGTGAAATGTATACTCACCAACCAATGTCAGTACGTGATGATAGCATAAAACCGTTACAATGACGCTATAAACGCATCGCCATTTTGAGAGCAGTTCGTTTTCCAATCTGAAGCAGAAAGCATCTCCCGAGGACCGCGTGTTTTTATTTCTTTACGCGCCTCTGGTGTAACAAAGTTAAAGTCTAGAAAGTTTTGTTTAAAGTCCCTGTAATGGATTTAAACTCTCCGAAACCATAAATGAAATTCTGAATAGTATTTTGGTGAATCGCCGTTAACATATCTCTTAAAGTCTCATTCAGTTATTAATAATCAAGCCGGTGTTATATGCAATAAGAGTTCGTGGACCAGTGTTATTCTAATGTAAAATTATCTAGTTTACAACGCTTTAAACCCGACTGAAAGGCATAACCGTTGTCGTAAGAACCTTACGAACTGTAAAGACGTCCTGAGCATTTGTCATCTCGCCTCCATTCTGTGCGTGAACTATTAGTAGAAACCTTCTACTGGAAGACCCCAGATCTTCGGAGCCTTCGCCACCGTCGCTTAAAGGTTTCGTCCCTAGGCTTTGTGGTGGAAAGACTCCGAAATTCACCTCAAGGAGTGGATATTTCTCAGCCGATTCCAAAAACCAGTAAGATCTTTCCTTTACTCAACAGTGTTCCCCGCCTCGAAAATAGATTCAAATTACAATTCTTACTATTTTGATATTCATAATACTGTAATACTTGTAAGTCATTGAGTATGCTTGTTGTGTGAAAGAGTATCATTTGGATAATATTACTTACCATATATATTGATAATCTCTCATTGTTCGTTCTGCTTATGTGATCTGAATAAATCCAACATATTATATACCTAACAATTTGTTTTTCCTTCCGCCCTAGTGTGAACTTACCCCTGGATAAACTTGCCAAAGGCTCAATTGTGAGCAATAAGATTTAAAGTAAATTAGTAACAGCCGAGTAAGTATTTTGTAACTTCCTTTTTATTTTTATATATTCCAATCACGCTGCTATGTAACCTAGCCTCGGGGTGGCCGTTTTCTCCTCCCGGGTGTCGGGGAATGTAGGGGCGTGATAATAGATTATTGAAACCGGCCATAAATGGACATGTTCTAAACCCCGATTCATCTGCGTTGAAAATACGGTTTGGATTTTCTAATATATTTTCTAATCCTTTCTCTTTAAGGTAATCGGATATTTGATTAAACCACTTCTTAATGTCTTTTTCAGAGACGCACGCACCAGCCTCCGTAACAGATTCTCCCTTTCTTTCAGAAATCTTGGGATGTCTATTTAAGAAACCCTTGAGCCAACCTCGACCTGTAACACATATTCACAATAATTTTATCATATTCTCACATTCTCTCCTTTACGTATTAATTGTACCTAATTAGGAATTGTTAAACTATAATGTAACAATTACCTGGTCTATTATCTTTAAATGGGGTTGGTCTAGGATTCGCAATAAGGAATGCCTGTACAGAATCCAATATATCTTCTTTGGATCTCGGGAATCCCTTCCTGCCCAACTCACAGAACCATTCTTCCAAATCTTGCTCTTCTTTTTTTGAAAGATATGGGTTAGGACCAAATTCCACCTTATTACCAGCATTTTTCATTCTGTAGTGGATGGAACTTTTTGGGATTCCATATTTTTTCGCTGTAGTCCTTATGCCTGCACCTCCAATAATTTCTTGACAAGCTTTATCAAGCAGCTCTTGATTATATTGTGGCTTTTTAGGCATCTCGTCAAGTCTAAAATATAATTTTTATCAGTGTTTTAGTAATTGGACAGTTCATGTTACAGTTATTGGACACCCGGTCAATTACTGAACCCGTGGTGCGAATGAATTAATATTTGGTATTTTAGCTCTTATAGACGTATTATTTAAGCCTATCAAAATTCATACATTTTCAGCAAAAATAAAGAAGAGACAGTTATTGGACGGGGTGTCCGATTACTAAAACATCCTTGAAAACTTGTTATAGTAATTGGACACCCCTGTATTATAGGTTATGTATCATATATACCAGTAAATTAAAGCATGTACTTACGGTTTATAGTCTTCTGCAACTATTTAGGACACTTATTTTAAAAATACACCAATTTTTTAATGAAATAACTAACTTTGTAATTTTGCTCTCCCTTAAACAAATTGTTTATTCAAGAGCACAATGTCAACACTGTTCACACGATATTCAATATGGATGCCATTTTTATAGTAGTGACATCTGGTGGCAAAAATGTAGTAACACAGTGAGCTCGAGGAAGGTGTAGTGGACATGTTCGTCATACACGCACTAATATTAAATGTTGCTTATCCTTATTTTGGGAGTTCAAAGTTGAAGTGTCCAATAGCTATAGCTTGCCCAATTACTATCTCAATCACCCTACCTACATTATTTTTTTCACTAACTAAATATTTGATATAAAAAGGGAACCGACTATTTTTTATAGTTGTTTGTTTGTGGAATTTATTGATATAGTGGAATTTATTATATAATATATTTTCAATTCAATTAAAATTTTCGAAAATTTCGACTTGTTGAATTGTGGAACTGAACAGTCGAATTTTATTTACCTACTAAAATATCTAAAATTATCGTAGGAATTTTTTGTTTGCGTAAAACATTCTCACGTTGTTAAACAAAAATAGGCATTTGATGTTTATCATTATCATACACAAAACAGCTTCACATAATAATATGCACAGGTACACATATCGACTGTCTAGTTCCGTAACTCAACAAGTCAAAATTTTGATTTAATCGGTAGTATATACTCCATATTAGGTATATTATTATCATTATTCTAAAAATATCACCCTGCACTGAGACCATAACAGCTTTTGTCCAAGGCGATACAATGTGTGTCTTCCTGTCTTGTTACCAAAATATTATAAAAATGGCGATTTCTCTAATATAAGATATTTCTACTATTACTGCACCATCACCATATCCCTCAAGTGGTGTAGCTAGCAGACCCGGGCCCCTAGTCAAAACACATTTAAGCGTTATGTTTTCCTTCAAACAAGACGAGGTTGCGAGAACGCATCAATTTTCGTAGCTAAAATACACAAGTAGCTACGAAAATTGACGCGTTCTCGCAACGTCGTCAACGTTTGAACGAAAACGTAACGCTTAATTAATGTGTTTTGACTAGGCCAACAGCTGCATGTAATAAACACGCAAGCCGTCTTCTCTGTGCCAGCAAAAATTAAGACAGAAAACATAAACATGGTGTTTCACAAAATAAAGGTCGACTCAATACATAAAAATCTAGACATTTAAGTTGGGTGGTATTGGTGGTAAGCGTCATCGATGAATTTGAGATGTAAAATGTCTTTAGTTTTCGAATACCTGCCTTTACAGGACACTCGAAAACTTACGGGTAAGGGTGAGAGACAAATTTTTTGACGGTTCCTCCACGGCTTAAGACATTTCTACTCAATCATATTTTGAACCACTGTATATTAATCATTCCAATTGATCACACTCAATTGAAATGATTAATCTAGAATGGTTCAAAATATGATTAGGTAATTATAGTAAGTAAAATTCAGTTCCCGAAATCCAATTGTGTCAAAAAAATTAATAAAATTTCTAGTTGTTGCGTTATGGAACTGGAAGTCGATATTTACTATTATGCGCCATCGTCATAGTCAATAATAATACATTATCTTCGCTGTAGCGTTTGATTTTAAATTCACACACAGATATATTATAGCTAGTTATTGGCTTATTGCTGTTATCTTCGTCTTATCATTGCGCACTTTCAAAGTATGCGTGTTTATATATTATTGTTATCTTAAGATCGTCGATCTATTCTAAATAAAATATTGTTGACATATTATTGTAAATGTAATGAATTGGGCAAGTCTGAGGTAGTTGAACTCACCTACGTCATAGAATTGAATAGGTAATGTTAGTTATCTTAGATACCTCTATCGTTCTTCAACATTCCTCCCAAAAATACAGGGCAGAAACCAGCCTCCTCGACTCAGAGCGTTTTGTCAAATGAGTCATCTCTTCTCTTACGATATTCCTAGTGCTATGATGCCGTCGTCACAGGAATGGTGTGTTGTGGATGAGGAACGTCCAGGGCATCGGGGTCCATGTGAACGAAAAATGGGAAGTTCCTGAAACAAAGTTTTAGATACTTCAAACTATTTTATTGCCATCGCGACATCTCCCACAAGTGAAGCAACCAGTAGACATGCTAAGTGTAATAAAAATTAATTGCATATTATTTTTTTGCCTACCCTACTTGAAGGCAATGCCGGAATGCGATGATGGTATGATTGAATTTTTTTTGTTATTGTTTTCATTTATTTATTTTATCATTCTTTACTGTACATTAATTACAAATAATTACATTAGAAGGTATACATTCAAGTTATTATGTTGTGTAAATGGGCCCAGTTTTTTTTTTCAGAAATCAATTTCATTTGGATGCACTTTTATTATAAAAAAATAAACTGCTGTATGGACTTGAACAGCGTTGTTAATAAATAAGCGTAAATAAATAAGCGAGATAAGTATCAACGGAACAGATAAAATTATTATGATTAATTCAAAAGTGTGCTACTAAAGATTACATTGGCGATCTGCTTATTATTTAGTACTAGTATATCTACTCGTATATCTACTAGTATTTTAACCCGACTTTGCCGAGGAAATAAATATGACATTGTCAATTGTGGGTCTCGAGATAGGATCTGCTACGTCAGCCGGGTCCCCCGCCCACTGACGTGGTAGGGTCGTAGATGCCAACACTGGCATAGCTGTACTGACAGACTAGTGAGAGTTGAAAGATAAATAAATCGTCACCTAAACCAGTGATTCCCAAAGTGGTCCAGGTGGACCCCCAGAGGTCCACGGAAGACTCGAGGGGGGTCTACGTTGGCGTGACTAAAAAATGGGGGTTCACGAGTCGTAAGCGGTGGTCCACGAATCCATAGTTAAATTAGTATCGGATATTAGGTAAAAGTACCAGACACTTAATGATTCGAGTAAATATTCTTTAAGAAAACCGAGGAGTTTTTGAAATGGCATATACCTAGTCGGTACAAATACTCGTTATATTGTAGAAAAAGGTACTGTGAGAAAATATTCTCCAAGAAAACCGAGGAGTTTTTGAAATATTTCAAATTCCTATACCGATTCGAAAATTTAGTCACGGGGGGAAGAAATGCGGGTGGTCCACCGGAACCAGCATAATTTTGAAAGTGGTCCATGAAAAAAAAAAGTTTGGGAACCTCTGACCTAAACGGATAAATACGAGTCCTTGGACTCTTGAAATATCCGACAAATAAAGTTATTTCAACATTGTCAAATTAACACTCGCAGTAAGCATAAATACCTACTTCCCTGAAAAAATTGGAAAATTTAAAAAAAAATTGAAAACACCGTGATGCTAATATTTTTCACAATTCTAACATGATCTTAAGTATGTAAAATATTATTTATTCATTTTCGCATGGTAGTCTGGTGTTTATTTATATCAATTATATTTTTTTGAACAATTAATAAAATGGACATTATACATTAAGACAATGACGTAATTTTCATCTCTAAATTTAAACATAAATTCAGATAGTTGAAATAAAAATGCTTTGTTTTGGCAATACATACAGAGGGTTTATATTCAATTTCTAATCAAATCTGATGATAGATGTCATACTTTCAAACTTTAATATGTTGTCAATTTATAAAATATTATTTATAATGTTTTTGCCTATAACTTACTTAAATGATAATACCTCGTATAGAGTTTATTATTTTAACCCTTATTGCCTAATTTCATTTACTCATATCATCACGTCATTTGCTACAAGTGTATGTAAAAAACCCAAACATATCGCTTTTTTCGTGCCAATAAAAGTTAAAAAAAAAATGCAGAATGGGTGGCAGAGCTCATCGCTAAATTGAAGATGTAAAATGTATTTTTATTTATCTTAATTACGGTGTCTACAAAGGACGTACATTTAATCACGCTGTCATATTTACGAACTAACGCAACTATTATTATAATCTCAATTTGTATGGCTATAGAATATTAAATTTGATTAAAATCTAATAAGATTAAAATAAGTGGTAATAATATTAATATAGGTTGGAAGTAGGTAGTTTAAGCAGTAGGTAGTAGTAGTAGTAGATAAGGTGATTGTTGTGCAATATTGTTCAGATCAAAGGTTAAGTAAGCAGTTTTATCAAAAAACCAGATTGCTCGATCCAATTTGTAACCCAGACTCGTATAATTGTGTAACATGAGATAATATCTCATTCAGCGCATTATATCACACATCATTATAATATAATATAATATATATTATATACATTATTCTTCCTCTTATTCACTGTTACCGTGTTTAGGTAGTAGAATTCCATAGCGAAATATATATAACAAGTGTTTTATTCTATTATTGATTTATTCGACGAGAGAGACGTCTTTCGTCTTATTAGAACATTGTCAATCCAATTGATTGACCAATCCATTGATTGAAAATGTCCTAATAAGACGAAAGACGTCTCTCTCGTCGAATAAATCAATAATAGAATGAAACACTTTTTTTATTTATTTAGCTATTCTTCCCTTTGTACTAGTTGGACCAAGATCCCATTGCGTCCAGAGTATTTCCTCCAAAGATCCCTACTGTCCGTTGCTACTGCCTCCAGGACCACTCCGAACCAAGTCTTATTACAAGTTATAATCAATATTACAAACCACACACATGTCTAACCCTACCAGCAAGTTCTTAGTACAATGAAGAAAAAATTCATATCCCGAACATGACATATCGAGTTAATATGTGTACAAGATCTGAGATATTGAGAACATAATTACCGATAATACTTATATCATTATCGAAATATTTAATACTCGTAAAAACCAAATGTCACACGTTCTTAAATTAACATTTTTTTTGTGCACATTGATGTAACATGTCGTATAAGATATTTGAGAAGGCATTTATATAGCCCAGCGTAGAGATGTTCATATTCTCTCTCTTCTTTTTGAAATTCTCTTCGATCCAGTCGCACCCTCTTATCTAAAGGAAAGATTTGTCTTCTTTCAATCACACGGTTTGTCACTTCGTTCAGCTACAAATAATCTTCTATCGATCCCACCTCATCATTCTAGTTTTTATACGGATTCATTTACTGTTCATGGTGCGAGGCTTTGGAACAGACTCCCACATAAGGTTCGTACTTCTTCAACATTATATTCATTTCGTAAACAAATTAATTGTCTCTAGTCTTCATACACATTTTTCGATTTCTTTTTTAATTTTTTAAACTTTCGCGTAATAATTACGCCGAGCAGATCCTCTCCTTTTCCCCTTTCCCTTTCCCTTCCTATTCTTGTTGTATGTGTGCTTTTTATATTTTATCTTGTTTATATTATATATTTCATTTGTAGTTTTTTTTTAGCATCTTGTTTTTATATACTTTTATCTATATGTATTTTCTATTGTTTTATTTTTATTTATTTATTATTTTATTTTTTCGGATTGGCTGGAAGAAATCGCATATGCGATAAGCCCGCCTTTTGGTAGTTTATTGGAACAAAAACTTGTACACATTATAATTGATGCCAATAAAGCTTTATTTATTTATTTTATTTATTTATATTGACTTTCTTGATTCTTAAAAATCACATGTCATTAATTCAAAAGTTGTTATCAAGGACATCTTCTGCATTAATTTAAAATTAGTTAATTAATTAAGAATCTCTAACTTTCAAAACCTGTTTACACTTAACTGTTAAATGAGGACATGTGTCTTCTGTGTTTTAAGTTTAAATCATCGATATTATGTATTACCTAGTTTACATTTATTCAAAATGGGTACATTGAAGGACCCACCGACCACCCGGATAGCGCAGAAGTCTGAAGACTTGCAAAATGGGTAGGCGTAGATACCCTATGCAATGCATAAATTTATTATAGTATTTTGTCCCGGGACCTCTCGACTCGAATGTCAGAGCGTTTCCTCTGCGCCAAACCTTTCGTAAAATCATCGTCTCGTCTTCTGTCATATTATTATTATACATATACCTATAGTAGGTTTTTACTTTATTATCAGGTGTTTTTACGTGTGTACTTGCGCTATGTTGGCAGGTACATTAGTCATTGATACATGGGTGACCAACCTTTTCAGCAGCCGAGGCAAATTTCAGAATGAGATTTCCTACCGGGCTGCACAATAACCTTAAATATACAACATTTGATAATTTTACTACACCTTAAAATTTCCACCCCCCCCCTCCCCGTCGCCAAATTTTCAAAATAGTATAGGAATTTGAAATGTTTCAAAACTCCTCGGTTTTCTTTAAGAATATTTTCTCGAAATACCTCTTTCAAAAAATTAACGGGTACTTGTACCGGCTATTATTAAAAAAAGTGTGCATATGCTTCGCGGGCCGCACGTAGACACCCAACGGGCCGCGGGTTGGCCACCCTTGCATTAATACTTGATGCACTGGAGTTATGAGTGTAGGTTAACACTCTGTAGTAGAAGTAGTAGTAGTAGTCCCACACACAATGTTGTTCTCCTTGACCTAGTCAGTGTTTTATGTATTATTTATTATTATATATTATGTCCATATATATACATTATTTACTTAAATGTTGGTTGCGGGTTGTACCTGCGTATGTGAAATAGGGTGGGCCATTCATATAATTATATTATTAAACAAAATATATATTTCTATATTGATAAAGCATACGGCCAAAATACCATCTGCAGTACAATGACAATATAATATGCTTGAAATATAAATAGTTAACATAAAAATGAGGTGATGATAAATAGAAACATGAACAAAAAAAGAACAACGAGAAGAAGCATAAAAGTATGTTGTTTTTTCTAGGATAGCATTGCCCAAAAGCTTTAATGGTCCCGGTAGAGAATAATTATAATAATAATAAACAAAAACTACAGTACCTACTTACATATTTTATTCATGTATTATTTCATAACTGTACGCCACGGTTATATAGCAAATATTTTAGCTTAGAAATAAAAGAATCCATGGTGCCTCCGGCAAAGAATAGGGATTCCATTCTTTTCTGCAACTTTTCGTAAGTCCTGTTAAAGGCAGTTTTTCGTAAAACGTCACAAATGTAAAGATTTTTTCGGCGATGGGATATATCGCTTATCCTGAATGTTTCACTTTATTTTTTGTCACAGAGAGCACAAATCACGTGTTTGTTGCATGCAGTTAGTCTATTGGTTACCCCATTTGTGGGAGATACTGTGAGAGTATAGTTTGTAAATCATCATCGCTCCGCAGCTCCTAATTTAACGTTATTTCTATTACCTAAATATAAAAACAATTAAATGGTCCACCCTATGCTATATTTTATTTGTCTGACATTCATATCAATATAATGTAGTATATTTTTTTTATTATTTCCATGAAATTTATATTATGAGTTCGTTTGCCTTGTACTGCTAGCACATTATAATATTTTCTATGAATATAGATAATTTATGCACTTAATATTGTTTAGATACTATATGCGATATGAAGGTACATTAAATGTGAATGGTTATTTTATTACTACTAGCGATAGAAAGGAAGTTTATTCTAAATCTAGACGTCTCCAGTTTATTCGAAGTTGCCCTCGAAATCAATTATTTATTTTATTCTTTTTGCACATTATTTTGCGCCTAACAAAATCAACAAATCAATTTATATATTAAAAATTTGAATATAATGCTATGGGGAGATTATCGGTACATGAGTGACTTCTTTCATCTAACCATAGATAGCATTGAGAGTCCAAAAATACTACCTCATCTTTCAGGAGAAAATGAGATTATATGTTTGCTGAGTAAAGTAAAAATTATGTGTGTATGTAAAAATTTAAAAAAAAATATATACCAGACATTATACATCTTAAATTCAGCGATGAGGTTTGCCACCCATCCTGAATGTCTTGATTTTGTGTTGGCACGAAGAGGACAGTTTGCATGTTTCTTACATGCAGCTGATCTGCTGGCTACCCCACTTGTGGGATATGCCGTGATGGTATAGTAGTAGTAGTAGTATATACCCGACACTGACCAAGAACACCATCTTGATGAAGGTCATTGAAAAAAATACTAACACATTTATGGTGATAGTAAATTACAAAAAAAATCTTTTTACCCCCAAACATTTCATTTGGGGTAATTTACCCCGGTTCCCCGGCCGCTAGGGTGTAGATAGATAAGATAGATTTGTCTGTATTGCTTATTGAATGAGTAGTCATATTGTTACTCGTGTATCTTTTATCGTATAAAGATCATTATTAATATTATTATTTTGCACTGATATTCAAGATCAAGGTCTCGTTGATTCATATAATATGTAGTTATGTACATTGTAAAATAGAATATAAATACTTTAATATACATAGTACATATTATATAATAATGTAGGTACATCCTATTAACCTGTCTAGCTACACAATACATATAAATATGTACAATCAATGTACAATCGTCCTCCAGGAAAACGTGCAATATCATCATTAGGTACAGTCTTTCCTGAGTCTCGTCGGGAATAATATTATATGCAGAGGTTTTCACTCCATTATTTATTCCCTTTCCTCCTACTCTTGTGCACTTGTGGATGTTTAACATCTATATTCCATCGCGGAGTAAATTGGGTGTAGGTACTTATAATTTTCTGCTGAGATCGCCTTGACCAAAAGCTCTTATGAACATTTTTAAGATGATAATAATAATAATTCTCGCTGTATGCCTGAAAAGTAATATATCATTAATTTTGGTAAACTTTACTTGTTCTTGATCGGTGCTGTATTCATTTCTGTTGACATAATTTGTAAAACTTCCTGTTTCCATTTTCGAATCATCCCTGGTTGAAATAACCATCGGTTAGGCTTAAAAATGCACTTTATTTGGTTGTTACCCAGAGAGGACACCTAGCTCTATCTAGAATTTTACCATTTTTTTTAATGCGTTTGGCATTCTATTATTTAGACATTTTATTTTCTATTATTTCGTTTTTACCCACATTTATTTATTTTATATCTCATTTTCAAACGGCACAAACCACTTACATGTCGAAACATAAGGCGTACTACAAATAATCATAAAAATACAAACTCACGCAGATACACAATATGAAATCAAAAATTGGTTATTCAATGTTGTGTAGAACCAATTCACGTTTTTTAATTCTGCTCTAAGCCGTTCGGTATATTCTGTATTTATTAATAAACTGTCAGTTTGACCACCTGGATGTCGACAATTGCCAGGGACCTGAAAGAGGCATAATTGCGTTCAGAGGATGCAGCAGCGTTGCCAGACGTACGGTAGTTTCCGTATTTGTACGGTAATTTCATTCCCCGTACGGTAATAATTTTAACAAATTACCGTACGACTAACATATTGACATAAACAATCATCGGTACAAAAACCCGTTACATTGTAAAAAAAGGTACCTACTGTGTGAGAAAATATTCATTAAGAAAACCGAGGGATTTTTGAAATATTCCAAATTCCTATACCATTTCAAAAATTTGGCGACGGGGGGGTAGATATACCCGTTACATTTTGAAAAGGTACTGTTGTATTTCCGATGTGTACGGTAATTGTACGGTATTTTTTTCACCGAAGTAAGGTAATTTTGGCAACACAATCTGGCAACCCTGGGATGCAGGGGACCGGAAAAATGACCTCAAATAAATGTGATAAAGGGGAGGGTGAAGAAGAAGATCAATAAATTATTGTCAGTTGGATCGAATAAAAATTCTCAATTGCATGTTAGGTGGCTTCGAAAAATAGTTTATATAATATTCTCCACGTAAACAGAAACCGCACTGTGATAGTTATGTCCTTACTGTTATTAGGTTATGTATGTAATAAATATTTAAATTGAACTATCTATAAGGGCGTATCCAGCATTATCTCTAGAGTGGGGAAGCTCCTTAGAAAAAAATGTAATTACCAGAGGTACCTATGTCGTATGGTTATTACTGAATAAATAAAACTCTATATTATATACAAGCGTATGTTTCCAAAAAGAACCAAAAGGTGGGCTTATCGCATAGTCGATTTCTTCCAGCTAAACTGAATCACCACTATTAATGGTATTTTTTAATTGTCAACTATCACAATTTGGTGTGTGAATTTATGTAAATAAATAAATAAAATAAATAAATAAATAAATAAAATAATCTTTATTGTGAAATAAACAATATAACACAAATGGCGGGTTTATTGCCTTTAGGCAATTTCTACCAACCAACCAAAAGTGAGAGAGATACAAGACACAATTAAAATTGATGTACACATCCAAGTACACAAAAGAAAAAAAAAAGACGTAATAAAAAACAAGTAAAATATATATAGGTACATACAACCAAAGAAGGCATAAGCACCAAAAACAAAAAAGCATAACAAAATAATATATATAGATCAAACACAAATACACACATACATACACACACATACAATGTCCAATTTTTCAAATTTCTACCCCCTCATCGCCGAATTTTCAATATGGTATTGGAATTTGTATTAAATCCCATTATTTACATCTTTTCATTTTAAAACAACACTATATTCAGTCTGACTTCTAAGGGAGGGGGAGTTGAGGAGGGGGGGGGTAGTTTCGCTTTCGATGCCAATTTTTCATAGTACAATGCTAATTTTACCTACTTTTCTGCTATTTTCAAATGATGGTAAAGTGGGCCAGCTGGCCCTGACCCCTGGGTACGTCTATGGTTACCTATATATTCCAGCAGACATGTATTACCTAAACGAATAGTAGTAGCAATTCAAAGCAATCGGCTATCGTAGAATTGGCGAATCAATTTTACAACAATAACAGAATTGAACGGTCGTATCGAGCTGCTTCACAACATGTTTACGTTATATATGTTCCATATTTTTAAGATTACTTCTATACTATACAGAGAATGGAACGCCATATTATAGATCTATCCTTGCAAACTTCTTTCGTTTCTTTTACATTCATACACTTTCTCATACACGCACGTATTCACATTTCTCTTACTCAACACACGGCCTTCCTTAAGAATGTAATAAGTAGTTTTTTTATTAAAAGATATATCTGGATTTTGTTATAAACCCAAATACAACCTTATACACCTTTCACAGTAAGCTAAAAGCTTGTGTCGTGAAAAGGGAGTTTGCCTGCATCTGGGATCGAACCGCGGACCCCTTGTTCATGAGGCCGAAACTCTACCTCCAGGCTACCGACGATCTCCTTTTTATCATCCTTTCATCGTCCATTCGTTCCACGTATCTAAACCATCGTTACTTATTTACCCGCATTTTATCCGTAACACTCGTCTTGCTATAATTGTGTTGATAATTTAAAAATATATACAAATTGGTTTATACTTTATACTTATAATATATATGTTTTTCATTTGTGACATAATAGTGTCCGCCTCACTATTTTGTTCCGACGTATATATGTACATTGTACATACATACTTAGCTATTTAGATTATTATACTGATGAACTTTGGCCGATAGTTTGAACTAAACAAATAATCGTACATTATTATTTAGTGATTGTTGGAGTTAACGACTGTGTGAGAGTGGCAGAAAGCCAACGGTCACCATCCATACAGTGTGTTCAATAATTCATGTATCTTATTTCCCTTTTACTAGTTGGATCGAGGGTCTATTACTTCTATCTAGCTACTTTCTCCAGAGATCACTGGAGAAAGTAGCTAGATAGAAGCTGCCGCTTCCAGGACGTCTGTCCACTTCAAACAGAGTATTTCAGCACACCTAATCTTGCTAGCTTGTTCTGCAGCGGTCCATCGGCTTTCTGCCAACTCCCGCAGCTTCTGAAGATCTGAAGCGCGAGGTACGTGACCCAGCCAACTCATCTTTTTCCCCACTGTATTTTAGCAGTACCCTTTTTGTAAGGTCCTTATTATTGCTAGGATTACTTACTATAAAAACTTAATAATAAGTATAACAAAAATGCTGAAGGTTTTGTTTGAAAACTGCTTGAATTCTGTAAACAAGTGAAAAATTTATAAATAAAAATCTACATTCATTCATACCACCACGGCATTTCTGACTAGAGGAGTAGTCAGCGCATCAACTGCACGCAACAAACATCCAAGCTGTCCTCTTTGTGCCAATATAATTTAAGACACTCAGGATGGGTGGTTGACACTGAATTGAAGATTTTAAATGTTTTAAACATGATATTGTTTCTCGAATACCTGCCGAATACAGGACACTCGAAAACTAATATAAAAGAGTGGGAGACCCTATTTTACCAAGGACTCCTAAAAACTTATATCCGAAACAAAATAACCCTGAAAACAGTATTATTTTAATTATACTATGCTACTGCTATGCTACTAATACTATCTTGTTTGCATACTGAAATTCTAAATTTTTTTATGCACCTAGTCGAATTCTTTAAAACAGGACGTCCTGTAGATACATCGACGGACTGTCAACGCGTAACTGTTAACAATGTTTTTCAACGCTTGATGACATTGAGTTTTGTCAATATGAATAATATTTACTATCGCTAAACGTACACAAAATATATGTACATTTATAAATAAACACAATTAAAATTTAATTCATCACTAGATTTCTTCCACTTGCTGAGGTGATCAACAAAAAGTCTCTTTGGATAAGAGCACATGTCATTGAGGTTGTCTTTAGGTCCTTCCACCTTCTTCTGTCTCATTTCATCTGGTAAAGGAAGATGACCGTAAAATTTCACTCCTAGAATATTTGATGTATCCTGCTTAGATAGCCTTGGCCAAAAGCTATTGTGGTCTCAGTGCAGGGTAACATTTTTAAGATGATAATAATATTAATATCATATTCAACGATGAGGCATTCTACCCATTTTGTCGTTGACTATTTTTTTTTCATATTTGGACATGCGTAGAAAAAAGATCTATACAATCTCAGCTCAGTTCATATTTTAATGGATGGACTCTTAACAATACATAAATGTACTATAATCAAAGATATTATTGCCATCTGCTATTCGATTCTCTATGCCCATCTCACAAGGGACACAGTTTATCGACCATCGTACCAACGACGTCACTTATTGCACATCACACTCCTACCTTTAAGATTTTTTTTTAAATATGTCTGGGTTTTGTTTTAAACCCAAATACAACCTTGTACACCTTTCACAGTAAGCTAAAGGCTTGTGTCGTGAAAAGGGAGTTTGCCGGTGGCGGCCGAATTGCGACGAGAACGGACAGGAATACATTTTCGTAGATATAATTTTATCGTTACATTGTTTTATACGTCTCCCGCTCTTTTCTGTAAGTTTCCAAGTGTCCCGTAAAGGGCAGGTTAGACCTCACGTATAAGACAATTAACATCTACAATTCAGCGATGAGACATGCCACCCATCCTGAATGTCTTATTTGTTGTTGGGACAGAGAGGACAAACTGCGCGTTTATTACAGTATTACATTGTTTATTACCTGCAGTTTGTCCGCTGGCTACCCCACTTGTGGGAAATGCCGTGATGGTATGCATGTACGCTATTTTAATTGAAGACATCTTATTACATATTTTTATTGTTCGTACTTTTAGTTTCTGATCACACCAAGTGTGAGATGAATATATTATTTTGATATCAGCTGTAAACTTTTTAAACAGCTTTTAACGTTTTTATGACATTACCCGTGTTTTAATAAAACCTGTTTTAAACTGACAAAGCTATTTTAAAGTTATTTACCATGCAGAAGTATCAAAATGTATATATATACATATTACTATTTCCAGATACATATTATACATTTGGTAATTTTATTCCTTTTTTTGATACTGTTTAATGATAATTATAGGCCGTCTCAAGGGCGCTGGTAAAGAGTGTCTTCTTGAAATGTAAATCTGGATTTGAAATACACTACAAATGTTCTCAGAGAAATCAATATTATGCTTGTGTCGTGAATTGGAGTAATTGAAAGAAACTCGTCTACTACCCGGATTGAGCAGAAGTTTGAGAACTTTCTTTTCTTGTTTTTGTGAATTGGAGTAAGTCAGGAGCGGAAGGAATCGAAACTCGGGTCTTTCGATTGAAATTTTGAGACTACCATCAAATTACTGGTCACCTTTATTTTAACCATTCTGTTTTCCGTATTTCCTCATTCCTCATACTGTCTCTATTTTGGAGTGTAAATAAAGACATTTTGCATCTTAAATTCAGCGATGAGGTTTGCCATCCATCCTGAATGTCTTAACATTTTGTTGACACGGAGAGGACAGCTTGCGTGTTTATTACATGCAACTGGTCTCCTGGCTACCCCACTTGTGATGTATTTCCTCATACTGTCTCTATTTTGGAGTGTCCCGTAAAAAATAGACATTTTGCATCTTAAATTCAGCGATGAGGTTTGCCATCCATCCTGAATGTCTTAATATTTTGTTGACACGGAGAGGACAGCTTGCGTGTTTATTACATGCAGCTGGTCTCCTGGCTACCCCACTTGTGATGGTCTAGTAGTAGTAGTATTAGAAGATATTGTCTTATTTTTCCTTGCCTATTATTTTCTTAAAGCTTTCATGTTTGTTTGATATTAGATAATAATAATATGTCATTAGTCTTCTGATAAGTCATGAGATGAAACTATTTTTGTCATTATGTAAAATTAGTTTGTAAATAAGTAATAATAAAATCACGAGTCGACTAATTGGTGAGATATTGCGCCGAAATTATTAGAATTACAAATTTAAAAACAAATGAACTAGTGGATAAAATTTGTGACAAATAATAATACCCACAATTGGAACAAACATAATTGTTTCGTATTTCAAATTTGTGACATTTACAAATGCATTCAATTTTTTTTACGCGGCGGCAGAATTGCCATCCACACTTCTCAGCATTATACAACCAGATAAGTCTCCATATGATCAGTCATGATCACACAAAAACTTAACAGTCTAATGCCGGGAAAAATTCACCTATCCAGATATACAGGATATCAAAGGATTAGGCTCAAAACGCGGGATCAAAATACCAGCATTGTGCCTGAAATATCTGTGTTCAGAAACCTTTTTACAATATTACAAGTGTTTATTATAATGGATTTTTGAATTTTAATGTACAAATTAACCGGTAAATCTAATTTTTGTAAATTATTTATTAAAGATTTCGGAGTTACCCCTGTAGCTGACATGACTAAAGGTATTATATAAACGGATCTAGAATGCCAAATATTTTTTGTTTCTCCTGCTAGTTCTGTATATTTACGTATTTTTTCTGCGACGGTTGTTTGTATATTATGTGTATTTGGGACAGCGATGTCGATTAGGTACGTTATTTTATTACGTTTATCATGTAATACTAAATCGGGTCTATTATGATGTATTTGTTATATTAATTTATTTTATTATTTTATTTTATTTTATTGTAACAGAGTCGTACAGTTTATCTCACAATATAATACAATAACAATAAATATTTATAATACGTAAACCAATTAAGACTCTACACATTACCTATACAGTAAGTAAAAAACATCAAAAAATTACAGTGTAAGTACATACAAGCATCATATAAAATTACGGCAACAAAAACATGTAGGTACACAAATGGCAAATTTATAAATTACAAATTCTAAAAATAGGTACAAGAAAAATAATTGAAAATTGGGTGTATATATATGTAAAATCAATCACATAGGTAAAAACATCGGCATTAATAAAAATAAATATGTATGTAAAATCAATCATGTAAGTAAAATCATGTAAAACCATCAGCAACAACAAAAGCTAGAAGAAGAAAACAATAACCGAAATAAAAAAAAAAACAGAAGGCACGTATGTAAAATTAATGATGCAAGTAAAATCATCAGGGTGGAATGGATTCAATCAACGACCTGGATTATAAAATATATTAAAATTTGATAATAACAATGAATAAAAAAAAAGTGAAAAACGCTCTTGCGGTGGTCTGTACCACAAAACGTCGCTAAATAAATTGTCCAGATTTTTATTATTATTATTTACCCTCATATACATAATTATGAAAGTGATTTGTCGAGAAGTCCGATAAAGTCTCGCTTTATTGATTGCTAGTTACGAGTTGTTACTGATTGAATTTGTATGGTTTGGATAATTATCTAATGTAAGAATAGGCTTCCCACCCTATTTAATTGTAATAAATAAACGAGCCATGTAGATACATATTGGTGGATGAATATCTTAATTTAAGCCCTGATGTAATCCGGCTTCAGCACTTACATAAAATGTGAAATTTTTATATTAGTTATTGGATTTACCTAACAAGTTATGCAACAAAAAGCTTGAATCACATTCGGGGAAACCTTAGCTTCCGTCTACCAAACCTCCCCCTCTTCCTCCATCTAATGAAATGAAATGTTTTTAAGAGTGAAGTTTTATTTTTTAAACTAGATTTTCACTGAAACGTCTCAAGAATATAAATTTAACTTTACGAGAGGGTATTTGGGGTTGCTGGGCCGCTTTTATGAAATCGCCTACCAGCGCCCATGAAAACCAGCCTGTCACCAGCTCCAGGAGCAATTTAAGGACTTTGCTATTCAGGTGGTCTAAAGATTGCTAAACGGCGCCAAACCATATCATCCGGAATCATCATGTATACTGTAAAAGTTGAGAAAAAATAAGTTTTACAGGGCAATATTTTTGTTCAAGCAAACTTATTTATCCATTCAGAACTACTAGAAGTATTTATTGCTTGATCTAAATATTACTGACCCTATTGAACGATATAAAACTAATATTGTTGATTCTAAATTGGTTGTGATAAAAACTGAAATAGTTTGTTCACAATATATATTTTTAACTTGTCTGTTTTCTTACAACTATAAATAAATCCTTACCATTGTTTTTATATGAAACGTGATAAAATATATTCGCCGATGATTCTTGATTGAAGCAAACCTGAAATCAATGTTTTTTTAAATCACTTTCTTTTCAAAGGGTTTTAGGTCCTTTCTGAATGTCCTAAGATCTCAGTTGGGTCCTGTCACAGAAAAGGCTCTATTCCCGTAAAAAGTTAAATTTTTCCTCTGTGGAGCTACCAAATCCAAGGACACACTCTAAGCAGATCTCAAGGCACGCTTCCTCATTCCTAGACTTTTTAGCTCACACAACTCATCAATATAAACTGGTGCATCCTCATTCAGTGCCTTATATACTAACATACATACTTTGTACTGCAGCTTAGCCTCTACTGGCAAGTGGCAACCAATGAAGCTCCTTTAAAAGTGGAGTCATACGTGTACCCTTTGTACTCCAAAAAAATATTGTTGTAATATATTTCTATGCGTTGAGCTGAGTGATCCCATTATTTTTCTGTAATTATAATCTTTTATCTTCGTGCTTATAACACACTTCTGTAAAATCTCCCACGTAATGACGTCTAGTTAAATGTCTACATGGATTAGGTATAATATTTGTCTCTTGCAATCTCTTAAGCAATTTAATGTCGTTTCTTTGAGTTAATCAAGATTCATAAATAATATGTGGGTATCTTTTTCTGCTTCAGTCTCTTTGGACTCATTTTTGGACATAATCCTCCCGTTAAACGTTTCACTCTTTTCTATCTCGGACATGTTATATCCACTTACTTCCTGCGATCTTCGTTACATCATCAGACCATGAAGCCAGAGGCCTACCAACATTAATTTTGTTTCTTCTTGGCTCCCATTCTATTTTTTCATATCCACCTTTAGTCGGAGTACCTGGCAACACGTCTCACCCAGCTTCATTTTAAGCTAACTGATCTTTCGACCACATCAGTGATTTAGGCACCTTTCAGACACTAATTAGAAACCCCGCGTATTGACATTGCCCGGGCCCCTCAAAAGTCATACACGCCACTGATCTAGTTCACTTAAATAATTTATATTTCGTGACTGATATGTTTTACTTTGAGAGATTTTCCACAGTTTGCGTGCAATCCATGTTTGTAATTAGCACTTGCCTACGAGTGGTCGTAATTGTCGTGTTGACTTCTCGTGCAGTTTAGTGATGGACAATATATTTCATAGACTTGTATAAGTGATTAGTGATGTCAATGTTCGATATTAGTTAATCGAATCATATATTTTGTTGAAATTCTATCTTTGAATGTCTAAGCATATAAATTGTCATAATAATAATAATAATAATAATAATAATAACAGACATAATCATGTAGCAAAAATTATACATCAAAATTTAGCTATTAAACATAATCTTTTAAACTCAAATAATGTAATACCTTATTATAAATACAACCCGGAACAGGTATTAGAAAATCAAAATTATAGGCTCTATTATGATAAAACCATAATAACAGATAGACAAATACATCATAATAGACCCGATTTAGTATTACATGACAAACGTAATAAAATAACGTACCTAATCGACATCGCTGTCCCAAATACACATAATATACAAACAACCGTCGCAGAAAAAATACGTAAATATACAGAACTAGCAGGAGAAATAAAAAATATTTGGCATTCTAGGTCCGTTTATATAATACCTTTAGTCATGTCAGCTACAGGGGTAACTCCGAAATCTTTAATAAATAATTTACAAAAATTAGATTTACCGGTTAATTTGTACATTAAAATTCAAAAATCTATTATAATAAACACTTGTAATATTGTAAAAAGGTTTCTGAACACAGATATTTCAGGCACAATGCTGGTATTTTGATCCCGCGTTTTGAGCCTAATCCTTTGATATCCTGTATATCTGGATAGGTGAATTTTTCCCGGCATTAGACTGTTAAGTTTTTGTGTGATCATGACTGATCATATGGAGACTTATCTGGTTGTATAATGCTGAGAAGTGTGGATGGCAATTCTGCCGCCGCGTATAAAATAAACTTTATTGTACAAAATATATGGATACAAATGATAAAGTTACATGGTATAAACGAATAATTTTGCACAATGGGCGAGTTTATCGCAGGGACGCGATATCTTCCAACTAACCCAATTTGGTGAATTTGGGCAAATATGGATAAAACTACTCGATGAAGCTATCCGTGCAACTCACTCATTGAAATCATCCAACTTCACATTATTTTATTTGAATTGTAAGCACTGCCTCTTCAGCCTCTTATAATACTCTTGAAGAAGGCAGTGGTTGTAACTGACAGTGGCTCTTAGTCACGTACAATTGGTTTAATTTTATTTTACACCACTATTTTCGGTTGAAGTAGGTGTTCGGATATTGTGTTGCTAGTGTACTAGGTGTTCGGTGGATCACGAATCATCAACTCACCCAAATGAGTTAAATTATTGAGTCAACTCATGGAGCGGTGTTTAAATATTTTTCAGCTGTTCCATGAGTTTCTGGCTAAGAATAAGTCCCCTACTCTTTTTCTAAGTTTTCGAATATCCTGTAAAAAGCGGGAATCTGTAAAACATTACGTCTAAGACATTAAAATTTAACATTTTCAGTTCTGCTATGAGATATGCCACTCGACCTGAATGTCCTAATCATTTATTGGCACAAAGAAGACTTGCATATTTATTACACGCAGCTAGTTTGTTAACAACCCTACAAGTGTGATATCATCATCATCATCATCATCATCGCCCCCAACGCTCCTCTCGGGAGCACAGGGCAGAAACCAGCCTCCACCATTCAGAGCGTCTCTGTGCCAATTGCGTCACCTCTTTCCACGACATTCCTTGCGCTCTGATATCGTTGTCATAGGAACGGTGTATTGTGAAAGAGGGACGCCCGGGCCGACGGAACCCCTGCGGACGGAAGAACAGTGCTCTTTTTGGCCAACTATCATTAGGCATTCTCAAAACATGTCCCAGCCAGGACCATCGTCTCTCCTGTATTACGGAGATTACAGGTCTCTGCTGGGTGCGCCGGCGCACAGCATCATTTGTAACATGTTCATACCATTTGACAAGTGTGATATACCGTGATGTTACATGTAGAACAGAGCTATTTTCTTAGAAAATTTCGGTAAATTATAGTCGATGCTGTTGTCAAGACATCGATAAAGTTTGCATTCTTAGTCTTGCGTGAGAATGTCTATGTCTAAAATTACTTGTATGCCGAACTATCTTCAATCTACTGGCCTTTGTCCAACATTATTTTCTATTGCATTATGCTAGGATCAATGCATTCATTCATACCAACCAAATGTAACCATAATAAAGTACAATGTATGAAGCACATTGTGCTTTATTAACTCTTTTAAATTAATACCAACAGTAAACCAAAATATTTCAATTTATTTTGTTTCATTGAAGAGAGACCCACCTCACACCCGGATATTTCAGGAGTCATAGACTCCGATTAATCCCTCAAATTCAAACTAAAATTGTCCTTATTGGCAGATTTGAAGGACCGACAGGCTTAAACCGCCTTCGTGGAAATCTTTTATTTAGCACACTTTTTTAATACCCCTTTGGAAATTATATTAATTTTATTAAATATAAAGTAAATAAAGACAAAAAAACAGGACGAGAATAACACAAGTAATAAAACATAAATAACATCGAGTAAGTAATTGATAGGTATATACAAATTGGTGAATAACAGAAGGTCGAGGTTTATTTATTTTGTTTCAAAATAAAAGTTCAAAATAGACCATAACTGCCTACATATTATTATTAATATTAGATATTTATCCATCCCCTCATGCTGCGACGCATCCCTAGTACTTGTAGATTAGGCAGAGAGGACGGAACACCAATTTGATTTATTCTTATGCACTAGTTTTGCTTCTTCCACATTTGTGCAATTTTAAATCCATGCACGCCGACTCATCTTGCTCAACAAACGGCCTTCTTTAAGAATTTGATATATTATTGATTTTCTTGTTGGTACTTCAGTTGTTTAACTATTTAATTTCAACTAGGTATGCACTTGGCCTTCTTCTTTTATCAACATTTTTTTATGTCTTGTGTTTTGAAAGCAGGATCCGTAAGTCTGTCTTTATTATCCAGGCATTTCTTACAAGTCGGCTAACCCGGTGGACTAACTGCATGCAGTGAACTTACAATTTTACAAATCATCCAGTTTGTTAAACTAATCAATCAATCGTTCTCTTTATTGGTAAATTTGGAAAATATTTCTTAACAAAACAAGAAGATAGTGAAATATTTCTGGCGACGGGGGTGGAAATTAAATTGTGCGTGGAGGCAAAAAACCACTAACTTGTGTAAACTGAGACCTGAGAAAAGGTCTTCACTCTTGAAAAATCGATAAAAAATGTCTAATTCAGGATACCTGTACCTATCTGAAAACCTGCAGGTGGGAGCAGAATTTTAAATGTTGAAAAAAAGGTCCTTCTTTTCTTTGTAAAAAAATGCTTACCTTATTTTTGTGCCGTAAGAAAGACGTTTAGAATATACAGAATATTCTTCATCTGTCTATCTTTAGCATCATAAAATTTCCCACACGCAATGAATATACAGGTTATCCTTTCCATGCAATAGACAGAATTGCAATTTTACAAATTACGATGGCTATCCCGGAGACACACATATAATAGGGTCACCGATCTTTTTAACCATTGGTAGGTATAGTAACTATTATGTCGATAAATGTTATCTATGGAAATACCAATAATTATGTTTTAGTTAATTAAATTTTTTATATGTACGTTTATAAAATGTCGTATTTTTATCAACATTTCACGTAGGCATATTATTAATTAGTTTAATTATTTATAATATATTTATTTCATCATCTTACAGTAGACTCATATTAAGGCCTTCGTAAACGAACAAATGCGTTTGTCAATTTTTACATAATTCAATAAAAAATAGCTGAAGATCCATTGGTCGGAGCATGTCGAAAACGAAGAGTAGGAGAAAGTAGGCAACTCCTTAAAAAAATCAACCATAACGAGCAAATCGGATTGACCACAAAATCAGGCACCCTGGTCTGCTTGAAGACAAGACTCGATGCGGACCAATCCAATGGATTGTTACCAAACTCGTTGCAGACCAATCTAATGGATTGTAATCCAAACTCTTTGCAGACCAATTTAATAGATTGTCTGTCACCCATTATATAAATGACAAATAAAATCGCGATTATTCAAATCATTCAAGGCCAGTTAGGTTTTAAGTTTTTGCTGGAAGTGTAACGTGTTAAGTGCAGATAAATTATTTATTATTGTGTTTTAAAAATAGTTTTGTCTGCTGACTTATTTTGAGGATCAGTAGGTATACACAGGTGGAGTTTTGCAGTTTGAAGGTTAACGATGTACATTAATTTATGTGTCTACAGAACCGAAAAATGAATATGTTATACAAAATTTACGTGTCAATCAATTTTTTTGGAAATACCTGCATCAATTACATACTTACATAAGAGTGAGTCATACACGGCGTACAAACCGTGTCATACAAGGCATACAGTACAAACTGTCATGGACTACCGATTATTATCTACGGTAATTTATCAAAACTTAAAATTTGAGTCCACTTTGTCTAGAATAGACTCCCGCTTTTTTCTAATATTTTTCGGGTATCCTGTGAAAGGCGGGTATTCGTAAAACATTACGTTTAAGACATTTACGACTTTCAATTCAGCAATGAGGCATACCACCCATCCTGAATGTCTTAATATTTTATTTACACGCAGAAAAGACAACTTGTAGTTTATTACATGCAGTTAGTTCGCTGGCTGTAAAATGACGTAATGGTATGAATTAATAAAAGTGCATTAATTTGTCAAACATGTCTTTTTAATTGACATGTGTAAGAAGATTGTCAATTAATTTATCAATCACGATAATTTAGATTGCTTGATCGTTCGTAGAGATCTTTACAAACCGTATTGTTGTTGACAAGAATGTTGATAAACAAACCTAGTAGCTCAAAGTCTGGAGTTCAGCTGCTCAGACGATATTCATTAATAATTGTTATTTGTTGTTTACACTGAAAAGTGTTTGAGTACATGACTATTTTCACGTTTCTTTTGTTTTTCGGTTATGTTGTTTCCGATCTTGTTGTGTTTTTGTTTACCTACTTAACTAGGATAGGCCGATAACCCTCTCTTTTGAAATACTAGGCCTTGATATGTTATTTTATGACTTATTCTTATTCTTCATAATAAGCGTACCATTAAACGGTTTCTGCGCGAGGTAGCCAGTGGGAATCGATTAGTCAATAGTCAGAGTGATTCTCACTTATTTCGGAATGCATGTGATGAGAATGACCTAAAGATGGTAAAAATGACTAAGCGATATACGTCGCTATATACTGGAGTGGCAAGGTCAAGTCTGGACCCGGAGAGTAAAGTAAGTAAATCAGTTGTCAGATGCTAGAGTCTTGTACATTCAATCGAGAAATCTTGGGTTCAGATTCTTCCGTTATCGACCTTAATGTGAAGGTATTTAAGAGTTTTTTGAGTTTCTTAGACTCATAATTTTTGAAAACTCAACTTGACGTGTTTTTTACAAGAAATGCAACGAATAGTAAATTTGCCGAATACCGAATATTATGCAAGATCATGTGCCGAATAGGTAACCGAATATTCGGCAAAACAATAGTGAGAGCGTGCGGTACTCCCGACCGCACATCTTCGTGTAGGTACATCATAGACATAATTTTTAAATTTTTGTGTTCCAACATTAATTTATAACAAAAATAATACAGTATTATATTGTTTCACTCCATATCAAACTAAATTAATTAATTAGATATTTGAGGATTAATAATTATGCATCTGCAGCTGACAATGAAATAGCTACAAGCTATTAGTTCCTTCCAGATTTACATTTAAACTAATCGGCAGAATGCCGAATAGTTGCCTAATATTCGTTGCATCTCTAGACTTTCTACAGCTCGAAAATTTGTGTAGGTTCAGTATAATTGCAAGTATCGCTATTTTTTACGACGACTAATAAATTATAACATGTGATAATATGGCTACACAATTAATTACCTTCATTAATGCTTCTTTTAGTATGTGATGGCACAGCGATATTAATTGTTTGTTCTCAAGCCAGTAAGCCTTCCCATTCCGTATGACACATAGCATGGACTTACCCAACATTTTTTCTAGGGAAGGGGGAATTTGAAGCGTAGCAATTTTTTTCCAACAATATCAAACTTAACTACTACAAAAATCTTCTTCTTCTTCTTCTTTTGCTTCAGTTAGGACTATGTCCTGTGGTTCTCGGAGCCTGCTCCTGGGAGGTGGATGTCCAACTGTCCCTCCAGCGTTTAGGTGGTCTTCCTGGGGGTCTGTTTTCTGTCATGTGTTCATCTGCTGCAATTCTGACCACTCGATCTGAGCTCGCCCTCCCCACATGATCTCTCCAGAAACGTCTTCTCGTTCTGCCCCATCGCACAACATCTTCGACATTACAGATTCTTCTAATTTCTGAATTTCTTATTCTGTCACGAAGAGTTACACCTGCGATGGGTCGTAGAGTTTTCATTTCGGTGGTTCTAAGAAGGCTTTTTGTTCTGGTGGTGTCAGCTCTTGATTCTATGCCGTATGTCATGATCGGTCTTATACAGGTCTTATAGATCCTTACTTTGCTCTCTCTTAGCATGTCATTGTTTCTCCATACAGCACTCTTCAAGCACCCAGCTACAAAAATCAATAACATATTATGTTATTGATTTTTGTATTCATACAGCATTGAATAACATACAACCTACATACCAGCTGTCAAGTAGCTAGCGAAGTATTTTGCTTATTTTCTTCTACAAAAGCGAGCTAAATCAGCAGTGATTGTCATCATAATAAACACCGTAAATTGTTCAACGACAGACATTGAAGATAGCGCGCTAAATTTGGTGAGTGCTAGTTAATCACATAAATAAATAAATCAGCACACAAATTTCGATATTGCAATAAGGGCGATATTAGCCTGTATTTGCAATCGTATGCAGAGCATTGGCGGACGAACATCCAATCCGATTAATTTTCAACATATTACACTATAACCAATCAGCACCGAAGACGTTGAATACAGCAAGTCACACAAACAGGGTTGTCACTGAGTCTTAATTTGCTAAAAAAAAAAAAATCTTTTAATTTTTCTTGAAGAAGAATATACATATATTTGTATTGCTGTTTTTAACAATGATGGAGGCACAGGAAATCATCGCAATGGTCAGGAAGGCCGCAACCGCATTGTCTCAATTAGTTACCGACAATAGTAAATTTACAAGGGATCACATTGCAAAAATTAACCCTATTTCGATCGATTTTATGGCAGCAATGAGTATCGCAACTGCAAAAATTGCCAGCCAAGATACAGAAATAAAACTCCTTAAGGAGAAGATCACCAAGATTGAAAGTGCAACGCCCCCAAACAAAGAAGCAGATGTATGTGATACGCTAACTGAATTGTCTGAAAGAAACACACGCTCAAAAAACATAATCTTGTTCAATGTACCTGAAGTGGACTCGAACCTCGTACCGCGTGATCAGATATCCGAAGATTTGAATCAGACCTCTGAATTGATTCAAAGTGTAGAAAACTTAAGTGACATACGGATTTCAAAGATACACAGACTGGGAGCGAGACAGAAGGATGGAATAAGACCTTTAAGGATGACATTGAACGATGTCGATGATGCAAGAGCGATCTTTTTTAATAGATTTAGGTTTCCCAAGCATATTAAAGTAAAGCAGGATCTCACTGATATGCAGAGATCACAACTAAAATCTTTATGGAATGAACTAGAAACTAGGAGGAATAATGGTGAAAACAATATTACTATAAAATACTTCAATGGTTCACCGAGAATTGTAAATTTTGTAAAAAAAAACTGATAAGCAAGATAACTATATATTCACAAAACGTAAGAGGCATTAGAACCAAATTATCTTTACTACGTCAAAACATTCCAACATTGAATTATTGTGTATACATATTTACGGAAACATGGTTGGATGATACAATAAAAGACTCGGAGTTGGGATTCGCATCATACAATGTATATAGAAACGACCGAAGCCAACATACAAGTAGCAAGAAGAGGGGAGGAGGAGTGCTTATAGCGGTCAAAAATAATTACTCTTCAATACCAATAAAGGTAAAAAATAAAAGTGTGGAACAAGTATTCGTTATGTTAAATATAAACCATGAAAAAATAATAATCGGTAATGTTTATATTCCGCCCTCTTCTGTAGCAGATACATACAAATCGTACTGTGAGGAAATAGAAGAAATTCAGCGCAAATATCCTCAAGCTAAACTTCTGCTATTTGGAGATTTCAATTTGCCTGGAATATCATGGACGTCAGAAGGAGGTACGCTTTCGATCAACGGAGAAAATCACGAAGGCTCTAAGGAGGTACTAGAAACAGTAAACTTTATGGGGCTTACTCAGTGCAACTATATACTAAACGCTAAAAATCGAATACTAGATCTGGTTCTTACAAACAATAATACAGTTCTTGTCGAACATGCAAGCGAGGAAATCGTATCAGCTGACACTCATCATCCACCCTTACTAGTGAAAATGGATCTGATAACCGGGAAACCAAAGGAAAAATCTTCCACATCATACAACTTCAATAAAGGAGATTATATAGGCGCAATAGAATACCTCTTCGCAAATGATTGGTCTTTTCTGCAACATGAAGACATCGAGTATGTAATGGCTGTCTTATACGGTATCATGTATGAAACCATTAATAAATTCATACCCTTTGAAGAATACAGAACAAGCTCATATCCCAAATGGTGTTCATCGGAGTTGAAGACATTAATTATCGAGAAGAAGTTAGCACACAGAAATTTTAAAGAAACCAATAATTTAAAATACTATAGGATTTTTACCGATCTTCGATCCAAATGTAAGAAGTTGAAAGCGGATTGCTACTCCAACTACATAAAGGAAGTGGAAAATATAACAAATGATGTAAAATCTCTGTGGAAATTCAAAAACTCTCTAACCAAAGACTCTAATAACTGTCCTCTACAGATGTTTCTTGAGCGTCAGCAGGTAAGTGAGCCTCAGGATATTGTTAACAAATTTGCTGAATTTTTTAGTAGTGTGTTTGAACAGGATGATCGTGGTGGTGATAACTTGTTCACTGGTAGTGTTAGATCGATAAATTTACCGCAGTGTCAGATATATGCCGACAGAGTACGCCTTAAATTATCTCAGCTTGATACCAGAAAATCCTCTGGTCCTGATGAAATACCTCCCATTTTCTTAAAAAGGTGTGCAGAAGCTTTAATTGTTCCTTTAACTATAATTTTTAATAAATCCATTGAATCCGGTCACTACCCCTCAACTTGGAAGATGGGAAATATTTCACCAATATTTAAGAAAGGTGATAATGCAAACATAGCAAATTATAGGCCAATATGCTTACAATCAGCTATGGCTAAAATATTTGAATCCCTCGTCCTTGAACAAATTTTACCATATATATCACCGATCATTGAACATCCACAACATGGATTCATGCCTGGCAGATCAACCCTTACGAATTTGACGATCTATGAACATCACATTATTGAGAGCCTCTCCCAGGGTTTTCAGGTGGACAGCGTCTATACTGATTATAGTAAAGCGTTCGACAAAGTATCACACAGGATTCTATTGAATAAATTATCAGCATTAGGTATAAAGGGTTCTCTACTTGATTGGTTCAGGAGTTATCTGGGAGGTAGAACATTGCGTGTGAGGTTGAACAATGCGATTTCGGAAAGTTTTAGCGTCACAAGCGGAATTCCACAGGGTAGCCATCTTGCACCGTTGCTCTTCCTGATATTTATAAATGACTTGACGTATGAACTGTTTGATGTAAATTTCCTATTATTTGCGGATGATTTAAAGATTTATAAAAGAATAGAGAGTATTGAGGACTGCAAAGTGTTGCAGGATAATCTTAATAAATTAAATAACTGGTGCATAAAAAATGATCTGCCGTTGAATGTCAGTAAATGTCAATATATTCGTTTTGCCAGAGTAAAAAACACTATTCAATATGATTATCATATAAATAAAGACAGGCTTCAATTGGTTAGGGAAATACGTGATTTGGGAGTTACCTTTGATGATAAAATGACATTTGCAAACCATATATCTGATTTAACAAGTAAATCATTAAGAATGCTGGGCTTTGTGCTACGTACAGTAAACGAATTTCAAAATATTGATGCGATTACGCTTCTCTATAAGTCCCTCGTACGAAGTCATCTAGAGTACAACTCCCCAGTATGGTCACCAAGTTATAACGTACATATAAACACCTTAGAACGTGTACAGCATAAATTTCTTAGGTATATAAACTACAAACTGCGTATTCCTAGGGAGAATTTGGATTATAATTACTTGCAATCTATGCTGAAACTAGAGAGTCTTGCAGATAGAAGAACAATAAATGATCTAATATTATTATATAAAATTGTAAATAATTTTTTTGACACCCCTAACTTATTACAATTTATTAACTTCCGTGTACCTGGGCGTAGTACAAGAAGTAAAGAATTATTCTACTGTGACAATTACACTACAAACTACGTCACTCATACAGTGATACCCCGTCTGCATGGATTGGGAAACCAATACCTTGATAATATTGACATATTTAACGTTGGGATAAACACATTTAAGTTACATTTAAAGAGATTATTTGCTCCCCAGAATCCTTCATAGACATTTTTTTTCCTCTTTAAATTTGTGGAGATCCTGATTCCTGATCATGTTGCCCATTCTTTTTATTCCGCTATTTTATTGTTTTGATTTGTTTTATTCAATCTTATATCAGATATGTAATGTTGCACGATGTAAATTATGTATTCTGAGTATTTAATCAGTGTACATAGTGGTAAAAAATGTTAACCCAGTTTGTTACCTACTGTGAACGATTATGTTGTTTTAATCATTGTGAATAATAATGATTGTTTATTTTTATTGTTTGTTATTTATTGTGTTCTTATTTTTATTATAATATTCCTTTGGTTTTTATATTGTGCTGGTAAATTCAAATATTTAATTAATGTACATAAGTAGTGAAAATCTATTCAATTTATATATATACTTACTATTTTTTAATATTTTATCATTGTTTTTATATATACATAGGTATATGTTTCTTTTGTTGTATTCAGATATTTTAAGTGTCTTTTTATAATCTGTTAATGTTTGTATGTTGTATTGAATTGAGACCTATCATGTAAAAGGCTTTTGCCGTTTATTGTTTTAATAAATAAATAAATAAATAAATAACTAAATACATAATATATTTTTTTCTTAACATAATTAGGTACATACATGTGTTCTAAAAAACAATAAAAAATGGAATTCATTGCCTCTCTTGATTTTTATCTGTTCTGAGGCAGTATAAGGACTTTGGAATATTTCACGATTTCCACGTTTTTGATAAATAATATTTTAGGACCACATATTTTTCGTCTTGACTGCTGCTAACATGAGTGGATCTTTTTTTAGATCCCAATTGTCACAATTATTTGTTAATTTATAATTGAATCGCTTAGCACCAGAAGTCAGGCATTGTTCTGTGCTACAGGATCATCGTCCAACTATAGTTATTACTCAGCAATGAATCGACTCCATGTAATATGCAGGGAATAGTTACTGTGTTAAAGTTGATATAATTATCTATAACGATTCAAAGTAGGTACTAAGTACACAGTGAAGTGTACTGTGAGTGGGTTTGTTCGAAGGAACGTACTTTCCATTGAGAATCCTCTGTAGTTTCTGTTATCATGCTTTTGTTTTCATTGTATCTTATATGTTGATTGTGTTTGTTTCAAGCGTGTTTTTTTAAAATGTTATTGTACTGTAAAGGCTATTTGAAAAGGCCGTATGTTATGTTAATAAATAAATATATTTTGCTTAAGGGGACAGCTATCTTTATCTGCCCCCCCTCCCCCTCCCTTGAGTACGCCCGTCACACATAATGTAATTAATTATATTATAAATAATAGAGTTTATTATTCTTATGAGTTGTTTACGATATGTTATCGCGGTCATTGTTATTAACGGCCATGGCAGGGTGATTTTTAGTTCATAATAATACAATAACTAGACATTTTTATAAGATGCGCCGTTATGTGGAAAAACATTCAAGAATCATAACACCTCCTGAACAATAGGGTTTTTAACCCTGCCCTGGAGACCTCCACACTCTCCGGAGCTCGCAAATCATAGGGAATTTTGTTCCACAGCAACGGACCAGTTTTCACTCAAAGAAAAGGAGTAGGTATATTGTATAAAATTAAAATAAATAACTTTCATCTTGTGATTTTGATTTTTATCGATATTATATAATTATTTTTTTATATTTTATTATCAATATACGTTATACGTGATTAAGGATTTTAACTATTTTCTGGACCACACTTCCTTCATTCATCATTCAGTCATAATTACTAATGATAATAAAAATCTTAATGCACAAATAATCAACATAAAAAAATAGTCAATTTAAACTAGACAAATAAATTTTGTGCAATGGGCGAGTTTATCGCATAAGCGCGATATCTTCCAACTAACCCATCATTCTTTCACTAATACCATCACAACATTTCCCACAAAAGGACCTCACATAATTTATAAAAAATACGATTTCTAATTTCCCCATCCTCACATTTTGGTACACATTTTATTTCTAGTAACAAAAACAAAAATACAACAAGATGGGGTATTGTGTATCAAGTTCACGGACAGAGGAGCCTTTCTTACAGTTGAATTTGAGACAGTTTTTAACTTTTGCGGCGAATTTGAACGACATTTGATTTTTTTTAGGAAAGATGGACGCTTATTCATTCCGAAGATAAGACGTCAATGATACAATTTTAGAATCACGGTATGGTTAGTCACGTGACTGGAAAAGTATATTATTCCGCGCCACGGCCGGCGTCGCGACGTTCATCGATTTGTAATTACTTCAATTACCTCATAATTAATTAAGTAGCAATTACTTAGTGCTTATTTATGGAATCATTGTTTGCCTGGTAATAATGTATGATCTGATAGGGAATTAATTTTGCTAAACGCGTATTGATTAAATATAATTACTATTAGTCTTAATTTGTATTAATTTGGGGTAGCCAGCGGTTCAGTGGCATGTGATAATAAACATGCAAGCCGTCCTCACATTTTTTACGAACTTATAAAAAAGAATGGGAGATATTTTTTACACGAGACTTGTCTCTATAAAGAGGATGTCTAGATTTAAATTTTTATAAAATAGTCTATATTTATTATCTGTATTGTTTGTTGTGTTCAATAAAATTATCAAATTATCTATTCTTTTCTGGGTCATAATGGTTAGATTTGGACAGAATTTGTAAGTTGTCTTTGTATTTTAGATACTTACATAATATCATTGAAAAGAGACTCACCTCACACCCGGATATCTCAAGAGTCGTTAACTTCTACTTGTCCGCAAATTCCAGACTTGTATATATCAGTAGAGTCATGGACCAGAATAGGTATCCCACTCTTTTCTGTAAGTTTTCGTGTATTCTGTAAAAGCCAAGCGTTTGTAAACGATTGCTCGTAAGATCCTCAATGTAGTGATGAGGAATGCCATCCATCCTGAATCTCTTGTACCTTTAAAGATACGAAGAGGACAAATTGTAAGTTCATTGAATCCAATTAGTCCATTGGTTACTTACTCCACTTGTGGGAAGTACTGTGATAGGATAGATTTGATACCTACTCTTTTTTGCCCCCCCCCCTTCTACAAATCATAGATATTTAGTGTCATAGTATAGTCGATATTTAGGTATAATAGTAGGTATTGAATCGTAGGAGAAAAAGCATCAAAGTTGCCCCCCCCCCCTAGAAGTGAGACCTTCCATTGAGTTTCATTAGTTTGATAGTTCTATTCTAATACATAATTTAATGTATCATTTTCTTTGTTACTATTGTATCAAATATTTGGCAGTCATGCTCTGAATCACACCAAGGAATGAAGTAATAATCAGAAAATCATTTTTACTTTGTAGTAATGTAGTCGTTGACTATATTACTACATATATAACCTTGTATATACATATAAAAGTATCGTTTTTGGGTACTCTACGCACAGTAGCCTTGAGAAAGGCTTTTTAGTTGGTCTTGAGAAAGACCGTTGGCTTCTGCCCGACGTTTCGTTTCGTACAGGATTCAACCTGACATCAGCTGGGGCGTAAAGGGGCGGTGGCAGGCTTCGGCGGCGCGGGTGTCTTGAAGGCAGCAGGCGTCGATGAGCAAGGACCTTATATATAATATATATAGATACAGAAAAGGTGCTTTGAGATGTGAATGCTTGAGGATAGATACATCCTGAGCACAGTATTGAAGAAGAAAATGTGTCTAAGGTACTTAAATATGATGGAAGCAAAAAACTGCCACCCATACTGAATTTTTTTTTTATTAATCGGCACGGTGGGACAATCTGCATGTTTATTACTTACAGTTAGTTCGCTGGATACCCCACTTCTGGAATATGCCGTTATGGTACAATAGTAGTAGTAGTTTTTTTATTGTTGAGAGATGTTTTTCTACTTATAATATTATTGTCAATCAAGAGAAAAAATCCTATATTACAAGAGAAATCTTGCTTCTTTCATTCTTTCAACATGCTCAAACCACTATCACACACATTGCATTGCCGATGAATTGTCTATCTATCTATACCCTCACACCGTGTCCCAAGTGGGGTAAACAGAGAGAACGGAACCCCATTTTGGTCTATATTTACATACTTCTTTTGCTTCCTACACATTCAATCAGTTTCTCATACATGCACGACTATTTCACTTACTCAACACACGCTATTCTTGAGAATTTAATGCACATAATTCTTAGAAATCTGCACATTATTCACACTGCTTTCAGATATATTATAAACCCTCTCTGTCATCCTTTCATAGACCATTCGCTCCACATGTCGTCCGAACCTTCAGCAACTTATTTACAAGCATTTTGTCCAGAACATTGTATATACTGAGTATTTTTTTATATCAAATTGTTTTTTTATATAATGTATTAAATGCAGATAACAACATATATCCTGGAGAGCCATATCATAATATTATATTGGGTGATAGTGAGTTGTTTGTGTGGTATTAAGGGGAATATGATAGTATAACGACGACGACACACCTCCCTGTTGTTAAGCAAAGACAGTTTGACATCACCACTTGACCAATGACATTATGACAATGTTACATTTAATAAATTATTTATTCTATTCAAACATGTGTCGTTGCTGTGTGTATATTTAGTATATGTTATTAGTTTTTTGAATCTGCAGTCATACAGGAAACAATCTGTCGATATCAAGTCCTGGAATAGAAGAGATCTCCGGCTCTTTTCTGTTAATTTTTTAATGTACCTACCTATTGTAAAATGCAGGTATTTTATTTTATTATCTTCAATACAGGGATGAGGTATGCTACCAATCTTTATTGGAACAGGGAAGGCAACTTGCATGTTAAATAGACTTTAAGTTAGATCGCTAGCTACCCCATCTGTTGGAATCACCATAATGGTTTAAATGAATGAATATAAATGAAACTTAAACTATTAAATATTATTATATCACTTACAGGACACTTGTTAATATTTATTTTAAATTTTCAAAAGTCATCAATTGATATGAAATATGTATAATGTGCATAACATAGCACTCATGTTGCTACCACCAAAGTCTACCAACTAAGAAACAATAGTATCTAGAAGCAATAGAAGTAAAAGAACGTTAATCAAGTAGTTTGATAAATTCAAAGATTTTTTTTGTATTTCTGCATGTAATAATTTTAATTTTAATAAGTTAAATCTTAAGATATGTTACAACCACTGCATGTAAAAAAGACATTAGCTATATTCTTGTTTAATTAGTTTGCGGGATCTTTATTTATTTATCATACATTTGGGAGATCGCTCAGCTAGCGGCTGTTATGGAGGACATTTTTAAGATGATGATAATAATAATAACAACATTTTTGATATTAACAAAACACTGTTTACTTTTTACTGTTGATTTTATCACTCGAGCGCTTTTGTCAAGTTAGCTTGACATTTTCAAGAGAACCGACGAAACTAACTCGACGAAAGTGCTCGAGTAATAAAATCAATATTGAAAATTAAACAGTGATTTTTTAATATCAAAATGTTAAAAATGTCTTTTCACAAAACTCTAGATCATTTTTATAATAATAATTTAGGACGTCAGCTTTTGTCATGTTAATAACAATCATATACCAATAAAAAAGACCAATTTCAACTTGAAACTCATGGCTTTATTCAAACTTAACTTTCGTAGCCGGGTTTACAAACTAGTAATATCATAATATAAACATGTTATTGAGTATCCAGAGAACAATATAATAATATATGATGTACATAAATATTTGTATTCTACTAAATATTGTGTTAATTTCATTTCTTTATCGTTTATATATATATATAGTGGCCTGCCTGACGCAACAGCAAACAACTCTAATTATTATCTTATGTACACATTATTTACTTTCAATATTATTTAGTGCGATATTGTATCTAATAATAAAAAAGTCCAAATATTGTTTTTATTGCTCTGTTTTGTAGCTCTTCACGTAATAATGTACACAGTAACAGAGTTTGTATTCGTACTCACTATAAGTCTGTGTACTTGTTTACAAGTGATTCGTGATTTCGATATAACTGCTAATCAAATTGTTTGCTGCAAGTGGTGAAAGTTTTTTTATGCAGGTTTTATCAATTCTCATATTTGTGATTGTTTTAAATATTTATTTATTTATTATTTGTTTAACTTATAATCATGATATTGAATGTGTAATGCATTAATGTATTTTTTATTTGTGTTATTCTTTACTCATGGATCAAATTCTCAAGGACGGCCACGTGTTGAGTAAGAGAAACCAATGTGAGTGTATGAGAAACTGTATGAATGTGGAGGAAGCAAAGGAAGTGTGTAAAGATAGATCTGTTTGGGGTTCTGTTCTCTCTGCCTACCCCACTTGGGACACGGCATGAGGGTATAGTATAGTATTCTTTACTGTACATTGATTATTATATCAATCACCGCACAGTAACAGAAAAAAATATTATTAATTATATAATTCAATATACAAAGGGCAAGTTTATCTCTGTATTGTTATATCTTCCAACTAACCTGATAATTTTTATCGTAAAATTTCTTTTGAAAGTCTCGTTTAGAGAGGAAACAAGCATATTCTGTTCAAAGACGTTTTGTGCTTATTGAATAAAGTCTCCTTAAAAATCATCATCATCACCCTCAACGCTCCTCTCGGGAGCATATGGCAGAAACCAGCCTCCTCCATTCAGAGCGTCTCTGCCCCAATTGCGTCACCTCTTTCCACGACATTCCTTGCGCTCTGATGTCGTTGTCATAGGAACGGTATATTGTGAAAGAGGGACGCCCGGGCCGAAAAAATATCTGCTAGAAAATAAAACACATACTATGTAGATCATTGATCAGTTTTTGTAAAAAGAAATTTTTAAGTTTGCCTGAAGATGAAAGCGGAATCACTTGAAAGGTATCTTCCAAATATCGCTATGATGTGAAAATTTCCGCTCTGAGGAGCATTCTGGAATCTATGGCCACATACACCAATTTTTTTTTGCACAAAACGGGAAAGGGAAGTAATAGGAATACGCCCTCTTCCCTGTGTAACTTCATTACTTGAAGAGGAAATTAGACTATAAAGAAAATAAGTGAAATTTAATTGCATTTCAATTTTAATAAGTACTGACGCTTGATAACATTCGCAATACTTTTTATGTTGCCGAAAAGTCTTACAGTAAAATGATATTATTTTTAGTTGTAATAGATTAGTAACAACAATATGTATGTTATATTATGTTGTGGTTGTAAATAGATTAACATGTGTTTGGAGGTGTATGTGTGTCTATCATGTGACTATGTTATAAACTATTAAATTGACGTTTTAAATTGTTTAAATATACAAGGCAAATAATACTAATATGTTACACATACTTTTTGTTGTTGCGTTGAAACTGTTAAAGAGTTTTTTACACAGAAAACTGAATGAAATGTTTTTCCACACCTATTTTCTATCATTATTGTTTGATAATTCTATAATAACAATTTCTATATTCACTTATACTTACATGTTTCAAATTAGTTGGTAGTTTATTACTTCTGTTTTTTTACATTGTTTTCTTTATCTATATGCATATTTCAGTTGTTTGTTTTGTTTTATTGTATTGTATGTAAAGGCTGGTGCAGTCGTTTATTGTATGAAATAAATAAATAAATAAATATTACCCTGGATGTGGATGGCCTTTAAGAATATAATAGAATATAATGATGAACGTAATAATTACTTTTTAATTATATATTACTTTTACATGTTAAACATATAACAAAAAAGAAAACAATTTGACAGACAAAATAAAAACAAAATGTGAATTAATAGCTGCAGGTACAACTCTATAAAAATAAACAGTAAGATGTAAAATAAAATTAGTGGTAACGTATATATTATATTTTATATTGTGTCTTATTTATTTATACATTCTTATTTTAAATGCGTGTAAAGAACATTATTGTCATCCTTTCTTGCCATATAGGGGGTCTGGCTAACTATGTTGACCGTGCCTTCTGTGTGGCTGGTCTGTTGCTGTGGAATAAAATTCCCTATGATTTGTGGACTCTAGAGAGTTTGGAGGTGTTCAAGGCGAGGTTAAGATCCCTATTGTTCAGGAGGTGTTATGATTCTTGAATGGGCCCTTGCGGTGGTTTTTCCACAAAACGGCGCATCTTAAAAAAGTTGTCTAGTTATTATTATTATTATAAACAAAAATATAATCGGGAAAGTTAGCACTCCTGACTGCTGGCTTTAAGATGTTAAAGTCTTATATGTGATGTATTGCAAATACTTGCCTTTTGTATCGTCGTTGCATATTCAACAAGGGGTATGTGAATGTATAAATCTTTTCACATTTCTAGAATAAACTGCATCATAACCATTTTATAAAGTGATTCTATGTATCAAATATTCAAATTCAATACTTAGAGAATAATATCACATGCCAATAAAAAGTCCAAACAGCAATTTTAATGCCCTAATAAACAGTTTTTAAAGAGTATGCATGCATAAATAAAAATGTTCGCACGTACCTCTTTTTGAATACTCAACGATGATAATATGACATTTGATCATTTAGGAACAAAATGCGAGATGTACTATTTTGGGGACTTTGCAGAAGTTAATTCTTAGACATTTCTATTTCTTAAGCATTTTCCTATCTACTTTTGGACATAGGTTTTTCCCAAGATCTTCCACAATTTTCTAACATGTAAATATTTAATATGAAAAATTATATACATACTTACAATAATAAATTTATCCTTGTTTCAGATAAAAAGAAAACTGCAAAATCGACTCATTACGGCGACAATAAGAAGATATTCAAGAATTTTTATACACATCCAACTAGTCACTATAAAATAAATAAATATAAACAATGGATTTGTTCAAATAATTAAATCTTTGGACAATACTAGTAACAGTGTGAAATTATTGTCTGATTATTTTTAACTTTATTTTTAGTATTTTTTATTTTGTTCTATTATCTTGTAGATAATAGTTATTTAATATATAATTAGCATTTAAAATGAAGATGCTGTGTGTTAGAGTGGCTCAGAAGAGTCTAATTCCACAATTTGCTTGCTGCTCATCTGCTTCAAGATGGAGATACTCGTCTTCCAAGGTAAATATTCATTCATATCTGTACATATTTATTTATTCTTTAAGCACATCATCATTAAATAACAGGTTAACAAAACAATGTGATCATCCACTTTCATTTTTTTTAATTGGCTGGAATAAATTGCGGACGCGATGCCTTTTGCTGTTTACGTAGTCCTAAAATATGTTTGTTCATAACGGTACACACATGCGCAAACAGGATTCATTGCCTTTGGTGTTATTGAACCGGTTATGTGGAATCACTTACCAGTGCCATTGAGAAATAGTCAGACTGCCACCAGCTTCATAAGCAAATTGAAAACTGAACTCTTCACTGGCGCCCTTAAGATGGTCTAGGGACTGTTAAACGGCGTCAAAATAAAATCATCCAGAATCATCATCAAAATGAAGTAAAAATACTGCATTAAGGGAATGTTTTAGATTCACTGGATACATACTAAAAACTTTGATATTAATACTTCTGAGTTTAAGCTGTGTATTTGTTTTTCTAGGCTGCGGGTTCAGGTGTAGAATACCGACCCATCCGCAGTGTGTTGGTGGCCAACAGAGGAGAGATTGCCATAAGAGTGTTTAGAGCCTGTACAGAATTGGGAATAAGATCTGTAGCCATTTACAGTGAACAGGATAAAATGCACATGCATAGGTAATAAACAATTAATTATTTTAATTAATGTTTTCTTAAGGATGCTTTATGGTAAATCCAAAGTAGGTACTGTTAGGAATTCTTCAGTTGGTCATAAAATGCATCTAAAAAAACAAGGGTTTCAGTCCATACTTTAGTATATTTAGCATAGTGTAGAAATCTTAGCAAAGGTCTACGATTTCAGTTATTAGAACGAAGCACAAAGTTGGATGAAATATAATTGTGCTTCCGAAACGAGGATTTGAATTTTGATAAAGAATAAAAACATGGCATAGGTTTTTTTCAAATTCTAATTTGATCTCACTTATCCACAGACAAAAGGCAGATGAATCATATTTAGTTGGCAAAGGACTCCCCCCTGTGGAAGCCTACCTCAGCATTCCAGAGATCATCAGAATAGCCAAGGAGAATGATGTGGATGCTGTACATCCTGGTTATGGATTCCTCTCTGAAAGGTTTGTTAGTCTACATCAGAAATCATATTTTGTCTTGTCAGCAATTAAAGTATAAATATTCACAATTGTAGATCTGACTTTGCCCAAGCCATTGAAGATGCTGGTCTTCGATTCATTGGCCCCTCCCCCAAGGTAGTGCAGCAGATGGGAGACAAGGTTGCTGCCAGACAGGCTGCTATTGGTGCCAGTAAGTACCATCATCATTAGATCACCTAATATCCTAAATTTATCAATAATCGTTATTAACATAATTTTTAATTTTACAGAGGTACCAATCGTCCCTGGAACAGACGGTCCAATTACATCAAAAGAAGAAGCTCTTGACTTCTGTAAGAAACATGGTCTTCCTGTTATCTTCAAAGCCGCATATGGAGGAGGTGGTAGGGGAATGAGGGTAGTGAGGGACATGAAAGACGTTGGGGAATCATTCCAAAGGGCTTCTTCAGAAGCCAAAGCTGCCTTCGGAGATGGATCTATGTTTATTGAAAAGTTCATTGAAAGACCAAGACATATAGAGGTGCAATTACTTGGTGAGTGTTAACTGAGTTGTTTCAACAGCATTTATTAGGTTGCATACCTGCTTGAACATTTCACTGTATTTTAAATGTTTAGGACTTTCTGAATATTTATGAAAAACATAAAAAATATCGTCTAATTAACCTGGATACACTATTTACTTTTTCTTATCGACACACCATACAAAATTTTTTTGCAGAAAATAATATACCTACCTACATATATATTTTTATAATTTTTCCAGGTGACAAGGCTGGCAATGTAGTTCACTTATACGAGAGAGACTGCTCCGTCCAGAGAAGGCATCAGAAAGTAGTTGAGATTGCCCCTGCACCTCACCTCGCCCCTGAGATCCGTGACCAGATGACGGACTGTGCTATTAGATTGGCGAAACATGTTGGATATTCCAATGCGGGAACCGTGGAATTCTTACTGGATGACAAAGGACAATTCTATTTCATTGAAGTTAATGCAAGGTTAGATTTGAATATTATTACTAAAGACATTGTGAAGCTAGTCTCTGCCCTGTCCTCCCCCCCCCCCCCCAATTGAAGGGTAATTTGAGTTTTTTTGAAAATATTTCAATGTTGCATATTTAAAATGGCATATGTAAATATATAAATGCTTTGACATTTCTAGAATTAACTGCTTTTTATGACATTAAAACTATTTTGAAAAGTGTTTCTTAGTATCAAGTATTAAAATCATGCCTAAATAAAAATGTTTATATATACGCCATTTTAAATATACAACGACAATTTATTATTTTGCGATTAAATTTCTTTATATCAAATGTGAGGGTAAAGCTGATTAACATTTTGTTATACATAAGATAATTTCGTACATGGTGTCGCAGAATAAAATATATCCTCAATTTCTTTAAATCTTTCTTTTAATTGGTTTTTGATAGCTTGGTTAATCATCTTTCACAATATATGGTTCTTATGACGAACGACATTGTCAGGAATGTCAGTGTTAAAAGAGGAAATTCGATTGGTGCTAAGATGTTCTAAACGAAGAGGGCCTGATTTCTACATTGTGCTTCTAAAAGGAGTGTCAAAAAATAATTGATTGATCGATGGCAATAACATTAGAATATTCTATATCAGAAAGGTTGATTAATTTATTTTATTTATTTCCAGATTGCAAGTAGAGCACACAGTTACTGAAGAGGTGACAGGTATAGATCTGGTACAGTCACAGATTCGTGTTGCCGAGGGTCTTACTCTGCCCGAGTTGGGGCTCACTCAGGATAAGATCCACACTCAGGGCTATGCCATACAGTGTCGTGTCACCACTGAGGATCCAGCCAATGCCTTCCAGCCCAGCACTGGAAGAATTGAAGTGTTCAGGTAATTGTTCAATGACAACTTTTCTTTACAATCCTACAAATATGTACTAAATATTGTTACGCACCAGCAGACATTAAGGGTTGTACTAAGTTGTAGGGATTCTCTAAAAATTTTCTGAAGTAGTAAAAGAAATTTACACAAAGTGTAAATTTGACTGTGTCCAGCTCCGACTGTTTGTAATGCTTTTGAAGTTTTAATACTGTTGTAATATTAATTATAGATCTGGAGAAGGTATGGGCATCCGTTTGGATTCTGCATCAGCATTCGCTGGAGCCATTATCACCCCATATTACGATTCCCTTCTTGTCAAGGTATGAATGCATTTGAAATATTTTGTTCCAGCCTAAGTATCATTCGTATTATGTATGGATTATTTCGCATGAAAATGAACTGTGAATTTGGTATATTTTATCTACGTCCGTCAAGGTTTTTCTTTTCAGAGTTTTTTTCTTTTTTATTTTAGGTTATTTCCCACGCATCAGATTTAGCAGCCTCCAGTGCCAAGATGAACAGAGCACTCAGAGAATTCAGAATTAGAGGAGTCAAAACCAACATTCCATTCTTGCTCAATGTACTTGAGAATCAGAAATTCCAAAGTGGTAAGTTTCATCGTTAACAATATTTATTATTTCTGTATGTCAAAGGGAAACTGCACTATGTTAAATTTTGACCAAAGTGACTTATGAACATAGTGCTGTTGTCTTCATTATGCTTCTTTTGGTGGAATGTCCACCTGTGTTCAAAACTCTTTATATTTTTTCTTGCTACTTACTAATTCTAACCATACCATCATGGCATATCCCACAAAAGGGGTAGCCAACAGAGCAGCTGTATGTAATAAACATGCTAGCTATCTAAGAAAAAAACTACATGCCATTTTAACTTAATATTGTTTACTGTTTTAAATAAAAATAAGAGTTGAAGTTAATAAAAATCACCCACAATAACTTTTAATACTAATTTTGCGTCAGGAAACATAAATGAAGATAGATCTAATTATGCTGAAAAAACTTTAAAAACTTACGTATTGTGATATAGTGTGTTTTCGCTCCGATACACAGATTTGTCACAAATGAATAGTAAAAACTGTCTTGTTATTATACATTCTATAAAACAACATAGCATCATTTTATAACTATTTGTTTTTCAGTTACATAAGAAATGTTTTTATAAATTGTTTATTTTCAGGATCTGTGGATACATACTTCATTGATGAACATCCCCAGTTATTCAAATTCAAGCTATCACAAAACAGAGCCCAGAAATTACTCAACTATTTAGGACAGGTATGCTTCAAGGAGTCTTCATTATTGAATAATTCTTTTGACATAATGTGTCGCCGAGTTTCGAAATCCGCTATAGCACATTCACATATGTGTGTTATAGTGGATTTCGAAACTCAGCAATTTATGACATTATTAACAAAATATTATGTTGACTGAAAATAGAAATTGAAGCTTTCAATTCAAACCTTTGAAATTTTAACTCTTTTTATATTGCCTTGCTAGCCTTTAACTCCTTAGATTTACAATGTTTCAGTGATATCTTTATATGTTTACTTTTGCAGGTTCTTGTCAATGGGCCGACCACGCCTCTTGCCACAAGCGTAAAGCCTTCTGACATTACCCCACACGTACCATCCGTTCCTCTTGGTAAATTATTGTTAACCCAATTCAGTGTTCTTTTTAAATTTCTCTTAATTTACACAACTACTTCATCTAGTTTTGTGTTAATCACCTCATCTGCTAAAATGAATGCTAATCTTTATACAAGTTTAAACACATCAAACAAAATGGCTGCTATAAATATTCTGTAAATAAATTGGTGGCTATGAATATTCTTTAATCAAAATGGCGGATATAAATATATTTGACCATTCATCCAATTTGACACTTCATTTAACGCCCTTCAGATGGATACTCCATTAAACGGTGCCGAATAAATCATCCAACATACATTTACGATTTTTCATTCAGATCTGGACATTCCTGGCTATATATAAAATTGGAGACTCATAATAAAATTAAGTTATTAACATAATATTATAACAGTACATATAAATTTTATGTGATTAGTTATCTTGACTGGTTGTCAATGAATACCACAATTGTAGGAATTTAGGGCAACATTTTTTATGTAGTACATCAGGTGACAATCCAGTGATTTCATAGTGGTATCAATTTAATAACATTATCTCATTAAATGATTTGTCAAATTATATGGACTCAGAATATAGTAGATTATTCATTATTTTGTCCATTCAATACGGCTCAAATTGTGACATACACTTGTATATAGATTGGCATTACTCAAACAAAACTACTAATAATTTTAGTTTTTGATGATAAATATTTTAGAAAGCACATTTGTAGATATGTTTGGGCAGAAAAAATCACTTAGATGTTTTATTGTTTGCTTGTATTATAAAAGCTACATATAATCAGCAGTAAATAGAATTTTTATGTCAATAAAAGTAACAACTATTTTATTTAACGCAGAAGCAATGTATTTAGTTTTTATTCACTTGTTGCTTTGTAGTCACACAGTTCTAGTAGCCCCTAGAACAGTGATTAGTAGCTTGAGACTACTAAATTTGAAACTTCTCTATCAGAGGTTTCAGTTGGAATCACTTTGTCAACTTTCTCACGCTAGCACATTTCATAATATTGTATTTACATCAGTGTATATATAGTTTCAAGCTTTTCATAAATAGTTTTCATTGAATAAGAAAGGGAATAGGTATAGGCATTTTTAATAATGTTTTTTACATGAAATATCTATTCAAGTTTGTAATTATTTTTTGCATATTCATGTAACTTCTCAATTAGCTTAGAAAAATGCTTTCCAAGAACAGTAAATTGACGTTGTTGTTGTTGAAAAACTTCTAGATATCTTTATTCTTCATCATCTCAAGTCTTAGAAGTTGTCATCGAACCACAATTATACATTTTTCACACATTTTTTTTTCTCAGAACATAATTGTATTGTTTGTTATTAGTTATTGCATTTTACAAATATTACGTATACAGTTTAAGAACCAATGTGTTTCTTATATTTAGTCAAAAAGTTAGACTTAGAAAGTATTTGTTATGCCTAACTTACACTTTGTGTGTGATTCTTAGAGTTTTTGAAAAAATCACAACTTTCTATTAGAAGACAAATATCATTAATTACAAAACGCTTGCAGTACAATGCTTTGAAACAAAATATGACTAATTTGTTAATTATTGACATACAAGATTTCTCAAAAATCTGTAGTTTTTCGTTTGTAGAATTTATTAGAATATTTTAGTGTATATTGCAAACTTATAATATTGATTGTAATGTACTTATATACATACAAAGTAGGTAATATTTAACTACATAGTGGTTAAAAGATCAAAATTTTCTCAGTGCATTATTAACATGAATTCTAATTTGTTTACTACTAGCATTCCTAGATTGAATTAACAACCGAATTAACGAGTTATAGTTTTCTGTGTTTTTATTTAATCACACTAATTATTTTTTAGCTTAATGTTTTATTATTTTTGATTAATTTTTTAATGTTTGCAAGCATTCATTATTAGACTTTCATCCTCCATTTAAAAAACTGTGTTTTATTAAAATGTAATATAGATGTTCGAGATTAACCACAAATGTGTTGTCTTAGATGTAAATAATATTCATCATTAATCGGTTGGACCATCCTTTCAACGGATTGACTCATAAATGTTAGTTTTTTTTTTGGTTTTTGGTTTTTCCAGATCTTTCCCCCGAAGCTTTGAGACGTCACGAACTGACGGGTGAGAATACAGGTAAATTTAATCCAAGACAATCAATTGGCGTATGAAACTTATTTAGGGATAATGAAATGAATAATTTTTAAACTCGTACTCACAATCACCGTACCTATAACTGCTGTACCATCTGTAGTGTTTGGCTAAATGTCACGTTATTCCAACTTAATCTCTAATTAAAATTATTCCTGGTAGTTAATAATCATTTTTTATAACGCTTTCCGACTGACATCAACAGATGCCATTTGAAAAATTCTTAAATATTACATAGATATTATGGTGCAAAATTTGTATCAATGAAAATTTTGAATTGTTTTGTTAAATTTTGTGAGTACGGGTAATACAGTTTAAGTTTTGTTTTGTGTCTAATAAACACAATATTATTTGTAATTTTTTGATGATTTTGTTTTTAAGTAGTACTGAAAATTTTGTGTTAATCCCCTGAGCGCATAGATCCCGTTTTGATTAGAAGTGCTTTAATAAACAATTTTAAAGTGATGTTAACATTTCAAGTGTGAACTGACTTTTACATATACATATTACGTTCCCGTTATTAAATTATCTTTGCAAAACAATCCCGAGTATAGATTACACAAAAAAAATGTTATAGCAATTTTAATTGTTAGTGCTACGAAGAAACACTTGTCTGAAATATTAGGGAAACTCCATGTATCTTCTTTGATAAATTGTGTGATTAGTAGAATGTTAAATGTAGTATATAAACATATTATTAAATGAAACCTATATTTAAAAAAATGTAACATGTACATGAATATTTATATTTACTTAATTCAAAACTACTGCTACTACTACTACTATCCCATCACGATATATATCTCACAAGTTGGGTAGCCAGCAGACCAACCGCATGCAATAAGCAAGCAAGCTGTTCTCTCCGTGCCAGAATTGTATTAATTTTATTAAAAACCTTTCTCATTTGAATATTAAAAAGGGTTTTTCCATCAGCGTGATTGTATAGAGTTAGGCGTCTAATAAAAAATATGTTTGTTATGATATCAACTTGTGCATAGGTAAATCAAATGTTTTTCAAGTCATTTTTGACAAATGGAATATTGTCTAATGTTGTCTAATGACATGCTAAAACATGTAGGTAATCTTGTTTTCAAATTTGTGCCTAAAAAGACAAATTTCGGTTTAATTCAAGCAGTAGTTTTACATAAATTATTTTTGTTTTATCAAAGGCAAGTCGTTTTGTGAAAGTCTACCACTAATGTCATAGAAAAACCATAGACAAGTTAGTGAAGCAGGTATAGAGAATGTATTGTTGTTTTATTTTCGTGTTTTATAATGCCTTATTGCATGTTTTTTTATATTTTGTGTTATAAAAATAAGTTTTTTAATAGTCAAAACACAAGTTAACAATTATTTTTTACAATAGTTTTTAGTTTTGATAGCCATTATGAAACAATCGAATTTAAATTTAGTTGTGTGCCGTAGAAGAAACATTAAGAGCTTTTAAGAAGTCTTCTATAAAACGCAAACATGAAGAAAATATAATAAGTGTGTTCAAACGAGAAACAAAGGAATATTGTTTCTGATCTTATCTATTCACATTAAAAAACAGTGGGTTTGTCGAAATCTTTAATATTTCATGATCTCTAAACATCTATCAAGAGTAAAAGTTGCCATACACAAAGCAGTTTATTTTTATTGTATTTCTGTAAGTATTTTTTTTAGTGTAGCAACATTTTATTTTTGTAACTGTATGCATTGATTGCTTTTAAAGAATGTTTTTTAATGCTTTTCAAACTTAGATGAACTTAGATAAGATGAGGCAAGGTGCACAATTTTTATATCATATTATTTTTTAAATATCTTGAAGATTCACAATGTCGACTTTATCATTTGTAATAGTAGTTACAGATCTCGTTTTAAATACACTTTGTTTTTACATTTTGTTTTTGAAATGCCGCATGAATGATTTGCAGTGAAATTTCACTTGCTTATTAGTATGTTTGAATATTTAAATTTAAAATTTAATGATCGTCCATGATGACAAAATTTTAATTAAATACGTATTTTCGTGTGGGGCACAGGTTTTTTATAACGAAAAGAACTTCAAATTTCAGGCATTTACTCCATAAATATTACCAATTTTTTTTAAGAAGAAGGTTGAATCCATAATATAAATTAAAAATTTTCATATGTGAAATAATTCTTCAGACAGCAATTATTAATCTCACCTGTTACATAAGCCACATATCTATTTGTGGACACTGTCTTTAATCAATATAATTGTATGATTGATAAATTAAACATGGATAATATATTGGTAGTAGTTATAAGTCTGCTCTTGGATTTTCAATTGAGAGGTTCCAGGATTGGATTCTCTCAAAACCAATTTACTCCACCATAACGACACACAAATATTTGCTGTAGAGGCTTAAGCACGTGGACTCATTGGAAAAAACATTTTTATGTTATTTTTGGCTTAATTTTTCAACGAGTTTTTTTATTCATCCAGCTGTGGCCCCTCCACGTGGCTACAAGCAGATTCTAGAGGAAGGCGGTCCGGAAGCCTTTGCCAAAGCTGTTAGGGCCAAGAAACATCTTCAGTTTATGGACACCACATTCAGAGATGCTCATCAATCTCTGTTGGCCACCAGGGTGCGCACTTATGACTTGTTGAAGATCGCTCCATACGTGGCACACAACTTCAGCAGCCTCTACTCATTGGAGAATTGGGGAGGGGCTACTTTTGATGTTGCCTTGAGGTAAATAAATAAATTGCAAATTACTTACTATATTAATTTTCTAGCTGCTTGAAATATCTTCTTGAAAATAATTTTTTATCATATATTGTTATATTATACCTATATTTATCACATGTTTGTGCAATTAGTTTACAACATTAGAACCCGTTATATCCAAATTTCTTGGAAGAAAGAACACAAAGTTTGCATCAAGTCACTTTGAATAGTAAGTTATTCACTGTATTGGTGCAGGCAGAAGTAGGTGAATTTCATATTGAATATATTCAACACACAAGTATTTTTTTTCACAAAATGATTTATTTGAGAAATATATCATTTGTCTTTATATGAAGTTGTCAATTTCAAAAGTGAAATGAATATTTCACATTCATAATAATTCTCAAGAGACAAAAGACAACTTTTTCAAATAAATAATTTTGTTGGAATTTTTGTTTGTTCACATTTTCAAATGCTAGAGACTGGTTTATTCTTTTTCCTTGAGGAACATCTAGGTTTATATTCTCTTATGATGAATGTGAAACATTATTTTAGATTCCTTCACGAGTGTCCATGGGAGCGTTTGGAAGACATGAGACGTGAGATCCCTAACATCCCATTCCAGATGCTCCTCAGGGGCGCCAATGCAGTCGGTTACACTAATTATCCCGATAATGTAGTCTACAAATTCTGCGAACTGGCTGTTAGTATTATTATTTGTTAAATATTTCATATTTGGGATTTATTTTAAAACATAACTTACTTATAAGAAATTTACGATTTTTAATTTTGATTAAAATGCCACCCATCCTGAATGTCTTATTTTTATTGACACTGAGAGGACAATCTGTATGATTTTTGATGCTTGTAAGAAACTTTTATCACAATGATCGAAAAAGTTTGAAATTTTGCCTGTCGCGGCATGTCCTACAAAACTAACTGCTTGTAATTATTTTTATTATTTTAAAAACGTCACCCTGCACTGAGACCATAACAGCTTTTGGCTAAGGCAATCTCAGCAAGAAAAAAGCAAAGACAGACTAAAAAAAGTAAGACAGAAAAAAAACACATAAGAGACATCATCAAAAAGAAACAACTGAATCAAAGGAGAGTCTCTATCCTGTATAAACATACTGTGTTTTAAATGAGTGGCTCAGAGCCAATGGTGCCTATCCAACAGTCGCAAAAATTTGCAGTTGGGCATAGCTGTCAGCAATGATTTAATCATATTATATTGTAAGCATTAATGACAGTACGCATCTCTGAAATAAGTAAATAACAGTGATAAATCAAGAAATATATGCACAACTACAAATTTTTGCGACTGTTGGATAGGCACCATTGGCTCTGAGCCACTCAAATTTACTTGGTAAAAAATAGGATTGGTGGCATAATATATTTCATCATTGCTGGATTGGAGACATTAAATGTTTTATGTGTGATATTTTACAAAGGCCTTTTACAGGATTTTAAAATCCATTATTTGAAATAAATAAGTATATAATGAATGCAGGTAAAATCTGGTATGGACGTGTTCAGAGTGTTTGATTCTCTCAACTACCTTCCCAACTTGATTCTGGGAATGGAAGCGGCTGGTAACGCAGGTGGTGTTGTGGAAGCAGCCATCTCTTATACGGGGGATGTGTCAGATCCTAAGAAGACTAAATATGACCTCAAGTATTATCTCAATATGGCTGATGAACTTGTGAAAGCAGGTGATTTAATTATTTGCTATATATTTTTCATTCATTCATACGTTAAAGACATTCCCACAAGTGGTTCGTTGGTTGTCACTTGAAAAATCACGGCACGCGTTGATTTGCATCACGTGTAATATTTATCAAAATGAAAACAAAAAAAAAATCTCTTGAATATAGACATTTATATAGGTACCTAACTTATTTTTTTTTTATTCAATGAATATTGTCTGTATACTTAAAGTTTTTATTTTATTTTCATAGCAATGTCATGTCAAAAAACATATTTTTACTACAAATTTAAATATGATTGTATCAAGATCTGTTATGATTCATTGTCAAAAAATTTTGAAAGATGGAGTCTTGTTCATTGGATTGGCCAAAGTTTATTATAATCTCACTTACCAATTAAAATGTTATTTATGTAGGCACTGTATTAATTATTTGTAAATATTGTCGCTGTGAAATCAAACCGGTATATCTGCAAAATGCATATTTTTCACCAGAGCACTTTATTAAAGTTTTCGCATGTGATATTTTCCATTTAACGTCCATTTGGTTCACCTCAGTGCCACTTTATGCATGAATAAAATTTAGACAAATACAGCTTATCGTAGTAGTAGTTGCAAATGGGAGCCGGATAATTTACCGACAACAATTTGCCGACGGACAATTCACCGACAACAATTCACTGAGAGGACAAATTACCGAGAGGATAATTCACCGACAGGATAATTCATCGACGTACATTTCACCGACAGACAATTTGCCGACAAATACAAAACAATATAATCACGTTTTGTAATGTTGTATTTTATTGTTTATGTATTTGTGTAACAACATATTTAAACACCCACTACAAGAAACAATCTGTCTTTTTAAAAAAAGAACTTCCGACCACGCTAGAATTATATTATTCATATTTATCGGCAAATTGTCGGTGAAATGTACGTCGATGAATTATCCTGTTGGTGAATTATCCTCTCGGTAATTTGTCCTCTCGGTGAATTGTTGTCGGTAAATTGTCCGTCGGCAAATTGTTGTCGGTGAATTTTCCTAGACCCGTTGCAAATAAATCGTAAATTGCTTAAATTAAGAGAAATATGTAGATATGCCAGTATGACTTTAAAATCAGTGTAATATTTGCATTTGTGTCATAGTGGCTTTTTATTTTGGAACCTGTGTTTTGTGAGAAATTTCGGTTTGACTTCATGAGGAAGTCTTTCCTCCTTGAACGTTTTGAAGTGACCGGTGTATTGTGCACTGGATCTTTCTTCTCAAAAAAATAGCTATTTCCACGTAAATACATATCGGCCCAAGGCTATCTGATGGGTTTTTATTCAACTATACGATATACCGTTTCAACATAAAAATAGATGGAAAAAAAGAAATTTTTCCATTCATAAACTTCATCGAGTAAAGAAACTTTTGAGTCAAACAAAATCTTATTTATTGTGATTGTTTTAGGAACTCATGTTTTGAGTATCAAAGACATGGCAGGTCTCCTGAAACCACAGGCAGCCAAGTAAGTTTTCTTCTCTTTATTTATTCACAAACAAGAAAATACCACTATTCCAACTGTCTGACTTGGCTAAGTGACTTTACTCACAGAGCATTGTTTAATTATTCTTTTAATATAAGTGTATGTGGATTTTTATTATAAACCCGAATTCAACCTTATAAACCTTTCACAGTAAGCTAAAAGCTCGTGTCGTGAAAGGGGAGTTTACCGGCACCTGGGATCGAACCGCAAACCTCGTACCTCGTGTGCATGAGGCCGAGACTCTACCTCCAGGCTACCGACGAACTCAATGCCTAATAAAAATTATTACTCGTAAATGTCAATTCTAGAGTTTTAGATGTAATATTAATGCTATGCCTAATTAAAAATTATTCTTTATAAATGTCAATTCTAGAATTTTAGATATAATATTAAGTAGGTGCTTAATAGAAAAAAAAGGTTTAGCAGTAAATTTTTGTATTAACCATGGATAACATTTTTTTTTTGTGAATAAGCTTTTTCATTCGGTCAGGGATAACATTAGGCGTGTCTAGTTATTCATGTCTAAATATATATTTCCCTGTGAGAATGACCTTTTGTATTCAAAAACCTTTATATTGGAGATTAATGTTAATATGAAACATTATTGCTTTTTAGATTGTTGATAACAGCCATCCGTGATAAGCATCCCGACGTCCCTATTCACGTCCACACCCATGACACTTCAGGCGCTGGAGTGGCTTCCATGTTGGCTTGCGCCGAAGCTGGAGCTGATGTAGTGGACGTAGCTGTGGACTCCATGTCTGGCATGACCAGTCAGCCTAGTATGGGAGCTATGGTAGCCTCGCTGCAAGGAACAGAACTTGATACCGGTAATGATTTATGTTTTGCTATTGTTAATAAAACTCCATATTTGCATATTATTTTTCCACTAAATAGGGTAGGTCGGTAAGTGAGACGTGGACATGGTTAAAGAAGGATGAAAGTGGCATAAATGCAGTGGAAATGAGATCGTTGAGAAGGATGTGTGGTAAAAGTCTGAGAGATTGTGTGCGTAACAGTGATATACGAAAGGAATGTGGAATGAAAGTTGGTGTAATAACAAGGATGAATGTAAATAAGTTAAGATGGTTTGGGCACGTGGAAAGAATGAATGAGGACAGAATGACTAAGAAGATATATTTGGCTGAGAGGAATGGTGCTCGGAGACGTGGACGTCCGAGGATTAAATGGCAAGATCATTTAAATCAAATCCTACAGGACGGTCACGTGTTGAGCACGTTGAACAGGAGAGCATGCATGAGGAATTGTATGACAGTGACGGAAGCAAAAGATGTATGCAAGGATAGAAGGAAGTGGCGCTCGATCCTTTCTGCCTACCCCGCGAGGGAAGCGGCGTGATGGTATGTATGTATGTATGTACGGTACAAGAGTGCGCACTTAAGATGTTAATTGATTTTTTACAAATAATTTCAAAAAAATTACCAACTTAATAATGTATTTCAGTAGTTTGGTATATTGTCTCTTATATGTTCATAATAATAATAATAATAATAATAAACTTTATTGTACAAAATATATGGATACAAATGATAAGGTTACATGGTATAAACAAATAATTTTGCACAATGGGCGAGTTTATCGCAGGGACGTGATATCTTCCAACTAACCCAATAGAAGTTCATAGTAGAATTTCCTAAGAAAGTACTAAATAAAAATAATAATAAAAACAAAAACACCCTCAAATGCGCACTCTTACACTACAGGTGTGTGCAAGAGTGCGCATGTGTAATCAGTTCAATATGATGTTATTTATGACTAAAATAAGATAAATAAAGAATCTGTATGATTATCAAAACAAACTTTATTTCAATATTAATCGGAACAGCTAATTAAAATAGTTAAAATATTGTAATTTATTGAAAGTCACGTAAGTTAAGAAATAATTGATTTTATCCTATGTAGTTTTTGTCATGGAAATCCCATAATCTTTTTTTCTCCCCGGGTTGTTTATCTGTCTTTTTCTGGTATATTTACTTGTTTTTATGTGAATTGATGGTATCTGAGAAACTTATGGTGCCGAAACTTGTGGTTACTAGAATTTTGTACTAGAATGCGTACTCTTGTACAAAATTCTAGTGCGCACTCGTTTACATAGTGGACATTATAAATATATTTTGAAATTCCCGCCAATATGTCATGACGACGTCATTCAGCATCTGAGTGTACAATTGTAAATGACAAATAAATCGAAATAATGAAATGAATGTGTTTTAACATAAATAGATTTTATTTGACACGGTCTCTAAAAAGCCTTAAAAGCATTTTCTTACCTAGAATCTTTAATAATCGATTAAAACTCGCAATAAACGTACACCGACAAATGCTCAACTTCTAGAATAAAATGCACATTGAAGATAGTAGAAAACATTACTAATGATTCGGAGATATGCAGTGCGTACTCTTGTACACTGTGCATTCTTGTACTGAGCTACCCTAACATTTTTCTTTGTAATAAAAGAAATGCATATTCTTCTTTCATTTAGAAGATTTTCAAAAACACCTTTCGTTCAGTGACAATGATACCAAAGATTTTAGAATTTTATTGAAAAGGATTATTCATTTGCAAAAGAAAGTTTTGGGTGTACCAACTTGAAAGGTCAAAAACAATTTTAAATCAAACAAAAATAGTAAATGAGTATAAAAAATATCATCAGAGCAAGTAGCTGTCCCTCCTGTAGTCAGGCCTAACATATACTGGATATAATAATAATAATACCACCCACCTGCCCATGCGGGGAAACCCAGAGCATGGACCACATCGTGGAGCAGTGCCCTCTATATTCCTTTGACGGGGGACTGAGAGAAATACATGACGCCTCGGAGTCAGCCGTACGATGGTTGAGTGAGCTGGAAGTACGGGTTTAAGGCCATAATAAGAAGAAGAAGAATAATAATAAAAAACTTTATTGCACAAAAAAACAACATGAAAATATTCAATTTAACTATACAAAAAAAAATTGTGCAATGGGCGAGTTTATCGCAGAAGCGCGATATCTTCCAACTAACCCATATATATACTCACTAACACAACTAACACAGAAAGTCCTAGGTACGCTTTCATGTAAATATCATCAGAGCAAGTAGCTGTCCCTCCTGTAGTCAGGCCTAACATATACTGGATATACTCACTAACGCAACTAACACAGAAAGTCCTAGGTACGCTTTCATGTAAATATCATCAGAGCAAGTAGCTGTCCCTCCTGTAGTCAGGCCTAACATATACTGGATATACTCACTAACACAATTAACACAGAAAGTCCTAGGTACGCTTTCATGTAAATATCATCAGAGCAAGTAGCTGTCCCTCCTGTAGTCAGGCCTAACATATACTGGATATACTCACTAACACAATTAACACAGAAAGTCCTAGGTACGCTTTCATGTAAATATCATCAGAGCAAGTAGCTGTCCCTCCTGTAGTCAGGCCTAACATATACTGGATATACTCACTAACACAACTAACACAGAAAGTCCTAGGTACGCTTTCATGTAAATATCATCAGAGCAAGTAGCTGTCCCTCCTGTAGTCAGGCCTAACATATACTGGATATACTCACTAACACAACTAACACAACTAACACAGAAAGTCCTAGGTACGCTTTCATGTAAATATCATCAGAGCAAGTAGCTGTCCCTCCTGTAGTCAGGCCTAACATATACTGGATATACTCACTAACACAACTAACACAGAAAGTCCTAGGTACGCTTTCATGTAAATATCAGAGCAAGTAGCTGTCCCTCCTGTAGTCAGGCCTAACATATACTGGATATACTCACTAACACAACTAACACAGAAAGTCCTAGGTACGCTTTCATGTAAATATCATCAGAGCAAGTAGCTGTCCCTCCTGTAGTCAGGCCTAACATATACTGGATATACTCACTAACACAACTAACACAGAAAGTCCTAGGTACGCTTTCATGTAAATATCATCAGAGCAAGTAGCTGTCCCTCCTGTAGTCAGGCCTAACATATCGTCGTTGGTTCAATGAAACCTCTTATGTGCTCCAAACCAAGTTTTACATGGGACGCAAAAAAACTGTTTTAAAGTCCACAGATCAACAAATGTAATCAAAATTATTATCAAATTCATGTGAAATTTTAGACATTTTACATGAAATTGATAATAAATTTGATTACATTTGTAGATCTGTGGACTTTAAAACAGATTTTTTGTGTCCCCTGTAAAATTTAGTTTGGAGCACATTAGAGGTTTCATCGAACCAACGACGATATACTGGATATACTCACTAACACAACTAACACAGAAAGTCCTAGGTACGCTTTCATGTAAATATCATCAGAGCAAGTAGCTGTTCCTCCTGTAGTCAGGCCTAACATATACTGGATATACTCACTAACACAACTAACACAGAAAGTCCTAGGTACGCTTTCACGTAAAAAGTAACATGCAAATTAAAATGAAAGGGAAAATTTTTTAGTCTATGTTTAATTGAGTTGGTCCAGTGGCTACGCACTTAGTTTAGCAATTGTATGTTTAATCTTTATTGTGGCTGTATTTATTGTCTATGTGAATGAATTATATTTTTTCCAGGATTGGACCTCCAGAATGTGTCAGAATACTCTGCGTACTGGGAGCAGACTCGTACCCTTTATGGTCCATTTGAATGTGCCGTCACAATGAAGTCTGGTAACGCTGATGTGTACCTGAATGAGATCCCTGGAGGACAGTACACTAACCTTCAGTTCCAGGCTTTCTCTCTTGGACTTGGAGATCAGTTTGAAGATATCAAGAAAGCTTATAGGTCAGTGTTCAATATTTTTTATATGCTTTTTGAATTGTATTTTAAGTTTATCTTAGTAAAATTTGTTTCTTATCAATCTTTCGTAAATTTCAGAGAAGCAAACTTACTCCTTGGCGATATTATCAAAGTGACCCCGTCATCTAAAGTTGTTGGTGACTTGGCTCAGTTCATGGTACAGAACAAACTCTCCTCTGAAGAAGTCATGAAGAGAGCTGAAGACCTCTCCTTCCCCAAGTCTGTTGTTGAATTTTTGCAAGGTGCTATCGGTACTCCATATGGTGGCTTCCCGGAACCACTCAGGTAAAATATTATTAAGATTTTTAAGAATTAAATAATTTGCAATATACATATATATGAAAATCTTAAGATTAAAATAGTGAGGTGGACGGTAGTTTGATTGAGTGTTAAAATTTTAATTGTAAAATTCCTGGTTCAAATAAATGAATCGCTTATTCTTCCACTTCATATATAAATACAATACATACAGAGAAATTAAAAATAACTATTAAAAATACTAAATATTACAATAAAAAAAGGAAAAACTATAAAATTAATTAATAGTAGAAAAAAATATATAAGAGACAAAATAAAAAATCCAAAAGGGAAGTTGATAAAATGGGAAAAACCAAAATAAAAATTTAAGATTCAAAGATGTAAGATTAAAATATAAAATATTTTAATACAATATGTTAGACATAAAAACTCCTAAAGGAAAGTTAATAAAGAAATCTGTCTCTCTCCGATGGTGCTACAGTCCATATGGAGCCTTGGCCTCCCGCAACATTCGCCTCCAATCACCCCTGTTCTCAGCGGCTTCCCTTCCAATTAGCCACCTGGGGGAGTTGCACCGCATCCTTTTCCACTTCTTCCTCCTACTACAATCCGAGCTTCCACCTGGGTTTCCAATCATAATTCTGAACAAAGAGATAATGATAAAATATAATAATAATTATTTATTCAAATAATAACAGTTATAGAATAACAATAAAAGCAACCCCACTTCTGGCTTCGACATAATGAATCTCAACCTCGAAGCTGTTTCGAATTGGTCCACTTCTCATGGCCTTCTACTCAATGCCTCTAAAACCCAAGCCATCATCATAGGGAGTAATCGCAAAGTAGTGAAATATTCAATGGACTCCCCTCCACATCTTACCCTTTGTAACTCTTTTGTAACATCCCTCTTTCGAAAATGGTCAAAAACCTAGGTGTCATATTTGATCAATATCTTTCTTGGATATAAAATTCCATGTTATACGAATAAAAAAAATCACTTCGCATAATACTCTCTGGTAAAAGCAACAACGACAATTACTGTTGGATAGCAGGTTCAAAGTTCACAAGGTCGGATCCTAGTGACGAACCAATGGCTTAGCAGTTGCAAACAATATCGATAGGTGGTAGTGGAATTGCAGTAGATGTGAATTTGCAGCTAATAATTAGAATAGTCTCAGGCTACCCACACACCCCTGTAGTCTAATGGTTCAAGTACTTGACTCGTAATACAGAGGTGATGGGTTCAAATCCCAGTAGATACGGTTGGCTGGATGAAGTCGCTTTTCAGCAATGAATGCAGTCACCCGCTCTGAAAAGATTAATATGAGAGAAGCATAAGGGAGAAAAAGGTGGAATTGGTGAACGTTACCATGGTGTAAAGCGCTTAAGCCAGCCTATGCCGATTCGTAAGCGTCAGAACACCTAATACTCTCTTCTCTACCCTGTAAGTGATGCATAGATTGTGATTAGATTTATACCTATCGAATAATACATCATATTAACACTTTCGTAGGTGTGAAATTCCATGTTATACGAATAAAAAAAATCACTTCGCATATATGTATATATATATTATAGTACAACACAATAATATAATATTATAATACAATACAATAATATAATACAATATAAATAAAGACATTTTTGAGAAAATTTTTACGTTTTTATGTGTTGATAGTGACAATTTTGAGCCATAATTATGTCTGTGTTTTGGTAGTGACAATTTTGAGTGAGAATTTTGTTTTTAGTGACAATTATTACTTTTTTTTTATTGATAGTGACAATTTTAAATTAATATTTTATATGTTATTTTTTTATTGATAGTGACTATGTGTGATGTGGGACTTTGTGTGTTTTGGAGAATACCACAGTAATAAATATTATTAAAAAATAAAATTTAATTCAAATAAAAAGTACCTACAAAAACACTTAAGTATACAAGTATAATAGGCAGGAAAATACTTTTTTGATAATGAGATTGAAATGAATAAACTTGTCTGTGATGTATGTAACCTTTATATGAATTTTTGACCGAAAACTGCATTATATACTAAAATTTTTTTTAGAATAATCAGTATGATATTTACATAATGTGATACTTAGAATAATTATTTCTAATGGTGAAAAAAACTCACTCCATTGCGATCGTTCACACAAATAGTAACTCACTACAGTACAGGTTAAACCCGGATGAATAAAGGAAAAATAAAAATGTCATATAAATGAACCTTGCACCAGATGGTCTTAGTCTGATTTACTTTTGTTCTAATGAATCTTATTTCTAAATCCAGGTCAAAGGTCCTAAAAGATATGCCAAAAATTGATGGACGTCCTGGAGAAACTATGCCACCGATGGATCTGGAGAAACTCAAGAAAGATCTTCAAGAAACACATCCTAATGTAAGTTTTTTGATGTAGATGTGTAAGAAAATAAAAAAAATGGATAAGTGAAATTGATTGATTTAGAAAAACCTAGGAAAGAAGATAGTATGAAAAAATACTAGCAGGAATGGGAAGATCTTAGTGGAATGAGTTTTGCTGAAGAAAGAATGTTTTAATTAGATTTGGGAGGGTTTTTGGTATTTCTAAATATGGGAGGAGTCCTGTTGATTCTGGGGAGGAATTTAATTGAATTTAGGAGTTTTAATAAATGTAAGATAAGTAGGTTTAAAATATGGGAGAAGTTGAATTAAATATGAAAGGGATTTAATTTTATATAGGAAGAGTTTTAACAAACACAGGGGTAGTTAATTTAAAATGGGAGGAGAGGGGTTTAAATGTGAGAAGGGTCTATTTGATTGTGGGAAAAGTTTAATTAAATGTTGGATAATTTTTGGTCTAGATCTGTTTAACGTGAGAGGCATAGAGGTGTTCTGATTATTTGTTTGTTTTTTCAGATTTCAGACAGAGATGTGATGTCCTCGGCTCTTTATCCTCAAGTCACAGCTGAGTTCTTAAGGTTCCGAGAGCAATATGGCCCAGTTGACAAACTCAACACTAGGGTATTTTTAGTCGGACCCAAGGTCAGTTTGGTTTGAAATTGTGATGATGGTGTGACGTAATATTGTGGTCAAAATATGAAAAAGGGCCTTTTGAAGTTTTTATATTAATTATTTAATAGTAATTTTGTTAATATTTTAGGTTGCTGAAGACTTTGAGGTAACCATAGAGAAAGGAAAAACGCTTGGTATCAAGACATTGGCCTTGTCAGACGATCTTACTGCAAACGGTCTCAGGGAAGTATTCTTTGAACTCAATGGACAACTCAGATCTGTATTCATTAGAGATGAAAATGCCAGTAAGGTAAGATCACTTCTCAGTTTTTAAATTCTCATTATACCAAACTCCTTTATTTTACTACACCTTTCACAAAGTCCTACAATTAATACTATGCCCAAAACTATACCCATGATGACTTATGCAATTTTCCCACATTCACCAATGCCCCTCGCACAATTACTGACGCCCCACCTGTACAAATCTAGACTTCTTCCAAACTATACAAATACTCTTCCCACATTCTCCAAAACTCTCCCACATTCTCCTAAACCCCACCCAAGTCTCACCACATTCTCCAATATCCCTCCCTTATTCTCCGAAGCCCCTCCCACATTCATAACAATCGCATCTCTGAGACCATCCCACAATTTCCAAGACTCCTCCAACATTATTCTAATCCCCGCCCACATTCTCCAAGACCACTCCCACATTTTCAAATACCCCTCCCACAATTTCCATGACCCTCCCACATTCTTCTATACCCCTCACATTCTCCAAGACTGCTCCCACATTCTCCAATATCACTCCCACATTCTTCATAGCCCCTCCCATATTCTTTATAATCATCTCATCTCCGAGACCACTCCCACAATTTCCAAGAATCCATATTCTCCTAAGCCACGCCCAATTACTCCCACATTCTCCTATGCCCCACTCAAGTCTCATCAAATTCTCCAATATCCCTCCCTTATTTATGACACTCACAATCATGACAATCCCATCTCCGAGACCACTACCACAATTTCGAAGACTCCTACCACATTCTCCAATATCACTCCCACATTCTTCATAGCCCCTCCCATATTCTTTATAATCATCTCATCTCCGAGACCACTCCCACAATTTCCAAGACCCTCCCAAATTCTCCAAGACTCCTCCCACATTCTTCACAACCATCCCATCTCCGGGACCACTCCCACAATTTCCAAGACTCCACCCACGTTCTCCTAAGCCCCGCCGAAGTCTCACCACATTCTCCAATATCCCTCCCTTATTCTCCGAAGCCCCTCCCACATTCATAACAATCCCATCTCCGAGACCACTCCCACAATTTTGAAGACTCCTACCACATTCTCCTAGACCACTCGCATTCTCTTAAGCCCCGCCCACATTCGCCAAGACTCATCCCACATTCTCCATAGCCCCTTCCACATTTTCTTCATAACTATTCCATCTCCGAGACCACTCCCACAATTTTCAGGTCTCTTCCCATATTCTCCTAAGCCACGCCCAATTCTCATCACATTCTCCAAGACCACTCCCACAATTTTCAAGGCCCTCCCACATTCTTCTACACCCCTCCCACATTCTCCAAAACTCCCACATTCTCCAAAACTCCTCCCACATTCTTCACAACCATGCCATCTCCGGGACCACTCCTACAATTTCCAAGACTACACCCACATTCTCCTAAGCCCCGCCCAAGTCTCAACACATTCTCCAAGACCACTCCCGCATTCTCCTATACACCTCCCACAATTTCCAAGACCATCCCACATTCTTCTATACCCTGACCACATTCTTCTATACCCCTCCCACATTCTCCAAAACTCTCAGTCTCCGAGACTCTTCCCACAGTCTCCAAGACTCCTCTCACTTTCATTAAAGCCCCTCCTACTATTCCTATGACTCCACCCAAAACTATTTTATGCTTCTACCATATTTAAGACTCCTCCCATTTTTGTCATTATTTGTATACCACCCATATACACAAAACTTCTGTAGTTATTTTGGCCTCATATTCCCTAAAACTCCTTCCGCTATAGTCGAGACTGCTCTTATTGATTTTTTGTAGAAAATTTATGAAAATTTGTAAGCAACGGTTTAATTACACCACTAAAATTGAGCTTTTTAAATATTATATTATTTGTTTTAGACAATGCACATTCATCCCAAAGCAAAGAAAGGAGAAAAGAGTGAAGTTGGTGCGCCGATGCCGGGAACTGTTATTGGTGAGTTTTGTAATTAGAGACTTTTTCATTATGTCGTTTATGGCAATTTATAAGATGTATAAATATATGCTTTTATCTTCTATTTTTGCCTTGATGGCACATCCCATAAGTATGGTGGACTAATTGCACGTAATAAACATTCAGATCACCATGTTTATGCATTGAAAAATGTAAAGCATCATGGGTTACCTGAATTGAAATTGTTAAATAAATACCTACCATTTAAGGAAAGATAGTAACAAAGATATTTCTTTCTTTTCAGAGGTAAAAGTAAAGGAAGGTGATCGTGTCGAGAAGGGAGCAGCTCTCGCGGTAATCTCCGCCATGAAGATGGAAATGATTGTCCAAGCTCCTATGGCCGGAATCATTAAATCTGTAGAGATCAGTCAAGGAATGAAGTTGGAAGGGGATGATCTCATATGCAAGATTGAATAAATAGACTTATAATGAAAGTGTTTTCCCTTTACCTAGAGTGCCTAACTGTTACAATAAAACCTTTAATTGAGTCGTCACATTATGCTAAACATAACAGTTTACAAAAATAATATATTTTGAAAAAATAATTGCTATAGTATTTAACGTAGTAGATTATATTTCAAATTCATTTATTCTGAGTCAACTGTTTGTTTGCGTAACTACACTCAAATAACTCGTTGTGATACATGTGAATGAATAATTCTACTTGGAATGTGTTCGGAACCATTTTTAAAGACAAATTTTATTTAATTGAAAAGTATTTCAAAAATGCTACTTCTGTCACATAGAATGGTCGCAAAATTTTTTTTTTTGCTTTCTATGCTAGGATTTATCATATTTACTTCAATTTATCACATTTATATTTCTAGTCTAAATTGGTATATGTTGTTCAAGCTGTATTTTCTAAACAATATTTGATAATCGCCTTCTTATGAGGATAATTACAGGTTCTTTAGATTTGCAGGTTATGTCAAAATGTCAAATTTCAACTAAACCTCTAAAATGTTATGTTTATCGTAAAAAAACTCTTATTTTTGACAGCTCTGAATTATTTATCGTTACCTTTTTAGAATTAATATTATTATCATGATTCCAAGTCTACTTTATTGTTTCATTGTCTGTGTTGAAATTTTTATATGAATGTTAAAATTTAAGTACCTTCGATAAGTTTCTAAAGCGAGTCATTACAAATGATTTTGTTTCAAAAACAATGTATATTGTTATTTCCTCTACTAATCTACACAAGACACTAGTTTAGGTGATAAAGTGATTGTAAATTTTTATCTCACCAGTGAAAAGAATGCTAAAAATGTGTTGGTATAGTTTTATTCTTGTTTTCAATTTGTTGATCTTTTAAGTTAATTCATTTTACCATCTTTAGTTACAAACTGTAAAGTAGTTATTGTTTTTACTTTAGAATGCATGTTTTATTTATTTTTTATTTACAATAATCTTCAATAGATGTCTCTGCTGTAAAAATGTTAATGCAGCATGAAATATTTTCCAGTCTGCACAAAAAAATGAAATCTACTGTTAGGTGCTATAATAATTTGTTAAAAAGTATGTTATAATTTTATATTACTATAAAAAATGTGTATTCGTTGAACGAATACTTGTTATATCCATCCTTAGTATAAATACGTAGAGATTTCATTAAATTTTAGAAATTAAAAAGACATTTATTTTTAAAGTAGGTAGGTATATTTATGTATATTTATAAAATTGTATAATGCCAAAATTTCAAGTGTTTGAGAGTTCCTTTTTCTAATATTTCATTGTGCGTAATTTGATATTTGTCGTAAAATATATTTGAGGCACTCTTCAATATGGTACTAAACAATCTAAAAATGATTGCAGAAGCTTTAAATAATGTCAATTTGGTGATTTCCTTATAGAATATAAATTTTATCATTTAATATTATGTAGGAATGATTCGTCACATTAACCTATCTTCTTTCCCCCTTTTAACACTCATCATTCTTCTTTCTCCCTTTTAACATTTGTCGAGAGCACAGGGGGGAAACAAGCCTATGTTCAGAGTGATTCTATATCAATTAACTCACCTTTTATCTGATATTATTATCATCGGAATTGTGTAATGGAATGAGATTCATTCAGGCTCTCTGCAAATTAAGAAATGAAAAATACCAGTGTTTATTAAAGCCAATACTCATTAATGAAAATTAATATTTTTGTTTCAAATAAAAGTATTAAGTATTTGTTTAAATTTCAAGTCAAATACTTTTAATATCCAATTTTGAACAATATTTATGCATGTCAAGTTACTGTTGTCATTTCAACATAGCATTGAATAAATGTTTTGAATGAACATTTCATTATATGCTCATCCTTAATCAAAAAATTTATTGTAAATTTATTATAATGATTTTGCAAACAGTGCATGAAGTATAAAAAAAAATCTTTATTTAGAAGAGTTTATAGAAAGAACATTTAATTGTCAATTTCACCAGAATTCAATTGCTTGTAGTGTCTTAAAATGAAATAATTTTTATTGGACATTATTTGTATTTTAATCAATATTTACCAAAATATATTTACATTAAATATTCGGGTAATCATGGTAGTTGCTTTGTTTATATCAAATATAAACGATACAAATACATTTTTACAGTGAAACTAAATAAATTAAATTTATTCATAGAATAATCACAGTTAAAGTTTGGTGATGATATATTTAAAATGTTATTAATGCTTCAAAAGTGTTCATAAGTTTATCATATTCTTCCTTTTTACGAGGAAAATATTTTTCATTTAATGGTGCATTCGCTTTTTTTACTTAACTCCAACAATGTGTACCTACCTTATTATCGCATTTGTTAACTCATACATAGTTAATTTCCAAACTTTTTTATATACAGCACAACATAACAATTTATTAAGTTTTAGTTAATCTTAAATCTAGTGTGATTAATGCATTTGTAATGCGTTCATTTCAAATTATGTTTAATTACCAGATTTTACCAATAATTATTATTATTAAATTATGTAAATAATTAGTTATTTTTTATATTGAACTAGTTGTATTTTTATAATTATAATTTTTTTTTCAATATTTTAAATACTTATTTTCTTTGTTTTGTTGTTTAGTTTTATTATCGTATTTTATATTATTTATATTTTTTATGTAACATTTTTACGACATTCATCACTGTGAATTTTTTTTAACATGTTAATGTGAAAGGAATAAAAATAATTCTTATAATAAATGTGTTTATTATTAGCTTTCAAACCCTTACAAAAATTTATACCCTGTAACCCTGATGAGAACTTTCATGTTTCATAGTAGTTTGTTGGGGTTGCAAAAGATATTGCTGTATCTTAGATCATTGGTCTCCAACTTTTTATCGCCGCGTATCAGCCAACGTTTAGTAATTTTACTGTGGTCCGCTGAAGGGGAAGCGTTGATTGTTTGCAATAAAAAAGTGAAAATGAGCCTTTTTTTCAGGTCTCAGATCCCTAGAATTTGATGATTTCCATTACATTTAATATTTCCATTACACCTCAAAAGGTGTAGGAATATGAAATGTGTTAAATTCTATTCGATTTTGTTAAAGAATCTTGCACTACAAAAAGTCCTTCATGTTCCATCCACGGCTTGGTACCACTTGCTCCAGAGGGGGAGGTTTAGATACCACTCCTTAGATCATTAAAATTGATGAGGCAGAATCGGTAAACATTGTCTATGGATACCCAAAGTCAGCCTAGAACCAATTTGTAAGTCTTTGGTACTTCTTCCGATAGGATTTTGCATTATTCTATCCTATCGCCAGAGAGCAACTAATATTCGTCTTAATTTTTCCTTGATTATTCTTCAAGATTGTGATTATCTGATATTTTTGTTGTTAATTAAAACGTTTGGTCTCATATTTTATTTTATAAAACAGGTAAATAAATTAACAAAAAAAATAACACGAGATAAAGGGAGCATCACCAGCAAAGGAAACACCAGTCGGTTCACAGCCCCGAAGAAGACCACCAAGAGATGGAAAGACAGCTGGTCTTCAACATCACAAGAGGCAACAACTTCCGAACTGACAATTTGATGATCTACAACATGCAAAAGAAGAAGAAGAGATCAAGGGATGACAAAAAGAGGTTAAATTTTATTAAATTTATTTGTGAAAGGTACAATGATACAGACACTGTACAAGGAATACAATAAATAGATTACAATGTTCGCTAAACAATAATTAGACAAAATTAATTTATATAATTATATATGTATATGCTCGATCAATTATTTAATATTTGGTTTATGGAACTAAAGTGATAAAACAATCATTGGTACAATTCTGTAATAAAGCAAAATAATATAACAAAATTATAAATTTGATTAGTAATTTACCTTGATTTATTCATAAAAAAAATCCTTTTTATGGGTGCCCGTAATTAACACAAAATAGGTGTTATTTTAGTCGAGAATACTTTTGCATTACATTTGGTACAATGGTTCAAATCCCGCTTCTGACCTACATACCATACCTTCACAATAAAACATTTAACTTATTTTGTGGGCATAATTGTGTTTATTTTAAATCCAGATTCATTAAAGTGAAAACATTTTGATCGAGCACAAAATCAAAATTCTACTTTTTTAATTTTAGAAAAATAGTTTGATAGTGTCAAAAATATTAGTCGATAAGTTATTTGCCGTGAATTTATATAAAAATAAACTCGTTGGAAATAATCTACTGCCCAATTTCTAAAAAATATAAATTTAGAAGTCACTGATAAGATTTGAGATACGTTTTTAACATGAAAATACAAAGCTATTAATTTTAACGAGTTTCAGAAATTATATTCCTGAAACTGTACCCATGGGTGTATCCAAGAGGGGACAGCTGCCACCGCTTGGATCTCAAAATTAGTAGGAAAGTTAAATTGGCATTGAAATGGGAATCTGCTCCAAAACGGGGAATTACGAAAACGGTGAACCAAAATGCGAAAACGGGGATTAAAAATTATTCACACATTTCATAGCTGCAGAAAGAATATAGGTAGTTCTAAAATATTCTTTCACAGGAATGAGGAGATTTTGAAATATTTCAAATTCCATTAACAAATTTTTAGACTGGCTGTCCCCGTTTCCCAGAGAAAATCCTTTGTACACCAATAACTGTACCTACAATAAATATTTTTTGTAGACACATTTAAACAATATTTATTGCATACTTCAATTCCTTAATATTTTCTAAAGTTTCTGTTGATTGATTTCTTTTAAATTAACTAGAATTTGATATATCATTTAATATTTTAAGTGTATGAAATGTTTTCCATCAATCCTTCATAAGAAATAAGTTCATCACTGAAGAAATTTACGAAGCAAATAATTTCTTTGCATTTATAGAATTTTTGCCTTTTGAGTTAAATAATCAATCGCAATTTGAACAATATTAATATCTATGGGCAGCTCAAATAGAATAATCTATAACAATTATAATATTCTTTAATCGAGTACACAGTTAATTATTAATTATTTGTTTATCTTCTAAATTCAACAATTTATTATTCGAAACATGTGAAAATACAATATACCAATCATGTAGTCTGCGTGTGAACATATTGTTTGTAGGTTAGGAAATAGAAAAAATTACAGCTGTAGAAGTCTTGGGTGTGTAGTTCTTATCAGCAAAATTCGTAAGATATATAAAGTTTGTTAAATCGCTTCCTAATGTTGTGTAATGTCTACGGACGAATGTGCTTTTTATTAACTTATTTTGTGTGAATACATTATTAAACAAAAGGGTACATAAGAAAGTTGTAAATTAGCTTATAAGGACTATAACATCTTATTTGTTTAAGTATTGTTATTCTAGATCTTCAATGATGTTAATTATTAATTATATATCAAGATATTTGTTCATAAACAATACATAAGGTTACAGAGGATAAAAAAATCATAATTGCCTGAATCATTATATCTATTAATTTGTTTGAATGTGCTATCATTCATCTCGTTTCAATAAAATATATGTAACAAACTGTTCCATTGTGATTGGCAGATAATTAAATAAATTTATTAATTATGCATGAAGATAATTATGAGAAACATTTCACTATAAATGATAGGTAAATGTTTATTTCAATTACAACGTTTTGCATATGCCACCATTTTGATATTATTTCAAAATGACAGTTTGTTAATCCTATACAATAGGAGCACCCACAGGGTGAAAGCCTATAAAGAAAATAAAAGACAGAGGGTGATCCTATACAAAATGGACGCTAATACAATAAGAATTGAATACATCGAGTAATTTAATATAATACTGATCAAAAGCTTAATATGATTATAATAATTAACATAACTATTGTGTAAATTGTAACATTGTGTGTGAATGCAACAGCCTTTTCTTAAGAATATTGTGGTAGGTGAGTTGTATGATTAGATATTATTTGTTAGACATAACCTAACCTAACCTTACTTAATATAATTATTATAAGACAATATAATATATAAATAGACATTTAACACACCAATATATAAATATCTTACATTCCTTATACTAAAACATTGATGTATACAGCACATTTTTAGCAAGATAATAATTAGTATTTTATATTTAAGGTAATATAGAAGGAGAGATATATAAGAGGCACAGGCTTAATAGGTACAAGAAAGGTATAGAAAATAGACATTGAAAAAGAAAATTCTGATTTCTGACATCTACACTTTTATGAGCACCTAATGCTTTAACATTTTAAAATAAGCAATTCATTTTTTTAACTTGTGACTTGGACTAAAAATGAGCTGCATTTTTTTTTTAATTTTACAACATTTCTTTTACAATGTTTTGTACCCTGAAGCAAATATATCTACAGCTTGCTTAGCCAAGCATATTTTTATTTTAATTACTTCATTTAAAAAAAAACAATAAACTATACTTTCAAAAAAATAGAATAAAAACAAACTATTAAAAAATACATTGAAATATCAATGGATATAATGTGGTGTTCACATTTGGCGAATATCGCCAGGACGTCAAAATATCGTCAGCCATTTGAACCGTGTGACCAAATGACAGCTAGTCTGATACGATAAAAACCAGTAGAAACAATTTCGTCTCAATTTGACCACCTTTCAACATTTTGATTTGGTGGATCGATTCGCGCATGCTTAAATGTGCGCGGCGTCCGTATCTATGGTAAAAACTTTATAACCTATAAATTTTAAAATGTTTCCTGCTTCGTGACAGCTATTATCTTTGTTGCTGGTTTGTGGCGTTTGTTTCCTTAATTAAAAGGCACCTTATAACCTCTACTATAACATTTTCGACTAAAAATAAACACTTCGCGATCTCCATCTTGACGTCCGCCATTTTGAAAACAATGTCAAAATCAAAGCGCATCTGACAGATCGTTTCTATATCGGTGGACTGTGTGAACAGGTGTGACTCTCAATGGCTGGCCGGCGAATTTTGTTTTTTCGCCTGGCGATATATTTTGAAATTCGCATGGCAATATTCGGCAAATAAGAACACCCCATAATATTATTATGTAGTAGAGACTACTATTGAAATCTTAATGCTTTGTTTTTTACTTTGGTGCAGTTGGGTAACACTTACATGAAATAAACGAGACACAGAATTTATCAAGAGATTGTAAATATCGATCGAAACAAGTGATTTGAAACAGATTAAGAAGAAAGTCGTCACAAACATCATAGATAAATATAAAATTTACGTGGATAATATCTTAGCATTATAAACATCAAACATTTAAAAAAATTAATTACTTGTAGGTACATCCATTTTATTAAAAAAAAAAATTACACATTGTATCTATGTAGAGCATAAGGTTCTTATGATAAAATTTACAACTATGAGCAAGTTGTTTAAATTATGAAGATCAGAGATTGCACGCACGTTGCCATGATTACGATTATCAAAACAGGGATGAACATTTATTATATTTTACAACAAAATTTTAAATATTCATCCAAATATAAGGAATTATTTTCCTATTGCACCAAATTTAAATCTGATTCTTATACGCTTGTTGCTTTTTATTCTTATTTACTTGTAAAGTCTGACTTCATCTGAATTTTTTGCACTACTATCATCATACTTTGTCTCGCTCTCCCATTCAAAAGCAGGTGCCAATTTTTTTTTATTAAATACTTGGTCAATACGGCCTATATTGAGTTAATACTTTTGTATGGGGAAGTGAGAAAAAGTTTGACAGTTGGAGTGCAAAAACGATGTTAAAATGTACAAGCGTATTGTAAGTTTAAGCATCTCTGTCAAAGTCATAGACAATTTTATTTTATTTATATTTTTGAATACTAAATATGCATAATTCCCAACTATGACAAATAGATAAAAGTTAGTGATTACAAAGTCAGATAGCCCATAACGTATCTTTTCATGGTAATAATAAGATTGTAGAAAAGTGCATTGCTATCGTATTGACAGTCAATTTTATATATACCAATAGAAACGAACTCTTAATTAAATTTGAGGGTTATAACGATTCTACTATTATCATGTATAGATACATAATGGCTAGCAGAGAATGAAACGTATTAATTAAATATTTTCTGATGTTATGATTGACAATATTATTACATTATTTCGCTACTGTTAGAAGAAGTAAATACAAAATAAAAACTCTTTTTTGAAAATATCACATTAATTGCTTGACTCAGTCATTACTACAAAATGAATGGTGCTCAATTAAATTATAATATTTTGAGTCTATTTTATGACTTAAACACTATAAATGACTAGAAAAACTTATCTGTGTTTTTGAGTGAATGCGTATCTGTGTTTTTAATTGAAGATGTCTCTGTTGATAGAAATTTGGTGTATCTATAACATATAATCAGATTAAATTTATTAAAATAAAAAATAACACACCTTGGTATAATTTATATTGCAAATGTGTTTTTTTAAATGAAATTTAATTTTTTTTGCTGAAAATATTGTAGCAGTGGAAAGATGGTGACATGTTCTATTCTTTGCAAACTTTGTTGTATTGTGGATGTAGATACAATTTATGAAAAAAGTGATGTTTTTAATTCTTTTAATATGTTTTCAAAAACATAACAACTTATTTTTTTTTCTTAAGATAGTAATATTACAATAAATAGGTGTGTACAACAAAAATTTAAATCCACTTGAATCCATTTGAAAGTTTAGTTTAAAAATGTTGTAATTTGTGCTTTGACTTTAGAAAAGAATTGTATTTAATTGATTCAATAATATATTACCTACTACATTGATAAAGTAAAAATAACATGTAATAATATGAAATTCCATGCATATTTACATGTTACAACGCTAAAAATACAATATCAATAATAATTATACAAATATTATTTTATAATAAAATATAAGCTAATTAATTACTGGGTACAAATAATTTTAATATTTCATAAGAAAATATTCGCCAAAAATATTTGTGTATATTCCATACTAACAAAGTAAGTTCTTAGCAATATAATATTTTCATGACACACTATTTTTGTCAGTACTTTTTTTCTGTGGCAACACTGACATTGTTGTCTATTTCAGAAACACAAATATTTTCACTCATACTCACAAAAAATGCATTTATATTTATAATTATTTAAACCTGTTTAATTAGACATATCTATGGCAAAACCTTATTGAGTAAGGTTAGATTTAGTCCTAATTAAATTTAAAAAAAAACAATTTCTTGTAATGAAATATCAGATATATTACTCTCTTATCTATGGCTGACAACATAGAATGTACTTATCAAATTGTCAGCATCTGATATAAAGTGACATAAAATCGAAACAATGTTTATCTTTGTTTGTGGACGATGTCGTTTAAGAGGCGTTCACATAGTTTCATTTTGGATGATATGATCATTCAAAGTGTAATATGTGAAGCTGTTTATCGAAAATGAACACATCTATTGACTCTTTTCATCCCATGCTTTTATCGCCATCTCTATACTCACAATCATATTGAATTTGAAGTATTATCGGAAATCATTTATATTCATCATTCCGAATGTCCACTGAAAACGAAACCTTCATTCACACTATTCATTTATGACGACTCATCTTGGATGTTCACTCAATGTGAGTACTCCTTTAGACAGAATATATAAGCAAAGAAAACTAAAGTCATTACTGAAAGGACACAACCGTTAGAATAGCAGTTATGATTCTGTAGATATTTGTGAGTACAAGTGGTGTTCTAAGAATATTTTCTGTTAATGAATTTAAACTAACATGGGAATAACAAATAACACATTTCTATCATACTATTTGTGTGCATAGTAAGACAAGATGTGCAAATAGAAATTAACAACTAAAATAATATCTCAATGATTTTCCACTCTTTTGGTTTCTATTCCATGCTCATTATGCTCCAGTCTTGGTCTCCAGTCTTTCATATTCTGGCTTTTTGGTAACACAATATTAATTAACTCATCACTATTTGAATCATTACTGCTTAGGAGACTTTCTACTACCAACAAATTTTCAAACAATGACCTTCTTTTTTAACTCCTTTTCCAAAAAGCTAACAATATATTAGAGTCTAAGTATATATTGTTCAATTGAATTTCTATACTTTTTTTATTTTACAATCATTTTATTCATGATGTCAATATATATTATTTTTATATCCACAAATCCAACATTTTGCCCAAGAATCAAAAAAATATGATATTCTATAATTTTATTTAAAACATCTTTTAATGTTGGAGTCATGATTTTTTGATCACCTATAAATTTCAGATTAGGATAACTTATCAAATTATGTAACATAATTATATAATCTTATAATGTGTTTTTCATTACAAAATCATTTTTATTATTTTGTCTCAGCTCTTGGGTTCTTCATTGGGATGTCTAAGTTATGTTGTTAATGTTTTATGAATGTGTCTTCCACATAATGGAATGTGTATTGCAGATATCTCAAGCGATTACTTTATTCTGGCAATATGCAAAAAGTCAAAAACTAGCTTAACCAACCATCATTTTATATTCTTTATTAATAGATTTCCAACACACATTTAAAATCATTTGTTGTTGTGTTGACAAAATGAGGACTGTTCTGTTATAAAGATCAAAAGTATTTTTACAATACCCATTGTACATAATTTTAAGTAAATTTTCGCTTTTATTTCTATATATAAAAGAAATTACTCCTCAAAAACGCGGTAACATCACTCTAGGGATTTTAAATGTGCATTGACAAATATATTATTTTAATTTATTTTTTTGAGCATTCAATACCAATTTTGTTTTTTTTTTATTACCAAGCGTTACCTTATAAACAACTCCATATCAGTTGGGAATCAAGGTGTACATTTGATGAAATAAAATTATAAAGCTTATTTTAAGCTATTGTAACTCTGATTGGACTATTATTCATCTTCTGAGGAATGTTCTGCTGTTAGAAGGTTAGTATTGTCTTCTGCTTGTAAATCTGATGTCAAATTCTGAAAATCAAATTGATATGTTCAAATATTTTCAATTCTTTACATGTAGCTTGTTAACTGGCAGGTATTCTAAACCTTCACGTAAATACATGCAACATTTTGAATTCAGCGATGAGAATGACTCATCCTGAATGTCTATTTTTTATGCCATAAAATATACAACCAGGATGTTCATTACGTTACATGCAGTCCACTGGTCACACCACTTGTAGGAGTTGCCGTAATGGTATAAATAGAAAAAATATGAAGGTTTTTACATTTAACTGGATTGTTTACACCTATGTTCAATAAAGAAAAAATCAAAAACAGTTTATGCATCAATGAGAGAATATTATGTATGACAATATGTTACCCCAATTTCCTGGATCCTTCTTTTACATCGTTGTCTCCTTCTCAGAGCATAACAGAGAACTGCTAACACAAGGAGGGCAGAGAGAGCCGCTGATAGAATGGCTGGGAGAAGTAAATTATCACGTGCACTATATCCCTAAAAATGCAAAATAATTTTTGCAAATCATTACTTATAACTTTATGTAACACTTAACGTATTGAAATGTTGTTTACGTTTACACATTATTACAATTAGAGAATATTATGTTAGTAATTTTAGGTATAATAAATAATATTATTCTATTTTCACAAATTCTTTTTTGTCAGCTTTTTAAAATAACCCTCAATCCTATCTACATTCATGTTTTGATGTGAATAACAAATTGTCATGAGTACGAGACCTTAAGAACAATATTTTATTGATAACTTTATGGTAAAAGTGTGTTGCAAATTGCAGTCATTTATTTAGTATACAAAATTGTTAACTTAATGTACCTTATTATAATAATTTCACAGAAATACTTACAGTCCATTGGTAATAAGATGATGGATCAACAAATGGCCAACGAATCTGCAGCCATGATTTAGTTTGTGGCTTAATTTTAACATCATCACTCTTTGTCGGTTCTGAGGTATCTTCATCATCATTCAGAGCTTCTTTGTATTCTTCATCATCATCATCGTCATCCAGAATACGTTCCTTTGTCTCTTTAAATTTCACGGCATCCATTTTACTTTTCACTCTATTTTTATCTCTCTCCTTTTCATCCATTGTCATCACACTGGCCGTTAAATTATTTGTAGAATTTTGAATATTATATGAAACAGTGACAGTAATGATTGGGGGAGCCGTAAAATCTATAACATGTGTCGCCTCATCTACAACACTGTTCTCAATCATCAATGCACCAGGATCGTTATTTGTTTTAGAAGATACAGTACTCGGCATTTTTGTCATATCATAATCTTCAATATCATCGTCATCATCATAATCGGACCATTCGTGTTTCAACATTAAATCATTATTACTTTGTCTCTGATGCATTGGATAGAAAGATGTTTTATCTATGGATGTTGTCGGAGTCATCATTTTTGTGTAATCTGTCACATCCAAAGGATAGATTGTACCAGATGGTAAAACATTCTTAACTTTAGTTGGAGTGATTTGTTCCCACTTTGAGGTAAGTTCAATAGAAGATACACTCGGTTTAGCTGTGACAGTTGTTTTCATATTAATAATCAATTGATTATTTGAATCGGAAAAGGATGTTGGTGATACATCATTTGAATGTTGTGATGTTGTTGAAACTGTAGCTACTGTAGGGTTTGTAGTTGTAACATCTTTTTTATCTGTTGCATTATTATGTGCTGTTAATTCTGTGGCAGTGAATCTGCTACTTTGTCCCAACCAAGAATCGTGACAGCTTTTGTTTGTGTTGAGCGCATCCATAGGGATTACTCCTATGAATGCTAAGACTGAGAAGACAAGTCCTGATAGTAGAAAGAGAGCCAGGAGGCATACGAGAAGATAATTGACAACCCTCTCCCTCCTGGTGTATGAACTCTTAGTAGGTTGATTAGTGGGACTATAGTCTCTTCCTTTGCCTTTGACTCCGCTGTTGTTAAGTACTTCCTCCGTTTGAGGCAGTATTGTATATTGGAGGCTGTTCTCACCTTGCCTCACAGTTTTATACATTATGAATGTTTTAACTAACTTATTTTATTCTGAAACAATACAGTTCATTGGACATTAAATCATACCAGAGAAATAAACAGAAAAAGTATTATTTGTGGCTATGAGGCACATTTGGTCGACTATCTATATACTCGTACATAATTATAAACATGAATTTTCAACCAACAAAGAGTTATGATTTTGTCTTGCTCCTTTGATAAATGGATATCAAATCAAATTGAGTTTAATCATGCACCTAATATAAAATTTAATTCCATTTGCTTGATGATGAACAGTGAATTTTTTTGAAATTTGTGAGCTCACAAATATAATGGAGTTTATAGCGCCCTTGAGATAGTTAAAGTATATTAAAACGTGCCAAAATCAAGTCACCCATCATCATTTAGTTGAATTTCTAAATGATGATCTACATTTTATCAAACTCAATAGTTCAATATTGTTTTTTCTTCATTATTCATAGTATTAACTTAGTATATTCTAACATTATCAAAGATTTGATGATTGATGGTAATTATTCCCAATTAGATGGGTTTTATTCCTCTCAAAGCTGACCAACTCCACCTTCACAACAAAAGCATATTTCCTACTGAAGGGATGTTTGGGGTGTATTCGGGTTTGATCACAGACACAGATAAATCTCTCAATAAAAAAATGCATATCAATAGTAAAATTTAAAATCAGTCAATTTTCACCAGGTTTATTATATTACCAAACAGGCAAAACAACTGAAATTATGAGATAATAGATATACAAATGGGAAATTAATATAATAAAATTTCTTATATATCTAACAGCGATTTGGAAGTAATTAATAATAAGCTTATAAATTGAATTTCATATGATCAAAAAGTTGACAATCAAAATTCCTGTGAGTCAGCTATGTATAGAAATCATAAGAATATTATTTTGATATCAAGACAAAGTTAGTCTAAGAATCAATAATTTTCAATAAGTGACGTATATTTAACAACTACATAAAATCCACACATAAATATTTGAGTCCGTTCGTATGTATGTATGTATGTATGTATGTATGTATGTACGTATGTCCTTAATGGACTCGGAAATTAGGAAAGACCGAAGTAAAATAATACACTCTATACAAGGTCTCATCTTCTGGGCAGGTTTAAGGCTAAAAACATTTTAAATATCTTACGTATTGATAAAGATATTTTAATTTTAATGCGACCATGTCACAAAATTAGCAACAAAATGTATGTAAAATTAATGCAAGATTTAGTAAATAGCAATATTCACAGTCAAACATTTTTCATTGTATTGAATTAATATCAAAATGGATGTAACAATAAATACAACAATTCTGAAACTAAATATTTAGGGTTTATTTTCGTAATAAAATATCGTGTTTGCTAATGAGAAAAGCTCTTGAATTACGTGAATAAAAATTGCATATTTTTGACATATTGGGCTATTTTCATAATGGAAGACATTATGAAACCATAGAAAACTATACTGTAGAATAATAATAGTTTTACCTATAAAATCCATAAACAATGTTAAATGATTTTCAATGAGTGGGAACCTATTTATTTTCACCTAATTTTTTTTACATAAATTATGAAATATTTGATAGTAAAATATTCTGAAATATTGAAGGATGCAGATAATCCATTTTTAAGGTTTTTTGGGAATAAAGAGTAAATACTTATATGACAATTTATTCTTGACTTTTTTTAATTTCATAGCAAATACCCATTTATGCACTGCAAACCAAAAATACAAATTCGAATGTGGACAATTATAATATTTTAACATTTATGTGCCTACAATTTTTTCACGAAAAGGGATGTTTACCCTTTTTTTCTTATAGAAATTTGGGATGACAATCTTCGAGTTTTTACATTAAGATGAGGTTTTTAGTAGTTTTTGCACGTAGGTACCCGCCTATTTTTCTAAATAAAATATGAGCTTTCGAGGTGTCGAGCTCACATATTTTTCATTTGGAAGAGGTTTTTAGCACTTTTTCCATGTAGGTACCTACCAATATGTGGAATTTCTTAACTTCAAGCTTTTTCATCGGGACGAGGTTGTTAGTACTTTTTTTTCCATGTAGGTGCCTACTTATTATTTTTTTACATAAATGTGAACATCTGAGGTGTCAAACTTCAAGATTTTTCAATGGGAAGAGGTTTTTAGCACTTTTTTCGATGTTGGCACCTACCTATTTTTTTTAACTAAATATGGGCATGTGAGGTATCAAACTTCATGATTTTTCATTGGGAAGAGTTTTTCAGCACTTTTTTCGATGTAGGTACCTACCTATTTTTTTTACCTAAGTATGGGCATGTGAGGTATCAAACTTCATGATTTTTCATTGGGAAGAGTTTTTCAGCACTTTTTTCGATGTAGGTACCTACCTATTTTTTTTACCTAAGTATGGGCATGTGAGGTATCAAACTTCATGATTTTTCATTGGGAAGAGTTTTTCAGCACTTTTTTCGATGTAGGTACCTACCTATTTTTTTTACCTAAATATGGGCATGTGAGGTATCAAACTTCAAGATTTTTCATTTAGAGATTTGCAATGCTTTTTATGATGTAGGTACCTACCTATTTATTGTTACTAAGCTATGGGCATGTAGGGAGTCAAAAATTAAGTTTTCTCATTGGGAAGAGCTTTTTACTTCTTTTATCCACGTAAGTGCTTACTCCGTTTTTTTTTCAATAAGATTTTGTTGTTTTAACCCATGTATTTGCAAGGTTTTCTATTTAATTAAACCCGAGCGATGCCGGGTTACATACGCTTGTACTAAATATAATTAAGTTTATATAATACATTAAACAAACATGGTTTAGGTGTATTATTAGATAACATAGGGATTATTACTTCATTAGAAAAACATAGCCCCACGTACCAATTTTTATTTTCAATTTCTATCTACCTCCTTCCTTTGCAATACGTGTATTATTTATTTAATTTAGGATTCAGACGTCCAGTAATAAACTTTCCGCAATGCGAAAACCAGAATAAAATTGATGGTATTACAATGAAGAAAACCTATAGGGGAGGTAAGTAAATCAATAAGGCAAAACGAAGAAAATGTGTTGGTGGAACATCATTCATAGCCTTTTCCATTTCAGACCAATATACATACGATATAGATTGATTTAGAGTGATTGTAGAACTAAAGTGAAGATTGCGATCGTAAAACTAGTTGATTTAAGTGAAAAGTAAACTTAATTAAACCCTTTATTAATTAATTATATGAAGAAATTTATAGCTTACCTAAATGTATCCAATAAACTTCGACAACACGGAATTATTGAACATATATAAAGTAAAGCACTATGTATATTGTTAACAAACCTATTACTGTTACATATTTAAACACAAACTAAATAGTTTAAAAACATCTTCATTTGTTTCTCAATACTTTATTCAAAAGTCTTCACTAATGACTGATTCTAATATTTATTTCGCCGGCTTTTTTATGAAATGCGTCACAATTTGTTATTTCCTTTTTTCTTACTAAATTCCGACGTCCGCGTCCAACATGTAGTTGTGTAACTTTGTACTCGATGGTAGAAAATTTTCCTCTATTTGGTGAGGGGTTGTGTAGAATGTATGAGTTGCAGGGGATGGAGGGTGCGCATGTCATGTTTCATCGAGCGGGGGAGTATAGTGTGAAGTTAGCTAGAAAACTAAAGGATTGAATTAGCGGGAGATTTAAAAAGATAATTTATTGCCTTATCGAGAAACCAAAGTTGGGAATCCCCTTAAATAAAGTACAAGTAAATAATATAAGATAAAAATATTAATAATAACGAACATATCATGAAATAAAAATATTATGAATATTAATTTTGCTATATTTTTTGCATTGTTTTCTTCTTGTATTTGTATATTACATTGTACAGAGAAATGATAAATGTATTGATGTAAATTGTATTGAGTAAAGTATATATTGAAATTCAAAAGGCAACAGCCGTTTATATTTTATTTAATAAATAAATAAGGTTTTGTTGTACAAAAAATGAGTATTATAGGAGACAGAGTTAATTTCGTACTATTATGTCCTCGCTTTATTCCGTCACATTCATACAATGAATCTAGAAAGCTGGACAATTTCTCCACCCTACGATAGTTTGGTCCACGTGGTCAAGTTTTGAAAGTTTGCGATAATTATCTACAACTATTTTTTGCAATCTTTTCATCAGAAATATAATAAATTTAATAAAATTGTTCTTAATATTTCACCGTTAATTCTTTCAGCTAGTATTCTAATCATTTCAATTTATACTTCATTATTTCAGCTATATGACATAACATAATTATATGAAACCTTCTGGTGATTTTTAGATGCTCCTTTTTCGTCGGTTCTTGAAAAAAAAATTATTGAGTAATAGAATTTAATGTTTAGGAAATGATTTCATGATAGATAGTATCAAACATTAGCAATAACAACAGAGATGCAGACAACCTCTATCACTGTGCACCCAAAACTATAGATAATTATACAATAACAAGCTTTGTGTACCGCCTACTATGTACTCCATATAGAACCTTCCTACCAACGCATAACATGAAACTGTAGACATATGGGCGGGTAGAAAAGTCATCATTATTGTATACAGAATATTCTTTAATAAGAAACTGAAATTTATCGCCCTTAATTTGCATCATTAAAGTTCGATTTTCTTCTCAGTTGTTGAGTTTTACATTATTTTCTGAGACCTGAGACATTGTCATCTCTGGAATTCAGACATCGTTGGTTGTCCGGATGAAATTTCGTAACGTGTTAAATCCGATAAGCCGTGGAACACTCGGTAAAGAGTTTTATTTATGTCACAGATCCCAAGAATTTGATAATTTCCTTTATACTCTAATTATCAATCCCCCCCCCCCTGCAGCCAGATTTTCGAAAAGGTATAGGAATTTTATAAATTTCACGTTCTTGTTTTGTTAAGAAATATTAATTTCACAAATTCGCTTTACTTGCTTTTAAATATCGAAAAGGAAGACACAACAAAAATAACTGACCTTCATGTTCTTCCGCGTCCCGGGTGTTTGAGATCACTGAGTTATTGGATCGAGATAAAAAAAGATCGAGGAGATGAATCAAAAATGATCTTAGGCGGTATAAAGGGCGGCGATAGAACGGGCGCTATAAAAAACCTCAACAATAATAACAACATAATAATTGTTTATACAACTTGGTTGTGCCTATATAGATAGGTATCTATATACCTAGATAGAACTGGTTATACCCTGGCGAAATAAAATGAAAAATAAGAAAAAAAATAAAAGTAAAATGATGATGGAGGTGAAAAAGATAAAAAACGAATAGGCATGTATCTACCAATAATAATAATAAAACAAGAAAACTACATAACATAATAGTAAGGTGTCTGCTAGTTTGAGGCGTGGACCGACATTGGAACGGTGTGGGCATACACAAGAAGACAGTGAGGACAAACACCAAATAGGTACATCGATTTTCATATTCCTAAATCACTCGCAAACGAGTGGATGGCCTTGAGAAAAATAGAATAGAATAGAATAGATTTTCATATTAAGGGAGAAACTATTTTTGAGTGAGATCTTATAAAATTCATTAGATTGTTTGCAATAGGTTCACAATAAATTTCAATCACGAGTTTACACTTTATTTCGTTCGTATCGAAAATTAATATTTTCGATATAAACGAATTAGTAGGTAACTTAAACTTGTGATTGGTTTACAGATCGTCTTCTTCGTTCATTTCAGTCGTTCGCTAACATTTTTAAATCGTTATGTGTATCAAAGCGCATGTACGGGATACCGGGGTGAACATTTAAATTTAAATTTCTTTTTCAGCGACGAAATCACTGCTCTTCAGCCCGAAAACAAACTTTTCTACTTAATTAAATAAGTGAAATATCTTAATATAAGATGGTTTACGAACATCTGCCTTTCAGAGAAAATCTAAGAACTCACATAAAAGAGTGGGTTACCTATTTTCAAAATAAACACTAATTTGGTGCTTACGGTTATTTCATACCTTTAAGTGTAGTCGACAAATATCATATCGTTAAAAATATATCACCTAATAATATAATTGTTTATTACACATTTCTCTTTATTATAATAGTTAAGATAAAGGACACACATGTGCATCGTTCATTTAGGTCGTATGCGAGATTATGATCGATGATTTATTTAAACGATTCATCGAGTCACCGTTGTCATCTCTATGACGTAAGAGGGATATTTCAAAAATAAAAATGGTAGGTAATTATCTTGACATATCCACATTGACTAAGGGTTATATATTTTAGTTTCGAATTTTGGATAAATAAACATCACACAAAACTATGAATATCAGCTGGTTTATTGGAACTAAACCCATACACATCTATTAATTACTAAACTCTATAGTTTCAGTTTGAAAAGGTAAAGTATTTGTTAAACTCATAAAATTATATTTTGTTTTTTGATCTATAGAAAACAGGGCACTAGAAAACTTTATGAAAAAAGTGGGAGTCCTTGTTGAAGACACTACGGAAAATCTATTAACATGTCAATTCAATAAATTCGTAATTAGAAATAGGGAGGAATGGAGAAGAAAATCCAAATTCGTTGCAGACCAATCCAATGGATTGTAACTCACTTTATATATATGTATATTTTTTCAATTTATTTTATTGTAATTTCAAGTCGTTTTAACATCATTTTGGGGGGAGTGGTGAATTCTAATGGGGAATTAGAATCAATGGTGTAGTATTTTTTATTGTTATTTGATTTTATAACCCTGGGCTATAAAGTATAATAACATTAAACATAAAATGTATTACATACCCTCAATCAGAATTGATTAGGGAGATGTTGGATTCGATTCTATAACTGATATTACATATTTTATATTTACGAATACATTGTTCATTATCAATTTTTTTTGACACAATTGGATGTCGGGAACTGGATTTTTAACTTATTGGAAGTGTAGATGTCAAACATATCTTTGAACTACTCCAGATTAACCATTCCAATTGATCACACTCATCCATAGTCAACCTATTTGAATAGGTATTAACTAGGTGTTAGTTAACCTAGTTAATACCTATTCAAATAGGTTGACTATGGATGAGTGTAATCAATTGGAATGATTAATCTGGAGTAGTTCAAAGATATGTTTATGTGCGTTGCAGTGAAAGGATCTTTCATCAAAAATATGTCGAGTAGTAATCGCTTTCATCCTTCATCTCAAATGATCGCTGAATTTGAAACGTCCATTCACACTTTTCACTCTTGATGATTAATCCTGGATGATCACTCAAAGTGATAAATGTGAACGACGATTTATTATTCTCACGGGCCCAAGGTTAACCAGGATGTATTGTGATATCGCTTGTGTGCTGCAGTGTTTCTCAAAGTGAGAGATAGCGCCCGCAAGGAGGTGTTGGAGGATTCCAGGAGGGTAATAGAAAACCCAGAAAAAATTGAGTAGTGCTAGGACAATATAGGAGAACCAAAGTGAATGTTGTGTGCTGGAAAGAAAATCAGTCGGGTATTTTTTCCAATTCCTAGACCTACTACACCGGACATCTAGGGAATATAAGAATGCCCTGGGTTTTTAAATCTTTTTTTAAATAGTTAACTTTATTTCATACATTGACAACGAAAACAGAGCACTAGGGATGTCAAGGGGAGAGGTGATTCAGATGGCGAAGAGACGCTCTGAATGGAAGAGACTGGTTTCTGCCCTATGCTCCCATGAGAGGCGTTGAAGGGCAAAATGATGATTATTACATACTTAGAATGTCTTGTATTCTTTTGCCTTATCATAGGAGGAGGAGGTATGCAAGGCTTCTATTCTGTAACAGAAGACGCAAAAACATGGCTTCGGACCTTCGAGTTTCTGTTTTGCTAACTTGCTGTCTCCCTTTAAAAAAATTGGATATGAAGTTTTGGAGGCACTAGATTTTGACCATCTCTCAAAGAGGGCGATGGTCAGATTAAAGTTGAGAACCTATGGTGTAGTGTTATTGGGTATTTTTATTATTTTTATTGATTGTTGTCCTTACGAAAATGTTATTCCAACTGCATACGAGTTACTAACTATCAAACAACAATGTTAGTATTCTACGAAAAGAAGATACTCAATTAGGATGACCATAAATTAAATAATACAATTAAAATAATCAAAATAGTTTCCAGCAAGCAATACGACTTTCACTATTTTTATCTAATTTTTCGAAGTGTGTAAATAAATAAATCTTTATTAACATAGCATAGACAATTCACACATATTAGCGATGTAAAACAAAATATAAAACAATCGAAAAGTGAAATGTTAAAAGGCCAAAAGGCGGACTTAATGCTTGAGCAACCTTTTCCAGCCAACCTATAGAAATTAAAACATATTCAAATTAATATTATATGTTAAAGATACGGTAAAAATAAATGCAAAATTTCTTTATTTTTTCGAACACCTGCCTTTTACAGGATACTGAAAACTTATGGGAAAGAGTGGGAGACCAATTCCTTGCCGGGTGGTTCACGTATTCGTATTCCAATCAAAAGTTTAGTACTCCTTTCGTGAAAATCATTCCAAGAGACCAATATCCAGCAATCTAGCATTTGCTAATAATAACTTATTGCCAAGTGGTATTTTTTTTTACAGTTAACATATAGGATAGATAATAATATATTTCGTGCATGGTCGTCCTACTCGCCAGACACACTTCTACATCCTATCACGTGATCACCGCTCGTAAATTTTAAGATCGTTTTGTTTTTTCATTCTTTTTTCATGTCCTTCGCGTCCATCTCTTTACTAAAGGGGAATTCAGACTTGTTCACTTTGATCACTTTGGCTGATCATCCAAATCGAAGAGGTGTAAATAGACGTTTCTTCTCGAGTGATCATTAGTGATAATGGACAACCAACATAATTTTGTTGAAAGATACTTTCACTGAAACGACCATAAACAATTTTTCTCCTATTATTAATCCTATTCTCTATGAATTGGTATTGAATGTCAGAATCATAGACAAAATGAACGGGATGTCGTATCTTTACGAGAATTTCATTAGTTTATGAAAAATTTAGTTGCTGCTTTTTTAATAAATTTTCTATACGAAAAAAACATCAAACCACACCCAACATGACCATAAGTATTGACATGGCAGTAAAAGCATAGGATGAATAAGTGTGAATTGATCCTGACACTCTGAATGATCATCCAAAGTGAAACAATCTGAATGCTTCTTAAAAGACAGAATAATCGACTACATACAAACGTACATATATACAGACTTATAATAAAATGTATATATTACGTACCTACTACAGTGGATGCTCAATGTAATAAAACTACTGGAGATTCTAAAATATCTACAGTACCGTGTCAAGTAAACCTGACGCCCTAGACTTAAATTCTATTGATCTGCATAGATATTAAAGGTCATTGTTAATCGGAGGAAAATTATACTGTACTGTGTCGATTTCTGGTCTGATTGACATATTATGATAATAGTGTTGTAGCCTTCGTTATTAATATCTATCTCTATCTATACTATCACGACATATCCCACAAGTAAGGTAGCCAGCAGATCAGAAACCTGAGTCAAACACACATTTTAGCGTTACGTTTTCGTGTTCCAATCGTTCGAGTATAGACGACGTTGCGCCAAAGTGACAATTGCTTGCAACGTCGTCTGAAATTCAAACGCTAACGAAACGAAAACGTAACGTTAAAATATGTTTGGACTCAGGCCTCAGCTGTATGTAACGAAATGCAAGCTGTCCTCTTGAGCCAAAAAAATTAAGACGTTCAGGATAGATGGCAAACTCATCTCTGAATTTAAGATGTAAAATGTCTTTATTTTTTCGAACACCTGCCTCTCACAGGACACTGAAAACTTATGAAAATGAGTGGGAATGAATATAATTCCATTCTTTGTGTACTTCTGCACTTTGTGTGACCAATGTTGAAAACGCATTATATTTTGTGATATCAATAAATTAAAAGAGTCCCCAATCTAATTATGGCAAAGGATCTACTAATTGAAAACTATAAGAAGAAGTTTATCATCATCAGATTTTTTTTCAGATAATATTGTTCTTTGAAAAAATAATAATGAAGAACGATGTAGTATAAGTGTTGTTGTATACTCTGTGAAATTCGTCACTATTATGTACTTCTAGGCTCCCGCTCCCCATATTATTTGTGCTCTAGGACATCGCGTAGTACGCTTATATGGATAGAGCGACCCTGAGTAAACATGAGAAGAAGACATGAATTCTAAATTATTGTATTAAAATTATAATACATAAAATAATTTGCTGGCAAAGCAAGGGTCTCCCACTCCACCAAAACATGTAAGTTTTTGAGGGTCCTGTAAAAGGCAGGTGTTTGTAAAACATCACGTTTATACATTTAACATCTACAATTCAGCGATGAGGTATGCCACTTATCCTGTATGTCAATTTTTTTATTGGAATAAAGAAAGCTTGCATGTTTAATACATATAATTAGTTTACCGGCTACCCCACTTGTATGTTTCTCTGTAGGTACAACTGGTGATATTCTCCAAAGAAATTTCTCGAGAACGAAAAATTTTTCGAGAATTTCTCCTCTGATGGAAGAGAAATTTCTCTCCATAATTTTTCTTAGTGGTATTATGACCTTTCGCTCAGTACACTTCGCAGCCAACCTGATTGATCCAAAAATTTGTGGGGATGATTAAGGCCCAAATCAGAGGTTACTACCATTTTTTCCATGTACGTACCTGTAATTTTTTTTAACTATATGGGCATGTGGAGTGTCAAACATCAAGATATTTCATCAGTTATTAGCACTTTTTTCTATGTATGTACCTAACATTTATTTGTTTCCATAATTAATTGTAGCCATATTGGTGATAAATTGTCTCAACATTTGTACATTGTTATTGATTGATTGAATAAAGTATTTATTATTTTTATACTGTTAAATAAAAAATTCTCCGAAAATTCTCTACGAAATTTCTCGAAAAATTATTTCTTGAGAATTCCACAACACTAGGTACAACACGCAACCATTCCATAGAATTATTGATCAAGCCAATGATTCTCGAACGTCTTTGCTTTCTTAAACCTTTTCTATCGGAAAAATACAACAATCTTCTTTCTTCATTGTCATTTTATTACCCACTAGTTTTTCCATTCTAGAGAATCACAAACCTACATTTGAATAAGCTATATTTTGCATGCAGTGTGCGTGACCTTTATCAACATAACATTGTCGGCCGGTGTGGCGCAGAGGTAACGCCTTTGAGTCACGAGGTCCCGGGTTTGATTCCCGGCCAGGGCAGAACGAAAAATGACCTTTTTAAAATTGTTCTGGGTGTGGGTGTTACGTGTATATGTGTTTAATGCATTGTATATGTGTATCGTCGAGTTAGTACCCATAATACAAGATTCAATCTTAATTTGAGACTAGCTCGATCTGTGTGAATTATCTATGCATGTTATATTATGTTATGTTGTTATAGACAATTCACACAGCTCGAACTAGTCCCAAACTAAGAAATGTTTTTTTTTGTTATTATAATAATTCAGATATGAATTTTACGTTTTTTCATCTTACTAAACTTTCGATCCGTCGAATTTTAATAAAACCACAAAATATGTTTTCATTTTGAACATAGCAATGCCATACAAGAAATAAGTAAGTATCAACATATTTTTACTGTAAGCACTCAATATTCTTTCGTTTCGGTATTAAAACTGAAATATGTATAAATATATCGTTGGTCATGAGTTTTAATGGTAAAATATAATATAAAGAAGAAAGGAACGTTTTGTTACTAGAAAAGAAATAAATGTGATTGGAGAAGATGGACTCGAATTGAACGAGTTTTATGTTGCAAAAATTGCCAGAAGAATTCAATTCAAGACCTATATAAAAAAAAACTTCCATTAGTAGGTAATTTTTTATATACCAATATATTTGTATATGACATTTTTGGATCTAATAATTTAATACTTCGGGAAAGTAAATATCACCATATAAATTATGATGAATCGAACTTTAAATTTTCATAATATGGCAAAAAAGAAATAATATTTATAATTGTAATCTTCGAAAATTAAGAATATATTATATCTTTGGGAAAACCGTAAGGCGAAAAGTTCTTCGAGAAACAGTTTAAATGAAGGTAGGTAGGCAGACGTTCAGACGCATTGGTTTTTGGTATAAAATGGGTGCTTATAATGATATTAGGTATAGAATATCGTTTGCAAGTTATTAAAATCCATTTCTAGGAAACGCGATCATCGAAGGATATCGGTTCGCATTTTCGCCAAACCCTTTGAGATCAGTCATCAGTAATATATTAATATAACACCATAAGAATGGTTCTACAGAGAACAACCATAAAACTCATCAAAGTTTCTCCACTTTTAACAGCGTCGTTAAGAATAATAATGGTCCTTTTAAATAAATTTTCGTGTGTGAAGGATTAGCAAACGCTGCAAAGAACAGGAACAGTGAATAAAATTATCAAATTATATTAAGTTTTGTGACTGGTTGCAAGACAAAGAAACCTGAATAAATATGGGAGAGGCGTATGTTTATTTATTCATTTATTCTTTTTGCACATCATCATTACATAACAGTGTTAACAAAATAATATAAAATTTTAGAAACTAGGACGGATTGCAGTGGCGAGATTATCACTATAAAATGATTCAGCAGTGGCCAGCCCTCTAGGTTGATGATATTAGAAAAATAGTTATAGAAACATCCAGGGGTATGCGGCAGGGACCCCTTCCTTAAAATAATAATATTCTATAGAAAGAAGAAATAATATTTTGTGGTATATAAAATAAATACGTACTCAGTGTTTTCTATAACAAGGTGCATCATTATTTTCGCAGTCTGTCGTAATAATGTGTGTTGACTTTTTCTTTATAATATTTAATATTAATTATGTTATCGTTAATGCGTCTGTTTTGAATATATATAGTTTAAAAGTTCCTTTGGTTCTTATGACTATTTGTATAACTTAGATAAATTAAGCTCAACATTTTTCCAGAAAACTTTCAGAGAGTGTCATTCGGTCAAATGTTGACATTTATTTATTGACAGTGTCTTCGTTGTAAGTAATATTTTTATATTTTGATTATGTATGTTTTCTCAAATAATAAATTTATATTTTAAGCAACTCAATCAGTTGGTTCTGATTAAACTCGACATTTTATTATCGGTTATACAGTAAAGGAATTAGAAATAAAGGAAGCATTTCTAGAAAATCTTACATAATATAACGTTGCCTGTAGACATCCACATTTTTTGACAAAAGTGCAATTTATTCTCCGTGCTAGTAAAAATTAAGACATTCAGGATACTTCGTACCATACCGCATACCTCGTCAAAGACGAATCAAAGATGTTAATTATCTTTTTCGTGAAGATATTTCATTTCTATTTTACAAGACCTATAAAAAAGATCATGTGATTTAGAGTGGTTTACTACAATTTGTATTTTTTTGACTACGAGTCTGTGATTTTGTCTGTGATTTTTAACAGTTAAGTATAAACCTATAAATAACAGTTGATATCTTTCCAAAACACTATTAGCGTGGGCAAATAAAATGGTCAAAAGAACTGAATATGGGACAAGGTGAAGTATGTAAACATTTCAGAAGATATTATTATTATTATTGCACTGTCAAACAAAGAAAAGTTCGAGAGGTGACTAATACAGAACTCTGCAATAATAATATTAAATAAGTATTCAACTTGCAGTGGCGTGACCTCCATGCAAGCCTAAAAGAAAAATTATAAAAGTAGGTACACGGTGACAATTTTTAATTTCAGACGTCACCTAGAATTAACCTATACTGTACAGTGAGGCATAAATGACACACATAGTCTGTGTGGTGAGACTAATACCAAATGCTGGGCTTTTTTTTATTATATTGTGTATTGTGTCTCGCTCACTTGACGAATTCCGTACTGGTATAAGACCATGGACATACATAACGATGCATAGATACTAAGTGCTTATCTACAGTATTTTACTCACCATGTTAGGATTCCCAAAAACCCTGATTATTGCTCTGTTCTACAGTTTAAAGACGATAGCATACCAAATACTTCATTGGATCACTGAGCTCAAGCAAATTTCGATGCTGCCAGCTCTTAAACATGTGACCATAACAATTATGTAGTAATAGTCTAATTTTAAAATCTGTATTATTTTATAATTAATTTCTTATTATTTTTTTAATTGACATTTATTATTATCGTCCTAAATACAGAATTTTATTTAATATAATATATCTGAATATAACCTGTAACATTTTGTATATTTTCCATCTTGGTAGGAATATAAACTTCTTATAAGTACACGCTTTTTTATTAAGTAACTAGATAATGTCTTAATAAGTATTGATAATGTCTTAGTAAGTATTGATAATGTCTTAGTAAGAGACAAAACAATTGAATACTTGTTAATTAATAAAAAAGTGTGTATTTATAAAAAAATAGTGTTTAAATTCCTACATGTTATAAAATATGTAGGAATTTATTGAGAGAGGGCTCACTCAGTTTGAAAACTTCAGACACGCCACTGATAATTTGTACATTAAACGAGTGCAAACAATGAGAGTGCTTAACTTCGTACGAAAATGTACGAAATTAATATCATACATAATATAAGACGCTTCGTTGCTAAAATAATATTACATTTCTATACAAATCTCCTACGCCATCACGACATAGCCTGTGGAATACCTGCATCTAATGAACAAACAGGTCATCTCTCCATTCTATAAAACATTCATTATGTTATGTGACAGTTGTAAGTGTAACGTCACATTTGTACGGACTATGGAAGATCAAAAGTTTCAAATATTTCTAATTTATGGTGCTGTTTTCAAAATACGGACTCAAGGACGTATTACAGGACGCTCAAAAACTTTCACAAACCCTATCGAAATTCGGTCAATCATTTTGTGTATAATGCATTATATATTATTATATCGGTTTTTAAGTAATTTAGTTTTTTTTTAAATCTAAACATTCTTTATAATGTAAAGAAGTCATAACGTTACCGCCAAATCAATCAAGAAAATATTAAGTTTTGTTTATCAAAATGCAAATATGTGAATTTCTTTGTGTGCTCGTGTATTTCAACAAAGTAGGTTCAATCTGCATTAATTTGTTGATTTTACCATCAATCATTAATATCGTTTTGAAACTAACTACTGTTTTGTTTATTTTGTAATATATTCTATAAAAGCTTTTAACTTTTAAGTTTCATTTGATTGTGAATCGTCTCTAGGTCATCTATTTTGATTTAAATAATATAACAATAATATTGTTATTATTATGGTTTAGAAAATTTCATTCCCTCTTCTATATTAGTTCCTCAATGCTGAGGGTCGTGATTTTTATGAGATTGGTATTTGTGATGTTTCTCATGATTATTACATAATACATATATGCCATGAGAAACGCAAGTTTAAGAATTATCGCAAAACTAACACTCTGTGTGAAAATTTTAAATATTTTATCTGTATATATATACACATAATAATGTAGGTACCATCACAGCATCTCCCGTAAATGGAGTAACCAACAGACTAATTATATGTTATAAACTTGTAAGCTGTCCTCTTCGTGAGAATTATTAATAAATACATTCAGGATGGATGGCATGTCTCATCGTTAAATTGAAGATGTGAAATTTGTTATTCTTCTATCTGCTATCTTAGTGTCAACACTTATGTATGCAAGTGAGACGTGGACATGGTTAAAGAAGGATGAATGTGGCATAAATGCAGTTGAAATGAGATCACTGAGAAGGATGTGTGGTAAAAGTCTGAGAGATCGTGTGCGTAACAGTGATATACGAAAGGAATGTGGAATGAAAGTTGGTGTAATAACAAGGATGAATGTAAATAAGTTAAGATGGTTTGGGCACGTGGAAAGAAGGAATGAGGACAGAATGACTAAGAAGATATATTTGGCTGAGAGGAATGGTGCTCGGAGACGTGGACGTCCGAGGATTAAATGGCAAGATCATTTAAATCAAATCCTACAGGACGGTCACGTGTTGAGCACGTTGAACAAGAGAGCATGCATGAGGAATTGTATGACAGTGATGGAAGTGAAAGATGTATGCAAGGATAGAAGGAAGTGGCGCTCGATCCTTTCTGCCTACCCCGCGATGGTGTGTACGTATGTATGTATGAAATTTGTTATTTTCATAATTCCATAAAGAACAGACGTGTTACAATCTTAATATTTTTATAGTAAAAAGAAGACCTTCTGTAAGATCTCACATGACAGATTCGTTCTCTTAAATGCGTACCTAACAGGCTTATAAAAAATACTTTGATTATACAGCTTACATTAATCTGAATCACTACAAACTGGAATTGATGGGAACCAAACACACCCTGAATATATCTACGCCAATTACGTCACCTCTTCCCACGACATTCCCTGCGCTCTGATGTCGTTGTTATATGAGAGATGTATTGTGAAAGAGGGACGCCATGGCCGACGAAACCTTTAAGGACGGAAGAACAGTGCATGACTCAGCCAGGACCATTCTCATAAAAAAATAAAATAATCTTTATTGTGGTATAAATAAAGTAGCACAAATGGCGGGTTTATTGCCTTTAGGCAATTTCTACCAACCAACCAAAATTCTCACTCCTGTTTCTTCTGTATACTCGGATAAATAGAAGTTCCCAGACTTCGGGTGGAAGGTGGTTCCTTCTTCTGTATCCTGAATATATACTCTCATAATAAGTAATAGGTTTGTGACATCAAGATGAAGTAGGCTGGCAGCAAGAGGATTTGAACTCGGGATTTCTCGATCGAATATCTGAGACTCTACCATCGGGCTATCGACCACACAGATAGACAGACTGGAAGTTATTTTGAGACCTTCGTCAGATTCAAAGGTCACTATTATGATGAGATACATAGATTATTAATGTATACAACAATATCCCTATGTTAGATACATGGTCACTTGTCATTTATTTGGGAAGTTAGATATAAATCATGTACAATATTACTTACAACAACAATAATATATAATATGTAGGTACCTATATAATGTAAATAATACTATATGTTTTATTATACCAAAATAATAATAATATAATATGCTTACGTGCATAGGGTGAGTAGTTATGTATGACGTATTATTGTTATTATATACCTACTCGTAGGTATATATATATCTTCGAATGGAACAATCCTCTTTAAATAAATTGATTTCAATTGATATTAATTTTCTTATTGAAGTGTTCGGGCGCCTTGACTTGACATTGTAGTAAGCTTAATGCGATACTGAGATATGTTAAAATTATTCATACCATCACGCATTCCCGCAAGAAGGGTACTCAGCAGATCAAATGCATATAAAAAGTATGCAAGGCGTCCTTACTTTGCCAAAAAATTAAGAGCTTTTATATGGGTGACTTATATCAAATTGAAAATGTTAAATGTTTTATTCCCGATGTTTTACGAATACTTGCCTTTTACAGGACACTCGAACACATATAAATAAAACAGAGGGAGCCTTTTTCTTTGCCGGAATACTCACAGAACAAAAATATATCATAAAATTTATCACAATTATTTGACACAATAAATAATAATACGTGTTTACAGTTAGTGAAATACTAGCTAAATGTTTTAAAATTTAGCTAGTATTTCATAAATATCCAATTACTATTTTGACATAAGCTAGTATTTCATAAACATCCAATTACTATTTTGACATAAGCTAGTAGTATTTCATAAACATCCAATTACTTTTTTGACATAAGCTAATAATGCTTAAACATCCAATTACTATTTTGACATAAGCTAGTATTTCATAAACATCCAATTACTATTTTGACATAAGCTAGTAGTATTTCATAAACATTCAATTACTATTTTGACATAAGCTAGTAGTATTTCATAAACATCCAATTACTATTTTGACATAAGCTAATAATGCTTTAATATCCAATTACTATTTTGACATTAGCTAGTATTTCATAAACATCCAATTACTATTTTGACATTAGCTAGTACCTATTTCATAAACATCCAATCACTATTTTGACATTAGCTAGTATTTCATAAACATCCAATTACTATTTTGACATAAGCTAGTAGTATTTCATAAACATCCAATTACTTTTTTGACATAAGCTAATAATGCTTAAACATCCAATTACTATTTTGACATAAGCTAGTATTTCATAAACATCCAATTACTATTTTGACATAAGCTAGTAGTATTTCATAAACATCCAATTACTATTTTGACATAAGCTAGTAGTATTTCATAAACATCCAGTTACTATTTTGACATAAGCTAATAATGCTTTAATATCCAATTACTATTTTGACATTAGCTAGTATTTCATAAACATCCAATTACTATTTTGACATTAGCTAGTATTTCATAAACATCCAATTACTAGTTTGACATTAGCTATTATTTCATAAACATCCAATTACTATTTTGACATTAGCTATTATTTCATAAACATCCAATTACTATTTTGACATTAGCTAGTACCTATTTCATAAACATCCAATCATTATTTTGACATTAGCCAGTATTTTATAAATTAACGTCAAATGATTATTTTAACTTAAACTAGTATTTTAGAAACGTGAAGTTACTATTTTAATTTTATCTAGTATTTTAGAACGCCAAATTACAATTTTAATTATAGCTAGTATTTTAGAACGACAAATTATTATATTAGTGTGAACTAGAATTTTAAAGACGTAAAATTATATTTATTCTTGAAAATAAACTGCTATCTTCACTTTGTTGACAATCTTCATTCATGCACATGTCTTCAATGCAGGCAAAACTGTATTATAATAATAGTACCTATTGGTGTTTGATATAAACCTTATTATCTTAGCTATTTCTACATTGCGCAGAAGTAACGATGCGTACTATGTAGGTACCTAGTACATATTTATTGTATCTATGATTTGATATTATGACAATTCATATGTGTCATACATAAATGGACATGATGTCCTCAATATTTAGTAAGTAGGTACATACATATCAGCTATCTATATCATCACAGAATCCCCATAAATGGGGAAGCCAGCGGATCAATTGTATATAACGAACACAGCAAATCGTCCTCTCTAGATATGCTACAAAATATAACATTTTGTAACGAAGGGTGGCATACTTTGTTGCTGAACTGAAGACTATCCATATCAACGTTCTCATATTAATGACATATAAACGGTGTATTGTGAAAGAGAGTAGCTGAAGTCATCAGTCAGGATATATGCTGGACGAGATCAATAGAGCAAACTAATCCTGCTTAAACGACAGGACTTTTAGTGTCGAAGGACCCGGCTCCCTGAAGATCTTCGTAAAAACCAATCAATAACAACGTTCAGGAGCAAAATTGAACACATCACTCTTTCACCATAGTATTTCGCGCCCTTGAGATAGATGCTCCACTAAACGGCGCCAAATAAATCATGTGACTTAAATACACAGGTATATAATAGTAAAATTGGCCTTCCATTTCAGATGTCTCATAACTTGTTATGTGTTATTATTGTTATATTTCATACCAAGCTCTTAAGATTTAACATTTTATGTCAAATGGACGGAAACGTTTTGGTACGAGAAATAGCAGCGTGTGTATTAATTTGTATCATAATAATTATGAAGTAGCAAGGTGAAGGTAAAATCATTTTCATTTATGTATTATTGTCATCTTAAAATACATATGGGCATTGAAGTGTTATTTTATTATTATTTATTTTATTATATTCTTCACTGTATATTGTTTACAGTATTATTTCAAATAAATACAAAGTATTATGAATACAATTCAATGTAATGTCTTCCATCTAACCACTATTATCACCGCTACGAATATATTAAATGTCTAATTCACGATGTTTTTGGAATACCTTCCTTTTCAAGAAATTTGAAAATTTCCAGTGAGAGAATACTTCTTTCGCTTCCTCCACATTCATCCAGTTTCTCATACAAGCACGCCTGCAAGCACGCACTCAATACGTGGCTGTCCTGGATAATTTAATCATGTCGACTGTCCAGTTCCATAACTAAACAAGTAGAAATGTCTTATAATCGAGAACTGTCCAGTTCCATAACTAAACAAGTAGAAATGTCTTATATTCGAGAAATCACGCATTTTTTTATTTTGGCATATTCATATTATGCTTTAAAAACACAACCAGTAAATGAAATATACTTTATAATAATCGCACTGTTAAAGACATACGTTGTCGTTGTTCCGTTCAATAGTTAAAACTATTCGAAATATTAATTTGAAAAATTGAAAAGGGGTACATTTTTTGCGATAACTAAATATTTAATGTTTCTGCATTAAGAGTATCGTGAATTTTTTACAGTAATTTGTTTGTGGAATCGAAAAAGAGGTTGCGTGTATCACCAATTAAATCAAAATATTCAACTTGTCGAGATACAGAACTGGACAATCGATTATGATCAAGCCACGTAGTTCTTGGACGTTCGAGCTTTCTCACGTGAATTAAAATTAATATTATCATTATTACTTAGATATAATACCTATCTGCTGTAAGTTGAATTAAGAAAATTTTGTAATTGAATTGACGTGAAAGTAGCAATTAGAGATTCTATTTTATACGAATTCTGTTGGTCTGAGATCCCGTTTTGTCCATTGTACATAAGTAAACCTTAGGATACCATTTTTGGATTCTATGCTTTGCGTGAAAAGTTTTCTCTGGTTCCATTTATAGAGCACAAAATTACACTGCGTATTGATGGAAAATTTCTTTAATTTTCCTAAAAGTGAAACATCACGATGATTCTAGAATGTTTATTTTTATATTAGCAAATAAAATAATTAATAATAATCATCTGTTTAACATCATTTTTTACTCGCTGATGGGTGTCAGTACTTCTAGATAGATATTATTATATCCATTTTATTTCCGAACACAAAGAACACACTAGAAACGTTCATATCGGGAACATAAGGTACCTACATTCTAGAAAAAAAAATAAAGTCGAGTATTTTTTTGTTAAAGACAAATCTGGTTTTGTAGTAGACCCAAATAAATCTCAAATTCACGCCGCTTTCCTTGTGAGTTAGACAGAAATGATTGAAACCACATATTATTCCTGTCCTTATTACTGCCAATTTTATTGTTATTATAAATGCAAATAATGATTTCTATTTTTATTTTTTCACACCTGACACCATGTTATGTGGTGTTTTTCAATAAAAAGACTTGATCTTGTTTTACACAATAATTTATTCTGTTCTTCTTTCTACACAGTTTTACTGTCATCTGAATGACAACAATTATATACCTTTCTAATCTTGCTGTTGTCAGTATCCAAATATATAATACAAACACTTTTCGCTTCAGTCATACAATTATTCATGCATGTTTTCCTGTTCACTTTGCTCAACACCTGTCTGTCCTCTAGGGTCTAGGACGGTTCATACGATTTTGCTTTTAGCTCCTCAGACGAATACATCTCCGATCACAAGTTGACAATTTTTTTTTGGTCACCTGGGTTTTGGGCCCAGCACGCAGATGACAAACATGGTTCTCCAATGGCGGCGTACGCACAGCTGGACGCGAACGTCAGAGATGTCTTATTGGTTTTGTCTTCAAGCACAATTTCCTCTCAGTCGTAGATGTAAATATATGTAAAATCCACAATGTGTAATGGGTGCAAATAATAGCGCGTCTACTGTACCAATACGTAAATAAAAGCTTCGCGTTGGCAATGTGAAAATCCCTCCCACGTATTGTAAAGCACACACAACTTTGAAACTGTTTTACTATCTGGTGTTTACACAATAGATAGGAACACTATTTTCTATTATAGATACTTCTATACACACCTATTATATAGGATCACAACAATAATATTATCATCCGAAAACTTCGTAGTATTCTCGACGTCATTCATCTAGTTAGAGATATGATATAAAATTGATACTATACTATACTATACTATACCCTCACGCCATGTCCCAAAAAAGTGGGGTAGGCAGAGAGAACGGAACGCCAAACAGATCTATCTTTACACACTTCCTTCGCTTCCTCCACATTCATACAGTTCCTCATACACGCACGTCGGTTCCTCTTACTCAACACGCGGCCGTCCTTGAGAATTTGATCCACGTGATCAAGCCACGTGGTTCTCGGACGCCCGCGTTTCCTCACACCCTTTCTTTCAGATAAGTATATCCTCTATTGATTATGGAGTGAATTTTAATAATCTGCTTAGTAGGTACAAGTTATTACGCGACAAAAAAGCAAAGATATTACCGAGGTATGTCAATATGTCTGCAAACATTTTCAGCTGATTTCGCAGCACCTATTGGATTATAATAAGTAGGTACTGAATTCCTCTAGTTACGTGTAGCTACGATCGGCTTAGTTTAGAGATAAAACTATATTATAAACCATCATGACATTTCCCATAACTCATATGGAATAGATAGATGTTTTAAATATATCTACAGGTCGTCCACTCTGTGTCATAAAAAAGCACATTCAGAATAGGTGACATACCTTATCGATGAATTGTCATAGTATGGCCTTGATGAATTGTAGATATAAATTGTCTTACGCGTAATGTTTCACGAAAACCTATCTGCCTTTTACAGGACACTCGAAAACTTACAGAAAAAATGGGAGACATACAGATTCCTCAGGGTAAGTAGATTATATGCAACAAATAAAGAGCGGAGTTTTTCTTCTTCTCCTACTTCTGCAATTATTGGTGCCACATGATGGTTTGGTCTGCCTTCTTCATCTGCAACTTTGTAGTCCTGCATGCCTCACCTAACTACCTTTAGCCATTTGCGTTTGAATCTACTGGGCATTGGGCTTCAAATAGTGGAAATCCATTAAAATATTTTGCTGCAAAAATTATTTTTCGTAAGTTCTCACTCTTTTTCGTAAGTTCTCTCATTCTTTTTCGTAAGTTCGTGTTGTGTGTTCTGTAAAAGGCAAGTGATAAAAAATACATCTTGAATTCAACGATGAGGTTGGCCACCCATCTTGGATTTCTCATTTTTTTGTTGGTATGGAGAGAAAAGCTTGCATATTTTTTACATGCAGGTAGTCTACTGGCTACATCACTTATGGGATAGGCCATGATGATATATATTATAGTAGTAGTAGTAGAATAGTAGTAGCATTTTAAAATAAATCCCGTCTCCACATCCTTGTTATCAGTCTGATATTGTTATAACCACGTAGATATTTCAATATAATAATATTATTGTACCAACCATATGATGTGAAGAAGACTAATGAACTATCGTTCTGAAAATAATTCAATATTGCCCACGCTCGCTGTAGTCAGCTGATTTCTTTCAATATACTATTCTACTATACAATATACATAAATATATACTCGTATCACCGTGAAAATACAAACAAGATTGGCAACACTGCCCTATAAAGAACAACGTCTCCTTATTTTTTCGCGTTTTCAAATTAATATTACTGGCTTAAGTTTTGTTAAATCAATCTCTAATATAGTTATAAACTTCAATTAAGTGATAAATACACACTGGATATATAGGATACGCGCGGATTAACAGTAAGATATTCAAAAATCTATTTTTTCACTCATCAAATTGCCGCCAAATTCCTGTCAAAATCAGCTGCTATACTTATACACACATACATGTAGTACACTCACACATACAAATACACTGCCTGTGGCAACTGATATATTGACGAAAACAATCCAAGTACTAATTAACTATCACTTGAACTTGTCCTGAACAACCAACAACTATCTTGTCACGATCTATCGGCAGATTTATCTAATACAATGAATAATTTCTGTGCATACTGTAATAAAATCACCCATCCAAAAGACTCACTGACCTGTACTAAATGTCAAAGTCATTATCACTGTATATGCGCTAAGATAACTTACGAGAAAATGACAAGACAACGATTAGCATCGTGGTGTTGTTCTCCCTGTAAAAAAGGGCACAAGCAGGACACAAAGAAGTCAGCATTTAAACACGATGATTTACCTATTCCAACTACTAATAGAACATTAAACACCAGCAGTTCGCGTAGCGTTCCACTTCCCACAACACCAAAAACAACATCTGAACTGGCTACGCACACATACATAAACAATCAAACTATCGATATCAGCGAACCGATTTCACCAACTTCCTTCGGTCAAAATAAGTTAAGTGCAGAGTTGACCGATTATATAAATAATAAGTTGGAATTTTTCATTAAAAACTTATCGTCAAGATTTGATGATATGTTAAGAAAGATAGATGAAAAATATGAAGGACTGCTTGAATCCATGAATTTTTGTGTAAAGAAAGTGGAGGAACTCGAATTTGCTATTAAGAAGTTCGATGACGTCACTCAAGATTATCAGACTCTCAAGAATGAACATCAAGTAACACAAACGCGCCTACATGTAGCAGAGCAGCAGGTTTGCGAATTGGAGCAGCGCTTAGATGATATGGAGCAACGTGCAAGGCGCTGTAATGTGGAGGTGCAGAATGTTACTGAACATAAGAACGAGAATTTGCTGAGCGTTATCACGGCGCTGTCAGATAAGATTGGGATTCCTGTTACCCAAAACGACATTGTTGCGGCTCACAGGGTTTCACACGGTGCGGCCACCAAAAATCGTCCCAGAAACATAATAATAAAATTCTCTCAGCAAAAAATGAGAGATGCTTTTTTAGCTGGAGCGAAAGCAAAGCGAGGAATGTTAACGGAGGATGTTGGAGTGTCAGACGGGAGGAGGAAAATATATATCTCAGAACATTTGACATTAAAAAACAAACTGTTATTCAGAGAGGCTCGCCAAAAATCGAAATCCTGCAACTGGAAATTCACTTGGGTGAAAAATGCGAGGATTTATGCGAGAAAAGACGTCAACGAGCAGGTTGTAGCTATAACCTCTGTCAGAGAGTTGGAGAAAATTGTATAAATATTTTTTCTTATAATTGCTTTGGTGTCATGATTTCCTTAAACTTTACCTTTTCCTTCATCTTTTATTTTGTTTATATGCAGAGAAGTCTAACGAATCGCTGCCTAATAGGTCTTATATTATGGGCTCCGGCGGGCGTGTCGTGTCGCTGATTGACACTTAGTGTTTGCTTGATTCGTATTACCAGGCGATTTAAAGGTATTTTACCAAAATTGTAGAGGGCTCAGAAGCAAGACCAGCTCGTTTCGCTCAAATGTCTTAGTTAGTGGCTTTGATATCATAATCCTCACTGAGACTTGGTTGAATGCTAGTGTTTTGAATGGTGAACTCTTTGGTGATGACTATAGCATATTCCGCAAAGATAGAGATCTTACAGCTACAAATAAATGTGACGGCGGTGGTGTACTTATAGCGATTTCACGTTCTTATAAGTCGATGCGCGAGCCCAAATGGGAAACCATGGGTGAAAATCTTTTCGTCAAACTTTCATTGTCATCTCGGAACAATACTACTGTTCTTAAGGGCTGTAACATTGTATTGGGTGTGGTCTATTTTCCTCCGGCTACATCAGTTGAGGAATATGAGCATCATTTTAATAAAATTTCAGACGTGATTACTGAGGATGGAAGTCATGCTCGTATTTGTATTATAGGTGACTACAACATCCCGGCTATAAAATGGTCTAAAAATGACACAGGTGGGACTGTATCTACGGGCCTAAGACGTAGCTCACAAGCGCAGGCTCTCTTAGAAGCCATGCAATTTATGAATGTAGAACAGTTTAATTTGATTGAAAATAAAAATAATTCAATTTTAGATTTAGTTCTATCTAATGTCAACTGTACAGTCGAAAAATGTGATTTCCCTTTGGTACCCGAGGACGGCCATCACCCCTCTTTGGTGGTAGGTGTGCCGGTGGCTGTGGAGGAGACTCATCTCCAGGTTAATTGCACAACAAAATATAATTTTCATAAAGCCAACTTCGATCAGATAAATTTTGAGCTAAGCAGGATAGATTGGGATGAGATGTTCAAAAATGAGGCTGTAGATCGTGCGGTGGATGTGTTTTACAGGACTTTCCTGTCAATAATTGATAATAATACTCCGAAAAAAATTCCTAAGACATCACGTTTTCCGATATGGTACACACGGCCGACGATCACATTGGCGAGAATGAGAAACAAGTATTGGAAATTGTGGAAGAAATATGGTAATTCATGTGACTACACTGTTTATTCAAGTTACAGGGCTCAACTCAAACAAGCACACAAAAGAGATCACAGATTTTTTATTACTAATATTGAACAGTCGATAAAAACTGGAATTAAGCCTTTCTTCTCTTACATTAACAGAATGAAAACATCAAATAACTATCCTGGCAATATGTATTTTGATGGTGTTGCATCGTCCGATCCAAAAACAATTGCTAACCTTTTTTGTTCGTTCTTTCAGTCGGTATTTAACGAGAGGGTTGCTGATGATTTTAATGTTAGTCACAATGATTGTATCCAATCTTTGACAAATTTGTCTACTCTAAATATATTAACCTCTGAAGTTTATGAGAAATTAGTAAATCTAGATGTGAATAAAGGCCAAGGTCCTGATAGATTGTCACCCCTATTATTGAAAAGATGTGCACCCCACATTTCTAAGCCTTTACGTGTTCTCTTTAATAAGAGCATCAAAGAGGGATGTTTTCCCACAATATGGAAAACGGCGAGCGTCACACCTATTCATAAGGCCGGGGATAAAGCTGATATAAGTAACTATCGACCTATTTCGATTCTTTCTCCTATATCCAAAGTCTTCGAATCTATAGTTAAAGATCACATGTTTCATTTTTTGGAACCACAACTTTTGGAGGAACAACATGGATTTATGAAGGGTAGATCCACAGTCTCGAATCTCCTAGTATATGCCGAGTTTCTGTTTTCATCAATGGATAAACGTATTCAGGTCGACTCGGTATACACAGATTTTAAGAAAGCTTTTGACAAGGTGGACCATTCTCTTTTACTGAACAAACTTTTTTTGTATGGAATTCATGGTGACCTTCTTAGATGGCTGAAATCATATTTGACTGATAGGTTGATGTCGGTAACTATGAATGGTTTCAATTCCGATTATATACCAGTAACATCTGGAGTGCCTCAAGGCTCAGTGCTGGGACCTCTTTTATTTACGGCATTCATTAATGATATTGGTAGGTGTATTCGTCATTCTCAATTTTTACTTTTCGCAGATGATTTAAAAATTTATCGACAGATCCGTTGCATAGAGGACGCACAAAATCTTGAAGATGACCTTGCTAGAATATTTGACTATTGTGTAACCAACAGACTTGAGTTGAATCTGAAAAAATGTAATTCCATAACATTTACTAAAAATAAGAAAGTTATTGACTATAATTATAGTATAAATGGTATAAACTTGATTCGACTTGATAAGATTAGAGACTTAGGTATTATATTTGATGACAAGCTTCATTTCGAGGCACACATCCACGAGCTTGTCGAGCATTCGAATAGGTTGCTAGGCTTTATTTTGAGATCTACAGGCGAGTTTAGGGATCCAAAGACGATGTTAATATTGTATATTACACTTGTGCGTTCTAGACTCGAATACTGTTCATCGATATGGAATCCGATGTATGATAAATATATTACGACTATTGAACGTTTGCAACGTAAGTTTTTGCGAATGTGCAGACGCAGATATGGGAATAAAATGATCGATAATCTTATTGACTTGTCGAGTCGTCGAGAACTTATTGATGCGTTTGTTTTGAGGAGAATCTGTACATCTGATATCGATGTTCCTCAATTATTGGCTGGGATAGGTTTTCGTGTGCCATCAGATAGAAGATCGTATCGTCCACTTTACTTAAGTAGCGTACGCACTAACGCTGGTTTGAGAAACCCTCTACACCGCATTATGAATACTTATAATGGCAAGTTCAGTGACATTGACATGTTTGCCGGCAGTGCTCGCACTTTTAAAATGTCAATTTTGCAGGTTATGTGTAGCGATCCGTGACTTCGATTTTCTCTGCTTCTCTTGTTATCAGTGTTTTCCATCCCTTTTCATATTTTCTTGTTTCCCATGACACTCAATTTTTGTATTAATTATAGGTATGTTGTTCTTTATTTTGTAAAGGTAGGTAGATTTTACTTTGAAATTGCTTTTTCACTCTTTCATTCATGACTTTAAGTGATGTTTTGATTGTTAATTTTGTGTTTTTACTCTTAATTTCTTTTTTATTATTGTTTTTAATTATGTATGACAACCACTTGGGCTTTGATTTGATTTAACAGAATAATATATGAACACTTATAAACTGGACATTGCATTGTATACTTGTTGTCGATTATTGTATTATTGTACTAAACATATATGTATTGTCTGTAGTGTTCCGTTGACCAAAATAAATAAATAAATAAATAAATAAATAAAGATCAACTTTACTATTACAAATACGTAGTACGAAACATTAAAATAATGACTGTATACAAAAACACTTTTCACGATGACTTTGGTGATAACGTTTTGACCACGATGATGTTTGCAATTTTCACTTCAGTTTCATGTCATGAGTTGACATTTTTTTTAATGGTATATTTAGAAGAACGAGTGAATGCAAGAGGAGTGTTGTGAACAGAATGCGTGTAAATAAATTGAGATGGTTTGGTCATGTGGAACGAATGTAAGAGGAAAGAATGACAAAGAAGATATACTTGTCTGAAATGTGGGATGTGAGGAAGCGCGGACATCCGAGAACTACATGGCTTGACCAAGTAGATCAAATTCTCAGAGACGGCCGTGTATTGAGTAAGAGAAATCGAGGTGCGTGCATGAGAAATTGTATGAATGTAGAAGAAACGAAAGAAATATGTTAGGACAGATTTATATGGCGTTCCGTTCTCTCTGCTTACCTCACTTGGGATACGGCGTGAGAGAATAGTGTAGTATTCTGTATAGTATTTAATGACAAAGTATCTAAAGTCGAGTGAATTAAAATTTGTATTGTTTCATTCCTGAGTTCGTCTTTAACCTTCATTTGTGAAAAGTGTATAAGGTTGTATTTGGGTTTATAACAAAACCCAGGTTTCTTTTTTATCTCATAAAAGTAACATTTTTCATGAGGCTTATATATCTATACCATCACAGCGTATTCTACAAGTGGGGTAGCCACTTAGCCAGCGAACTAACTGCATGCAATATACATGCATATCGTCCTCCCAATAAGATATTCAGAATAAATGGTTTAACTCATTGCTGTAAAATTGAAGATGTTAAATGTCTTGTACGAGCCTTTTACAGGACTCTCGAAAACTTACAGAAAAGAGTAAGGCACATAGATTTTATTGAAAAGAAAAATGAACAAGAAATCTATGTTGAATTTAGATATAGGTACTTTCTATTTATTTATTCTTTACTGTACAATGATCACCAGCAATTGTACCCAGAAATATATTTATACTAATTACAATCAATATACAAAGGGCGAATTTTTCGCAGATGCGCGATTTTTTCGAACTAGCCCAAATATATCAAATTTAACAACACAGGTCGTCTTTCCGATAGAAAGATTTTTTTTTCTATACACAGATGTCAGTATAGCTGGCGAACTTATCACATATGTAATTTCTTCTAGACAACCAGTGCTATCTCAATTTGACAGTTTTTCTCCAAACTCTGGGATGCGATAATTTCGAATGAAACTTAACGAGTTTCACGACCCAGCCGGGAATCGAACCCAGGACCACGATTATGCACGATTATACTGCAATAGCTCTTACACCACGTGGCCCGTTGAGTATAGAAAATTTCATTAAATTATTTTTGACACAATACAATATAACACAATTAATTTTTGTGTTTATTTCATCGACTTTTAAACGGGTGAACACTTCTGTCTAGTTCAGTTCAATCAAGCATACGCTAATCTTCCTACATAGAGTCACTCACCTTGTTGTTGGCAAGCATCGGTAGCAATCACATCATAGTAGAAATGAATTTATCACTTTAGGTAATACATAGGTACTAAAAATGAATAATATTTAGTAAGAAGACTCTGAACTTTTATACCTACTGTATACACATTTTTATTTGTACAACTGTATTCTGAGTTCATTACTAGTCAATCTCCCCCGCAAAAAAGTCATTGCTTCATGAAGCATAAATTAATATAAAATGCTAGTACTGGAGGGCTACTCTTGATGCGGATATCATCTGTTATTTACGTCAAATTTATTTATTTATTACACCCCGTGGAGTTCCCGGTAGCAAATAAAAGAAAATCAGACACATTGCACGCAAAGGAGACGAGAATATCGAACATCTGACAATGAAAGAAACCATTCCAGGTCGAAGACTCAGAAGCAGAAGAATAATGCGTTGGAGTAATCAAATCAAGCAGGCTGTAACTCTATCAATTTACAATGCGATACACTTGGCTGAGAACAGAAGAGAAAGGCTTAGGGTTGTACATGATGGGCTATCTGGAGATCACGACACCCAGAATTGCGGAAATGGCTAGAGAGAGAGAGAAAGAAAGAGTTTTTAGTCTATGATAATAAATCTATGCTTTAAACATACTTACAATAGAATCACATCTTAGTTTTTATAAATGAATCTGGAAAATATCGCCTCAAGGCAATAATGTTCATGGTGTACATTTTTACAAATTAATTTTTACAATAAAGTGTTTACTATTATTATGAAATAAGGGGAGGGTTTATTATTCATACAAAATATTTTACTATCTTGTTTCTTACGCATACTAATACAACTATTCCTATCCACTGCTGAACATAAGCCCGTTCTATATTTCTCCAGGTATTTCTATCCAAGGCTTTTGCAACCAGTCAGCAGCGAATCTTCTAATGCCATCAGACCATCGTGTTGGAGGTCTCCCTGTATTTCTTTTGTCCTAACGAGGTCTCCACTCCAATAGCATTTTTTTGTCCATCTTTAAATTTATAATAAATTCAAAACTTCTTACACAGGATACACAAAATCTTATTTAAAAAACTGTAGAATTACTCAGTTAATAGTTATAATAATTATATTATTTTCACATAAAACATTGAACACGTGTACGTAGCCAAATAATACATAGCACATTTATATTTATTTATTTATTTATTCACTTTTATAGCCAAGTTCACATTGAAATTATCAACATTTGGTACAAATATTATATGTATGTAGGTATGTATGGGTGTACTACGTACTGGTGTAAAAATCAAAATACTGAATTATATGCATTTGCGTATTTCGATTATGATAAAAGTTAATTTATTAACAATCTGCTGAGAAAGCATATTTATACTATTTTTTTTTTATTTTTCAAATATTTAATATTAGTTATTATGTACTTATAAATTTATTTATGTGCTTATAAATTTATAAAAACACGACCGGTTTCATCCGGTCACAATAACTAATACTAAATATTTAAAAAAAATCGTGATTACCACATTGTTAGTGGCAATTAAATCAAACAATTTTCTTTTAAGTTATTTATACGTTTATTTTTTCAGCAAGGCTTCTCTTGACACAATCTTAATACGATCTTAACCTTGTCTTCATCTTAATCATATCATGTCACACGGAATTACTATAGTAAAAAATACGTGCATACCAATCTCGCGGTAGCATTAGCGCTGTATTTTTAAAAATAAATAATTATTAATGCATAATAATTGATTAAACATACGAATACTATTTCGATGTTATTGACTGAAGGTACTTGTAAGAATTCCATTTCAAGATAAATTGAAAAAAAAATACAGTGTGTAGTTAAAGTCATTTGGAAGTTAACTACATAACTGTGTTTTTTTCAATTTATCTTTATAAGAATAAAAACTCATAAGGTAGGTTTTACGTGTTATAAATAAATATGTAAGTGCCTATTTCAGCTTGCATGCATATAATCCGATCTCTCGTTATATGCATTGATGTTTAACATTTAAATTCATTTGTTATGGCATGTTCGTTTTCTTGGATGGCGCGCTATGAAGGGCAAATGAATTCCCAAAATATCTTAGGGTCAAACGCATGGTTAAATACATATTTATATGTACCAATTTTAGAACAACATTAAATATAAATATTGATATTATTTTTGGACTCCAGGTCAAAATTTTAAGGCCTTTGTTTTTATATAGTTCAAAACAGCATTATTTCTAAAATTGATCCTTTAAAGTAAAAAATATTATTATTTTGTAAAATCAACAACGATTTTTTTTAATCGTTCACTACGAATGTTTTTATTATTATCAACTAGGTATAGGCACTATCATTGCCTCTCTCACCAATGAGGTATTCAGTGAGCCAACTGTGAATAATGAATATAAAGATTGTCTTCTACGTACCATAATATGGTACCTACTTGGAAATACCATATTATGGTATCGATTGTCATACGTCATCATTGAATTCAAGGTACTAAAATGACTAATACATGTAAAAGGATACTGTTACTACTGCTACTATACCATCACGGCATATCCCGCACGTAGGGTAGCCAGCAGATCAGCTGCATGTAATAAACATGCAAGCTGTCAGGCTTACGCTGGAAATGTAAAATTAATTTAAAAATGAATGAACGAAGATGCAATCACTAGAAGAATGGTTGATAAAACGTTGCGTGATGAAGACATAAAGTGTGGACTTAGAATATTAGGAGAATGAGCGGATCGAGAGTTGCGTTGGTTTGGACATGTGGAGCGAATGGATGATGAAAGCATGAGGAGGTGTAAAAAAAGAGCTGACGTCCAAGAATTACGTGGATTGACCACGTCAATCAAATTCTCAAGGACGGCCGTGTGTTAAGCAAGAGGAACCGACGTGCGTGCATGAGAAATTGTATGAATGTAGAAGAAGCGAAAGAGGTATGTAAGGATAGATCTATATGGCGTTCCGTTCTCTCTGCCTACCCCACTTAGGACACGGCGTGAAGGTATAGTATAGTGTAATAAACAATTGTAGTAAAAAATACAGTCAAATAACGAAATAACTATATGAGGTGAAGGTGAGTGCCAAAAAGGGAATAATAACTAGTGCTAGCGGGAATCGAACCCGAGATCATGGAAAATCGCTTAAAATTATCAAAACCCATTACGTTTTTCTGTATACTGTAAATTGAATATTTCTGTAATGTTCACTCGCCTATATTTTCTCATGATGTTTATATCTAGTTTAAATCGTTTATTCCTCATTTAGCATCTACTTGGTAGAGAGCCAACTACGCAAAATTTCTACAAAATAATGTGTGTGACTTTTCTTCCATGTATTGAGTGCGTACAATAAACCGACCAAACGACTTGAGATAGCAGTTCACTGAATTATTTTTATAATCGATGTTTTTCACTCGAAATGTTTCCACAATCGAATTTTCGAGTAACATTCGAAACGAATATAAAATATAACAGATTGCTCGTATTGTATTAACAACTAATCTATTTTCCTTTTTCTGGTCTCTCAGTATGCAGATAAAAAAAATATGTACGAGCTTTGAGAATGGTTCGCCGTATTCTGTAAACACAATTATTATCATCACGTTAGAGGTTGTACCTTTTCCAGAATAGGCAAAACAGTGTTCTAAGTCACGTATCTTTCCAAATGTGCATCATACATCTTCTATAAAGACATTTGTATAATAATTATGAAACACAACCCTATGCTATGGATTGACAATGTCCTAACAATACGAAAGACGTCCCTGTCGTCAAATAAATCAAATAGTAGAATAAAACATTTGTTTTATTTATTTCACAACCCTATGCATCAACTACTGGAATCTATAGATTATAACAAAGTGCATTACTCTATAACTCGTTTGTAATAAAACGTTTTCTACATCAAGATGTTCGAGTGCATTATTAAACTGATCTTTCACATCACTAATTATTCGCAATATGATTTTGTAAATATGCCTACATATATTATCCGATTTTAGTGAAAAAAATAATACTTGAGAAAAAACAGGTGGAATAAAATTAATACAATCATCGTTGGACGCGGTCCATGTTATTAATTTCATACAAGTTGTTTGATCTGAAAGTTGGTAATTGAAATACGCTTTGTGGAATATAAGAACAAAAAAATGTGTTATGTATGACCCACCTTTTTCAGATTGTTTTATTTTTTATGACACAGAAAATATTTGGCACTTTCACGAAGGGCTATCTATTATACACCTACTAAAGTCATATTAATTTGACATCCATACACTTTATAGATAGTTGTATATTGAAGAAGTGTTGGGAAGTGATGCAGCAATTGAAAGGAGGGGACAAATTACATTTGACAAATTACATTACAGGTACATTAGTATACAGCCTATACAGGTTACCCTTATTGTAGGAGATGCCGGAATGGTATGGATGAATGAAGTAGTACCTAATTAAAGGGACATATTGAAAAGGGCTATCCAAATACAAGGATATATCAGGAGTCAAGGACTCTTATTTATCTGCACATAAACAAAAAAATTACCTATCGGGCGAGCTGCAGTCGGCAGCCTGAGGGGCTGGATGACAAAATTAAATGGGAAACCTGGAAAACATTATTTGAAATTAGAAATAACTTTATTTGTCGGATATTTCAGGAGTCCAAGGACTCCTATTTATCCGTCTAGGTAGGGGACAATTTATTCATATTTTAACTCTTTCTAGTTTAGTACCACTATGCCATTGTATGAGTCAGGTAAATCTTATTTGTCGTAAAGCGGTTTAAAACCATAGACATACTTTTCATGCATTTCATCAGGTCACATCCCTCGCGGAGTAGACATAACGAATCGAGAACAACTTTTGAAACGCCTTTTCTTTCGTCAGATCCATGCAGTTCCTCATGCATGCCCTCCTATTCAATGTACTTAACATGTGTCCTTCCTGTAGCATCTGGTTTAAATGATCTTGTCAGACTTCTTGTCACTCCGAACAGTCCGAACCATCTGTATTTTCATAGTCATTCTGTCTTTTTTCATTCTTTGTACATGCCCTAACCACCGTGGTTTATTAACATTTATCTTGGTTTTGCAGCTACCTTACAATGATACAGAATTAGATATTCTTCGTCATTTGTGATAATATTTTATTCTCTTCAAGTATCCAAACTTTGCTACAGGTATGCATCAACTTGGGATAGGTGTATCATGTCTATTATTTAGAAAATATTATTTTATAGGGTGGAACAAACCTCTTATGGTGTGAAATTGGATGAGTTATGGTGTTCAAAACCACAATTATAATTATCCAATAAATAAAATACTAAATTAGTAATTTATTTACTACATATACAGTATAGGGATTCAGTTATAAATACATATATACCTAATAATAATATGTACGTATAAGATTTATTATTATGTACACGTGTGTAATTATGTTGTGACTGTGTTAGTGTAGGACGTTTTGGGTGTATTTGTGCGCCTCAATACAACCCCAGATGTTTACAGCTTAAACAGGTTAAGTCAGAATTAAGATAAATATTCATAATTTATTAAAGTTGACATTTTCAACCGACGGTACTTGGTGGAAATTCATGTTGAATTAATTAAAATAAAACACTTATTTGTAGTATATCCACGGTGTCACTTTTGAAAGTTGACGAAACAAAACAGGCTGACGAAAAGTCACTTTTCGCCAGCCTGATGATGAGAGCGGAAGCTCTTGAAAGCCGGCTCGCGTCCAATAAAAAGTCACCGTGGATATACTACAAATAAGTGTTTTATTTTAATTAATTCATAATTTATTGTCTATAGTCCACAACATCACCGTGTCTCTCACAAAAGGAGCAGCCAAAAGACAAACTGTGAGTAAAAAACATCCAAGTTGTCTTCGACATTAACATATTTTGTCTATGCAACACATACTATGTCTCTGCCCCCATGCCTATCAAATTTAGTTAGGAATACCTGCCTTTTACAGGACATTCGAAAAATTTAGAAAGAGTGAGAGTTATATTAATTGCCTCGAATTCCATAAAACATCAGTTTCCCGACCAACTCAAACATCCAAAATTTTCAAGTACATAGAATGTTACACCTACTTGATTTTAGTTTCCTGTACACATAGATATTATTTGATAGGGATTGTTAATATATGACCATAGGATGAATAGAGAATATATCTGAGAAATCTATCATATTTTCATATTACTATAATTAAATTTTCTGTTAACAAACTCGTAGAACTCAACGGTTCGACACTTCCAAATTTGCCGAAAATTGAGTCAACTTACTGCCAGCAGGGTTACTCTTGACAAAACTAAACACGATCTTAATCTAGTCTTGATCTTGATCATACGACGCACGAAGGGACTATGGTCAAAAACACCGCGCTACCGCTAACGCGCGATTGGTTTGCTTGTAGTTTTGGCCAATAGTCACTTCGTGCGTCGTATGATCAAGATCAAGACTAGATTAAGATTGTGTTTAGTTTTTTCAAGAGTAGCCCTGCTGGAACATTGAAAAGAGACCCACCTCACACCCGGATATCTCAGGAGTCGTTAACTCCTGTCTCCTACTTATCCGCACATTCAAACCAAAATTGTCCTCATTGGTGGGCCATCGGGAAGCTAAACCGACCAATATCGCCTCGTTGGAATCTTTAATATTACTTCTCTCTTCGATGTACCTTTTGGATGTGAGTAAATTCTGGAGGAATTGACGATGTTAAATGTCTTTAAACAGTGCTATAAACAATATCATTATACGGTGCCATATATAAATTGTCCATATTCTATTTATTATTGGGTATGTCTTGTAAATTTTCATGCGGTCTGCCACCCATCCTGAATGTCTTATTTTTGTTGGCACGGAGAGGGCAGCTTTCATTATTATCGCATGCACCTGAGCTGCTGGCTACTTATGAGATTATTAATAAATAATTCAGATCGTACAAAAATCTCGTTATACGAACTTGGAACGTTTTATTCTAAATTCAAATTCAAAACATATCAATATTCATAGTAGGTATATATAGATATACCCACCATATACCTACCCTACAATCCACAATCTTTAGAACCATCAAGAGGCAATCACGATAAACTGCACCTTTTTTGTTAAAAAGACGGGACTAAAACCAAATTAAAGGACCCACGCCTACAACACGAACAAAAACACAAATCTCAACAAATAAAAGTTGGCCAATACACCGAAAACATTCAACCAATACCTTCTTAATATTTCAAAGTTATTGACATAATGAATCCTTTTTATAAATTCCTTCAAAAAATTCAAGGTTACGTTTCAGTAATGCATGTCGTGCATTCTAATGCAGTTTTTGTATTATTTGTCCTTTTTTCGCACATGTGTATATTTGTGTTAGAAAGAGAGATGAGATGTTGAGATAGTACCCAAGATAAGAACAATCCGCCCTTTTAGACCCATATAAGTTTTAATTGATGCAATTTGGTATTAAAACATTTTTAATCCGTGGCATAGTGCTTGAAAATCACAAATTTCAGATAGAGATCTACACTATCACGGTTTATCCCATAAGGTGAGGTAGCCAGTAATAATAATAATCGGATTATTTATATGTGGCGCCGTTTAATGATCCGTGACCATCTCAAGGGCGCCGTGACTTCTCCCGAACAGTAGTGGTTTCAACTTGGTTCTAAATGTGGTTGTGGACTGATTCACCCTCAGATCTGTGGGCAGTCTGTTCCAGGCGGATGGCGCGGCGGCTCTGAAGCTCCTTTCTGCAAATTTGGAGGTGTTCGCCATATTGGGTTTCACGAGTTTGTTGACAGCAGAAGAGGCCGAGCGCAGCGGTCGTCTCGGAGTTTCGTCAACGGAACAGAGTTCGGTTAGACATGTGGGCCAATTGCGTGTAATAAACACGAAAGTAATCCTCTCTGTGTAAATTAAATTTCCATAAATGTCGCCTATCCAGTTTCATGGCTCAACAAGTAGTTTTTTTATTTAATTGGAAATACGCAGTGATCAAAGCCACTCTTCCAATTCCAAAAACAAATAATAACTTACCTTTGCGAGATAGAGTGAAGAATGAAGATATCAGGAGAATGAGCGGACGCAAGAAGAGTGTTGTGGATAGAATGCGTTTAAATAAGTTACGATGGTTTGGACATGTTGAGCGAATGCAAGATGAAAGAATGACGAAGAGGATGTATTATCTGAGAGAGGGGGTGTGAGGAAGCGAGGACGGCCAATAGCCACGTGGCTTGATCACGTGGATCAAATCCTAAAGGATGGCCGCGTGTTGAGTATGAGAAATCGGCGTGCATGTATGAGAAACTGGGTGAATGTGGAGGAAACAAAAGAAGTGTGTAAGAATAGATCTACATGGCGTTCCGTTCTCTCTGCCTACCCCTCCTGCGACAAGGCGTGAGGGTATAAATAGATAGAGATAGATAGTTATGGAAAAAAATATAATAAGTACTTTTTTCAATTCCACATATAAATATTTCGAATTGTTTAACTATTGAAAGGAACAATGACAGAGTATGTCTTTAACAGTACGATTATTTTATCGTATACATATTTCTCTTTCTGTTGGGTTTTTAAAGCATAATTTAGATTCATAGAAGAAAATACAATTGGTTTTAAGTTTTACTTTATATAAAGTTTACCTCATAAGATGCACATGTAACCTCATACAATGATTAACTAATTGCAAAAATTTAATAGCATCGATAATCATATCCTCTCCACGCTATAAAAAGAAAAGGAGACAATCAAAATTGGTGGTGTACTTCATCACTGAATTGAAGAAGACAAATATTTCAATATTCAGTTGATATTTTAATACCTGTTTTTCAAGGATACTCAAAAACTTACAGGAAAGTGTGGGATATCTATTCTTTGCCCTAGAATACACGGAGCATAATATATTAAATGTAGGTATTTTGTATGTATTTCCAAATTGTATATCATACATAACAAGGATCAAGCGTCACTACTCCTATCCTTTTTGCCAACACTTTTTGCTTTTATCACAGCTATGCAGTTCCTCATTCATACTTTCCTACTCACTGCATTCAGCACTTGTCCGTCTTTTAGGATCTAGTCTACATTCCCCTAAGCCTTGTATAATGTTCTTTTTCACCCTATCTTCCTTCATTATTTCTACAAGTCCAAACTACCTTGCTTATTTACATGTACATTAAAATAATAAAAGTAAAACTGATTACCTACATATTTATTATATTTAAAATAGAGTTGTAGAAAAGATGATTGGTAGGGTCGTAAAGTAGCGTTTACTGTTTATGATGCGTATATTATGTTACCTACTACATATGGGTGTAAACTTTAAAGTCACGACTTTATATTGCTACCGAGTTATAATAATATTATTATCTTATATGTAGGTACATAATACAAATATTTTATTACCCATAATTCCAGTTTTGAAAAATAAATAATAAACATAAATGTGGAGAAATAAAAATACATTAACATTGTAAAACAATCTGAGAGATTTTAGTTATTAAAGATGATCGGCAGTCTGAAAGTAGCATTTTTGAATTTATATTGGAAGAGTTGATGTACAAATCCTGCTGTGTACTTACTTACTCGTCCGGAAAATTTCACGTATGTAGTGTGTATGTGTACCTATGTTGGATGATTTATTGGGCGCCGTTTAATGGAGCATCCATCGCAAGGGCAAGTAAAACTACATATGTTGGGAAGAGCCATGTCTTCAATTTGCTCGTGAATATTATTATTGATTTGTTTTCACGAAGGTTCTCAGGGAATCGATTCCAGATGACGGGTCTTGCGACATCAAAAGCCCTGTCATAGAAGCAAAAATTGTTGGCTCTGTTTATCTCGTCCAGCATATTGGTGGATTGTGATGTGAGTAGGGAAAATTCTCCAAAGAAATTTCTCGAGAACGAGAAATTTCTCCGAGAATTTCACCTCTGATGGAAGAGAAATTTCTCTCCATAATTTTTCCTAGTGGTATTTTTTATTAATCATTGTAAAAATGATCAATAAAAAATATGAAATACACCATAAATCTCCAAAAATTCTCCACTTCGAGAAATTTACCGAGAAATTTCTCGGTAATTTTCTCGAAAAATAATTTCTTGAGAATTCCACAACACTATTGGTGGATGTCTTTGCCGAGCGTAGGGGTCAACTTGGAGGTGTTTTGAGAATACAGAGCTCAGAAAGTAACTGATGTGCTATATTATTCAAAGCTTTATAAATCATATAGCACAGTTTATATTGGGCTCTTTCACCCTCTTTGAACTTGTGCAACTTTTCCAGTAAAGGTGTGATGAAGCAATCCTTCTCTTGAGGAAAATAAGTTTTGCAGCGCCATTGGATTCTATTTCTAGGCGGTTTTAATGGATCTGCGGCAGTCCTACTCCTACATAAAATATGTTGCAGTAGTCTAGTCTATAACTCTATACTATATAGAATACTCCTACAAAAGCAGAAATTATGATGATTTTCTTATACACTGAGAAAAATACTCACAACGAATCATTGGTACGTACCTACTATCAGATTAGGACCAGAGAAAGTACAAACGATTCATTAGTACGAATCTATAATATTAACCTATCTTTGTCGTTGTCAAATTTACCAACGATTTGTTTGCGAAAAGTTAATATTATGGATTCGTACTAATGAATCGTTTGTACTATCTCTGTTCCTAATCTGATAGTACGTACCAATGATTCGTTGTGAAATTTCGTTAGTATTTTTCTCAGAGTGCAAGACACTCGGAAACATAAAAAATAGAGCTTATTCTAGTAAAAAATAACATGATAATAAGTGATTAATCGCAAAACTTGCAGTGCTTCGTATTTTTTTATAAATTACCGCATTTAAAATCTACCATTTTTTAATTTTTTAGCAACAACAAAAACTGCGTGTATAAAATAAATTAATCTGATACATGTGGGATAGTTCGCCCCCTTAATAAAAGCATATTGGTCATTTTAATCGGACGGATAACTATTTCCTTTATGATAAATTGCAAGAGGGACTCTATAATTAATTATATACCTACAATGTTTTTATAAAATAAGATACCTAAAACTTTTTAGAAGTTTATTATAAAAGATTATTATAAAATAAAAGATTAAAAATCAGAAAAATGATGTTTTTCATAGAGTTGCACATTAGAAGTAGATTTGGAGTGGTTTTGACTCCCAGACGCAGGACAATTTGATAAATGTCATTCTTCATTTTGCTCTGACCAGGAATCGAACCCACGCCCTCGTGACTCAAAAGCAAGAGCGTTATCTCTGCACCACACCAGCCATCAACAGATACTCTTTAATTGGATTCGGGCTTATGTTAGTGGTAAGCCATCACAATATGTAATAATTATATTATTAAACAAAGATATACTTATTAGAAATACATACACATAATGATAATGTAATAAGTGAGAGATATGTTTTATATGAGATAATAATATATACAAGTCGTTATATGTGTATTATATATATTATAAAGGAGACAGTTGACACATCTGTAGATTCACTAAGAACAGCACTAAAACAGACATTACCGGCTTTAGGCTTAATAATAATAATATGTAGACACATGTTGACAACACTACAACACTCGGTACAGGATCTTACAGATTTAAGTCAAATTCAAATTATCAATAATTAAGATTTGCATTGTATTCTCAATAATTGATCAGCTTTTGCTAACAATAATGTTTATTTTAATAAAATATATATCTGGGTTTTGTTATGAACACAAATACAACCCTATACAACTTTCACAGTAAGTTAAAAGCTTGTGTGGTGAAAGGGGAGTTTGCCGGCACCTGGGATCGAATCACGGACCCCCTGTTCACGAGGCCGAGACTCTAACTCCAGGCTACCAACGAACTCGAAAATATATAATAGGACATTGTATACATCATTTTTTATTTCTATATAAAATTTAACAAAGGTTACAACGTTTTTGAAACTAACGTATCATCTTCAGTACCTAATTCTTATAGGTACTTTTTACTTACTTACTTTACTTTTCGTGAAGCTTGGTGTATAGGTAAATCTCCACCAAAGTAAGTAGCGTCGTATCCTCTTAATTCGTAGCTCCAGCGCTGACAGTCAGTTCACCGCCTCCGGTCTTGTATCATGGATGTCCTACAGGTCATGGATGATTTTTTTAGATGGCAGTCCAGCACTATGTGTCTCAGCATCTGCATTCACAATCAGGGCTATCTCTTTTTCATACAGTAATAATAATAATATCCGAATGATTTTTATAGCGCCGTTTTGTGGACAGATCCACCTCAAGGGTACTATTATACTATAATATTTCATGACACCCTATTAAACTATACTATTACTAGGTTAATAAGGTGGTCGGTAACCTGATTGCAGAGTATCAGATTTTTGACCAAGAGGTCGGGAGTTCGAATCTTTTAACTATCAACCTACTCCACCTTTAGTACAAAAACATGTTGCTTTCTCTGAGGGTAGTTATAGTATATTTGTATTTACTTCAAGCCTAGATTCATTTTTATTAAAGTGAAGTGTAAATCGAACTATCGTTAATTGATATATTGTTGTAGAATATTATGTTAATGATTGTACTAATATATGTACTTATCTCAAAGCGTGGGAACATACTACAGTAGATCCTGGAGAAGCGTAATAATAATACATACCTATGTCAATAAATATGTATAAAATACGTACGTAATACCTAAAAGAATTAATAATAATGGTAACATATAAGAACACATGCGAAAGAGTCTATCTGACTTGGGGGGACTATAAAATGTAATTATATCATATGATTAACTACCGCAACTCTATGAACTTACGTCGGTTTGTTGTATAGATTTCTTAGTTTTTTTTTTTTTTTAAAAAAGATATATCTGGGTTTTGTTATAAACCGAAATACAACCTTATACACCTTTCACAGTAAGCTAAAAGCTTGTGTCGTGAAAGGGGAGTTTGCCGGTACCTGGGATCGAACCACGGACCCCCTGTTCACGAGGCCGAGGCTCTACCTCCAGGCTACCGACGAACTACCGAAGTTACTTGCATAATCTGAGTTAAAAATGTAATCTATCTATATCCTCACTCCGTGTTCCAGGTGGGGTAAGCAGAGAGAACGAAACGTCATCTCGATATATCCTTACATACTTCTTTCGCTTCCTCTACACTCATGTAGTTTTTCATAATCTATGCACGCCTATTTCTCTTACAAAACTCGCGGCTGTCCTTTAAAATTTGATCCACATGATCCATAAAAATTATTTGTAAAATTTACTTAAGGTAAATAAATATCTGCCTATGCAAAATTGCGTCAATAAAATGCTTATTTGTAAAATTGCGCTAACTAAAGTTATGCAATAATATTCGAAGAGACAAAGAAGATCAAAATTTAATCGTCACTTATAACTAAGTAGGTACCTACATTAGTCACCAAGCAAACTGTAGAGATCGCTCTTCTAACAGAGCTTCCCGCGCCCTCGAGATGGATGCTCTATTAAACGGCGCCAAAGAACCATCTATCATCGTAATCAATTTTTTTATCATTATATTATATTGAGTTACAATCCATTGGATTGGTCTGCAACGAGTTTGGATTTTCTTCTCCATTCCTCCCTATTTCCTGCTAGTTTCTTTAACTCTACGTACGTGCTAGAGTTCATGTCTTTCTTCCCTTGATCCATATAGATGTCTTTTGGTAGGCCTCCACCATTTCTGCCTCCGGTCTTGTCCTCCGCGATGGTGATGAGCAGGCCTGGGTGTCTGATGTCGTGGCCAATCCAGTTTGCTCGTTGTTGGTTGATTTTTTTTAAGGAGTTGCCTACTTTATCCTACCCAAATCTTACACTCATTCATCAAATTCTTAATCTCATTTCTTAAGACAGGATACAAAGTGAAAAACATGAGTACAATTAGAATAACTGGACTTGGATACAAAAAGGGAACAGAGAACTCTTTCTCTCGAGTATTTCACTGCTATGAAAGTACCTAAGAACGATTTGAGCTCTGACTCAACGAGGACAAGGAGAAAAAAAAATGGACGTACTTAGTATGTTTAATAAATATATTATGTATTAGGCAAAGATCAGAATTTGTGCTCTTAAGAGGAAGACCTACTCAAAAAAAATATCATGATTCGGTAAAATGGCGTTTAGTATATAATAAAAAAACTCCGCCAAATTCTCCAATAGAAGAACACCTTTATTGCTTATATGTGTGTATTAAGACAAATGGTATATTTGAATGTATTAGTAAACTGCACGACAGTATAAATAATAATAATAGTAGGTAGGTACGTCTCAATACGAGTATCGAAGTTCCGCTGATAATATTATTATTTTCTCAGCTCTTAGTCAGGACCAAGGATTAATAATAATAAAAATAATAATGCATAGTCCAAAATATTCATCCAAAGTATTGTGAGTTTATAATATGAACTAGCTCAGTATCCGGCTTTACCCTGAGAATAATTGTCAAAAAGTATGATTAGAACAATTCTTGACAAAGAATGAATTTTTTTTTTTGATATTATAATGTTGATATTTATTTATGAAAATTGTAATTTTAGATTAGATTAGTTGAAAAACATTAATGATTTATTTTATATCATAGTCTAGAATTTATTATCAGTTGAAATATTATTTTTTCGAAGTTGACATCATTTATATCTAATAAAAATATACCACCACGGCATCTCCCACAATTTGATATTCAGTGAACTCACTGCACGTAAGAGGTACTGTTCATAAAGAAAAGGTCAAATTTTGTGCCTATTTTCAAATTGTCTAAATCATAACCAGATATTATAATATTATATGATAGCAGCCACATTTAAGGATAATCAATAAATACCTACCTATAACATGAAATACTCGACGATTATAATTATGCATTTCTATTGCTTGTTCAATAAAAACTTCTCTATCGCAATACACAAGCACACATACGAATGTGCTCAAATTATTTTTACGAAGTCCAGTGAGTGAATGAATGTGATGCGTTGAGAAGGGAGCGGAGAGGTTAGAGGGGGACACACTCGTGCTTCACACAGCGGGACACACAGTGGCGTGCTTTCCACACATGCAAAATAGCACCGCATGCCGCACCAAATTTCTTATTGGTATGAAAATGAAAATAATTGGAATATTCCTTTGTATCGTAATGGAAATCGTAATACATATCTACTACTTCTATACTATCACGGCTTATCCCACAAGTATCTTTGGATGACGTAGGAATTGACATTCCTGTAACATTCATGGGTGAGGGAAAGTGCAACCCTTAATGTATTATCCCACAAGTGCAAAATTTCTTTAGTTTCTCGAACACCTGCCTTTTACAGGACACTCGAAAATTTACAGAAAAAAGTGGTTGACCTATTCTTTACCGAGTGCTCAACGGAACATAAATATAATCGTGAAATATCTCAGTCTTATACAAAATCGAAATATTGGCGATGTGACGGAGGAAATGGGGGAGGGGGGTATAGACATTTCTCAAGTCAGGTATGTTTTTAAATTTTTGTACTAAATTGTGGAAAAATAAAATTGTTCATTACCCCACTGGTCCCGCCACTAGTAATAATAATAATAAATTACAACTTCTAACAAAAAAAGAATAATAATAACTGGTACAAAATTTTAGCCTATACAGTATCTAGGTAGGTACTTCTACACACGCACACATACACACACAGAATGCATTTCTAAGTGTGTAATAATATGACTAATATTATTGATGGCATAGTTACATGCAGATACACTGATGGTAATAATTTAGGGATTTTTGACAAAATGTTTTTTGTATTTTTCAAATACTGGTGTTTTTTAACCAAGCAGGTATATCATAGCACATTAAATTTTGTTCAAAAAACGTTGTGCTCTGGTGTTAAAACAAAAAAAGTTATTTTTGTTTACTACTTATAAAAAAGTGAAAAGAGGTGTTTGAAAAAATAAAGTCATAGGTATTAAATCTCAAATTCAGCGATGAGGTTTGCCGCCCATCTTGAATATCTTACTTTTTAATTGGCACAGAGAAGACGGCTCGCATGTTTATTACATGCAAATGTTCTGCTGGCTACCCTACTTGTGGGATATGTTGTGATGGTGTAGTAGTAAGTAAAAAAAAATGAGGTATGCTATCCATCATGAATGTCTTAATTTCTGTTGACACGAAGAGGACACTTGTATGCTTATTATATGCGATTTATTCGCTGGCTACCTCACTTGTGGGAAGAACCGTGAAGGTATGAATGAAAAACAATCATAATTAATTAATCATAATTACCTACGCATTATTTTATAGTTTTTTTTTGTTGGCATGGAGCGGACAGCCTGCGTTTTTATTACATGCAGCTATTCTGCTGGCTACCCCACTTGTGGGATGTGCCGTGATGGTGTAGTAGTAGTTATTTGGAAAACATCGCGCCTCTGCGATGAACTTGCCTGTTATATAGGTACAATTATAGAGGTATTTTAGGTAATAAAAAATATTTTCTATTTTTATGTATAATTATTTTTATAAAAAAAGTAAATATGGGCAAGCCTTCTAAAAAAATGAGTAAGTTGGAAGAAGCGGTTAGCGTGCTCAATTTACATGGATATTATACTCCTTGCTGTTTGTTCATATTTAATAATAATAATAAAAAAATGTTTAAAATCGATAAATAAATTGCATTATGTAATAAGAATAAAAAATATATAAAACTAATATGAAAAAAAAGCAAGATTATATTCATCTGAAAATACATTTTTCCAAAAGGTATGATCCGTAGTGTAGTATTTACATACTCGAGACTTATATGCAAATTGTGTGAAATTATATACCAAATTTAATAATGGCAAAAAAACAAACAAAAATTTAGCACAGATCTCACGTCCGCACTGCGAGCCGGCTCGAAACCGACTGTGTCATTTTCTCTTATGCGCGCATAGATAAAGCATAAGACTCTCTCTTTCTTTGGACAAAAATAAAGACGTTATACAAATATGAATTGTTCCTCAACTGAAGGTTTTTTTAATTTTAAAGCTGATTTTAATATTTGTTGAAAATATTTACATGACATATCACTGCAAAATATTATTAGGCATTATAACAAAAAAAAAATATGTCGCTGTTCCACCCGGTATTCAAGCAAAATGATTCGAAAACAAAAAATTGATATTTTTTTCGGATTTTTTTTCAAAAAAATAAATAAACTATCCAAACTCAAAACATTACAATTCAATAGAGAAAGAATTGATCTATAACATATATTTTTTCCGTGAATATGTAACATTATTTAAGACGATTAAAAAAATGTAAAAACCATAAAAAACCAGCATTTCGCGTTTTCTGAGTCTTAAGACGTGTCCCATATTCCTTAAATAAACATATTTAGGATACATTATTTATGTATGTATGTATTAACAAAACAAATAATTCATTTCACGAGTGTATTCTAAGCGCGCTGCTAGATGGTGCGTAAATACAAAATGTGCATGAAATAAACAATATCACTCAAAATACAACCTGACAGTCTGTGTATAAAAAATAAATAAATAAAATTTCTAGGAAAAAACCGTAAACAAACCTATATTGGGATGAAATAGGGTAACCAAATTTTATATTACAAAAATTATTCAATATCTTGCATTGCATTAGGTGCTATCAGGATAGGATAAGAATAAGAACGAGAAATTACATGAATGATGCAAAGATCTTTCTTTTTCTCTATCTTCTCTCTTTTTCCTCATGTCTAAGGATAGTGGCAGCAGTAGACCTTCTGAGTTATAATCTCACTCCAGTTATGTCTATCCTGATTAAATGTTAAGACCTTCCGGAATAGAAGATTGCTAGATCGTATTGCTCCGGAGTTTGCTAGATTGTATTGCTCCACCTAGTTGATACGCATCCATGAGATCTCTTTCCCTCGATATTTCCTGCAATCTTGTCACCTATGGATGTCTTTATTATCATTCTTTATTTATTTTTCATTTATTATTTACTGTATCTTGATTACTAACTATTCCATAGAAGTACTGTATCGACGCGATCTCATGGCTGCGGGACCTTGAGATACGAATATGACGGGTATAACCCATAAGAAGAAGAAGACTGTATCGAAATCAATATATTATGTGGAGTGTGCTTTTGCAGTATCTGCACCTGTAGTCTGGAACAGGCTTCCACAGATTATCAAAGAAACGCACAACATGTCTCGGCTCAAGAACCAACTGAAGACTCTTTTATTCAAGAAATCACACGGAATAATCCATACACAACCATAAGCCTTAGTTAACAAAGAGCGCCCTTGAGGTGGATTTTTTTTTCACAAAACGGTGCTTAACAAATCATCCAAATAATAATAATAATAAAAAGGTATACATTCAAATTCATGATATTTGCCACAAATGCAGTGCCCTGTGGAATATCTAACAATATTTTAATTTATATTAATGTTATTCTTCTTAGATACCTGTTAAATTTGGGCACAGTAAAAATTTAACAAAAAATCGTTTCATTATGAAATACATATCACCCCCCGTTGCTTTGAACGGCGACAATTCTGTACAAAAAAAATCCCAGTATGATTCTATTTTTATTATTACATATTATTGTATATTATATTAGTTTTATACCTATGTACAACATTACACACAGGGATGTGAAGTAGAATGAGATGGAAAAAATATCCTATTTCAATCCAACCTCAGGGAGCGGTGAGCCAGGAGCGAAACAAGGAACAAAAATTACAATACATTTAAAAATAAATAATATTCATCTCTATATGTACCTGTCATTTCTTTTGAATTTTATACATTTTATATTTGGTTGTGTGATACTTCAAAATAGATTTATTTTTCATAATCTGTCGTTTTGCTAGCTTTGACTAAAAAAATGTTTCGTGGAGCACCCGGCAAAGAATTGCCCCCCCCACTCTTAAACGTAAGTTTTTGAGTGTCCTGTAAAAGGCAGATGTTCGTAAAAATAGACATTTTACATCTTAATTTCAGCGATCAGGTTTGCCACCGATCCTGAATGCCATTTTTTTTACTCAGCTGGTAGTAGTAATAATTTCATAATATTCTATCTTTCTTTCATTAGCTGTTCACTTAATGCAATATCACGCCAAATGTTGAATTTAACAATAATGTATAAAATAATCTCATCCAACTTAGGAATACTTCCGCTTGTTTTAATTCATCTTATAAAATTTATTTTCACGGTAGTTCTTCGAATTTGTAGCTCCCTATTGATGTCCCTGTATAGTTTTTTGTTCCCCGCCTTGGGTTGGGGTCACAAACACCTGTTTTCTCTAAAGATAAAAAACACACACACACCCTAATGAAATCTGATATATGCCAACAACAAGTGGCTGGGGAACTCAAAAAGTTCAGAGATATAATTTGCACTTGAAATAATTTAAGGACGTATTGGTGATTCACATTGCATTCTACTGTACCTATTGCTTTACAGCATTCAAAAATCACATTATTTATGATAGAACATAATAAACTTCGGTGATCGCATTTGTTTGTTTTGTTTCCATTCATCGCCTTTGTGATAAAATAAAGACTACGGTGTGCCATTATGAAAATAGTATACTATAGTCCAGGGCTTCTTAAACTTTTTTATATAGCGACCCCCTTCAAGCTTAGGAAATTTTAAACGACCCCCTCCTCCATATAATGAAATATATATTAACCGTAGATGTAGATGTAATATCGCACTATTTTACAATGTAAATAAAATAAGGATTAAAGAATGCGTACCCATTCATTTCACATATATATAATTGGAAGTCTCGCGACCCCCCTGGGGGTCGCGACCCACAGTTTAAGAAGCCCTGTACTATACTATACCCTCACGCCGTGTACCAGGTGGGGTAGGCAGAGAGAACGGAACGCCATGTTGATCTATCCTTACATACTTCTTTCGCTTCCTCTACATTCATCAAGTTTCTCATGAAAATATAACAATATCTAAAAATGACCCGTGGAGCAACCGGCAAAGAATTGGTCTCCCACTCTTGTCCATAAGTTTTCATGTGACCTGTAAAAGGCAAGTGTTCGAAAAAGTAAAGACATTTTGCATCGCAAATTCAGCGATGAAGTTTGCCACCCATCCTGAATGTCTTATTTTTTTACTGGAACAGAGAGGAAGGCTTGAATGTTTATTGCATGCAGTTGGTCTGCTGGCTACCCCGCTTGTCGGATGTGCTGTGATGGTGTAGTAGTAGATCTAAAAATTATTAGATTGCTCCTCATGTGTGTTTCAAGGCCAACCATAGATAAAGTTTAGATAGGGGAGTTTAATCTCAACCAATGTAATGTCTGCTGCATCATTATGTTCCTTTGAGGAGAATAGAGAGTGATTCGAAACGGGAAATGTGGTTTTTGTTAGACTGATAACTATACATACAGTATATTATGTAGGTACACATTACACATTCGTTTACCATGTACCATAATATTATTATTTTCTCGTACAAATATACAGTTGAAGTTCGATAACTTGATAAGATGAGAAAAAAAATTGATTCCTTGAGGAAATTCGATATCGAAGACTTTTACTAAATACCTTTGCTGGAAAAGTTAGTGTAGGTGAAAGGATCCAATATAAACTGTACCTTATAGTCTACAAGGCTTTGAACAATATGTCACCTCAGTCACTTTCTGACCTCTGTGATATCAAAACACCTGCAAGTAGACCTCTACGCTCAGCTAAGACATCCACCAACATGCTTGACGAGATCAATAGAGCAAACAAGTCCTGCTTCTATGATAGAGCTTTTGGCGTCGCAGGACTCGTCATCTAGAACCGACTTCCCGAGGACCGTCGTAAAAACCAATAGATAACAACGTTCAGGAGCAAGTTGAAGACATCGCTTTTCCAACATAGTTTCCAGCGCCCTTGAGATGGATGCTCCATTAAATGATGCCGAATAATTCATCCAACATATACATACATTTTACTTTAAAATTTGCAATGCATTAGATACTCGAAATTTTCTTTAAGCTTTCAAGAGCTTCCACTCGAAACAAAAATAACAATTCGAAGTTTTAGAAGACTATCCAGAAAAATGCGAAAATCTTTACAACTTGAAGTGTAGGCGGTTTGAAGAACTAGAACCTCTCTATTGAAATTTTACAAAAAAACTCTAATTGACTCAAAACTCGAAGTTTTCGTGGTCCATTGTGATCAAATGCCTTTATAGTATTTACGGTTATGATTCGAGTTATGGATGTTTGACTGTATTTTTTGACATAGGTATGTACATAGATATGTATAAAATAGATTTTTTATGGTTCAACCTATTTTTTATGTTGGATTCTTGTTTTTATAACAGTTTTTATTAATTACTAATGTTGAACAATGAATGAAGTCGAACTAATTGGTAAAAATCAAGAAATTAATTATTCAATCCAATTCAAATTTTGAGAACTTCGATATTAAATTTAAGTAACAGAAGAATTATCCCCCATTCTGAAAGGCTTATTTCTTGGCACAAAGAGGATGACCTGTATTTTCATTATAAACAATTACTCAACTGACTACACGACTTATGGGAGATGCTGTGATGATTTAGAGAGGGAGAGAGAGAAACTGTATTAATGTCAATGAGTCAAGAAACGTTTGCAAGGATAATAGTGCGAGGTGTTCAATCCTTTATGCCTTCTCTACAAGGGATGTGGTTCAGAAGTACATATTTTATAGACGTATATTTATTATAAACAACGGATTTCATGGATTTCACGGATTTCATGTTTCTTTTACAAAATGTCGCCCATAAAATCCAAACACATCAATAGTATAACAGAATTTCACCATGTGTCGATCAGTGATTTGTATTCCTATAACATATCTCTGGTGTCGATCATCTAAATTGTTTTTAGCATTATTTAAATCCGATAAATTTTATTTTTTATCATAATTCAAATTCATTTAGATAAATCTTTCAACGTTCATATCCATGATTTTATGAGTTGTTTTAAACTTACTTAATATTTATTTATTTTTTACTGTACATTGATTACAAACAATTACATAAAAGGTATAGGTACATTCAAATTAAATTACTTTACTTAATTACTTATGCAGCTATTCCTGTCCACTGCTGAACATAAGCCTCCCCCATATATCTCCAGGCATCTCTATCTTGGGCTTTCTGCAACCAGTCACCAGCGATTCTTCTAATGTCGTCTGACCAACGTGTTGGAGGTCTTCCTCTACTCCTTTTGTCTTCACGAGGTCTCCACTCCACTACCCTTTTTGTCCATCTTGGATCTTTAAGTCTAGCAACATGCCCTGCCCATGACCACTTCAACCTTGCTACTCTTTCGACAACATCTGTAACTCCCGATCTTCTACGTATCTCTGTGTTTCTAATGCGATCAGAGAGTTTTATTTGTAGCATCGCTCTTTCATGCTTTCTTTGAGCTACACGGAGTTTCTTGATAGTCGACATGGTTAGAGTCAAAGTTTCTGCCCCATAGGCCAATATTGGCAGCACACATTGGTCGTACATTTTCCGCTTTAGGCATTGGGGAATGTTGCTAGTGAAGAATTTCTTAAGATTTCCGTAGGCTGCCCATCCAAGACCAATTCTCCTCTGTATTATATTGACCAATTGAATACAAACAATATTTGTTTTGTTCATGAGATTTTATGCATGAAAATAATTCTTTCAATGTTATTGAGAAGTTATTACACCCTAATGGGACCATTTTAGTTTTTGGCCAATGCAATTCCGGAGTTTACTGACACTTTATAGAGGTCTATTAAACTGATTAACTAAAATAATGTTTAATAGCCAATCGAGGACGGGGCGAAAATAAAAACCAGTACGTGTTGGAGCCAAGGAGTTTAATTGCCGACTGATATGAAAATTGTTACATAATACACAACAGTATTACAAGTGAAAATATATGCACCCAATTTAGCTATTTTATAATAAGCATTTTTTATGTGATTTAACATATTCCCAAGGACGCACGAAGAGATGCCTTGATGTTTCAGTGGACTGTATTTTTTTTAAATTTTATATTTTTTCTCATCTTTTCGTATCATCCCAGGAAATCATGCCTTCACCATTTTACATTCAGATACACAATATTTCACTCCATTATACATTGAATTACTCTTCATATTCTATAAATATTAAATTTTGATATATTTTTTGAGTATGTACTCACACTTATGTTTCATAAACAATAAATCTGTTAAACAATAAAGTCATGCTTTTGAATGACTTAGGTATTTCTATTTCCTATAAGTTTAATCTGTATAGGCATTTTTATTTACCTATAATTAAATATTAATTAACATTGTTGCTAATTATTGCTCTATACCTAACCAGCCTTTTAATACATATTTATTTTATTATGTAAATACATCACAGTTCTGCCTTATTTACATAAAGGAATTTTATTTGGCTGCTGCAAGAAAATATTATTAAAAGACATAACTGCAATGAAAATTGTTACAAGTGTAACATTTCACAAATAACAAATGTAATTTTTTAATAGGTAGGTACTACCAAACAAATATCAAAGGAAATTTTACCAATAGATATAATCACAATATAGGCTGTTACAAGTGTAACATTTAGTAAATAACAAGAAGTTATTATTTAATTATTAAGTACCTCCAATTAGGTATTAAAGAAAGTTTTATTGATTGTGACCTATAATGTAAGCTGTTACAAATAGAATATTTCATAGATAACAAATTGTTACTATTTTAAATTGGTAAGTACCCCCAAATAGGTATTTCACATATATCTAAAAGAATTTAATTATTTTTACTGGTATGGACTTCCAACCAAAGCAAGAATATAAAATATATATTTTTTAACATAAAAGACATCTTTTTATGCAAACATTTTTTTGATAATATATAGAAATACATACAAATTTTATAAAAATAGGTAAGTGCCCATATGTTTTCGCAATTAATTTGCTTTGCAATTTATTATAGGTTTTCATGTATACAATAAACATATTGTAGATGAATATATGTAAAAAGCATATAGGTATTTAATCTTTTAAATTACCTTTTTAAACATTGTATAATGTTGTTACATTTAAATATAATTTTTATTTTGTGAGTACATTTTATAATAAAATAAGTAGGCACTTACTTATACATTTTACATGCCCATTTATATGTGTTCAATTGAACACTCAAGTAACTATGTTTTTACATAATGTGATTACGAAAAATAAGTTCTTTTCATTTAAGGAGATTAATTACAAAATTATTTCCTAAATTGTTTCATTTTTGAAAACATTAATTTTAGCAATAGGTATATAAAGAATAATGATATTCTTATTACAATATTCACAATAACAGTATATTGACAAACATATACAATATTCATTTTATTAATAGATAAATCTGGTATACCTATACCTTTTTACTATGAAATATGATATTCAAGTGTCATTACCTATTTATTTATTTTAATTTATTTATTTTACACAATTTTCTCTATTTTACACAACATTTTTATGATATTTTTTACAAGTAAATCAAATTACTAATTTGGACATGAAGTAAATCATTTGTTTACATTTTTGATATACCTAGACGCATATAATAATTATACATTTTAATTATAATTCTTTTTATATTTTATTTGTATACCTACTGGTAACTGTTCTAAATATTTGAACATTTTAACAAAATTATTATTTTACAATTCAAATAAATGATTTTTCATATTGAATATATTTTAATTTTTTACCTAATTGGTAAATCATGAATTTTTTATATTGGACATGTATTCCTATTTTTCTTATGATAGGTACTAATATACCAATCTACTTATTACAAGTAGGTACATGTTTACTGTTACATATAATTATACATAAACAATTATGTTATTGGGTTGATGTTACCCAAACAATTTTTAAACTTGTATTCAATACAATAAGTATATTTTTTATAAGACACCTTTGTGTACTTACTAGAGATAAATATCTCATTTTTTAATGTAATTTTTGTTATATGCAATATTTATTGTACAAGACAATTTCAAATTTTAAATGCATATTTACAGGTATTATGTTACTAATGTAACGCTCATGCATTTTATGGCAAGAGTATTTTTGTTGCGGACCATGAAAGACCCTTTTTTTCTTCTTGAACAATCAAGAATTAATTAGCAAGCTCGGCCTATTTCAATATACGACCGGCTTTATTTTCTTCACCCTTAAGGTGAATTTTTACTTGCGTTGATCGCAATTCAAGAGCAATAATTTCTGCTCAAGCGATGCTTTCAACGACAAGATTTTTTTTTATTTGAGGCCATGAAGACCCCATTTTTTTATTCTCTTGATTGATTAACAATCAAGAAAAATTGACAAGCTCGACCATTTCAATATACGTTCGGCTCTAATTTTTCACCCTTAAGGTGCACTTGAGTTGATCGCAATTCAAGAGCAAACTATCTTTGCTCAAGCGATGCTTACAACAGCAAGATTTTTTTTCATTGTTAGAGGACACGAAGACCTCTTTTTATTTTTACCTCTTTGGGTAACATTCTTGCATTATGTGGCAAGAAATTTAATTTTGTTGCAGGTGATGAAGCCTGTCTTTTTAACACAACATCTAAAATAGTGTGTGCATATTTATTTGCGATGTTATATAATACCGCACATCAGAATTGCAACTTAAGAATAAATAATAATTAATTTAGACTTGAAAATATTTAAACAAACACATCAACATTACTTATCTCAGAATAGAAGACCATCTGTCTCTCTCTCTCTCTTTTTATTTTGTTGGCTTTCACCCTTGAGGGTGTTCCTAGCCAGAAACTGCAAGTAAAAATTATTAGATCAGCAAAAAATCAGGAAAAAATACAAAAATTCAACATTCAAAGCTTCATCAAATGGGTCTTGAGGAACAGGACAAGGAGTTTGAAAATGTTTTGGTCTCTAGAACTCAAGAGCAAGGAAATATTTGTAGGTAGTGGAACCCTGTAATGTGCCAGGTCATTAATCAAAGTTGGGTAGATGTTGTTGATCGGGCATTCGAAAAATAAATGATCAAGATCCTCCTCCTCTTGGCAGTCGCACAGAGGAGAGTCGATAACGTGGATTCTGTATAGATGGGATCTGGTACAGCAATGAGCTAATCTCATTCTGCAGATTGTGGAGGTGTCAGCCTTACTCATTAAAATTTCTGAAAACCAGGGTTTCATTGACACATCGGGTTGGATTAAGGCATACTTTCTTCCTTTGAGTTGACTGGTCTCTGACCATACTGCCTGCCAGGACTGGATGAGATTCCGGTCAAATAATAAGGTGTAATCAGAGGCTGAAACAGATCCAGATGGATTAGGGAGGTCCGTAGCCAATTTGGCTAATAGGTCTACCGCCTCGTTGCCCGGGATACCGCAGTGACTTGGGATCCAGCCCAAAACCACGTCTACACCCGAAGTCTGAAGTTTATGTAGGAGGTCTCTAATTTCTAAGGATAATAGATCATCTGGTCTGGACAATGCAGGAGAGAGAAGGGCCTGGAGAGCACTTTGAGAGTCACTGAGTATGAGAGTTTTAACCTTGAGCTGGCGAATGGTCAGAGCCCTTAGAGCTTCTCTGATAGCAAGACATTCCGCTGTGAAAACCGACGACTCGTCTCTGAGCCTGAACATTTTATTGGTGTTGTCTTCAAAAAGGAAGGCGGCCCCTGTACGACCTCTATCACTTTTCGAGCCGTCTGTGTAGATTAGATGCCAGTCGTGCCAATCAGAATCAATAATTGATTTAAAAATACGAGGTGCGAATGTGCCATTACTGACACCCAGATTGAGAATAACTTTTGGTTTAAAACTTAGAGTGGAAAATGACATAGAGTATACAGGAAGAACTGCGAAGCTCTCCAACAAGGGAGTTTGGATTTTTCTATAGCTAGTAACAAGAGTCGGTGGATCTTTACCTCTCCATACCGGTAAATGGGTTACCAAGTAAGAGAGGAGCTGAAGTTTGTGAGACAGCGGGTGATCGATGATACGCAAGATTTTGACTAAAAATCTGTCACATACGAGCTGTCTGCGTAGTTCAAGTGGGGGGTCTGCAGCCTCTACCTGTAAGGCGTTGACAGGGGAGGATCTCATCGCACCCGTAATCAACCGAAGAGACTGAGACTGGATCCGGTCCAGTCTCAACAAGTTTTTCTTGGAAGTTGGGGCTATTAGGAAGGATCCAAAGTCCAAGTGGCTGCGGATAAATGCAGTGTAGAAAATTTTTTGTGTCGAGGGGTGGCAACCCCACCAGACCCTGGAAACGGCTCTCATGACATTGAGACCGGCCTGACACTTGGAGTGTAAGTGTTCAATGAAAGAATTCCATCTAAGACCAGAGTCCAATATGACCCCCAGGAATCTTATTTTGTTAACAGAATTGATCAACTGTTGGTCCACTTTAACTTTCAGGAGGACTGGATGGAGTTTTCTGGAGAATACAATGCTTTTACATTTCTGGGAGGAAAGTGTAAAACCGTGGTCTGACATCCAACAGTTCAGAGAAGAAAGTGAAGATTGCAAGGAGGCCTGGAGGGTGTCTATGGATTTATTTGAGCTATAAACGAACAGATCATCCGCGTATTGTAGAATTTGGACATCCGAGGATAGGGACTGCGAGATATCATGTGTGTACAAGTTGAATAGAATGGGTGAGAGCACTGAGCCCTGCGGCAATCCTCTGTGAACAGTTCTCCTGATAGGAGGATGATTACGGGCATTAATTATCAGTTCACGTCCAGATAGAAGATTGCGGATAAAGGAGGAGAGGGTAGGAGGAATGCCCAAATGATCAAGCTTTGCACACAATTTAGGAATAATAACATTATCAAAAGCACTATTGATGTCCAAGCATACACCTCCCAAGAGCTCTCTCTTGGATAAGGATACGTGGACATCTGTGACCAAGGTGGCTACACTGTCCATGACTCCCATTCTCTTCCTGAAGCCGAATAGGCAAGGAGGCAACTTCCTGTTACCTTCTATGAACCAATCTAGCCGATTTTTCACCATGTGTTCTGTAGTTTTGGCTATTGCTGAGGAGAGTGCAATTGGTCGATATGATTGGCCCAGATTTGGGTCAGCTTCAGCTTTCAAGATTGGAACAATGATCTGAGTCTTCCACGAGCAAGGTAATTTGCCTGTAATGAAAATAGTATTAATAATGTTGAGTAAATAGTCTAGTGAAACCGTTTGTAGTCTTTGTAAAAGGCTGTATGTTATTCCATCGATTCCCGGGGATGTATCCGAAGTGCATTCCAGGACTAGCCTTAGTTCTTCGTCGCTGAACTCCTTGTCAATCTCTCCAAGAGGAGGGTGGGAATAGGAATGAGAAATTTCATTGAGATTTGGCACTGAAGGGGGGGCTAGTCTGTCCGCGAATTCAAGGATCCATTTGTCTGAGGATGGATGGAGTTTAGGAGGTGAGAATACCCCTCTAAATCTCTTAATATTGTCCCAGATCCTAGAAAGCGGTGTGTCAGGGGACAAAGAGGAACAGAAGTCTTTCCAACCCTGCTTTTTTTTCTTTTTCAAGGTTCTTTTGGTTTTGGCCTCGACATGTTTAAAGTGAATAAAATTATCCTGGGTTTTGTTCTGTCTGAAAACGAGCGCCGCAAGTCTCCTATCGTTAACTGCGTTCTCACAATCTTGGTCCCACCAAGGGGCAGGGGGAGGTCTGCGGAGTTTTCTCTCAGATTGTTTTGGAATTGAAGACTCGACAGATTCGGTTATAAGTTCTACGAATTGTTCGTAGCATGCCGAGATGTCGTCAGGATTAACTGTAGGTAGGGATGGGATTCTATTCTCTACAGTTTGACTATATTTCATCCAGTCAATCCTTGCAAGATTGTGCCTCTTTATTTTTAGTGAGAGCGAAGAAGAAAGAATGAAAGGTTGTGGGGGTACGAGCAGAATTGGGAAGTGATCACTTCCACAAGGATCGTCCATCACAGACCAGGAGTAAAGGGGTGAAAGAGAAGGGTCGGCGAGTGACAGGTCCACTGCGCTGGGGCGCTGGTTGGGATTTTGGAATCTAGTTGGGGTCCCATTATTGAGAAGGCATAAGTGGGATTCATTCATAAGGTCAAGGATCTGACGACCCATTCTGTCGGTTTGGCTTGAGCCCCACAGGTTATGATGGGAATTGAAATCTCCCAATATTAGGCAGGGAGGAGAAAAGAGAGAGAAGAGTGACGTGAGTGAGTCCAAATTAGGCTTTGGAGAGGGGGGAATGTATATAGAATATATATTGATGTTCAGGGTTTGAATTGCACAGATCTCGTAGCTACGGTTAGAGGTAGTAATTGTGATGGGAAAGAAAGGAATTTGTTTTTTGATGAAAATGGCAGAACCACCTTTACCATCAACGCGGTCGTCCCGAACACAATGGTAGCCCGGGATGCTAAAATGAGATCCCGGGATTAGCCACGTCTCCTGGACCACCGCTACGTCGATGGAAGAGGTTGACAGAAGACTGAGAAGTTCATTTTTTTTATTGCTAAGACTTCTGCAGTTCCACTGCAGAATCTTAGGGAGAAGAGGGGGAGGGGGTTGGGGATTGCCCATGTTTAAAAAGTGAGAGAATAGAACTAATTTCGGATGCTACGTTGGACGGTATGTTACTATTATTGATCTTAACTAAGTTTAGAATAAGTTCTAAGATGTATGGGATGGTTTGAATTGATAGTTGATTAGACAGATCATGAGCTGAGCTATTAACTAGTCCAGCACCATTAGGAATAGTAGGCTGTTGACCGTTTGGGAAGAGTAAGAGATGATTGTGAGATGAAGAGGGTGAAGACAGGGGTTTGTGTGGCTGAACAGGTTTAAAGATTGTTTTCCTTTCGGAAGTGGGGGTGACTGTTTTGATTGCTTCTGCGTAAGATGGTTTTGCTACTGCATGGAGCCTACACGCTTCAGCGTAACATATACTTTCCGTGGCCATGGAAACTTTGATGTTCTTCTGTCTGATTGCCTCAGGACAGAACCTGTAAGTTGGGGAATGGTTGCCTTTACAATTTGCACATTTAATAGCATCGGCAGCAAGATCACATTCTTCTTTGTTGTGGTTCCCTCCACATTTGTAACATCTGGAAACAGATCTGCATATTGTTTGGGAGTGTCCAAATCGGAAGCACTTGTAACATTGGAGAGTGGGATAAATGTATGGCTTCACCGGTAGAACAACTCGGTACATCGCGACATTAGAGGGGAGCACCTGACCATCAAAAGTGAGGACCACCTTGTTGGTTGGGATCCACTCCGTCGTTTCACCTTGTTTACTCTTCCGGCTCAACCTTCTGCATTTAATCGGTCGTCCTGATCCGGACTGTGGAATCTCAATGCCTTCCAAGATCTCCGATTCGGGGATGTGAGGGGGAATCGAGACTACACCCATCCTCGTGATGTTAAATGAGGGTAGAAAAACATTAAAATTCTTAGTTACGTTTTCCAAAGAAAGAAAGTGGTTAGCCGCCTTATAGTCAGTGAATTTAACTGCAAGCTTGTTGCGGCCAACCTTAGTTATCCCGTTCCAAGCTGTGGTAATCTGATTTTTAACTAAAAATTTCCCGAAGTCAATATCATGAAGTAGGCTATTGTCAGTTTTGGACACATGAACAACAAATGGACCTTTGTCCATATGGTTATATATCGTTCTTACATTGTTATTTACAGGATGCGAAGATGTGGGGAGGGTTTGAGAAGCTTGATAGGATGGGAGAAGAGTTTTGGGGGAAGTAGGTATGATTGTCGGGTCATTAGTAAAACAGGTCTCTTCATCGCTGAGGTTAGGTGAGTCCATAGTTTTGGCCCTTTTTTTCCCTTTCTTTTTTTTAGTTGTAACTACAACAAATTCGGCAGGAGATGTTGGGGTGTCTCCTTGAAGGTCCAATGACTGAGTACTGGTGTCATAAGGAGGAGGTTTATCTGGAGGTCTGGGTTTATGGAGTTCATCCATGATTGGAAATTATGAGGAAAAAAATAAAGTCAGTAGTTCAAGTTACACTCGTATATGGATGTGTCGAGTGCAATATCAAGGAATGCACCAATGCGGGTAACAATAACACACAATGAGCTTGGTAATTCTAATTACTTTTGAAGTTTGTACTTACTGATCGCGAGCACACTGTAATTGTCAAAAAAAGAAAAAATTGCGTCAAAAACACCAATATATATAAAGTTGAAACACTGCAACCAAAACCAAATTCCAAAAATGCAATTCCGATCGCTGCTATATCACAAAGATCACTCCACCTCACTCCTCAGTATTATCCATCAAGACCATCTGTCATATTCACATTTGCTTTCCATAGATGCAGTTTGAAGCATCAACAACAGCTCATTATTATATTACTCTATGGCTCCTTTCAATGAGTTGACTCTATTAGTGCTGTCTGCTTCATCCATGGTTGAAAAATGGCTGCTATCGGAACAAAGATGGCGCTGTCGCTTTTCCTCTTCCTCTTCCGTCATCAATATGGCGGCGTCTTGAGTAGCTCGTTCCAATATGCCAGTCCTTGAATGGGTGTAGAAATTCCAAATGCGATCTTCTTTTGAAATATACCTAGGTTTCTCCCTTCATCTAGGTTTTTTGGACAAGCTGATTTCCTTGTACGGCACTTCATAATCATGTGTTGCATTTTATTATGTTTTATATGAATATTGTCACAATTCTGCATGTTCGGTTTCTTCCACATGGTACTTTATTAAATGCTATTTTTGCACATCGCTTTTTATTTATTTTTATAAATATATTTCATGGTATATATTTAATTTATTGAGCGGCATTCTATAATATTGCCTTTTTAATTTTTAATTATTTTAAATTTCTACATTGTGCATATTTTTTATAAGCACAATTATTTTATTATTGCGAAAATCGCATGAATTTATATTTAAATTGAGTGGCCTTTTTTATATTATTTTTTAAATATTGATTTATTCATTGATGTTAAATTTTATAACACTTATATTGAAATTGAGTGGCACTTTTAATATTATAATTAAATATTAATTTTTAATTAGTTTTAATATTTTTAATTTTATAATTGATTTAATAATATATTTTTAAACTTTACTTTCTTCTTGCACGTGTTATGTTTTAAATGTCCAAAATTGATTTTTAATTGTTTTAGAATTACATTTTTTGAATTTTGTATTATTTAAGCACTCGATTAACTATTAATATTTTCGCTGGTTCAATTATTATTACTTATTTTAAAGAAAATAAATCCGGCTCGAAGGACCATGTTTAATAGCCAATCGAGGACGGGGCGAAAATAAAAACCAGTACGTGTTGGAGCCAAGGAGTTTAATTGCCGACTGATATGAAAATTGTTACATAATACACAACAGTATTACAAGTGAAAATATATGCACCCAATTTAGCTATTTTATAATAAGCATTTTTTATGTGATTTAACAAATAATAATTATTATTTGTTCTAATGAAATCCGTTTATTTAGGCAGGTGAAAAATATTACATACTGCAATGAACTCAAAAGTTTAATGCTCTGAAGGTATTGCATTAAAATAGGTACATATTTTTAAATAATGTGGAGTACACATTTGGTAAATATCACCAGGCCACTAAAATATCGTCAGCCATTTGAACCGTGTGAACAAAATGACAACTGGTCCGAAACGATAAAAACAAGTAAAACGATATCGTCTCAAGTTGACCACCTTTCAACTTTTTTCTCTGGTGGAACGATTCGCGCATGCGTAGATGTGCGCGGCGTCCGTATCTATGGTAAAAACTTTCGTACTAATGAATCGTTTGTACTATCTCTGGTCCTAATCTGATAGTACGTACCAATGATTCGTTGTGAAATTTCGTTAGTATTTTTCTCAGTGCATTAGGGCATCCTGGATGGACAGGTGCATTCCTAATCACCGAGTTTAAGATCTAAGATAAATATATATAAACTGCTCCGTGGAGCCCCCGACAAATAATAAGTAAGTATCTCACCCATTTCTGCCTTGAGGTCTTGTAAAAGCCTAAAAGACATTAATTATTGATTAGGTGAGTCACCGATCCTGAATGTCTTAATTTTATTCACGCGCGTAGAGAACAACTTGCACGCTTATTACATGAAGTTAGTCTGCTGATTATATTGTGTCGTGTTGGTAAATATGTATAGAAAAAATAATATTTATTTAACATGGATTGAAAAAATATAAATCACATTACAGGTTAATGTTGTGTGAACATTTTATAACATTACTTATAGGTAATAGGTACCTACGTTTAGAATTATGATGAATGTTGGTATTTAATAAGGTGGATTTAACTCCATCACCTGGTCAAATACAGCCAACAACGTAATATGAACTGTCTATTATTATAATAATATTTACCTGTATGTACCTACTACGTGCACTATTTATTAGTATCACTGTATTGACAAAAAGGTTTGGTGTGGTACACTACACACTCCGATTGCATGGCGTTTGACAAACATCTCGAGACGATTTCATGAACCATACTTAAAAAAAATAATCATGCATTCTAATCATTTGATTTTAAAAATGTTTTAACACTTGTTTAATGCGAGAATACTGCAAATCATATTGCACCAAAATGATATTTTTATCACTCACTATTATTTTTATTTAGTTATTAAATATTCATATAATTATTCAGATGACTTTTATGCGAATAAAAACAAAATTTGATTATTGAAAATATGAACTCTTCCGTTTGGGCACGTGGAAAGAATGAATGAGGACAGAATGACTAAGAAGATATATTTGGCTGAGAGGAATGGTGCTCGGAGACGCGGACGTCCGAAGATTAAATGGCAAGATCATTTAAATCAAATCCTACAGGACGGTCACGTGTTGAGCACATTGAACAGGAGAGCATGCATGAGGAATTGTATGACAGTGACGGAATCGAAAGATGTATGCAAGGATAGAAGGAAGTGGCGCTCGATCCTTTCTGCCTACCCCGCGAGGGAAGCGGCGTGATGGTATGTATGTATGTATGTATGTAACTCTTCCGTGGAGCACCCGGCAAAAAATTAATCTCCCACTTTTCCGTAAAATTTTGAGTGTCCTGTAAAAGGCAGATGTTCGTTAAAATAAAGACATTTTACATTTTAATTTTGAGTTAGTTGGAAGAAATCGCGCCTCTGCGATAAACTCGTCCTCTGTATATTGATTGTACAGTATAATATGTAATGTATTTTTGTGTAAATTTGCTTGCAATCGATGTACAGTGAAGAATAAACAAAGCGATCAGGTTTGCCAGAGTTCGAAATAAATAAATACACTTTACATCTTAAATCCAGGTTTGTTACACATCAGATGTTGAATTTAGCTCCCCACTTTTCCTTAAGTTTTCGAGTGTCCTGTAAAAGGCAGGTGTTCGAAAAAAATAAATACATTTTACATCTTAAATTCTGGTTTGCCACGCATCCTGATGTTGAAATTAGACTATTTTAAATACACTTTTATACTCGTACCATTTCAGCTTTAAACTGCACTGAGAAAAATACTCAAAACGAATCATTGGTACAGTACTATCAGATTAGGACCAGAGATCGTACAAACGATTCATTGGTATAAATCTATAATATTAACTCTTCGCAAACAAATCATTGGTAAATTTACCAACAACTTGTTTGCGAGGAGTTGATATTATAGTTTCGTACTAATGAATCGTTTGTACGATCTCTGGTCCTAATCTGATAGTACGTACCAATGATTCGTTGTGAAATTTCGTTAATATTTTTCTCAGTGTGTTATATATGAAAAATATACCTATCGAGTACCTATATTAATAATGTACTTACTAAGCATATAAGAGTTCGTCGGTAGCCTGGAGGTAGAGTCTCGGCTTCGTGAACAATGGGTCGGTGGTTCGATACCAGGTGCCGGCAAACTCCCCTTTCACGACACAAGCTTTTAGTAGCTTACTGTGAAAGGTGTATAAGGTTGTATTTGGGTTTATAACAAAAACCCAGATATATCTTTTTAAAAAAAAAAAAAATAAAAAAAAAAAAAAAAAAGTCTAACGCAGATGTAGGAATCACTGCATAGATATTGAAAATTTTCCCATTGCATTATTTATCATCTTAATAATTTTGTGTTTTTGCGGTGATTTTCACAAAACAGCGTGAAATAAGTTATTTTAAATATTGATATTACATAAATAATTATTCTACCTTGCTTGAATTGTTTTGAGTTAAGTTTGAGAAAATAGCGAACAGGGTAGGTAACATAATAATATAAGTACACATGACTTGGTACATTCTCATACAACAATAGAAGGTTTTATCAACCTTATGATGGGTATACAAACTTTCACAGGTGAATGCATATGTGTATGTACTTACTTAAACCTTATACATTTAATAATAATAACATATGTAGAGACTTTAAACTTTAAGTTTATCTGTTATTCAAAGTCTTTCTATATTGTACAGTCAGGGTGGCAGGTTTGTTGTTGGCACTTGGGTATATTATTATTATGATGATAACAAAAAACTATAATGCAATGGTGCCTAAATAAATATACGTGTAAAATAGTATTCTAGTTGATAGTCTGATATCACAATGATTTTATATCAGTGGGGCTAACAAACTTTGTGTAAATAAACCCTTTGCATTACATTTATACGAGTGTGTGTCGCCAGTCGCAGGGAAATTATGGAAATCGAAATATTATCAAATACCTAAGGAGGATGATGATGTTAAAATAACAGCTCTGTGGGATGATTTTCCTAAAAAAAGCAAGCGATTTAATCAATACCTTTTGTTGTTTTAGTGAAAAAAATTAAATCATATTGCTTAGATACTAAAAGTATACTTTTTTTGTAAACTATTCATTATTAAATTCTTTATGTTTATTCTTTACATACAGAGTAATTTCGAATATAGAGTAAGTAATATACGACAATAGTCATTGAAACATTGATTATTTATTTGAATTTGATTAACAAAGTAAGTAGGTTCACTCTAAAGACATTTGACATCTTAAATTCAGCGATGAGATTTTCCACATAAATATTATAATAATAATAACTAGACAATTTTTTTAAGATGTGCCGTTTTGTGGAAAAAACCACAGCAAGGGCCGATTAAAGAATAATAACACCTCCTGAAAAATAGGGTCTTTAACCCTACCTTGAACATCTTTACACCTGAATTTCTTCATTTTTATTTGCACGGAGAGAACAGCTTGCATTTTTATAACATGCAGGTGGTCTGCTGGGCTATTATTTCTTCCATGTAACTGCCCACCCTACTCCATACATATGGGGATTGCAAATGGAGGGATAAAATGTCAAAGTTTGCAGTTTGGGTAGACCGAAAGGTAGGTACCAAGCTGCAAAGGAAGTGGAGGGGTTTTAGCCGGTAGAAGTCCGGCACTACACGGTCTGAAAGGCCGGGTGTCCATGATGGATTTCCCCTCCACTAAAAAAAAAAAAAAAAGGTGGTCTGATGGCTACTTCACTTGTGGGATACGCCGTCATGGTACAGTAGTAGTAATAGTTGGTTCTTGAGCTGATATTTGTTTTAGAAAAATGATGTTTTAGTGAAAATTTAAACATTTATAATGAACATAATATATTCTCAATTTTCATCATTACCCTGCGACATATACCTAAACAATTATTTTACTCTTTATTTTTATTTATCAACCTTATCCAATGCTGGTACATGCAGATACGTTTTTTTTCAGGAACCACGTAGTTGAATCACCTATATTGAATGAGAGAAGGAGAGACTGAAATCCTTAAATGTATGTTAGATGATTTATTTGGTGCCGTTTAATGGAGCATCCATCTCAAATAAATGTTATATGACGGAATGACGGGTATATTAATAATGATAGCAAAGATTCTGAAATTCAAATTATGTTTACCATTCACCCTAAATGATGTAATTTTAATGACACAATGAGGACTGTCTGTATTTTCTCAGAGTATTAACTCACTGGCTACCCCTTCTGTAGCAGATGTCATTTTGTTATATAGACAAAAGACGAATGTACAAAAATACTTAATTATGTATTTTTGAAAGTGTTTTACGTATTCGGTTAGTAAGAAAAATATATTTGTAAATGTAGAGGGTTAGTGGGTATAATTTTTATACATAATTATGAATGTAATGTAGGTACAGTTTGTGTGAGTTCCAGATTTGTTTAGGTAAGTATAGAAATAACGACGCATAGAATAAAAAGCATTTTATTTATTGTTCCATCAAACACTTGAGCACACATTAGTGACGCTATTTAACTGCATTCTCCTGAAATAAATAAATAAATATTCATTGGAAATAATGTACAACGCACCTAAATACATACACATGTACAATCAGAGAATCTTACGCACAACGTTCTGAAGTTTATCCTGCTAAACCCAATAGCCAAATTGAAAATTTGTAATACTTGTTTTACGCAATAATAATGTTTTTTAATAATCCCTGAAATATTAATTGAAAGTAAATCTAAATAAACAGAAACATGATTCCCCCATAATGCAAGACGAAGGAAATATTAAGACATACAACCCTCTTCGAAAACATGAAAGAGAATGAGAAAAATAATAGAGGTTCGGTCTACAACAAGTCTAGTTTCTCTAATTTTTCCTTTCTTTTACTAACACTCTTAGATCTTCATTAATATGTGCTATAACGCACATCCTCCATTACTTGGTATATGAAGATGTTTCTTAGCCGGCCTTTGGTAATACCCTTGTCGAAGGTAATCAGCAGGCTCGGATGTCTGTTGTTGTGATCAATCCAGTTTAGTTGTACATAATTGGTCAGTATTTTCAAGGAGCTGGCTTTTTCCCCAACCCTGTTTTTGGTATATTCCGACTACTGAACCTCATCATGCGCCTGCAGCACACATCTCAAAGACAGTCAAACGTCTGCTCTCGTTTTTGCCAACAGTCTTTGTCACAATACTGAAAAACAGATCACTCCAGGCAAAGATCAGTGGGCCTAGTCAAAACACATTTTAGCGTTATGTTTTCATTCAAACGTGGACGACGTTGCGAGAACGCGTCAATTTTCGTAGCTACTTGTGTATTTTAGCTACGAAAATTGACGCGTTCTCGCAACGTTATCCACGTTTGAACGAAAACGTAACGCTATAATGTGTTTTGACTAGGCCCACAGGTTAATCAGATTCTTTCTAACGTTTGTATCAATGTTAGAATATTCCAATATTTTCGACTTAATAGTTTGTGCACACATTTTCCTGATAGTATCCGTATGTCTATTTTAGAAACAGCTGTGTCAAACACATATCATAGATTTCTTTTGTAGTCAAAATGACTTGACTTTACTATAATAAGAACTTTAATAACGAGTTCATTCATACCTCCCAAGAGTTGGAGCATTCTTACAAAGTTATGATTGGTATTTTGATGATTGACACAATATTACACATTATATTTTTCGTCTATCGGTATTGGACATGATATCTGGGATAGCCAGCGGATACGATAAAAAAAAAACGTAAAGCAACACCTCTGTGCCATTATTTTGTGATAAATATTCACCTCATTAGCTTCACAAATTAGCTGCCTAAGAATTAGAAGTGGTTTGGAAGTAGATTTAACTACGAGTTAAGGCGTAAACTGAGAAGAATGGTTGGTAAAACGTTACGAGAGTGAAATATGAAGATATTAGGAGAATGAGCGGATATGAGAGGAGTGTTGAGGTTTGGACATGTTGAGCGAATGCACGATGAAAGGATGACGAAGAGGGTGTATTTATCTGAAAGAAGGGGTGTGAGGAAGCGCTGACGTCCAAGAACCACGTGGATCAAATTCTTAAAGATAACTGCGTGTTGAGTATACAATTGGCGTACATGTATGAAAAACTGGATGAATGCAGAGGAAGTGAAAGAAATATGTAAGGTTAGATCTATATGGCGATCCGTTCTCTTTGCCTATCCCATCTACTGGGATATGGCGTGAGGGTATAGAAAGATAGATTAAAGATAAATTATAAATATACGATGTCGTCAAAAGTATGTTTTTTACTAATGTCATAATAATGATTTTGCACTTACTTTTTTTGTAATATAATAGGTAGATTATAGACCGGTTTTTAATTTGGCATATGAAACCAGTGTTCAATTTTGATGAAAATAAAAAAAAAGTACCTACCTTCCTTATTGCAGGCGGATATTTTTCGTTTAGTTCTTCAACATAATGGATTGAAGGAGCTCCTATATCACATAAGAATATTTTTTTAAAAACTATTAAAAATATGATTGATTTCATAAATGGTATTTTTCATACATATGTAAATATATTTTACGCATGAAGTTTCATTTTAATATTTTTAAAGGTACGCATATGTAATAATTATAATATGATTTTCTGTAAAGTTGCCTAACTCAAATCTTTTATCGTTTCTCCCCTGCAGAGGATCGTGACCAATCAATTAGTGCCGCCTACCTAATATTGTAAATAACAATAATATCACATGTATATTATTATGTGTTGTGCATGTTTTGTGTAACATATTATAAGTGCAATATACTTAACAAAAAGCTTTTAAACCGTATTCAAAGTCACGCATTTAGTCTTCGAACTACTTGATCTGAGCTTAAATATATTTGTACAAAATATGAATCATTGTTGAAATAAATAAAAAAAAATACATACCTACATTACAAATATTTATTTTGAAATGTTGGTATATATTTCTTATGCATCTATTTGACACCTCGTCTTTTCCGAAATGTTTCAACCACAAAGATATTAACATTCAAGAGCAGACTGAAGACATTGCTCGTCCAACAGAGCTTCCTGCGCTCTTGTGATGGATTCTCCATTAAACGGCGCTGAAGAAATCATCCATCATCATCATCATCATCATAAACCAATAGATATTTAACGTTCGTTTGTAGCACTAATATCTCAAATGAACGTTACCATAGATAAAGTGCACTGAAACCAGCTTAAGCCGATTCGGAAGCATGGGAATATTTTTTGCTCTCTCCTTTATGTTCGAACAATATTTACAGTATACTCAAATAAATCGAGTGTAGGTACTGTAAAAGATAGATGTTCGAAAAAAATTAAGACATTTTCATGGACCATTTCAGTGACCATCTCAAGGGCGCCGTGACTTTTCCTGAAAAGTAATGTTTTCAGCTTACTCCTGAATGTGACTTTAGGTTGTTTCTGTCTTAAATTCGCTAGTAATTGGATCCAGGCAGTTGGCCCCGCGACGCCGAACTTCTCTCTACGAATTTGGAAGTGTTTGCTCTGTTAGGTTCTACTCTATAGGAAATTGTAGGAAAGTGATGAGAGGAAAATATGTATGCATGGAAGTGGCGGTCGATCCTTTCTGCCTAATCCACGAGGGAAGCGGTGTGATGGTATGTATGTATATTATATCTTAATCCTGGATTAAATATTATTTGTAATGGACTTAGTGATCACGGTTTGCGTTCAGTATTCATGAATAGTAAGAGGACTTAATTTTAAATACCTACAGAATAACTTTACGCGTATAATCTGTGAGGTAAGGTCAAGTACACATTATATACATTCACTATAACATAACAACACGTTAATACATAGTTAGTTAATAACTTCTCATAGTAAATGTGTACATCGGTAGTTAGTCATTACTTAAATAAAGTGCCTCGTTAAAGAGTACAAAGAGAGGGAAATGTATGTATCACCGACCCCCGTCCTTATAATATTGAATTTACCTAACGTTATCTATTTTTTAAACCGCAAGATGAGTGAACATTGCTTCCTATATTTGAAGAGGGCGCAATATTTATAATGACTGTACAGTGAAACCTCTATCTATCGTTTTTGAAGGGACCTATTGAAATAAACTATGGATGCGGGAAAACAATGAATGCGGGAGTACAGAAAAAATCACATTTATATGTATTTTAATGTTTAATATGTAGATACGAGTAGGTTTATAGGTTTTATAAAAATGATACATGTTTCAAACGTTATATATCAATTTGTTGAAATAAAAAATATAGTAACAAGATAAAAAAGAAAGCTCCATGGAGACCAAAATTATACTTAATACTGTATATTGTAATCTTTCATCGTCATATTTGCTTTATTATTGTACCTACTGACGTACCAGCATAAAAGACAGCCGACAGAATTAACAAATCGTTCTTTCTTTCTCGCTCGCTCTCCAATGTTTTTATACATATTTACGATTTTTTTGTGTAATTTAAACGGTCAATGCGATAAAATCATATAGAGAAACGATGGATGCGATATATTTTTACGTATTGTATGAAACTGATTTGGTACTATAAAAAATAACGATAAATACGGGAAAACAATTATTCGAGGAACGATAGATAGAGGTTTCACTGTATTAGGATTGGAAAGCGGATAATATTTCTGCCCTAAGATGGCAAAGTATGATATGTCACTTTTTTGGTCAAATTGAGTTATTGGTATCAATGGATTCGTCTCTGCGAGATCTATAAGATGGCAAAATATGATATGGATATGGTTTATATTATTCGCATTAAACAAGGATTTCAAAATATGATAGGTGCGTTTTCAGGATTTCCTAAGATGGCAAACTATGATATGTCTACATATCATAGTTTGCCATCTTATGTATCGGCATCGCGATAGTCTACTAGTATGTCTACATATCATAGTTTGCCATCTTATGTATCGGCATTGCGATAGTATACTCGTTTGTCACAAGACATATTTTGTAATATTGACTTTTCGGTAATATAGATGATGGCTAATTATGATTTGTCTACATATATTATTTATTTATTTATAAAATTATAAAAATATACATTTTTTACAATTTAAAAAAAACAATACACTAGTAATTACAAACTCAAACTTATTATTTATTTATTTTATTTTTATTCTTCACTGTAAATTGTTTACAATAATACAAATTAACATAGAAAATATTACTAGTTAATCAAAATAAAGAATGAGAGGATGCGAGAAGAGTGTTGTGGACAGAATGTGCGTGAATAAACTACGGTGGTTTGGACATGTTGAACGAATGAACGAGGTAGAATGACAAAGAGGATATACTTATCTGAAAGAAAGGGTGTGAGGAAGCGCGGGCGTCCGAGAACCACGTGGATCAGATTATCAAGGACGGCCGCGTGTTGATTAAGAGGAACCGACGTGCGTGTATGAGAAACTGTATGAATGTGGAGGAAGCGAAGGAAGTGTGTAGGGATAGGTCTGTTTGGCGTTCCGTTCTCTCTGCCTACCCCGCTTGGGACATGGCGTGAGGGTATAGTATAGTATAATTTACATTCTTTGCATTCCGTTCCACTACATGGATCAGAATCTTTCCTTTACATAGTTTAAGCATCTTAATTTAAAGGCTGCTAGGTGCTAGGGTCCGAACTTCCTTGATTTCCATAAGGATTTCTCTGTAAAGTTTAATTCCTTTACAGAACAAACTATTGTCAGATTTTGTGAGTCTTGCCCTGGGAATCTGAAGTCCATTCCTAGCCCTTTACACAATCTCTTTAATTAGAGGAAAGGTGTTTAGAAAAAAGATTCATAAAATCGTGGATCCTTTTAAAAATAAGGAATTTCAGCTTATAACATTAAGTTGGAGAATAAAGGCAGCTGACAGGGAAGAGTAGAAGAGACTCCTAGATTTAGCCAAGGCTCCTGGGCTGTCTTGCTTATGATGATGATTATAATAGTAAAAGTTGCCTAAGCATGGTGTTCTATTAGGCAAATTAGAGAAGATTAATATTTTAGAGATTTCTAAAGGAAATCAATGTAATAAAAAGAGGTTTCAACCAATCAATAAATAAAATATTAATAATAATTATTCGTAAAATTTTCATGTATTCACATTGCATTCTCAAGTTTGCTAGTTTTATCTTACAAACAGAAGGAGGCTACATACGATATAATGTCCTAGACATATCATGTTTTGCTTACTTTGCAATAGGAGATCATATTTTGGCATCTTATATTAAGATGCCAAAATATGATATGTCAGGTAGATAGTCAGATATATGACAAATTCCATTACTTTACATTTGAAAATAACATATTTATGTATTTAACTCAATAAATAACCATTTTTTCTACATATTTCCATTATTATATGTCTTTACCGTCAATTCCCTGATTTATACCAACACATCAAACTTTAAATTTGCTCTCCTGTAAAGTTTGTTAAAAGTGACATATCATACTTTGCCATCTTAGGGCAGATTTTCACTGTGATGTAGGACATAGATTTTATGTCAATAATGAGTTACTCAGTATATATGTAAATCATTTATGTGTTTTGTCGTGAAAAATTTACTCACTACAAATTCGCCTACTTACATTTGCAACAGTTTATATAATAAGGGATGTATATCACATATTTTGAATGTCTTTTTCAATGACACAGAGAGGACCACCTGCATGTTGATTACAAACAGTTATTTCGCTTTCTTTTTTACTTGCGGGAGATTATTTATTTATTAATTTATTACATTTTTACAGGGATACAAACAGTCATAAACAGGTAATACTAACAGAATTGTATACAACCATAAGTGGACAAGTAAAGTCCCCTATCATTACCAATTTGTAATTCAAATAATTAATGCAACAACAATGCCATATAATTATGTGGATTCATGAGATGTTGTGATAATGTAGATATAGAAAGACATAAAAAAAATACTGATTGTAAACAATATGTTAGTGAAAACGAAGTAGGCCCATTATAGCGAGTTTCGAACTGAGTAATTTCAAAACTGAAAGTATGATATTTCACCATATCGAAGTTGTTTGATATGAGGCAAAGCCAAGACAGTAGGAAAAAGTATTTGAGTCTTATAGGGTACCTGCCTTGAAAAAAAATGTAGATTTTTGCTAGTGCAAGTCGGTGTTTAGTACATTTACTTCAAGTTGGTAAACTGTAGACATCGTAAAACCTGACTCTTCGATTATTATTGTGAAAGAAACAACAGTCCATTTCGTTTGTATGAGAAGTGCTAAGCATTTTAAATATTTCATTAAATAACATATTATTATATTATATACACAGTACCTACTACTCTCATTTATATAATATTATGTAGATATATATACTTAGCGCTGCCACCTTAACAAACAAAAATATGAATATTTATATGTACCTACCTAACTATTATCTCCTTGAGTAACACTCGCAGTGCTTTATGAATGCACCGTAATACACAGGGTGATGTTCTGTCTGCAGACATTTCCAGCAAACGGAGTAACCAATCGTTAAGATTAGATTAAATTGAACTAATGGAAAAAACATTTGCTCGAAAAACTAATTTTCCTTGATGGTCTTCCGACATGATTATTTCAATGTTTCGAGTTCATTCATATTAATATAACAATGATATTAATCGAAGTTTTTTGTTTCATTTAAGCAGGAATATTAATTGTTTCATAAAAAACTTCATATTTTGAATCGAATGAGTCGGCTCATCCCCTAATTCCTATCGCACACAGATATGCCCATCCTAACTTTTTAGGCATTTACTTCATTGTCTATCCCTTCAGAATGTAGAATACCCACTTAACATTAGCTATCTACTTGGTTTAGAAGATGATAAGGTGCATGGAATGTTGTTTGATTTTGTTCTGAAAAATTTCATTGTGCTTTGATGATTTGATCACTTTTGCTCATTATTGAACTAATTAATTTAATCTATAGTTATAACCTGAAATAATAAATCCATGATTTTAAATGGCGGAAATCATCCAAACAAGGATGCATCGCCAATATTCTAAAAAAAAAACTTCATTGCCTAATAAGTGATAGTTACATAATATAAATTAAATTATTACTTACTATTACTATTACTTTTATGAACTGACATCTCAACATTATATTTTGTTATTTTAATTATTATCTCTACTTTTATTTTGATTATTATTTTTTATGACTTTGAATTTGCTTGTTGTTGTTATATTTATTTTGTGCTGTTAACATGTAAAAGGCGAAAGCCGTGAATGTGCTTAAATAAATAAAATAAATAAATAAAACCCGTACCTAACTATCAATTATTTGTATTCAAAATAAATAAAATGAGGATACTATAATCTTCCCACTCTTTTTGTAAGTTTAAGAGTGAATATAAACTGTCATATTATTAATATAAATCCTCACCCATTGGACAATTAACATCTACAATTCAGCCATGAGGTATGCCACCCTTCCTGAATGTCTTATTATTTTTGTTAGCAAGGAGAGGACAATTTTCATGTTTATGAGATATTGTTAGTACGCTGGTTACCCCACTTGTGGAATACGTCGTGATGGTATAGTTAAGTATAGTAGTCATCAATTTGAGAAACAGTCAATTACATTTGCTTCGTTATTGAAGAAGTTGAATGAAAAATGCTAAAGCATCTGAAAAGTTAATCAAAAATGCACCCTTTATAAACAAGTGTGTGTTTTGTGTGCTGTATGCATTGTTGTGTAAATACACATAGGTTACTTTAGTTGGCGGTCAGGTAGAAGATGGTTGTGGCTGGTTAGGTACATATTATTAGGTACATTGCACAGCGATGTATTATATCATAGACCAAAAACGCAATATTATTTTTCTCAGAAATCAGCTTCTGAAAATATTTATTTAATGTATAAACGGCTAGTGCCTTTTACATAAAGTCATACATTACACATACCTAACTAAAATCACTAATTTCTAGTTCAAAGCTTAACAATTACTAAAAAATAATAACATTACAATAATTTATCCACTTATCTATCTCATATCTTCTGCACATCATCAGTCACAATCCTCCATAAATCTTATACAAAACACAGAAAACATTAATACAGTTTAAATAACAAATTCCACAAAGCATTAATCGTATATCTGTATGCATTTCTACCCATTTATATCATAAAAAATAATCGAAATGCCAATGAAATGACATGACAACTCATCAGCATCGGACGGGTAACAATTATATTATACAGTACTACACATTATTGAGACAATACACTTTTGCTGTTTTACTCCAAAACCTCAAGATGACAATTGTTTCGCTCGCAACTTCCAAAATCATAGAAGGACTTATACAATAAAAAGAGACTATGAGTTTTTGACCAAATCTTGTTTGATGTGAAATTATTTTGGACCACAGATTCGATTAACTAATTACCACTTTTTCGTTAGATTTTCTAGTCTATTCATAAATGTCGCTGACACAACAATACTATACATCAAACAAGCAACCTTTAATATATTATTATTGTAGTGTCTGTGTCTGTAGCTGAGGTTCGTGTCCTACCATAAGACATACGTGCTGTGAATACTACCTATTATTACATGATGCTCAGATTATCATGTGTAAGGTGGTGCGACACAAATGGAATATTTATTTTGTATATACCTACCTACCAGCGATTATGCCCGGTACTCCTGAGGAAATCAATTTTATCTATTTCTTTCTACTTTTACAATCATGGCATCTCAATAGATAGTTTATAAAAACCTCCAGGATGGAGGTTGTACCTGACATCGCCAAATTGATATCATGTTTTAATTTTTTTTAATTTTATCGTCATCATCATCATCATCGCCCTCAACGCTCTTCTCGGGAGCACAGGGCAGAAACCAGCCTCCTCCATTCAGAGTGACTGCGCCAATTGCGTCACCTCTTCCCACGACATTCCATGCGCTCTGATGTCGTTGTCGTAGCAACGGTGTATTGTGAAAGAGGGAGCCCGGGCCGGCGGAATCCTGGCAGATGGAAGAACAGTGCTTTTTTGACCAACTATCATTGGGTATGATAGTTGGTCAAAAAAAGTTGGACCCGGAACATTACCCAGCCAGGACCATCTTCTCTTCGCCAATGATTAACAATATAAATATGTATTTTACTAGTAACACTCAGATTTACATCGGAATTCCCCTTTGACGTTCTTCTCAGGAATACATATCAGAAATAAGCCTCTTTGAGCGATTTTTGTCAGTTGAATCATCATCACGTATCGTATTTACACTGATATACATTACATTATGTTGATGCACACATACGAACAAGCTAACTAAAATATTATTTAGATTAATTGTTTTTCTAGTTGAGTAACAACAAAAATTATATAAACTTCTGTTGCCTCGTTGTAAAGTGGTGAAGGAGGACACTTAAACTGTGAAATTATTTCATAAAGATACGCTTGTATCGTGAAGGCGGAATAGGTCGAATGCATTATTTGAACCTTACAGAGATCCCTGTTGAAAAGAAAAGAAAAATATTCACCTCGGTTTATTATAAAAAATATTATTTTTAATAGTCACAATATTTTCCACAAGTAGGGTACTGATTGATTCAGTGCATGTAATAAACGTGCAAGTTGTCCTCTCCGTACTCAAAAATACAACTTCAAAATGGGTTATATAATTTAACATTGGTAAAATATATTAAATGTCTTTTATGTGACGTTTTATGAATATTCCCCATTTACAGGACATTCGAAATATTGCAGAAAAGAATGGGAAATCTAATATATTCTAATGACTCCACAGTTGTTTATAAACTGTTCATCAACTCAGCAATGAATCCGCTAGCTTTAAGCTTAAGGCCCCCGTTTAGCAAAAACGGTAAAATATTCTATTTTCAACAAATTTGATAGAAAAACTGCCAAAACTTGTTGAACCTTGCAAACATATTGATTTGATAAAACAAAAAATTAAATATTTATTACCAATATTACTTTTTAACTAAAAAATAAATAAATCGCAGACTGACGAGATTTATTTAGGTACTCTTTGTTATATCAAAATACAAATTATTTGTAAAATATATATATTTTTTATTAACCCAATCAAGCATACAAATACTATAGATTTTAGCAAACTTTTTTTAGTATACAAAAAATTGAGTTCATGAGGTGATTTTTGGTATTAAAGTATGAGAAATTTATTCAAAAAAAATATTTTTTAAGTCGGTCAATATCCATGAAAAAAACTAAAAAAAATGGATTTTTTTTGTTCTATAATTGTAATAACTATCTAAATATTCTCAATATTAAAATAAATATATGAAAATTTGTAGGGTTCTCGTGCATTTATGTACCAAACACACCCCCGAATTCAATTTTTAGAAATATGCTTTTTTATAATCGAATACTATGAAGCTAAAAACTATTTTTTTTTAAAGTTAAAGTTTGATATTGGTAATTAACATTTTTTTTCATATTTTATCAAATCAAAATGTTCGTAGGGTCAACAAGTTTTGAGAGTTTGTGTACCAAACTTGTTAAAAATTGAATGTTTTATCGTTTTTGCTAAAGGGGCCCCTTAATATTAGCAAGAATTTTGTTTAGAGAAGAATAAGAACATCACAAATAAACCATTTAACGTCTTTAATTCAGCGATGAGGTATGCTACCCAACTTGAATGAATCAGTATTCTATTGGTACGTAGAAGACAGCTTGCATGTTTATTATGTACGGTTGATCTGCTGGTTATCCCACTTGCAGGAATATGCCGTAATGGTATAGGTAGATACTGTATATAGAAATATGTTTTCGAAAATAAAATATAATGTAATCATGATTGAACATTGAATAATCAATAAAATACAATGTGGAATAATTATTAGGATGATCCCATCCTATTTTTGGGATAGATTGATATATTGCACCACTCTACATTGTGTTATCTATCTATGTGATTAGATATTGATGATATTCCGACACTACTTATAACTATAAATAATTTATCAATTTCTCTAATGGGATCATTTTAGTTGGGATAGGACACAGCTCTACAACTCAAATGTCATATCTTAAAAAATATATCGAATTCTGGCACGCATTTGGTAAAAATGTCATAAAAGACATATATAATATGTATACCTTCTAGAGCAATACTTTACAATGTCGAATTTTGGTTAATGTCACTTTTGTTACTTTTTTGTCACAATCGCATTGTATTTTGTAGGTAATATCCAGATGAAAAAAAAATATGTTAATTTTTTGTTAAATCAAAACAACGCCATTTCAACTATATGTTGTTTTAGTTTATAAAAAAAGTGAAAGCGATAGTTTGTTACCTTTTCAGGAGACCCACCGGCCATCCGGATAGCGCTGAAATCTGGAGACTTCCATTTATCACAAATGTTGTCCACACATGTGGCGCTATAGTGGTCAACCTAAATGACTGGCCGGCCAAAACAACCCCCGTGTGTGGAATGTTTTGACAACAGTCCATTGATGTGACAAATTAATAAAATAATATAGAGTACCTATTAATCCAATCAGTATTATATGTATTATTAATATGTTTGCTTCTCTCGGCTATAGAGAGACATCGAAGGAATGTAGTCAAAAGATTCCACACACGGGGGTTTTTTGGCCGGCCAGCCCTTCAGGCTGCCCACTATGGCACCTTCGGTGTGGACAAGATTTATGGACAAGTGTAGAATTTCGGATAAATGGAAGTCGGTGATAAATGGAATGGTAGACGGTGGGTCCTTCAATGTTTTTAATCCAATCAGTACCGATGCATTGCTCAATTTTTTGGTCAATAAGAAAACGATTTACCATAAAAATCATTCACTGGCTAACAAAATACTAATAAATAGCCTTTATTAAAATTATTTAATTCACATCAACGGCCGAAGCATCTTACAACAAGTACAAAACAATCTTACAGTTCCATGGTAACCAAACTAGTTTAGGAAGGTAATTAATTTATCTATCTTTTAACGACACATTCTCTAACGAAACAAGCAGAGGGGATGGAAGGCAAGATGACTTTTCTAGGTTACAAATAACAATCTTCGTTCATTCACATTACTACAATTCTTCGTAAATACCTTCTTTCAAATAAATAAAACAAGCGTTTTAATCTACTAATGATTTAATCTGTGAGAGAGACGTCTTTCGTCTTATGAGGACATTGTCAATCTTCTTTCAATGTGCGTTCGATATTCGCAAGACATTTAAAAAAATGAGCTGTTTCATCGCATTATTGCGCAGCCATAAGAATCAGAGGTAGGAACCTACCTTTACCCATTTTATATTATATTATCTCACATCTACTACATTAATAGCTTTAGCAACGGGTATTAAATTGTTATATTTGTAGATGAAGGTATTCCTACCTAGTATGTTCTATGCATGCATATAATACATATTATGGTGTATATACATATAATTCATAAGATACATAATAACAATATTATTCCTAGGTGATATAAGATTACCCCAGGAAGATAAATAGGATCCTGTAATAGAAATAATGTAGGCGTTTTGGGTTCGAATATTGACGATGGTTATCACAGAACAAGGTCCGAAATGAGCCAATGTTTTTTTTTTCAATTTTAAAAAAGTTCCGATGTCTATATACTTACATAGTTTTTCACAAGTTTCAAAATATACTCAGTTTATGCATACACTTTAATATACTTTTGCTTATTTTTTTTAATAAATAACTATACTATAATATATCCTCACGCCATATCCCAAGCAGGGTAGGCAGAGAGGACGGAAAGCCATGTTGTTCAATCCTTATTTACTTCTTCCATATTCGAGCAGGTTCTCATATTATGTAAGCCGCTTCCTCTTACTTACACGTGGTTGTCTTTGAGAATATGATCCACGTGGTCAAGCCACGTAGTTTGCGCTTTCTCACACGCCCCTCTTTTAGATAAACGCACCCTCTTCGTTATCATTTCATCATCTAAGTGTTGCATCATTGCAACTTTCTATACAGAAAACTCCTGGATGATACAGGAGCTCAGCTCTTAAAACATCCAGGAGAAAGTGGTGGTAAACCCTTAATGTTTGAATACACTACACTTCTTTCGCATCCATTCATTCTCCTGATACCATAATTCCTCACTCTATATATTATTAAGCTACTTGCTTACTAAAATATTTTCTCTTTGACAAATTTGTCAATAAATAGGTAGGTACCTATAAGGAAAAATAATTTTGCACTCAAAGTGTTTATCTCGCATTTAATTTATAAGGTAGTTTTTTATGCTTTCACATACAGGAAAATTAAAAATATTTACACTTTAATTAACATCAACGCTATTTTGTTTGTTAATGTTGAAATTTAAATTTGCACATTTTCTTTTGTTTATAATTATGATAAAGTTAAGTACAAATTACACAAGTTCACTAAAATCCAAATACATTTTATGTTTTGTAAAATTGACATTGTTCATTAAAATTAAAACCTTTGGATATCTTTGAGGTATATTTTAGTTAAAAAGAAGTAAAAATATTAATTTAGTTTTTTTTTGTTCAATTATTACTATTTTCTCTCGGTTCAGTAAGGCGACAATGTTGGTTTTTTGTTACATCTACATATTTTTTAAATAATGTCATTCATATCACAAGATTAAATTTAATGCTTAGAAGAGGCAATGTCAACTTATTTAGAAGTTCCCCAGACAGGACTTAAACCAAAAACTCATCATTTTTATGAGGTGCACTTCGTTCAATTAAACTACCGGGGGACATACAGAACATTACAGAATTACCTATCTCTTGTATTATTATTATTATTACTCTTTTAAAACTTTTTTTGCACATCATTACAGCTTTCAGGCAATGCGATGTGCAAAAAAAAACACATTTCACATACAATCACATAATACCTACACACCAAAAACCCCATAACAGTAGAAAATCACCACAGAATGTTCGTTGGCTCGATTAGATCAACAAATTCCCTGTGTGACAAGAGAAAATACGTCATAGTTCTGAGCCAACAAATTTAATCAAGACCATTGTTGCCTTGTTGGTCGGAGAATTCATCGTCATATTTGTTCTTCCATGGGCAAGATAGAACAACTAATATCTCCTCGACCTATTGAGGGACTGCGGTAGACAAAATGACAACCTTGTCAATTTCATCGGATTATGGATAATATAGTTCATGCTAGTTTCATGTCTTGAATTGACACATGTGTGTAACCTCAAACAACGGCCAACTATTGTAAAAAATAACTTTGATAAATTGTAAAATAAAATGTTCGAGTTTCGGCCTTTTAAAGTCCGTCTTCGGTTTTTAATCCGAACATAATTTTATTCAAACAAAGGCATCCAGCAGGTAAGTACCTTCTTGACTATCTATCTATTAATGGATTGATCCCAAATACCTGCATGATTAATTAAATGGTGTGTAAAAAATCCCATTACTTTGAATCACTGTCCGAGGTCTACGTGAACAGAATTCGATTTCCATTTCTATGAAGGAGCTATTCTTTGAACATTAATTTATACATTTACATTTATACTTCATGGCATACCACATAAGTGGGATAGCAGTTTGTCCTCTCTGTGCCAATAAAAAAAGGCGTTCAGGATTGGTAGCATGCCTCAACCATGGATTGTAGATATTAATTGTCTTACATGTGAGGTTTTACGAACTACTGCCTTTTATAGGACATTTCTAATAAGTTTTTAAGATTCTCTCAATTTGTATAATTTTTTGTAATTGTTCAATGATTGTAAGTTAGCCAATGCAGTAAAGTTACCGACACTACGCCACGATTTGGATGAACTTCTTTAACAATACAGTGCTCCTATGACAACGATGCTAAATGATTAGTGATATCGTGAGAAGATGTGAATTTATTGGCGCTAAATCGCTCTTTATTGTAGAAGCTTGTTAACACTCTATATTACCAAGAGAAGACGAAAAAAGGCGTAGACTTTGTGGGTGTAAAACAGTATACAATTGACGTTCTCGAGATATGATTCAGCCAGGAGTATTGTGTCTCCCATCTCATAAAAACTACGGATCTTCAGGAGTGCCACGGTACACAACCTCATTGTAGTGTTTATACCACCTAACATTCAATATCTTAGTTATTTTGACAATGACTTTATAAGTCGAAACCAGGTCACTGCTCAATTCAATATTAAGTAAAACTTAAACCAATTGTGTTTTTTCCATATATAAAATAATATTCAATATCTTTTTCTAGGGGTGAGAGTAACACGATAATTATTGGCTTCTTTGCTCAAATACACAAATTCTTAAGAGAACAATATTACTAAATAACTTGTAAGTCTCTGCATGGACAAGGATAATATTATTATGTATGTTATAGGCAGGTACAAAGTACAAACATTGAATAATTCCAAGTGTTGTTAGTAGGTACCTACCTACATAATACATATTATTATTATTAATTATTTATCTCTCCTAGAGAGCGAAAGAAGAGGCTGGCCGTGCAATGAATAAGTTAGTAGCAGCCAAATACCAAAACATACAAACATACCTGTTAAGAAATAATATATACAGTACAAGCCTTGAATTCGAATCTTGCCACTCTTCTGAGGAATCCTCTACATTTTACGAATATAGCTACATATTATGACGTGTTAGTAGGGTCATAGAAACACACACAGCGTTAAAGCAATTATTTCTAGAGGTAGATGGCTGATGGACATCTTTTATACAACCATACAATCAGAATTAAGACAAAAAAGAATTTCTCGAACAAATTAACCTACACTTAGTAAAATCCGCAGTTCCCGACATGCAATTGTGTCAAAAAAATCATAACATATAAAAAAGGTTTAATTTATCGACCGACGGTTCTTGGTGGAATTCCATATTAATATTTAGTTATTCCACTATGTATTGACTTTATTACATACTGAAAGATGGAAATTCCTGGATAATATCATATAGGAATGAATCCCCTCTAATGTACAATTATTACTCGCATTAATGACAAAGTTCTTCAGCGTAATTTTATTTTTTTAAATTATAAACGAGTGTAATAAAATAAATATTTAGTATTTGGACAACCCTGATTTAATGTTATATTGTTATTAGTATAATGGACAGGGACCGGTTTATAGGACCGGCCACTCAAGTCAATATTGGGCAAGGATGAAAAAATAATAAAGCCTCAAGAATCTAACGACAGCAGCGATTCTCAAGTCAACTTTATCTCAATATGTAGAAGGCCTTTGCTGGAATCACTCTCACTATCAATGCTGTCTACTGTTCAATCAAGGCAGATACAAAGTAATCTGATGGTTAAGATACACGTAACATTTTTTTGTCCTAAAAAATATTCTGTAATATTGATAATCTGTAGTCGCAGGACCCGCCATCTGGAACCCACTCCCCGAGGATCTTCGTAAAACCCAATTGATAACAACGTTCAGGAGCAAGTTGAAGACATCACTCTTCCATCATAGTTTCTCACGCCCTTCAGAATCTTGAGATGGATGCTCCATTAAACGGCGCCGAATAAATCATCCAACATACATACACAAGAAGTGGATATGCTGCTGAAAATGCTGAAAGCTGTCCTATTTTCTTTCTAAAAAGGTATAAATCTCTAACACTCCTTTTGGAAAAAAAAACAGCCCTTATTCTTAATAGGGTGAAAACAAGTCTTCATAAAGAGCGAGTCGGTGCTATTTAATATTCTCTTTCGACGACAATGAAGAGAAAAATTATTTCATTATTCACAACTGAAACTTGTGATAATTTTTTTGTATATATATAGTTTTTCATACTATAATTATTAAAAACGTTAAGTGGAATTTTGGGCAAAGAGTAGAACTCCTATTCTTTACTTCGTTTTCAAACTTCCCGTACAAGACATAAACCAATAAGTTGTCATATTTGTATGACATCACAAATAAGACGGCAATGAGATATTATGTCATCCATTCTGAATATCTTTATTTATACTCGCACGGCGAGAGCGACTTGTATTTAATTAAATTCAAGCTGGCAAACTGGCTACTTTATTTGTGGAATATTTCGTGATGGTATATATATAGATGAAAGACAAATTATCAAAAACGGTACACTTGGAATGAGGTTTTATAGTTAGGATCACAAATGCACATTAGTTTTTTACTTAAACAAAATATCAAATTAGTATGTAAATTGGGTATCCAAGATATTTATAGCTCATGAAGAAATAATAAATTCGACCCAAAGACCAGTGTATAACTTGGATCAACAATAAATAGGTAGAGTGTACGAGTATAAGACCGCCGACTAGGCGAATTAAATTGCCTTGGTGAGCAGAGCGGTAGTATTATTTAGATTAATAGCGGTGTGTATCTATTATATCTATATAAATAAAATGAGTTGACCATGTATGTTCCCCCTTAACTAGAGAACGGCTGAACCGAATTGGCCGATTCTTTTTTTGTTGTGTTCGTAATTATCAGGAGACGGTTTGCATGAAAGATTTTTTTTTTTGAAAATCTAACGGAAAAGTCGGAAATTTGGATTGTATTTTTGTATGAAAGTGACTTTTGAATTGTCAATATTGTTTCGCTGTCACGTGTTGCCATAACGATCTTTTTTTTAATGTTTAATCCACCATCAGCGACTTTTTTGTTGTGTTCGTAAATGGTTCATAATGGAAAATCTCTTCATGTTAATATCACAGTACAAAAAATTAATTTTACATGTTTGAATGACATAAAATTGGAATGTGTAATTAAATTCTATATTGTTAAAAATACTGAAATTGTAGTGAATGTACTATAATTGTTTTACTTCAATTCACATTAATTCAAGGGAAGATTCGGTTGAATGAATCACTTCTCAACTAACTGCAGAGCCTAAACCATTGGAGATAGATGTTAAACTCACCCTAGCGACGCCGGGTAGGAACATCTAGTTATTAATATAATAAAATGATAATATCCCTAGTCACTAAATGTGATAAAGGTATAAATTGTTGTAAATAAATCTGTCAGATTGTCCCCCTTAAAAGGTTTATAATTATTTTATTAGTTTTCCTTGATATCATTTTAATGTTTATTTAAAAAAAAAACAATATTTCTTAATCGCCTCTCATGCAGGTGAAAAAAATCCAATAAAATGCGAATACTATATTTCCTAAGCTTGTAGAATTGAGAACCTAACTACGAAGTTTAGAAAAAATATACACCCATCGAGTTTTCCCGAATAGATTTTACACTGTTTTCTGTAAGATTTTAAGTGTTCTGTGAAAGTCGTGGTGATGAAGTAAATCACCCATCCTGAATGTGTTTTTAAGAGGATGACGTGTATGTTTATTATGTTCAGTTAGTTTACTGACTACCCCATATGTGGGATGTACCGGGATGGTATTAATTATTTCGAACTGAATAAAAAATCTTAGATTGATATTATATTTCCTAACTTGACACATAATTGACATAATTTCGACAAGCATTGATGTCTGTATGCAGTACCTACTAACAGCTGTGAACAGAATGAGAGTTCTGCAGAAATTCAGTGTTCCAAGTTTTCTGCCTTTTTTATGTTTCTGCTTTTCGACTCGGTGCTATTCCTTATTGCCACAAGAGTTCAAAGAATACACTATATGGAACTTACTTCTCACTTTAGATTTCAAATTTTTTTCTTCAGGAATAGTATGACAGGACCCTTGCAAGAATAATTTAATTAAAAAAAAACTATTTTACACAATATTTTCCTTTTTCTTCTATCTTGAGCAACAGGGATCCACTTTTTCCCCATCATTTTACACAATATCTTATGCTTACTCCTTTTGAGGTTTTCCAATGATTCTTTTGTTCCCTCATAATTTCCATTCCAGGATCCTAGACGTCCATCTGCTATTCTCAACAATGTGACCAGCTAATTACTACTCAAGTTATAATAATCACAAGTATTTTAATGTATAATAATGGTAATGTTGTCATTTTTTCTAGTGGTTTGATTCACATCCTGTGATCATCAAATATGTAGGTACAAACATTATTTGAATTCTCATTAATAACATCACATTCACACTTTGCATACATACTCACCTATTAAATATGTGAATTATTATCCTTTCTGATAAAGATTTAATACCTACATTTTGTACCTACGAAGTGGCAATGTGGTTATTTTAATTCATAATAATATCATCCACAAGATAAAAAATATACAATGCATGTACAAAACATAATATCTTGTATATACTACTAGCTGTAAACCCGTCTATGCTCAGAAAATCATGGAGCAAACAAATCCGCTGCTTCCACAGCAGGGCTTTCGGTTTCGCAAGACCCGTCATCAGGAATCGACTCCTCGAACACCTTCGTAAAAACCAATCAATAGTAAAGTTCAGGGGCAGGTTGAAAACGTCGCTCTTCCAGTATAGTTTCCCGCGCCCTTAGATGGGAAACTATGTTGGAAGAGCGATGGCTTCAACTTGCTCTTGAACGTAGTTATTGATTGGTTTTTACGAAGATCCTCGGGGAATCGGTTCCAGATGACGGGTCGTGCGGCACCTAAAGCCCTATTATAGGGGCAGGATATGTTTGCTCTATTGATCTCATCCAGCATGTTGGTGGATGGCTCAGCTAAGCGTAGGCTCTACTTGCAGTTGTTTTGATAACACACAGCTCAGAAAGTGCCTGGGGTGCCATGTTATTCAAAGCCTTGTAGAATGGCATATAATGTCTCACTCTTATAGTATTTCCACAGTTCAGTCTTTTGCAAACTGCACTCGATCATTATAGGACAGTGATATGTAATAGGAAGATAACATATCTCTGTTATAGGATGAGCACCTATACCTAAATTTAAAAAAAAAAATACGAGTATATAATTATGTAAATACAATTTATTTATCCAAGAACTTGCTCAAAGATGGTTGCAAATTTTTAAATATGGTATTAGTTTTGCAAATATTTATCTGGTAAATGTGTTTGTTTGTGAATATTATGCCAACATACATACACGCAAAAAGATTTAATAAATTCATGACATATTTACAAAATTAAGTACCACCTATCGCTAAATTAATACCTATAATATTAAATACCTATCAACTTTTTTATAGCATTTCGTATGGCATGGTATGTTATGGTATACAGTATTTGTGGTATGTCTGTATGTATGTATACAATTATGTCTTGTGTTATGGTGGTAAATAAACCAACAAGTTGTCATATGGAGAATTAGTACGCATGGTGTATTACTGTCTGTACCTACTCAACAGTCTACACATGTTGTATCAGCGGTATTAAAACATTTTTAATCTTCATCTTATTGATGCATTGGGCCTGTGTGTCGTACCTGAAGATTGGACCAAAAGCGGGTATGTTTTTCATTTATAGAAATTCACACTAACTGTAGTATTTGCGTATACGTCTATTAGTCAGATTTTATTTTGAGTAATTTGTAGGAAAGCTGTTGCAAGAAAACGGTAGCCATTACAGGGCCCGAAGTCAAAACATATTTTAGCGTTACGTGTCTTTATCGTTCGAATATAGACGACGTTGCGAGAAGTGTCAATTTTCGTAGCTAAAATACATAATAGTTACGAAAATTGACACTTTGGCGCAACGTCGTCTATATTCGAACGATAACGACACGAAAACGTAACGCTTAAACGTGTTTTGATATCGGGCCCAGCGATCTTCAGTGAGAACATGCGGGTGACATATAAATACACATTGGTGGTCCTAACTCGATTTCGTCAAAAATGTCAGATACTATACAGCTGTGTCATCAGGCTATCGTGCAGGGTTGTCTCCTTCTACTTCTGTGTACTTTTATTTCTGTAACATAGTAATGATTACACGTGTACCTATCATAATATCTAGTATGTATGATGAAATGTTGAGAAGCTGTGTAATTGAGGACAAGTGTTATGTAAAACGTCAACTTGTGTTTTCCTAGAAACAAAGAAGTAGACAGACATACACTACCAACACATGTGGTTCTTTAACAATATTGTATATTATGTCAACGTTCGTTGGTTGAATTCGCCGGTTAATTAAACGGCTAATCGGATAGTTATACGCCGACATTCGATTGAGTTTTGATAATGTATCAGCCAAATCGTTTTATATATATACTATACCATCACGGCATATCCCACAAGTGGGGTAGCTAGCAGACCAGCTGCATGTAAGAAACATGCAAGGTGTCCTCTCCGTGCCAATATAAAAATCAAGACATTCAGGATGAGTGGCAAACTTCATCGCTGAATTTAAGATGTAAAATGTCTTAGGCAACTTTTTATAATCAATAGTTCAAATTTTATAGTTTCCAATTGTGTTTCTTATTTTTTCAAATAAGCTACATAACTACACCAACACTATACTATACTTCCATCATTCATTCTCACAACAGATATAAACATTTTCTATTTATTCACATTCACTTGGTGTATATACTACCAAATCACATCAGCTGTAGACGTTACTATTAAACACAATATTGTTAACACCACAATACCAATGTCATGAAACGAATTCAATTTTTAACTATCTGGCAGCTTTTAACAAGTCCGTTTCCAACTAGCTGGTTTTCGATCAGAAAAAAAATTAATCGCGCCGTTGTGTTCTATATGGTATTATTTATAAAATAAATATTTTTGGTATTATTTAAATGCTAGCGTTGAGTTAACTGCTTAGCCGTTTGGTTTACTGACTGATTCAACTATCGAACGGTGACATACATATACAAAACAAACTATAAAGTTTATAGTGTTTATACTATGTATTTTACATGTATGGATTAAGTATGTTATACATATTAAATTGTAATGGCGCTTGGTGTGATATCAAGTAATACATTCATATAAATTTAATTACACACCTATTATGTAAAATACATATGTTTGTTTCTAGAGGATGTTGTATGTTGTGTACCATTACCTACATGGTTCACAATGTATGCATAGTAGAATGCCTATCTTAACATGTTTGCACAAGAAAATAAAAAAAAAAACAGATTTTTTGTTCAGTAAACAAAAAATGACATTTAAAAAAGGAATAATCTTTTGTAAATTATTTTTATCTTCTTCTTATCTTATAGCCATATCTTCACTGCTGGATGAAAATCTCTTCCACGCTTCTTTTTAGGCAGGGATTTTCTGACAGGGATTATATTATCATCAGCCAATCTTTTTTTGGTCCGACCTATTCTTCATTCCTCCCAAGGTGTCCATTTTAGAGCTCTGGGTGTCCATTTGTCGGGTCCTTGCCTAGCTTAAGCGCATGACTTGCCAGCTGCCATTTTAGACTTAAAATACGGTATATTATGTCGACTATTTTCGTTCGTTGTCTGATTTCCACAAGAAGGTATTCTATCTCTCAGACTTGTGTCCAGCATTTGTCTTTCCATCGACACTTGTTCACATTTTAGTTTGTATATAATATTGGCAGTAAGTGTCACTGTATAAATCCATACCGTAATGTGTCAGCAAACAGAAGATATGTGATTCATAGACTTTCAGTTTTGAATTCAGGGAATTTATTTTTCTACATTTTTTTTTTCATGTCATATCATTATTGTAGAACACATTATCCCTACACGTTGCCTTTGCTTCCAATCATCATATTCATGTAACATTTAGTCTATCTATGGTCTATACTCAATGGCAATCTTACTTTTCAGTCACTTTGGATGATCATTGCTAAACATAGGCCTCCTTTTTGGCTTTCCACTCATCCTTATTCTGACTTATTTCAGAATATCTTACATTTTAACAAAAATTCGACAAAAATTAATAATATCAATAAAAATCTTTATTGTAATAAAAACCTAGAATAGGCGTGCTTATTGCCTTCAAAAAATATCTTCTAGCAAACTTTTTTTATAAGTATGACATAATTTTACAAGACCAGAAAATAACGGATATTAGATAGGTACCTACTTATTATAAAATACATATTTGTTAATTTACAAAATTATACTTAGGTATATATTTTATAATATTTTTAAATAAATCATATTTTAAAATTACGTTAAGGCATTTTCATTATCCACCCACATTCGTTGCAATTTTTATATTTTCACATCACTATCTAGGAACATACTTTTAAAAGAAAACAAAATATGAAACAATAATTCACAGACGACATACATTGTTACACACATGTATTGAAAATAATAAAAATATATGCAATAATGTAGGTATAATAAATAATATTAAATGACATTCGTATAATGAGTACAAAACCTCTGAATTCCTTCATGCAGCACAATAAAAATGTATTTACACAACGTGTATCTTCATCTTCATGCCATATGTGCCGATGTCAAAAAACAAGGACATGATTATTAAATTTTATTTATTGTTATTCGCATCATACTGCTTTTATTTTTTTTTTAATGTTGCTATATTATTATGGTATAATTATTTCGATACGAGCAACAGCTAAGTGCTTTTGTTTCGCAACATTGCAACATTTGGGATATCTGTTTTTCATGATGGTTTTTTTTATGATGCTCTTAATAATAAAATAAGAAATGTATTTGATATTAGTAATTATAGTCATATTCTTCAATAATATGTTGTTATATGTTTCAACACATTGGGATATTTGTACAATATAAATCTGAAATTTCTTGTCAACTGAAAAACTTGGAAAGTAGATATAACATAACATAACATAAATAGACAACTCACACAGATCGAGCTAGTCCCAAACTAAGATGAATCTTGTATTATGGGTACTAACGCGACGATACACACATATACAATGCACTACACACATATACATGTAACACCCAGACCCAGGACAATTTGAAAAAGGTCATTCTTCACTTTGCCCTGGCCGGGAATCGAACCCGGGACCTCGTGACTCAAAGGCAAGAGCGTTACCTCCACGCCACACCGGATAATAATCAAATGTAAAAATAAGGATGATCTCTTACGGTTTTCCCGTAATATATTGTCTTAAGGTATCTATGTATTTGTTCAGTTACATGGTTCGTACACTGAAATATTGAATTTTTTCATAGGCTTCTAAAACATAGGTAATATTTTCATCAACAAACATTATATATATATATATATATATATATAATGAGTTGCAATCCATTGGATTGGTCTGCAACGAGTTTTGTCTTTCTTCTCCATTCCTCCCTATTCTCAGCCAGTCTTTTCAGCTCTACGTATGAGCCACAATTCATGTCCCTCTTCAGTTGGTCCATATACGCATCTCTGAGCCGGCCTCTGCCGTTTGTGCCCTCGGTCCTACCCTCCGCGATGGCGATGAGTAGTCCTGGGTGCCTGATGTTGTGGCCAATCCAGTTAGCTCGTTGTTGGCTGATTCTCTTAAGGAGTTGCCTTTTTTCGCCTACCCTGTTTAATACTTCTTCGTTTTCGACGTGTTCCGACCAATGGATCTTCAGCATGCGTCTGTAGCACCACATCTCAAAGGCCACCAACCGTCCGCTTTCAATCTTGCTGATGGTCCATGTCTCACAACCTTGTTACATAATTTAAATTTTGTATTGAATTTTTTTGATACCTATATAGATAATTAAATTTTATTCCCTTGTTTAAAATAAACTAATCCTTACATACATTTCATTATGTGAAAGGGTTTATTTATCTACTACAGTCAGTAGGCTTATTTATTTATTTATTTGACAGTATTTAAACACAACAATATGTTATAAAAGTCCACCTAACTTGGCATGAGCCCGTGCCAAGACAGACCGAATCAGTTTTTAACTTTGTCTCAGCACTTTAACATTCTTTACTTTATTTTGGCTACCACCCCCACTCCATTAACTACAGAATTCTTTGACACAAGAATATAATATACACGCAGATTGTCCTCTATGTGCCAGTAATAAGCAAGACATTCAGAATGGGAGCCATGGAAAAGTAGAAAACCTATTCGAAGACTTCACGAAATAATTAATTTTGTTTATTTCTTCATTCTTTGCTGTACATTTTTTTTTTTTAGAAAAGATATATCTGGGTTTTGTTATAAACCCAAATACAACCTTATACACCTTTCACATTGATCACAATACATACAATTTATAAAGAAATGTAATTAACGTACAGAAGGCGAGTTCATCGCAAAGGCTCGATTTCTTCCAACTAACCCAAATGATAATTACCTTATATATAATTAATTTTATATTTTCAATTTGTAAAGGTTCTTAAACTTTTACAATATTCTTTGTTGCGTTTGTGTACTTATTGAAAAACCTTCAAAGGCACAAAGACCCTTATAATATACCGACACGACATAAACAGCTGATAATAGCGCTATATCGAGACAACCCTGACTGTGGCAGAGTGCCTACTCATATCAAGGTATAGTTCATATGTCTATACTCTATACATACTTCTGGTAGTGTAAATAGTGATAGTATTGGTAACATTCTGTCATCACATAATATGCAATGGTGAAAGTAGGAAATAATTATTATACACATTATTTAAGTATATTATTATATACACCACCCTTAATTTTTAAGCCAACTTCATCTTAAATAGTTAAAATGTGATATTTTAAGTTTCCCACTTCAAATTTCAAGCACTAGAAAAAAACTTAGGCACCTGAAGCAGTTTTCACTGATTGAATGAAAAACTTTCCGTGGAGTCCTCGGTAATGAATAAGTTTCCCACACTTTAATGTAAGTTTCTAAGTGTCCTGTATGTATACAGGAACGCAATGTAACAAACATGCAACGTATTCAATTCAGCGTTGAGGTATATAACCTATACTGAATGTTTTATATTTTATTGACACAGATAGGACGATCTGCACGTTTGTTACATGAAATTAGTCTACTGGCTTCCCAATCGTGAGAAATACCTACTAAGGTAATGGTAAAGACAAATATCATCATCATCGCTTTCAACGCTCCTCTCGGGAGCACAGGGCAGAAACCAGCCTCCTCCATTCAGAGCGTCTCTTTCACAATACACCGTTCCTATGACAACGACATCAGAGCGCAGGGAATGTCGTGGGATGAGGTGACGCAATTGGCACAAAGATATGTACCTATAGGTGAAAAAAACTAGCAGAAAATTGAATGGTTTGTTTAAGTCCCATAAGCGGCGTGTTCACCAGAAACAGCTGTTGCACATATTTCTTAAACAGTTTATTTTCCGACCACTAGCGACCCAAACGGGAAAATTACGAACTAACTATTTTAAGCGTCATGTATTAACTAGGTAGAACAACAACAGTATAAAAATTATTATCGCACTACTATTATTATTATTATTCCTGTATTATCACACTGCTGAGTAGGTATAAATGTATTATATTTTATTGTGAAGCCGCAATAGTCAACGACCGTTTTATCAATAAATAATAATATAAAAAGTACTTATTAATGTATTTATTTATTTTGACGTGGGTATATAGGTACATATTGTGATAAAAAATACTGTTTGTTAATACCAGAGACATAAAACATAACAAGACTGTGCACTTGTTTGCAAAAAACTCTACACTTGGATAGTAATAATTACTATCCAAGCACTCTACAATTTTATTGTTAAGAGTGCTGTCTTTTTTTGCGTAATGTGTTAGAAAGATACAGTACCCTATCTCTGTATATATTTATTCGTATCCCTATGTTTTTTGGCGTTTTTTTTGTAGCCATATAACATACTTGTCAAACAAAGTTTTCGCATTTTATTAGATTTTTACACCTGCACAAGTGACGTTATTAAGAATAATTTTTAAAATGAAACGCGATATATAGTTATTCTACTATTTTTTGTTCAATAGTGGAATAACTATATATCGTGTTTCATTTAAAAAAAATTATTTATATGAACTTCCACCAAGAACCGTCGGTTGATAAATTAAACGATATTAGGAATGTTACTGAACATACACCTCATCTTGCTGTAAATTGACATACTGTATATGCTCAACAGATGTCGAACATGATTGTTTGAAACATGAATTGGTGGTATCGGTGAATGTATCGTAGGTAAAGGGCACTTAAAGCAGCCCAAGCCGATTCGTCAGCATTGAAAAATCTTTCCTGTTTTCTACTTAAAGGAGTTTGCACAGTCTATTGATTGTGCGGATAAGTAATATTCCTAAAACAACATACTTGTATGTAAACATTATTATGCCAATAAAGTTTTATTTATTTATCTCACGTGATATTTTGATTTCTTTTTCTATAAAAATATAAACCTTATTGCATATTTTTGATTGAATTTGGTCAAGAAGTGCACAATCTTGTCATGTATAATATCTTTGATTAATACATAGGTACAATATTCTTGGTATATTCTAAGTTGACATCTAAATTAGCAAAACTTGATGTAACAAACAGCCCCCCACAGTTAACTTGAATATTAATTTACTAAATTCGCGGTAAAAGTAATATTGTGCAAGTTTACATGAATATTATTGTGTGGATGTTTAACATTTTATGTCAAAAATGTGCTATTATTTATGTGCAAACAAAAAATGTATAGGAAAAAGCAAGTATATGATTGACAATGGCTCAAAACGGAAGACGTCCGATCTGGACTTAATACTGTAAATATTATTATACTTAGTGGAGTGAAAATATGTGAAATTTGTACTACGTTACTAGGTTTATAGTTTATACCATATTACAGCTTCTCGTCGTATTCCAAGTGGGATATGCAGAGAGAACGGAACGCTATATTGGTCCATCCTAACATATTTCTCTCGCATCTTTTTATTTGTGAGATATCTTTAACATGAAATCCGATGAATCCGTGGTCAAACCACATGATACTTGGACGTCCGCGCTTTTTTAGACTCCCGTTTTTTTTGCAACAAAAACTCCTTACGATAATATAAAATGATTTCCATTCCATGCGAATTGCGAAACTATATTTCTCATAGAAAGCCGGATATTACAGCTTGTATAAATATAAATATTAAATGAACAAAATTATATTAAAAAATATAATATGTCATGGGAACTTTTGAAGCACATTCTGTTTATAAAAATAGATTGATAAAAAACACACAAAGGTTGTCTGTGTTGTGTACCTACTGTTCTTATCAAAGTTTGATAAAACACAATACCTAATACTTACACAACAAACTGTATCTAACAGTCGCACCGTTTTCCTTCCGGGGTAGACAGTGTGAACTAAGCCCTATACTTTGATAATGAATGCATTTATTTATTTATCTTAATCCAACATATTTGTAGTCAGCCATGAAAATGTTATAACTACATATCTACATATAGGAAATATTTTATAAAGACAGGGAGTTTACTATGTAATATTATGTTTGTTGTGGAGTATTATTTATTATGATTAATTTCACAAAGGGATGGATATGAAGGTAATGTATAAAAAAAGGATGGTTTTGCGTTTTTTTATTCATGTTCACATGATTATTTTACCTATGTCGTGGTGTTCAGAAATATAAATAGAACTAATAAGTTTTTTTATTTGTGTTTAAGGTTGTTGATTAGAAACAAATTCATCTAGAAAACATTTTTATATTGTGCAATAATTGTAATGAGGAATTCCATCATCCCGTGTATATAAATGCATTTTTATAGCGTAGGAAATACGATTTATTTTGTACTATTAGTGATATAAAATATAACTTTGGAGCACTGTTAATTTTCACGTATGATTGTGTATTTAATAAATTATCCATGACAAAATACTAAAACTTATTGCTGAGTGCTTTCGCCTTGCAATATCTAAGGCGGCAAGAGTTACTTAAAACAGAAGTTAAAGAGACAATCATACCTACACAAAAATTAGCAGTGTTCTAAATTTTATATTAAAATAAATTTTCACAACATTAACACATCAACTTTAAATTTACTTATTCATAGATTAAAAAATAGGTAAATTTAAAAGTATTATTAATTGACATAATTACGAACGTTTGGAGTCAAAAAACTTTACTTATACCAGTAAAAATTATAATACGCACGTCGCACGGTCAAGGTTCAACAGGTATACCTACTGTCAAATATTGCGCTTGAGAATGGCAGGATATCTGTTGAAACCTTGGTCGCGAGTATAATAATTTTTAGTGGTATTAGTAAAGTTTTTTACTCCAAACATTCGTAAATTTAAAAGTATTTATTTATTGATTGATTATTGAAAGTTTGGATTCACTTAATCTTTCTGTAATTTTTCGAGTAATCAGTAAAAGACAAGTATTCGTAAAACATCACATTTAAGACATTTTATTGATGAAGATATTATAAATCTTCAATATGACAAAAAGATGCAGTAAGCTGTGAACCTGGGATATCTCAACGGAAAGACCGAGACTTGGACATTATCTTACCGACCACCTCAAAAATAAATTATTAATATCTTAAACATGTTTGAGATTCCTTCAAGACGTATTCTTACCATGTTCATAATAAATAATATTAATAATATAATATGATTGTCTTGTTTGTTGTGTTTATTAATACACTGAGGTGAAAAACCACAAAGTCAAAGCTAATAAGCTAAGTCAAGTTTACCGAGAAATATACATTATAATAATATCTTATTGCCAAAATAACATACCACAAATATGTAAATAGGTATATACATATCTATACACAGGGAACAATGTAGAGATTATTATAATAACATTCCCAGCTTAAGACGAAAGACTAATGAACGTGCGATGGTCGGTAGGCTAACGGTTGAGTTTTAGACTTTCACATGAAAGAGTACAGGATTCGAATTCTCCCTCAGCTCATCGCAAAAGCTAGTGAATGATTTTTTTTGTGTGGTAAATTAATTAGACAATATTATATTTGAAACCAAGTTTAAATTTTTTCTATTAATAAAAAATAATACACACACACACACACACACCCATACACACAAGTGAAATAGCCAGTCAATTAACCGCATACAATAAACAAAATATTAAAATATTAATTAAAATTATCACTATTTTAATTAAACCCAGAACTTTTTTCGATCGTCTTTAATAGTTCAATTTATAAAACAATGATTAATAATGTTTTTTTTTTTTAAATTTTATTTGATAAAAATGAAATTTTCACTTATTTGTACCTAGAAGTTAATTGTAAGATATTCATTAAAATATATAGGTACCTAAGTATTATCTCATAAGACATAGAAATGACAACGTCGCCTTATTTGTTATAGTGCTCTTGACTAGGCGTAACCCGCAACCCGTCCCCTTCGCGGGATCTGAACAATACCTATACGTGAATTACGAGGCCTTCATGTCTCCTTAGCTGGACAAAGCACACCTCGTGAAAATGATAGGCTGCGGGTTTAAGTGGCGTCCAGGGCAGAACTAAATAAAGGGACGCTCTATTTTCTAAGTCTTATGTGATAGTTTCACGCTTATGAAATGGTTAATTGTAAACATCAAACATATTATATCTAAACTAAGGTGTATTTGAATCCATCTGAAAAATAAAATGAGAAACAAAATACAAAATAATAAAATAAAATAGTTAATAAAATAAATAGATAACAACTATAAATGAAATCTATAGATATATAAGAATGCCCAATACATGTTTCAGTAGTTTCGAGTCATTAAGTTTGAAACAAATAAAAAGAATATAAATTATTTTTAGGTATATACGTTATTGGGTTGGTACATTATATTATATTTACCAGACGAGATAAGAATGGTTGATAAAACGTTGCGCGATAGAGTAAGAAATGGGGATATTGAGGAGAATGAGCGGATGCAAGATGGGTGTTGTGGATAGAACGCGTATAAATAAGTTATGATGTTTTGGACATAATATAAGAGGTGATGATGAAAGAATGACGAAGAAGTTCTATCTGTCAGAGGGGTTGCGAGAAAACGCGGACGTCCTAGAACTATGCGGCTTGATCACGTGGATCAAATTCTCAATGATGGCCTCGTGTTGAGTAGAAGAAATCGGGGTGTATGTATGAATTTTCAGTACATATTTCTACTAATGATGGGGGACAGTTGCAGTCCTAAAGACCTAATTCTGGGAAAAAATGTGATGTTTGTCACCACCTTTAAGCATGGAAAAATTTAGACCGGCCATGGAATATAAATGAATAATCTTCAATTGAAATAAAATCAAAACAGATAATATTATCCTACCTATGTACAGATTTGGTATGAATTTGTATTTTCCTTCTTAAGGTCTTCGGGGTTTTTCCAAAGCACCAAATCCACCGAAAGCTGTAATGTGGTGTTCTCACTTTGGCGAATATCGCCAGACACCAAAATATCGCCAGCCATTTGAACCGTGTGAACAAAATGACAGCTAGTCTGAAATGATAAAATCCAGTAGAAACGGTATCGTCTCGAGTTGACCACCTTCCAACTTTTTCGGCCGATTGAACGATTTGCGCATGCGCAGATGGGCGCGGCGTTCGTATATATGGTAAAAACTTTATAACCTATAAATTTTATGTTTCCCGCTTCGTGACAGCTGTTATATTTTTTGTTGGTTTGTGGCGTTTGTTTCTTTTTAAAAGGCGCCTTATAACCTCTACTATAACATTTTCGACTAAAAATAAACACTTCGCGATCTCCATCTCAACGTCCGCCATTTTGAAAACAGTGTCAAAATTAAAACGCATCTGACAGATCGTTTCTATATTGATGGACTGTGTGAACAGGTGTGACGATCAATGGATATCCGGCGAATTTTGTTTTTTCGCCTGGCGATATATTTTGAAATTCGCCTGGCGATATTCGCCAAATGTGAACACCACATAAGAAAGATAAACAAAAACACGGAAAATACAATATAACCAACCAAGTTTATGAATGTTAAATCAAGTTTTTGCATTTACTGGATTTTCACATCGGAATAAGTGAAAATATTAAGAATAGGTATTACTCAAATGACAGCTCATCCGCCCGACCAGCAGACTGTGCAAACTTGCTTTTGTATAAAATAGGAAAGGTGTTCTGATGTTTTCGAATCGGCTTAGGCTGGTTTAAATGCAATTGGTGGGATTGGTGAGCGTACCATGGGTAAAGTGCACTTAAACCAACCTAAGCCCGATGCTTACGAATTTCGTGTTCCGATGCTTACGAATCGGTTTAGGCTGGTTTAAGTGCAATTGGTGGGATTGGTGAACGTACCATGGGTAAAGTGCACTTAAACCAGCCTAAGCCCGATGCTTACGAATTTCGTGTTCCGATGCTTACGAATCGGTTAAGGCTGGTTTAAGTGCAATTGGTGGGATTGGTGAACGTACCATGGGTAAAGTGCACTTAAACCAGCTTAAGCCGATTCGTAAGCATCGGAACACCTTTCCTGTTTCATACTTAAGGGAGTTTGCACAGTCCGCTGGTCGGGCGGATGAGCTGTCTGTTGAGTCTGTTCTTAACCAAGTTTATATTATTTTTCTCACCACTTTTCAATGATTTGGATAGAGTTTCGATTCTCAACCAAAATATTAAAATGCAAGGGCATAAAATTATACAATATTCATGTAGATACTACCGTTTAAGTAACACCTTTTAACCTAACAAAAATGTATTAGGTGCCACGAAACGAAACAAGATTTTGAAATTCTGCACCTACGCCAACATTATTCTTGTTATTGGATTTCAATTGACAATCAAAACGAGACTGTCCTCTACATTAGTTTATCAATCTCTCCCTTGGTGTGTTATTTATTGTGATAAAGAATTAATAATGCTCAGAATACATTTATGTGAATATGTACCAATATCATTATTGCTATGGATTATATGCCCTTGATGAGTGTAGCAACAGTTTATAGTAAATTATATTAATATCATTCGTAGGGCTGATATCAATACACACATTAACAACAGTTTATTTCAGTACCTTCGCATTTATACCTCATACCTATTTAAAGTCTGAATATTTGAGAAAAAAATTAAAAGTTAATAACTAAGTAGCTTCATGGACTGGGATATCAACTAAAATGTAAAATAGACACGTAATTATATTTTTTGATCCGAATTATATTTATCTTAATCTCAGGAGTGATAGCCAACCAATAAACTGTATGATTAAATAAAATGCAATTTTTAGTATCTTTTTATACCTAATTTGTAATACTTATATAATTATATACGTATATAATTATTTGGCATTATTTAAAACATATCATGTCATAAAAATCCACCTAACTGGGTATGAGCCCGTACCATGGCAGACCGAATCATTTTTTAACTTTGTCTCAGCGCTTTAATATTCTTTACTTTATTTTGGTTACCTCCATAAATATATATGTGCCTATTAACCACTTGATGTCTCATTTTTAGAATCATTTCTCACCCATATCAAAGAATGTATCATTAATATCCGCGTTAGTTGGAAGACATCGCATTCTAGCGATAAACTCGCCCTCTGTACATTTAACTGATATTTTTATTATATTTTGTAATTCGTATTGATTTAAAATAATGTAATCAATGTACAGTGTAGAATAAAATATAAATAATATTATTGTCTACTGGACTGGAAATCTGCGAATCAAATCCTGTTTTCAATTTACTCAAACTCAAAGAATTAGACAGATCAATGGGAGTCCTTCAACATCTGAGATATTTGTGTATGAGAGAGAGTCTTGAATGCGTGGCTATGAAATAAGTAATCGCTTTTAGTCTATTTTATGTTTGTCCATTGATTCGCAGATAAATGGAGTGGCATTTTGTGTTTGTTGACATCCCTGGTTCATATCTCATACTCTTCCTGATGCAAATAGCTCGATGTTGAGGGTAACGCACTCCGTATATACACAAAGAAACATCTTTGGCTTCTGTCCAAGGTTGGCAAGGGACATTACTCGTGGTAGTACCATAGAATGTGATTAAAACAACTCATTTCAAAAGGTACAGCTCCAACATTTTCCGTTTAAAATAAGTCAACTTAGAAGTATAGGTATTAGGTAGATACTGGAAATTATATTATTATGACCATTGCCAAGCTGTGATGACTGATCAGGGTTGAAATAGAATTTCTAAATATAAGTATTATTTTGATGTTTGACAAACATTGTACCTACTGTGAAGAAGGAAATGTTATAAACAAGTCGTTATGCTGATGGTGCAACAATCTCGGACATTTATTTAACTATGAGGAATTAAATACAATTAAATAGCCTTCAAAAGTATCTATGAACTATTAAAAGTTATTTCTAATCAAAATACTATATTTTTATTCGGGAAATATTCCTTTATTTTATAAAACATTTAAGTTTTTAATCAAATATTTACTTTATATATTGGATAATCTAAGTAGGTAATTGAAATGAAAAAAAATTAATGAGATTTTTCATTTAAATTATTTAAATATTCATCACGGCATTTCTCACAAGTAAAGGCATTCAGCGGATCAGCTGCTTGTAATAAACACGCACGTCATCCTTTCCGTACTAAAAAAAGTTGGGACATTTAGTATGGGTGGCATACTTCATCGCTGACACCTAATTTCTGACCACTCGTATCGAGTATATGGCCTTTGACCATAATAAAATAACACAGTAAGATTTTTTGAAAATTATTTATCATTTTTGTCAATAAACAAAATTGCTTTAAAAAAAAGAAGAACATCCAATAGATAAGATTTACTTACACAACACGTTGCGTGATAAAGTGAGGATATAAGGAAAATGAGCGGATGCAAAAGGAGTATTGTGGATAGAATGCATCAAAATAAGATGCAATGGTTTGCACATGTGGAGAATATTAATGATGAAAGGATAACAAAAAGAGTGTATAATTCTGAAAGAAAGAGAGAGAGAGAGAGAGAGAGATTGCGTCCGAGAACTACATGATTTAACCATGTGGATCAAATTCTCAAGGATGGCCGCGTGTTGAGTAAGAGAAATTATTGTGCATATAATATGAGAAATTGCTTAAGTGTGGAAGACGATAGAAGTCGATATATAAGGATAGATTGATATGGTGTTCCGTCTTCTTCGCCTACCCCACATGGGATACGGCGTGAAGGTATAGTATAGCATTTATTATGTGTGAAAATAAGAGAGAAAAATATATGAAAAAGAATATTCAAAACTTTTTCAACCATAAAGGTACTGTTCCTTAGTTGTAATTAAGTATATATACCTACGTGTATGTGTAAATGTACCTCTATCCAAATGATTCTTCCAGTTTTTATTTTGTTTGGTTCCTCGAGTGAAGCATCAGTGTGTCATAGACAAAGACTGTTTTAGTACAGACTAGAATTTCAAAGGAAAAAATTGTAATGCGGCCAATCAGTCATTAACAAGCTTTGGTTCAAATACGTTCCTTATATCAGTTCGCCGTTGGCCTGTAGGTAGGGTCTGCACACGAAGTGCGTGGTTCGATCCCAGGCACTGACAAACTCCCCTTTCACGACACAAGCTTTTAACTTACTGTGAAAGGTATCTAAAGTTGTATTTGGGTTTATCCCATAAACCCAGAAACATCTTTAAAAAAAAGACTTTGTCAAATATTTAGGATATACACTACTTCCGTATTAGAGCGAGGGAGACCATTAACATCTTACTGTATAACAGCAAACTTAAATCTTACTGTTAATTTTTTACTGAGTTACTAGTCTATACTGTAAAGGTCTTTGGTCACGGATAATGAAAGTATACATCATAGAAAGAAGACAAAAAGAGCGTAATACTTTCTGGTATAAATCTTTTACACTATAGTGGGTATCTACTCTCTATCTAGTTCTAAAATATCTGTGTTCTTCGAAATGATTTAATTGTAAACACTGCCATTAACTCAAATACCTACATTTCACATAAATATATTATATTATATGAGAATATCATTTTTTTTTAAAGATATATCTGGGTTTTTGTTATAAACCCAAATACAACCTTATACACCTTTCACAGTAAGCTACTAAAAGCTTGTGTCGTGAAAGGGGAGTTTACCGGCACCTGGTATCGAACCACGGACCCCATATTCACGAGGCCGAGACTCTATGTACCTCCAGGCTACCGACGAACTCAAATGTATGTGAACATTTCAAATGGACGATACCATGATAGCAGAGTATTGGTAATCTAATCAAAAGAATTGTAGTTTGAATCCCGCTATAGATCTATGACTTTGAATTTATAAGAAACGATATTACGAAAATTTTAAAAAAATATACTTATAAGTGTATTAAGTAATTTCGAATAATATCAGATGTCCTTTTATCTGGATACATTTACGTTCTGTAATAAAAGTCAACAATTTGTCGACATGTCGATAAAACGTTTTAGAGAAAGGTAGCCAGCTTGTAGGTATATAACAATAAATATTAATTTCGTATTTATATTTATGAAACAAAAAGTTTGAACATGTGGAGCGAATGGACGATGAAAAAATGACGAAGAAGAGGTATTTATCTGAAAGAAGGGGTGTGAGAAAGCGCGGACGTCCAAGAACTACGTGGATCAAATGCTCAAAGACGGTCGCGTGTTGAATAAGAGAAATCGGCGAGAACCTGGATGAATTTGGGGGAAAGAAGTATGTAAGGATAGATCAACACGGCGTTCCGTTCTCTCTGCGTACCCCACTTGGGACACGGCGTGAGGGTTTAGTATAAGTATAGTAAAAAAAATTGATACGAATGCCAAGGAAAGTGGAATCGTATTACTGTTTCGTTTATTTAAAATAATATTGTCATGATGTTTCACCAATAACCGTCGGCCGATAAGGTGACCTACTCTGAATAATACCTATTATGTTTAAAGATGTAGATATGTATGAAAATTAGGTTTATTACAAACCTAGATTCATCTATAAAAAAATAATTAGCAATATAATGCGCAAGGTCTCTAATACAAGGAAAACTTCTATTGTACATAACATAATTATTGCGCCCATTTCTACCAGCCACTCCTTTCTAGATAGATAATAGCGATATTATAGAGATGTTTGATATGCAATATCATATCATAACAAAATCATCAATTACTTTCGCTCTATCACTAAACGGCCTTATGACAAACCTACACTTAAAAAATCATACTTGATTCTACTTCAGTTGTAATCAACTCATAGAGTAGCGGGTCACATATTATATATATTTTTTAATTTCTCCTACTGCTTCTACTATTAATACACCATCACGTCATCTCGCACAAGTGGGGTATCCAAAAAACTAATTGCATGTAATGAATATTTATTTATTTATTTATCTATTCACGGCCTGGGCCTTTTACATATAAATATTACCTTACCTTACCTTACCTCAGCCTTCTTCTTGTGTCCAGTATTGAACAAAGGCCTCCCTCTTGGACTTCCATAAATTTCTGTTGGACGCAACTCTCCTCCAGTGCAGGCCCGCCACTCTTTTAATATCATCGGACCATCTTGTTTGGGGCCTACCTACGCTTCTGCGTCCTGTTCTAGGCCTCCAGTCCAGCACTTTCTTCGTCCATCTATCATCAGACATACGCGCCACATGACCTGCCCAGTTCCACTTTAACTCCGCGATCCTTTGAGCCACATCTGTTACCTTGGTCCTTTCCCGTATCCAAACATTTGTTTTGCGATCTCTGAGCGAGATGTTCAGCATCCTTCTCTCCATTGCTCTCTGTGTTACTCGGAGTTTGTGTATTATCCTCTTTGTTAAAGCGGATGTCTCAAATCCATAGGTGAGCACAGGAAGTATACACGCATCAAATGTTCTTTTCTTAAGGTGGATGGGAATATTTCGGGATTTTAGGACATGTGATAGCTTGCCGAATGCAGCCCATCCTAAAGCTCTTCGTCTTTCCAGTTCAGCTTCCATATTATCCCTTCCCAATTTTACAGTGTGACCCAAATAGACATAGGACTCAACTCTTGCAATGTTTTGACCCTCGATTGTAATCGGTTGGGTTAATTCTGAGGTGGACATAATTTTTGTCTTACTCATGTTCATTTTTAATCCCACTTTGCTGCATTCGTTTTTAAGATCGGTTAACATTACAGCGATTTCTTCCTCTGTATTGGCAGAGAGTACTATGTCATCAGCGAATCTGAGGTTTGTCAGTCTTTCCCCGTCGACATTGATACCATACTGATCCCAATCAAGCCTGCGGAAAACATCCTCCAATGCCAATGTGAACAACTTCGGGGAAATGGTGTCTCCTTGTCTAATTCCTCTTTTGATATCAATTTTGTTAGATGGTTCATGGAGTTGGATAGTGGAGGTGGCATTGTTATATATGTTTTTAAGGAGATTTGAATATCTGTGATCGACTCGACAATTGTTCAGTCCTCGCATAACATAACATAAATATTAACATAGGTAATTATAATAAGTACACAAACAGTATTGACACACACAACACATAAAATGGACAATAAAACAAGAACCACAAATGAATAAAAATTTAAACATAGGTACATTGGGAAAACGAACGGAATTTTTTTTTGTTTTTCGATTTTATATGTCGACTTGATAATATCTTTTACATAGTCAGCATGAAATATTCTTAACAAAACAAATGAGATGTCAAAAAATACAAGTAATTTTAATAGATGTCAAAAATTAAAAGTAAAAAGTCAAAGGTATGTAATATTATTAGACCACCCGAGGAATGTCAGTCAATAAAAAAAAGTCAAGAACGAGATATAAAATAATTTAAAGTGGTGTTGTTGTGTCTCGATCGCCTATGTCCCTTTCACGATCGCTAATGTTGAGTTGTGTAACTGATGAGTGGATGGATTGCAGAACAAACACTTTTTTATTATATTGTGGAATTTAATGTAAAACTTGTAACAAAATAGAACAGTATAGATGCTAATGTTTTTGTTTGACTGTGTATTGGAGAAGAAGAGGTGGATCAACAAGTGTGTGTGTATTATATACACGTAACCAAAGACAAACCCTGAATTGAATTTATTCGCCATAGATTATCACCTTATGTCTATAGCCAGTGACTAGTGCTTCATAATTCACCACACAGATGGCAGTATTCAACATTCTCCCCCTCTGTAAGCGATTGATGATATTAACATCAATTGGACTTACATTTTTACAATAAAGATAACAACTAATTAAACCTAAAATGAATTTACTTTCCCATTACAACCCATGATTAAATCCTTCCTCTACCAATGCTAAGATATTTGAAAATACATACAACAAAATACAATATACATAATAAATCTTCTTTCTTGAGGTTAAATGTCCATGTTTTTAATTAAATATTTTGTTTGGGTTTATAAGCTTCATGTTCAACTATTATAAATGATTAATATCTTGATGTAAGTCTTGTTTGGAGTTTAAAATCTTGATGTACTGTATTATTGTTTGTTTAATGCATATTATTATGTATTCAAGCTCACTTCACAAAAGAAAAAATTAAAACAATATAGCACATAGGTATTTCACTGTTCCGAAGGCTCTGGTAGCAATGCCACACGATGGATGGCTCTTTTTGTCAGTCCAGATTGGGTCCTCAAGGTGACAACTCGGGTGACGTTATCTGGACCTGGATGTGTCTGGACAACTCTGCCAAGTTTCCAAAGCATGGGAACAGTCTCGTCCTTTATTAGCACCAAATCCCCCTCCTTCAATTGTCTCTCATTTCCGTGTGTCCATTTTGTCCGTTGTTGGAGTCCCTGGAAATACTCCCTGCTCCATCTAGTCCAAAAACCCTTGAACATAGCAATAATCTTTTGGTAGTGGTTTAAACGATTATCTGGTAAGTGTGATACATCTGGTTCAGGTAACCTCGCCAACGAGTCTCCAATCAAAAAATGGGAAGGAGTGAGTGGGTTGAGATCAGTTGGATCAGAGGATAAACTGGTTATTGGTCTGGAATTAATGGAGGCTTCGATTTGACAAATCAAAGTAAGCATAGAATCATAATTCAATACCTGAGAATTCAAAGCCTTTTTCAAGGGAGTTTTTACTAGTTTTATACCTGCTTCCCAAAGAGAACCAAAATGGGGTGATCGAGCTGGAATGAATTTCCAGTCGATCCATCGTTGAGAACAAAAATTAACAATCTCCTCCTCAGAGGCTCTTAACTGTGTGTAAATTCTGGCAAGATCGTTGCTTGCACCAATGAAATTTGTGCCATTATCTGAATAAATCTTGATTGGCATTCCCCGCCGAGCAACAAATCTTTTTAATGCATTCAAAAAAGCCTCTGTCGTCATGGAAGTGACAACTTCCAGATGCACTGCCTTAGAGGCAAAACAAACAAATAAACAAATATAACATTTTACAACCTTAGCGTTCCTGGTAAAACCTGATTTTATATTGAAGAAACCTGAATAGTCTACTCCAACAATTGAAAATGGCCTTGTCGCAGTGACTCTGTCTGCAGGCAGATCCCCCATCCTTTGGTAATTCACTGGCGTCTTGTACCTAAAGCACAGGATACAATGCTTGAGAACCCTTCTTATCGTATTCTTTGCTGACAATGGCCAGTACTTGAGTCGTAGCTGCGCCAACAGTCCCTGCAAACCCAAATGTAAATTAGTATAATGATAATACTTTATAATTAATGTTGTAAAAGCGTGTCCCGCAGGCAACAAAATAGGATGTTTTTGTTGGGTAGGTACCTCACTGTTTTTCAGTCTTCCTCCAACACAAAGTATACCATTTATCAATACTGGATTTAATGATTTTACATTACTACGAGCAGACACCTGACCATCCTTTTTTAAATCCCTTATTTCTCTGTGAAAGAAAATACCTTGGACGATGTTGCACAATACATCATGTGCATGTTGAAGTTCAGATACCTGTAAAGGTCCAGTTCTACGCCCTGTTTTTGATGTTACATTATTCTTAAATCTTATTAAATATGCAGTAACTCTAAGCAATCTATTAAATGAAGAATATCTTGTGAAAATATCCCATGATTCAATATTTACCAGTGTGGTAGTATTTACCACTATATCTTGTTGTATATCAACCGTAGAAGAACATTCTGTAAGTTTCTCATCCTCTTGTATGAAAGATGGACCATTCCACCACAAAGTTGAAGATGAAAGTTGTTGTACAGATGTACCCCTGGAAATCAAGTCTGCTGGGTTGTGTTGTGACGATACATGTATCCATTGACAATCTTCTGTGCTACGCTGAATTTCTGCTACTCTGTTTGCTACAAAGGTATCCATTTTTGTTGCTGAGGCTCGTAGCCATGACAACACAATAGTTGAATCTGTGAAAAGCTTAGTGGATACACCTTGATAACCCATGTTCTCCTTTATGGACTTGACAAGTCCAGCTAATAGTAGCGCTCCTGATAATTCTAGCCTAGGCAAAGTAAGTTGTTTGAGAGGTGCCACTCTAGATTTTGCACAAAGTAAATTGATCTGTGTCCTACCTTGTTCATCCATGGACTTCAAATATACAGTACAACCATACGCTTCCTTCGATGCATCGGAAAACCCAAATATTTGTATGTCTGCACTACCTGTTGACGTCACAATTACCCTCCTTGGAATCTTGATGATGTTGATGTCTTGTAGATCCCTTTTGTAAAAGTTCCATGCAATAATAATGTCTTCAGGTAGTTCATCGTCCCATCCTATCTGTAACTGCCAAATTTTTTGCATTAATAATTTTGCCCTAATTACAATGGGCCCGATAAGTCCTAACGGGTCGAACGTCTTAGAAATATCTGAAAGAATTGTCCTTTTAGTAGACGTTGATGTATTTGTTTCAATGTTAACCTTATAATGAAAAGTGTCTTCGTAACTGTTCCAATGCAACCCTAGAATTTTGCACTGAAAATCGTCCTCGAGATTCAAGGATTTACTGTCATTGTTCTGACCAGTGTCATGTAGGTCTTCCAGATTTGACCTCCATTTGGTAAGTTTCATACCTGCCTTGTCTAGAAGGTATGACAGTTCATTTTTTAAATTAATACAAGTCTGCTTATCATGATCTCCTGTTAAGAGATCATCCACATAAAAATCCCTTTTTATCACCTGAGAAGTGAGAGGAAAAATAGAAGAATAAATTGTACTTAGTTCCTTTAGACATCTCATCGCGAGATATGGTGACGCACTGAGTCCGTATGTGACGCTGTTGAGTCGGAAATGTCCCATTTCCTCACTGGGAGATGTCCTCCATAAGACCCTCTGGTAATCCCTGTCCCTTTCATGTACATTGACCTGCCTATAATACTGTTGCATATCTGCACTCAAGACATATCGATGTTTCCTGAAATTAATTAACAATGTAAATAACTCATTATGTATGGTAGGTGTTTTCATCAGATTATCATTTAGGGATTTTCCATTGGATGTTTTTGCAGAACCATCGAACACAACACGGATTTTTGTTCCCTTGAAAACGGAATGATGGGGAAGATAAACTGCATTTTCCTTGTCAGGTAGACAAGGAGACATATGCCCCAATTCCAAATACTCATTCATGAATGCTGCATATTGTGTGTGCAGCTCTGTATTCTTCTGAAACCGTCGCTCCATCGAAAGTAACCTCCTCTTGGCTATTTCAAGAGAGTTTCCCACGTTAGGTGGACATTCCTTGAAGGGTAGACTTACTGAAAATCTGCCCGACTCATCACGAGTCGTAGTACTAGTAAAGTGTTTCTCGCATAATGTCTCTTCCTGGGTTCGAACCAGAGAATTAGGCACACTTTCTACCTCCCAAAATTTCTCAATATTTTTGTTTAATTGATTCAAAGAAATGTAACAAGATACCGGCCTTTGTCTGCTGATTCCTTCAGAGTTCCACGGAATAGCTCCTGCAATGACCCATCCTAATTTGGTCTGATGCATCATCGGCTGCTGACGTTGAGCTGACGCATGATTTCCCTGAAGTACCTCCCAAAATACCTGTGCTCCCAATAACAAGTCTATTGGAGAAGATTTATGGAAGTCAGGGTCCGCTAGCTGCATCTGGGAAGGCACGTGAAAACGTCGTCTGTCCACAGATCGCAGTGGCAAGTTTGATGTAATTACAGGCAGGACCAAACAGTTGATTTTCCTCCTGTAATCATACAATAAAGAATTAATCGTTATATCTACCTTTTCTTCAATGTGAGTTACCTGTTGCCGCAGTCCCGAGACTGGCAGATATGCTCCCTTTGTTCGTAAGTTGAGTTTCTCGCATAAACTCTTTGTAATGAAATTCGACTGTGCTGCCGAGTCCAAGAGTGCTCGTGCCCTAAAAATGCCGCCATCAGGGAGTTGGATCCCAACCATGGCCGTGGATAACAGTACTTCCTCGTCGTTTGAGAGCGAAGCATGGTTCACCACAGTAGGAACCTGTGAAGTAGGTCCCAGAGTTTCCGTATTTGCTGTCGAATTGTGCACGCTCGGTGTGTGCAATAAGGTGTGATGGTCCCTCCGACACACCTTACATCTTCCTCCTGAAGAACAATCCTTGGCAATATGATTCCTTAACATACAGTTACGGCACAGTCGCTGCCTTTTTACCAGCTCCCACCTTTGCTGAGTCCCCATCGACTTAAACTGCTCACATTGGTTTAATCGATGCTGTGAAGAACAAAGTGGGCAAACTGGGTTTGCTCGTACATTTGCAACCAAGCCAACTCCTGCTCGGTTGGAGGTGTTGGATGGTTTGAAGTTTTTGTTGTGAGACGTCGTCTCCAAAATACGTGCTCTCTCCCCAATACATTCGTACAGTTCCTTTAATGTAGGTAGCTCACCCTGCAAGTGATGCGATTCCCATATGTTACGTGATACTGAATCTAATTTGTTAGCAATTATGTGAATTAACAGGATGTCCCAGCTGCTTGTGGGTAGTCCCAAACTTTCCAAAGCTCGCGTATGGAGCTGTGAATCATCGATCAATCGCCTTAAAGATTGATATGATTCTGGCTTCACTGGAATGAGATTGAAAATGTGATTAACATGTTTGTCCACAATGAGGCGGGTGTTCTCAAATCTCCTTGTTAAGATGTCCCATGCTAAAGAGTAATTAGTGTCTGAAACTTCCAAAGAAGAAACTAACCTTAAAGCTTCACCCTTTAATGAGCTCAGTAAGTAATGATACTTTTGTAAGTTAGATAAAGAATTATTGTTGCCTACAAGAGATTTGAATGTATCTTTGTAGTGTAACCATGTTTCATAATTACCATGAAATGTAGGTATTTGAATTGGATTTAACTTAACTTCACATGTGACTTGTAGTTGATCTTTCAATAATGATTTTGCCTTACTTAAAGTGGTGTAAAATAGTTGTTCAAAAGTATCCCTATACACCACTTCCTCACCATCAATTTCCTCCAAGTCACATTGCAACATTTCAAATTTTTCAAGCATGCTTTCCATTCTTGATGTCCTTAACTGTAATTCACAAATATCTAAATCTTTCTTACTCAAATAATCTTTAAAGCGCGTGAGTTGTCCCTTCAAAACGCCTCGCCTTGATATCAACCCTTTGCAAACCTCCATTTCAGAATCACGTGTTTTTTCCATTTTTGAAGTGGCTGTCCTTGTTTCTCTTTCTCCAGACAACATAATTCACTAGAATGTTAAAAATATACAATAATAAAAAGAGAAAACTCAATGCAAAAAATGCCAATCAATGAACATTGAAAACACGCGACTATTTTGCAACAATATTTCTCACGAGAATTTACACACAGTTTTTTTTTTCATAAAAATGCCGAAAATATGATGGAATCACGGGTTATCTGCAAAACAATAAAGATAATATTAGTTTTATTTATTAAACAAATGTTTTAAATCAACAATTAGATAAGAGTACAGTTATGAAATTGTAGGGTAGATATTATTGTAACAATTAACCTTAAAATGTATAATATTTATATAAAATGGCAATGAATCCCCAGATAGTTAAATATATTGATCTATTTGAATGGAAATGTAATATTATAGGATAGAATTGTAAATGAATAGGAAAATATAGGATACGATACGCAATGATGGATTCGATGTTTTTTTTCGAAAGATGTCCTGTCACGGTCGCCAATGTTGTTGTGTCTCGATCGCCTATGTCCCTTTCACGATCGCTAATGTTGAGTTGTGTAACTGATGAGTGGATGGATTGCAGAACAAACACTTTTTTATTATATTGTGGAATTTAATGTAAAACTTGTAACAAAATAGAACAGTATAGATGCTAATGTTTTTGTTTGACTGTGTATTGGAGAAGAAGAGGTGGATCAACAAGTGTGTGTGTATTATATACACGTAACCAAAGACAAACCCTGAATTGAATTTATTCGCCATAGATTATCACCTTATGTCTATAGCCAGTGACTAGTGCTTCATAATTCACCACACAGATGGCAGTATTCAACATTTGAAATGTTAAAAGGTAAATATGCAGGCCATCTTCTCCGTACCAGAAAAAAGACATTCAGGAGGGGTGGAAAACCTCATCGCTAAATTTGAGATTTGTCACTCATCCCGAATCTCTTGATTTTTTGTTGACACAGAGTAACAAGCGTTTTATTAACTTTACTTGAGTATTTGCTTTTTTGTAGATGTTTTAGAATTTTGTAGCCGTAAATTTTTGTAATTCCATTCGTTTTTTTTATTTATTTATTTTCATTTTTAAGTGTAAGTACCTACTGCTAGGGATGAAAAGTTATACCTATATGTTTTCCTTAAATAAATATTGTTCTTGTTTATGAATGCATTTTTTTTTATACGCGGCGGCAGAATTGCCATCCACACTTCTCAGCATTATAATATATTATTCAAACTATTTTTTAAAATTAAACACTGCAATCTATTTTTTTTTCAAAATGAGTCAAACAATCAGGTCTTATCTGTGCCATGAAAAAAAATTAACATTCAGGTTTGCCTCATCGCTGAGTGACAAAGATACGATTTTTTTGGATTACATTAATACTTTTGTTTTATTCATACCATCACGGAATTTCTTATAAGTGAAGTTCAGCAGAACGAGAGCAAGCAGACTAACTAACAAGTAATGATCATGCAATTCGTTATTTCTGTGGCAATAAATGTCAAGACATTTAGGATTGTTGGCATACCTTATTGCTGACAATTGTTGAAGGTGTTAAATATCCTATCTATAACAAATTGATTATCTGCAAACATAAAATAAAACAGTGATATACGAAAGGAATGTGGAATGAAAGTTGGTGTAATAACAAGGATGAATGTAAATAAGTTAAGATGGTTTGGGCACGTGGAAAGAATGAATGAGGACAGAATGACTAAGAAGATATATTTGGCTGAGAGGAATGGTGCTCGGAGACGTGGACGTCCGAGGATTAAATGGCAAGATCATTTAAATCAAATCCTACAGGACGGTCACGTGTTGAGCACGTTGAACAGGAGAGCATGCATGAGGAATTGTATGACAGTGACGGAAGCGAAAGATGTATGCAAGGATAGAAGGAAGTGGCGCTCGATCCTTTCTGCCTACCCCGCGAGGGAAGCGGCGTGATGGTATGTATGTATGTATATAAAATAATAAGACGCAAAGTAGAACCGCGAGCTACATGTTTACTAGCACTTCTCTAGTACTCTAGTAGTAGCTGACGGCCTTATTACACACATAATAATGTACAATGCAATAATAAATATAATTATGTACATTAAAAAAATATGTATACATTTTTTATCCGACTAATCAGCGAAGTATGTAAAAAAAATCTTCCTATTTAGTATTTCAATTTTTTTAATTAACACTTACTTAGGACACATATTATTTTTTTTATTTACTTGATAAATACATAATTTTATTATTTCACGTTTTTTATCTATCTTATGATGGTGTTTGTTTCCCTTGAAAAGTATGGGCGAGGTTTCGAGTTCAATTCCCTAATGGGTCGTTGATCCTTTTTGTTTTATTTGTTACCAGCACGTCATCTCTTACGAGAAAAATAAACAGTAAGCTAATATGCATAGATCACTGAGTTGTCAAATTGTATCATAAAAATATTCATTCAGATCAGATGGTATAACTCGTCAATATTTTTAATGTATGTAATACACCCTTGATTCAAACCCACCCACCCACTTTAACTTCTCGCCAATGCCTACGTTGGATTCAATGCAAATACGCAGTTTCTACTTTGGTACCCCAAGTAATTTCGCAAACTATATGAAAGTGAGCACAGCTCGATCATGGTAAGATCTGAGACTTTTAAATCGAGAGATCCCAGGTTGGAACCCTGTTGCCGATTAACTCTACCTGCAAGTCATACATAAATTGATTGCTGTAAGAAATGGGAGAGTCTATTTAAGTCTATGCTGGTCTCAATAGGTCTGGAATTCGTCGATAGTCTGGAGGTAGAGTCTCGACCTCATACTCAAGATGTGTGCGGTTCGATTCCAGTGGGCCTAGTCAAAACACATTTAAGCGTTACGTTTTCGTTTCGTTTTCGTTCAAACAAGACGAGGTTGCGAGAACGCATCAATTTTCGTAGCTAAAATACACAAGTAGCTACGAAAATTGACGCGTTCTCGCAACGTCGTCCGCGTTTGAACGAAAACGTAACGCTAAAATGTGTTTTGACTAGGCCTACAGGTGTCGTCAGCAAACTCGTCTATCACGAAACAAGAAACATTATTAAGCTTGCTGTGAAAGGTATATAAAGTTATATTTGGGCTTATAACAAAAACCCAGAAAAATCTTTCTAAAGAAAATAATATAAACTCAGATTCTCGAATATTCATGAATAACGTAGATTGCAAATAACCAAAAACTGACAGTTGTTTCCTAAAAGAAGTGTTATCTTAATTAGGTGATGACATAAAAAGTATGTTTGGGACAAATATGATAAAATACATCTGTAGTATGGAATCTATTTTTACATAATATATCAGCGTACGTCATTTTCTTAAAAAAATCTGCAGGTCAACAGTCTACGTACTGAATACGAAGTGATGGACATCATATAATACATAATGTATACAAGAATCAAATCAGCCAAGAATTAATTAGAAGTAATCACCTACATATATCCTAGTAGGTACCTGTCTATTTCTATGATATATTTTTATCATTATGAATATTAATAACTTATTAGAGATGAAAACGGCAACTATTCGGTGAGGAAAAATACACCCCCACAGGAAAATATATTGCTTCATGGATAGCTTTACATCTTATGATAAGTCGTGTACGGTTTAGATAATTATATACCTATGATTTGTTACTAATGTGACACTCTCATGCAGCTAGAAAATACAGAATAGAAAAGAAAACCAAAACAATAAGTATAATCTCTTTCTTTTGTCTATATACCTACTTATTTACAACAGGAAGAGAGAGAAAAAGGAGAAGATTCATTTGCATCATTCGGTCTTAGTGCGGGCTGTCTGTCAAACGGCAATTTACAGTCCCATACAAAAACCTTTATTTTATAGACTAGATATTCAATGGAAAAAATGTTAATGCGGCCAATCAAATCATACGACCAAAATAATTTCATATCAGTCAGTATTAAACAAGCGTTGTTTCAGAAATGTCCCTTTTATGAATTTGTTATGTATACATGATGTACAATACTTCCGTATTGGAGCGAAGGGGATCAATACCATTTTGAAATTAAAAAAAAACAATTGTTTTCTTTCACCATGTGATATATTCTCGGGAGAGACGTCTATCGTCTTGTGAGGACATTGTCAATCATTTTATTCTATTTCGTTATGGAATTCTACTATCAACACAGTGAATACATTACCATTTTATCATGTAAGTAGTCACTGAAATGACCGAATATCTAGTGCTGGACATTAAATATTCTCATCTCTATTAATTATGCGTGTATTGTGTTCCTACATATTTTTTTTATTTCCGTTTTCTTAGGACGCTAGCCAAAACGAGTCTATTACGACAATTTTGATTAATGCTCTAAATCTAGTTGTTAGGTGGAAAAATAACAAATTTCTTTTTACTAGAAATATCTTAATATTCGCATTTTTGAATTTTTGAATAGCGAAAGCGAGCGAAAAAGCACAAAACGTCATAAGTTACAATGAAATGTTAAACATTTCATACTCGACATTCTTTATGTCTTTATCCATAAAAGCTGCATGGCATTTGCCATAAATGGATGGTTGATAAGATAAAACAGTACAATATTAAACATTTAAATATTTAAAACATTATTATAAATTTAATTTAAGTTATGGTTCATATTTAAGTAACGTACGTACTAAAAGCAATGTTTACACAATTCGGTACACTGCAGTTATGCATAATATTGATTTTACTGAAATAAATAAAAGTTGTATATGTATAGGTAGGTACGTATCAACAATTTATTATTATGTAGGTACAACGTAAATTCTACGTTTATCTTACTTACCAAATATGGGGAGTGGTTTTAACAACAAGGAAATAATAAAATGTAACTTATTAGTTGTAATAAACGATTAATTTATTTATTATTAAGATAGTAGCTACTAGTATAATTCACCGAATGTTGCAGGGAATGAGAATGTAGTGTGCATTTCGTTATGCTACAATGAGCAATTAATTGACCCCTAAGTTGCAATTTGACGTCGAAAAAAGCATATTTACCTGCAAAACATAGATTTTATGGTCTGGAATAAGTGAAAGAAATTTAATTTTCTCAGATAACATTATTATTATAATTAATGACCTACATATACTTGAATATTGCACATCCTTTATTTTTATTTATTAATTCATTCTTTACTGTTCATTGATTACAAACAATTACATAAAAGGTAAACATTCAAGTTAGATACAATCAATATACAGAGGGCGAGTTTATCGCAAAGGCGCGATCTCTTCCAACTAACCCAAGCCATAAAAGTGCCACTACAATAAAAACATTTTATATCCTTCAAATCTTTCATCACTAATGTGTTTGGTCACAAAATTTGATTGGTCGCATTGCCAATTTTTCCTTGAAATTTCCAGTCTATACCAGTATAGGTTGATGGTTGAAACCAGCCTTAATAGCTTGGTGAGTATCGGGATACCATTACCGCTTCTTCCTAGATGAATTAGTATATTTCATGTAAAAATTGCATTTATAGGCAAAATGGGAATATGGATGACCAAAGAAATAACGGGTTCTCTGAGAACTTGCACCCGAAATACTTTAGATTACTTTAAAATACACACACGTACATGATACATATTAACAAAAATATTACAAATACAAAGTAGATCATAATCTTAAATATCGGTATTTGGATAATTCATGAATTAATTTCTATGCAGTTGATCAATACTGAACCATAATAATGTGTTAAACGTGAATGTTTGATTATGTTATGGCAATTTGGAGGCTAAAACATAATTAATTATCGCTACTGATTTCTAACAGGTACTCATAGATATCCATATTAATTTAATTACTTAAATGTAACTGCTGCTTTAAAATTAATATCACTATGTTATATGTAATTTTATTGATCACAGCATCGACTAGTGAAGTGCTGAAAAATGTATACAAATAATAATATCTAGACATTTTTTTTAAGATGCGCCATTTACTGAGAAAAATAGCGCAAGAGCCCATTCAAGAATCATAACACCTCCTGAACAATACGGCCTTTAACCCAGCCTTGAACACCTACACACTCTCAAGAGTTCGCAAATCATAGAGAATTTTGTTCCATAGCATCGGACCAACCACACAGAAGGCACGGTCAACATAGTTAGCCAGATCCCCTCTACACGGCACCACAAGTTTATTAACAGAATCTGTGTTAGCAGACCTTAGTGATATTTGCCTTTCCGTTGCCTCCTCAGAAATGCTAAATTCCGTGATGTACACCGGTGCCATGCCATGTAGTGAATTGAACACAGTCAATATGATCTTGATCAAATATCTCAATATGATCTTGATCAAATATCTCAATATAATCTTGATCAAATATTCCAAATTCCAATAACAATTTGAAATTGTTGTTCTATTTCAATTTCTTTAACAAATTAAAAATATGACAAACCGTACTTAGCGATCGACTACTGGCGAACTTTTCGACAATCTACCTACATGTACCGTGTAATTATTCGTTATTGTTGCAATTATTGTCGAAAATTCGTTTGTAGTCGTTCGCCAAATGCATGTTTGTCTAGGGGGTCAGAGGAGGGAGTGGAAATTTCATGTACAGGGTCGGTAGATATTATGAAAAGCTACTTTAACCCTTATACTAAATTGTGAAAATCCGAGAGAAAAAATGTTAGATAATCGGCACTTCACTAGTATCGGCTATTGTCAAACAGGTAGTTTGTTATAACTTATTAGATTTGTCTGAAATTAATTTGATTTAGTTTGTTAATGACATTAAAATACATTAATTTATTTTCTACATATAATTTTTCTACCCTACCTCTCCACTGTTTGTGAATTTGAAATATTTCACGACCTCATAATATTAATATATATATAAACATTTTTGGCTACTTCCTAATTTAATAGCAAATCCCCCCCCCCTCGTAAATTTTAAAAATTAATTAATTTTGAGGTATAGGTTAGTAGATGAAGTTATGTAATGAAATATAACAAATAACTTATATCTATTTATTTAACATCTACAATTCAGCGATGAGCTGTGCAACTTATTGTGAATTTCTAAACAATCTTAACTCCCAATTGCACGGAGAGGACGACTAGCATGCACTTAAACTGGCTACCTCACTTGTGGAAAATACCGTTATGGTATTAAATATCAATGAGTGAATGAATGTTGTATGATTCGAAAGTCTTTCTACAGATGGCGTTAGGCTTACCTTGCAAGATAACTGCAGCTAGTAAAAAATTATATCAATACAAAAGTTTCAAATTACACATATTGCCATAACAACTATTGGTAGGTATAACTTTTTATATTAGTTTAATTGTCTACATATAATATATGTATACAATACTTGTATGTAATATTAAATCTAATGTGTATGTATTACAATAAATGTAATTTTATGTATAAATTAACTTATATCAATTGTTGGTACTAATGAGAAAGGACATTACTACATATTACGAGTATTAATACTCGCATAATCTCTTTGTATATATAATTACAAATTAGAGTTATTATCATAATAAAAATATAATCATTATACATTTCAATTAAATAATATTGTATTTTTATATGACCTTATTACACTGTACACCGTTCCTATAACAAATGTATCTAGTACCTAATATCACGAAAAAGGCTTGATTTTAGTGATGCAACGAATATTCGTATTCGCATTCGCGAATATTCGCAGGTTTCAAAGTATTCGCATTCGTATTCGCAAAAAATATGCGAATGTTTTGCGAATATTATTTAGGTAATAAAGTATCGGATATTCGGTAAAAGTACCGGATACTTACCCGGTACATTATAGAAAAAGGTAGGTACCTACTGCAAGAAAATATTCTTTAAGAAAACCGAGGAGTTTTGAAATATTTTAAATTCCTAAACTATTTTGGAAATTCGGCGATGGGGGGTAGAAATTTTAATGTTTGAGCAATTGTAGAAATTTAGGCAAGTCAATATTTGCTATTCGCATTCGCGAATATCCAAAATCACACATTCGTTACATCACTACTTGATTCACTTGTTAGATTTTTCAAAAAAGAGGTACTGTACGGAGATTCCGACAACCACCAAACAAAATGGTCGGGAGTTTGCCAGACTTGTAGATGATAGAGCAAATAGGAGCATGATTACATGCAGACAATTATAAACTATTTATCCAGATCGTGCAGCCAGTGGATTACTGCAGGAAGATATTACATAATATTATGTAGAGAGTCCTTTTCAAATCAAGACATATAGCATTGGTGACATCAGACATATCTAATACTAAATTGAATTATGTGGTGTTGTTTTATGAATACATATTTTATGCAGGACATCAGAACACTTATAGAAATGAGTGTGAGTCCTATTTACCTGTGGGACTTCATAAGGTGGCATAATTGCTAGTTATTAAATTAATATTATACAATTCATTATGATATTATTATTATGAACTTGTTAATGAGAAGTATCTTTACAATACAATTATATCAGAATTGTTAATACATATCTAATAATTATTTGTTTTCGTTCGTTTATTTATATGTGCTTCATTGACTCCGTAACCATTCCAGAGAAATAAAATAAAGCTTTAGACTTTTCTAAATATACCTATTAGAAATATCGTGAGATATTAGTTTTATCAGATTTTTATGGGAATGAATCTATTGTTCTGCATGTTGTATCTAAAAATAGACTACTATGCAAAAAAAAAATCACCAATTATCACATAAGATCATGTTTGAATCGAATATGGATAGATGCATAATAATATATTGATAAAACTGTAACAAATATTTTAATAATAGTTTTGCTAGTTTTTAAAACACTCGTCCACTTTTTGCCGTTTCTTAGAAAAGTACTTTTACTATTTACAAGTCTTATTGTATGCCGGAGTGATTCCTATATCACGAGACGACAGTTTTCAGTATTGCCGTTCAAAATTATTTCAGCAATATTATTTGCCTCCCACATATTTCTCAACACGAAATTACGGTCAAAAATAATTGAGGATGGTTATTTTTACCCATATCTTTCACCTTTTTTAAAAAATTTCATGATTTTAAGCCAATATAACGTTGTTTTGCTTCAACAAAAATTTTATCACTTTTTTATTCATGGACATCATAAAATATAACGCGCATCCAAGCTAGGTGAATGTACTATCAAAAAGAGCATTAAAAGGAACCAAAGTTCTAGATAGTGCAGTATCGCACTCACATACGAATAAGTGTTTGATGTTGATTTCCTGATCGAATCTGGGTAAATTACACTAGTTATTAATAAAATGTAAGAACTTTATTCGTAAGCTATTATTCTATGGTTTATCCAAGGCAAGCAACACGATTATATTGTTGACACAAAGAACATGATGGTGTGAAACCATAGCGACACCATAGAGACACCATAGGACACCATAATGAATTGTGTTTTCCGTGTTGTTATCTAAAAAAGCATGACAAAATAATATTTCATTTAACACATGTTCACATATAATTCACTTGTCATTTTCTCGATTTCATTCGTTTAGACAAAGGACAACAAGGAAACCATTATGATTTTAATTTTACATGAACAAAAAATATTTAAAAGATTTCCAATACTCTAGACCAGTGGTTCCCAAAGATGACTGGGCTCCGAACCATCTAGTAAAAGTTTCCAATCTTGGGTCCCGCCTTTGAGCTTTTTTTCACCAAACATTGCTCCAACAACATTTTTTTATTCATGTCTTATACACTCAATATTCGCTTACCACCCACTGGTGGGTCGCGACCCATAGTTTGAGAAATACTGCTCTAGACGAAGAAGTTTTACTTATTACAGTCCGAATTAAGTCCGGCTTGAGAAATAGTAAGAGAAAATCCTCACAATGAGGGCGAATGGTGAAAAGTATTGTTTTATTCCCATCTATGATCCAATATCAAGCTATGTAGGTGCGTTATTTATCTATCTATCCATACCATCACGCCATGTTTCAGGTTTGGTATGTAGGCAGAGAGAACGGATCGCCATGTTAGTATATTACTGTATATGCAACAAAAACCGAAAGGTGGGATCGCATACATTACAACATCTTAATTTTATTTACCTTATTTGATAAATACGTAATATTTATTTATAATTAATAATTGAACCATTCTTGCATATTGGACAGTACTTTTTTAAAAGAAGGTGAGCAAGGAAGCACAGGCATCCGAAAATCACGTGGCTTGATCACATGGTTCAAATACTCAAGGACGGTCGTTTGTTAAGCAAGAGGATCCGACGTGCGTATATGAGAAATTTTATGGATATGGAGGAAGCGATGAAGGAAGTGTGTAAAGATAGATCTATTTGGCGTTCCGTTCTCTCTGTCTACCCCACTTGGGACACGGCGTGAGAGTATAGTATAGTACCATTCTCGCAATTTTTCAAATAGGAAGTAGTTTTCCAAATTATATTATTATTTTTGAACCAGACATAATGTATGAAAATTAAAAATATCTATAAAATAATTCATTCATTTTATATTCATACGGTTGTCCACTGGTGGGGTAGCCAGCTGATGAACTGAAAGTAATAAACATGCCAGATGTCCTCACTGTGCCAATTAAAGTTGAGACTTCGTTGATGACTTATTTGTTACATTAATTTAAAATATTACATCTAGTCTTGCAAACACATAAATCTAATCAAAATAAATAAAAAATAGTGTACCTACTGGACAATCTATAAATACTTAAAATAATATATCAAATAAATTAGAATGTATTTGAGACAGAAATTCCTTCTAGTAAAGTCGTAGGGCTATTTACTTATTTTTTTAATACATAACCAAAAAAACTTGATGAATAACACTACAGAATCGGCATTCCTCACCTGCTCCTACCAATGAATAAAAACGTTTCAAACATTATTATTTACATTGATTTTAATATTAAAACGATAGCGGCATCTTTTTATAAGTGTGATTATTTTGATAGTGAAATCATTGTGTGTTTTCCTCGCTATGGCCGTGTCTCAGCTCACGTACAAATGAAAGTAAAAGTTGATTAGTGTATTCTTTCTCTCTCTCGAGTAATAATTCTCAAACTGTTTTACTTCCTTACTCCCACGTTGAATTTTTAATTTAAAAAAATCACTATTACAAAAAAAAAAATGTTCTATTTATTTAAAAAAAAGCACTAATACAAAAAAAAATTATCCACTTAATTAGTTTTATTTAAATCATGAGCCATTACAATTCGATATTTTGTTATTTAAGTATCACTTTGGCTCCAGAACATTCAAGAGTGGACCGGGATGAGAGGTGTGGAGGAGTTGTTTCGTGCTGTCCAGAACAGGAAGGATTTCTCCCAGGTGGTCGTCAACGTCGGAGGGACCCGACAAGACACGCAGAGAAGAAGAAGAAGAAGAAGTATCACAGAAGAAGACCGAAAACGTTATAAATAAAACAATAATATATGGAAAAAGCAATAACTGTTCTCAAAAATACTCTTGAATAATGATTTTTTTTATAATTTGATATGAATTTTCACAGTGTAATCACAAACACCCTTCAAGAATAATTAATATATTTTTATGTTATTTATTTTATGTACAAAACAGACAATTATTTATACAGGCAAACGGTAATTAAAAAAATAAGATTTAGTCCAATTCGCATTTTTCTTTTGTATTCAAATTATTTTTACAAAGATATTAAAAACACAATTAAATGTAAAATCAATATGAGTATAAAAATAGGATTATCCAACTGGGCGGACCTGTTCTATTTGAAGTGATGCAGTATATTTTGTTTTTGTTTTGATTTTAATTTGATACGATGGTGGTGTTGTACAATTGTTGTTTATAACTATGTATTAAAGGCGTAAGCCGTATGTATTATTATAAATAAATAAATAATCCATTTTCAAACAAAATATCATTATGTAATTAGATTAAAAATTAATAAAATAATAAATATAATGAGTGTCCGGCACACAGTTTTATTCTTCTGGCGCCAGATTACTGGCATAGACTAGGAGGCCACTTTCTTTTTCCGCCATTACCGATGGGTTTTACTTTCTGTTCATGTAATATTTACGCAACAACAGATCACTACCAATACATACAAAGAGAACACACACACACACACACACACACACACACACACCGACAATTTTATACAACGTACACATTTATAATACATACATGGTCTTCTAATGATTGTGTTATGTATTGATTTGTAATAAATGCATAAATTATTTATTATTAATCAATTATTATGAACTGTTTTATTATGTGTGCTGTTCACACATTTCATTATTATTATTATTATTACTATTTACCTATTTTTCTATTGTTGCTAATTGAATAATTATCTATCTACTTATCATGATTTTCCGCAAACGCTAAATGCATCATGAAAAACTATTATTGCAATATGGTACGTTATTGCAAATTGGGTTAGTTAAAAAATATTGCAATATAGTAATGAATTCTATACTATACTACTTACTATACTCTCAGGCTGTGTCCCAGGAGGGGTAGGCAGAGAGAATGGAACGCCATATAGGTCTATCCTTATAAACTTTTTTCGTTTCCTCCACATTCATCCAGTTTCTCATACATGCACGCCGATTTCTCTTACTCGACACGCGGCCGTCATGTAAGTGATGAATTCGCCTTGCGTGTATTGAATCGTAAATTTATTTATTTTATTAATACGATGTCAAATAATACATCTTAGTCGCTCTACAATAATGTTTATAGTTGCTCTACAGCCGTTATAGCTTTGGCCTCCTCCAATATTCGCCTCCATCTCCCTGAATCTTGGCATGTACTTCTCAAATCTTTGATGCCAAAGACGTCTACACCCTAATGTACTCTATTCATCCAACAGAGTTTGGGTCAACCAACGCTACATCTACTTTGTAGTCTTGTATGGAAGTTTTCTTTGGCACTCTTTCTTCATTCATTCTCTCCACGTGTCCAGTCCACCTCAGTCGTCCAACTTTGATACACTTTATAATGATCGGCTCATCGTAGAAGATTTAGACTTCTTCGTTGCATGGTATTAACCAAACTCCATTATCCCGCATTGGACAATTCCTTAAAGGCATGGATAATCAAACCGTTGGGGTCCCATCACGACATTATTATTATTATCTTAAAAATGTCACCCTGCACTAAGACCATAACAGCTTTTGGCCAAGGCAATCTCAGCAAAAAAAAAAACAAAGACAGAAAAAATCACAAAAAAATATAATATAAAAGAAACAACAGCTACGCTACTCTTGACACAATCTAAATACGATCTTAATCTAGTCTTGATCTTGATCATACGACGCACGAAGGGACTATTGGCCAAAAATACACGCTACCGATCGCGCGGTAGCGGTAGCGCGGTGTTTTTGACCATAGTCCCTTCGTGTGTCGTATGATCAAGACTAGATTAAGAACGTATTTAGATTGTGTCAAGAGTAACCCTGCAGAATCAAAGGAGATATCATATCCCAATAAGTAGCTAAAAGACCAGCCGCAACAAAATATTAAGACATTCAGGATGGGTGGATAACCACATCGCTGAATTTAAGATTTAAATGTCTTGATTTTTTCAAACACTTGCCTTTTACATGACATTCAGAAACATACCTACGAATAAGAGTGAGAGACCAATTCTTTACCAGGTGCTCCACGAAACAGTGAATAAAATATACATTTTTCTAATTTATAATAAAAAAGTACCTACAATGTTATCAAATACACTTTGTTAGTATATTTTCTTGTAATACCATTACTGAAACATTTCCGGACAAGAAAGGGTAGAACCTTTAATATAAATTTATTGTTATCAAGTTTGTTTTCCGGCACACCTGATGAATAATTATAACAGAACGCATTAATTAAAAAGTGTGACGAACGTGCATTACCTATAATAAAATATTACAATATGCAAAATACATACATTCTGCGTGCCTTACACGCATGCTTGATTCAAAGTATGTAATAATATGTTGTTACAGTAAGCAAACCACCTTAAATATCAAATGCTGCCTGTCGTAGGAAGACCTAGAAGATCAGTCTTTTTGTCAAAAACACTAAGGGTTTTGTATTTATTTATTCATTCTTTACTGTACAATGATTACAAATATTTTTTTTAACACTATACAGCATAATACTAATATTAAATAACAATTTATCATCTATTCATTTGATCAAAGTACCTGTCCCAGAATTGAGCGTGGCTCGTGCTCTGGGACAGGCCTTGATCCATCTTAGTATATTACCGCTCTCCCTTGATTCTTCAGCATCATTAATTTGGTCTTTTAAAAAAAAAAACAAAAAAAAAACTCTAATTAAATTTAAATTAAATTAAACCATCAAACTGTCATTCACCAGCTAACTTCTAGACAATATATTCTCTAAGTCAATTTCAACATCTGAACATCACTAATTTAGTCTTAAAATATAAACACCAACAACATCAAACTATCAAACTGTCGGTCCTGATAAATTCTTTGACAATAGGACCTACTTTTAAATTTTTCATTTTCTACGTTAATATCAAATTTGAACCTTGAATACAGAGCATTGTACCACTTTACTCCTACAATTACATAAAAGGTATACATTCAAGTTAAATAAAATCAATATACAGAGGGCGAGTTTATCGCAAAGGTTCGATCTCTTTCAACCATTGTATGAGGTTATATATGTAAATTTAACACATGAAACTATCATATAAGATGACGTTGTCTTTTCTAAGCCTCATAATATGGTAGTTTCGTGTGTAAAATTTACAATGAAATGATTACAGAAAATCTTGTGTAATAGAGTAATGCTTTCACTGATGCGAAAATTTTCTAGTATATTTGACATAAATACTAATTTTTAATCGTTCAATATATTATTTATTAAATTATGTTAGTGTTATCATGTTCAATATATTGTATAACATATAAGCTACCATTCCTTATTATTACTATATCTGTTTATTGCATCACTTACATAACACATACCTACTATACATTTATTACAATTATTTGTTTCATTCAGAGGAAATAATACTTAGCATTACAAGTAGCAAGTTTCAGACATGCTTCAGTGTTCTAGAAATTTATAAAGCATCGAAGCTACCTACTTATATATTCTTTCTTCTGGTGAAATCTATGTATGTACTATGTAATAATAATAATTGTTATATTATAGGTATGTATCAATAATAAGAAAAATATTTCTTGATTAAGCTCGGTAATAGTAATGAGTAGAGGTAGACGTAGCGCTGGTAAGCCCAATCTCCGTTGAATGGATGGAGTACAGAGGGATGCAGACATCGAGACACCGTTGGCATCAGGGATTGAAGAAGTACGTGCTAGGACAGGGGGAGATGGAGGTGAATGTTGAAGAAGGCCAAGGTTCATAATGGACTGTGGAGCAACTGATGATAATGAGTAGTTATGCGTAGGAAATTCCGTGATGCAAACAATGTAGGTACATGTATCCGGATTTGTTTAGTAGCCGAAAAACTTAGAAAATGAACATCAAATAATCGCTCGAAAGTCGTAAGTGAGGTTATTTATTACGGTCTTCCTGAAAATCGCGTCATAAGTTTATCCCAAATGCTATAACTACGCTGTTCTTTGTCTTTTGATTTTTAATTAATACTCAGAGTTATATTGTTTTTAGTGATTCCCATCAAGTCCTGTCTGAGAAATTTCCAAATAATGTAACATTTTCTATTCTGAAACTTCTAAGATGTGTTTACTTTATACTTGTAACCTCAAGCAATAGTTCATAGTGAAAATTAGTTCATCACATGTTACATATTGATTGCTAATAAATAATCTTTATCAAAATTGTATTTTGAAAATACAATAACATGTGATTCTTTCTCAAAAACGTAACTTTAAGAGTTTTCAGAAGAGATATATAAGAGTACCCGTTACTATAGTAGGTACTACACTTAAGGTAAGCCTTTTCAGCTATTTTAATGAATATGCACCAATTTTTTTTTATTACCGGCAATCCACTCGTAACGAGTAATTTGTGAATGGATGTATATATTCAAATTGATATCTAAGATTCAGTAACAAACCTGTGTATTTTATTAATAAAGTGATGAATATCAGCTGATTGCTAAGAGAAATGTCTGTCGAATTTAAATGTTACTGAAATACTTTGATATTATTTTCACGGTTAAATGTCTCGTGTATTTACTAATTTATTGTCTTATTGGTTTATTAGAAAAGCAACGCTATACACGACTACGTAATTCTGTATATATAATGAGTTACAATCCATTGGATTGGTCTGCAACGAGTTTTGACTTATTTCTCCACTCCTCCCTATTCTCAGCCAGTCTCTTCAACTCCATATATGAGCCACAGCTCATGTCCCTCTTCAGTTGGTCCATATAGGCGTCTCTCGGTCGACCTCTGCCATTTGTGCCTTCGGTCCTGCCCTCTGCGATTGCGATGAGCAGTCCTGGGTGCCTGATGTTGTGGCCAATCCAATTAGCTCGTTGTTGGCAGATTCTTTTGAGGAGTTGCCTTTTTTCGCCAACCCTGGTTAACACTTCTTCGTTTTCGACGTGTTCCGACCAGTGAATCATATTATTGCCATTCATTATTTTATTGTATTATTATAAGTCTTGTACCCTATCGTAATAATGTAGAGAAATGCATAGATACAATGTAACTATTCAGCTCGGTGTTGTTGTTATACAATAACCAGCACTTGGGGGAACATTCGTTCAGCAAACATGAAAATATATAAATTTATTAATCAATTTGAAATATGTATTAACTTCTTTGTATATTTTCAGATTTGGATAGGTATATCTATTCTCTTCAGAATACATCTCTCAGACCATTTTAACCAGAAATAACAAATTTAAAAAAAATTATACAACACGATTTTTTTTCTGAAAATTTATACATCTCCCACTTTTTTCCCCACGTTTTATAAAGATCAAAGCAAAATGCGAGAAGAAGCATTGTAATCTAACCGAGATTCAAGCCCAACAGGGTTACTCTTGACAAAACTAAACACGATCTTAATCTAGTCTTGATCTTGATCATACGACGCACGAAGGGACTATGGTCAAAAACACCGCGCTACCGCTAACCCGCCATCGGTTTGTGTGTATATTTGGCCAATAGTCACTTCGTGCGTCGTATGATCAAGATCAAGACTAGATTAAGATCGTGTTTAGTATTGTCAAGAGTAGCCCTACAGATCCTTAATGACAAATATTTTGTGATTGTCATTGCACCACGTAGAACAAAGATATAGATAGATACTTAAAAACTGCAGCTAATTGAATCCTGGAGTAGAGATTAAGAGAGGACAACAAATACACATAAAGGGAAACCATTAAAAAAATGATCTGATGATACTGTCCAAGTGACAGAAAAGAAGTGGGTACGCGTTGCTCGAAATTGAATTTTTGACCTAGTAGGTTTATTATATGCAGCTGGTCTGCTGGCTACCCCAATTGTGGGATATGCCGTGATGGTATAGTAGTAGCATTAGAGTTAGCAGGAAGTATAAATTCAGATTAAAAAGATCCAATCAACAAAGTGCCAATAACGTCTGGTTTGTGAGAATGGAAGTTGAGAGTGGAATAAGATGAAAAAATTAAAAAAAAAATGTAGGTATGTGTTTGATAAAATGTGAAGTGTTTGGGATAGTATTTATTTTTAGTTTGTTTTTAAAGTTTTTGATTTTCCTTTTTTTTAGAGTTTGTTTTTTATTGTTATTGCATACATTTGGGAAGTGTGAATGTGTTTGTGCGAATGAATGTATTATGTGTGCGAAATTGGATGAATGGATGTATTGTGAATGAATGTATTGTGTGTAAGATTTTCTATGATTGTTTTGTGTGTTATTGCTGAAGTGTGCACTGTTTGGATGTAAGACTATTGGAATGTTTTTGTCGCATACATGTTTATATTTATAAGTTTTTCATCTGTTGTGTACCATGTAAATGAATAAAATAAATAAATCTCATGTAAATTACCCATCAAAAATTTATATGGATCAATATTGTCTCATTCGTCGTTATTATAATTTTCATGTTCCACATAATGCACACAGCATAGTTACTGCTACAGCAGAGTATTATTACATAGGTTCTACCTACGTACTTATGCTTAAATATATCTATTTCCTTTCTCCACTGACTTGGTCATGATCTTGTATCATATGAACTTTGTGTCTTGTGAAAGGCAAATACTAACACCAACAACGCACAACTACAACATGCCATTACTAAGTATAATAATAATATTGTATTCTTTCTTGTAAACTCATTGCTATGTCATCTCTTTATGTACTTTGTAATGTACTAAAGATTGTATGACATGTAGATATTTATCTTAATAGTAATTTGAAAATGTCAATGGTATAATGGTAATACTAAGGTGACTTGTAATTAATTTCATTGTCATGGTTCAAAGATACATAGTGTTATGGTTCAAGAGATGCACTATAATATATATGAAATAACTTAGGAGTCTGGGCACTTAGAAAAAAAATAGTCTTCTGCTTAGATTACCTGAGAACAGTTCTTAATTGGATTAATTAAAAACGAGAATTTTCTTTTACTATGGAATTTAATAGACACAGACGTCTTTCGAATTCTAAGGTCATCTTCCAATTCTTTGATATAACGAACTTAGATCTATTGATAATTACATTAAAAGTCTTAAGATGTCTCTGTGTTTTAAAATCCATAGTACACAAAAGAAACCTCTTGTTTTTTAATTAGGTAATCCAACTATGTACTATGTAATTCTCCTACTTGGTGCACCAACACAATTAAGAGAAATGTACTAAATATTAAAATATATTAATTTTTATACTATGACTTCTTATTCTGTCCTGAACTTGCTGCGTCTGCATTCTTCCAGCCATCTTCCTTATATCATCCGACATTAAGCTTTTCAACATTTTTCCTGCCTATTCTCGATTGCCTTTGCTGAACTTTCTTTATCCACCTTGAATCGGAGCATCTGACAATATATCCTGTCTAGCTCCATTTTAGAACATCCACTCGAATTCGGTTACCTACCACTTTAAAAAACCACAAAGTCACGATTCTAAATTAATAATTTTACTTTTTTAGACAATGCACCCGCAGCCGAGTGACTTGTTGAATTGTGCAATAACCCACATTTAAGAAAATCCCCGCACGTGTCGAATGTAACCAGCGGAGCCGTAAATAATAATCAACTTATTGTCACAATTATATTATATTTAATTGCTGTTTATGAACGCTTATGCATCATGATATAAAAAAGAATACGAGTAAGTACCAACTATTACTTATCAACTAGAGTAGCATATAAAAATTAACTTTTTTGTCATTAAGATAAATTGATGAACTGTGTGATAAAGGGTTAATTTTTTATTTACTGCTACTGAATGCGTCAAAATTTAATATAATAACTGTTTGTACCGAAATTTTATATACATGTTTTATATACAAAATGTATGTTTTTTCTACGCTAGTTGTTACAGTTAGTTGACATGGAAATGCCTGTGTATACTAACATTCAACATCTTAAATTCAGCGATGAGGCATGCCGATAATACTTAATGCATATTTTTTATGAAGAGTCCCTACAACCTGTACTTATATCTATTACCAAACGTGGGCTCATTAGCTATTTCACATAGGTATTTACCTATATACATTTGTTAATATATTAAGATTTGTAGATATATCTATATTTTAGCTTATAGATGTTACCTCTAGAAAGGTGTCCAAATAGCTGAAAGACCACAATGAACTGAATATAATGAACTGTTGCTATGACAACCGCATCGACATCAAAGTATTCTCCTCCTCCATTTCCTTCCACATCATTCGATTCTGCGCCGTCTACATCCAGTTGAACCCAGCGTGTCGAGTGATATCATCCCTCAACCTCATTGGGGGCCTTCTTCTGCTCCTGGTTACTGCTCATAGTCTCCAAGATGTAAGAGACTTTGGCCATTTGTCATCTGAGCTTTTAGCTATTCGTCCCACCCATCTTCATTTAAGATTTGTGACACGTTGTGCGATATCAGTAATTTTAGTTTTACCTCTTATTATTTCGTTCCGTACTTTGTCTATTAGGGTAATGCTCAGCATGGCTCTTTCCATGGCTGTTTGGATGACTCGCATTTTCTCCATTCTCTGTTTGTATATCAAAATATTAGGTACTCCAATATACACAGAATCACTCTGAATGGATAGGGTTGATTTCTACACAGTGCTCTCGAAAGCAGTGAGAAAAGCGAAGAGAAAAAGAAAATAGGAATATTTATTAATTACAAATATATCTGCACCTACTGAATTAGAACAAGTTTTTATGTGTAAATCCCTAATAACAATAAACAGAACGAGATACTATGTATAATATGCAATACAAAGAATATTGTGACCCCATGCGGGCATCAGTAGCTAGTGAATTCTAATGTTATCACTCAGAAATACAACATAAAGATACAACGTTACTGCATTATATTCTAATCCTAGTAAAAATATTTTAGCCTATTCGTATATGTGTCAAACATTTTATTATTATTTTAACTAGTATGGTATGGCAATACGTCCTTTGTAGGACGACAACTTGAGCCAAATTTAATGAAACTTTTAACATTTCAGTTTTAACTATTGTGAATTTGATCTGCACACAAAATATTTTATCCCTGCGTTCTCTTCGCCTTGTACAAAACAATTTTAGAACAGCGTCATATTTAGACGGACTTCTGAGGGGGAGCCACTTTCCACATCGATGCCAATTGTTCATACTTTTCCCATACTTAATAGTATTAATTTTCTCTTTTCCTACTATTTTTGAGGTTAGAGGGTAGGGTAACTACCCTAGTTAGCCATCCTTTGGAAGCTTCCTTGTCTCTTTACATAAAATACTTCAAATGCTAGTAATAAAAACTAGACTAGGTTTATCATAGAGCAGACAATATTTTATTTATTTATTTATTTATTTTATTCTTTACTGTACATTGTTTACAATAAAACAAATTAACATAGAAAATATCATTTATACAATTCAATGCACAGAGGGCGAGTTTATCGCTAAAATGCGATGTCTTCCAACTAACCCGGTTATTAAAATCAAAAAACAAAACAAAAAAGAAAAACCAGACATAAATATACATATCTACAGTAATATTATAAACATACATATCTACAGTAATATTATAAATATAAAAAAAAAAACAAAAATACAATATAAAGCAAGCAAATGAAAAAGGCACATGCAGGCAACAATTTTACACAATTCTTAAAAATAATTTTTAAATTTTTGTGGCTGTTTTTAAAAACATATTATTTTTCCAAGATTAATTATAAACGCTTGTTTCGTTCTGCAGTATTTCTTGTCATTTTAATATAACTATTTCCTGACCGAAATCGGGCATAAAACTAGTGCTGAATAAGTGTTAACACTGTACAGTACTGTCATTAAACTATCAAATTAATCTAGAACTGTTTAGTGTATGAGGGCATTGTTGTCAAAAATATTAAATACAATATTAAAGAATTGTAGTAAACATTGTCGATCGACGGACCTTAGTGGAAGTACATACCAATGACATAAGTAGTAATCTTATTAAAAAAAATACCACATTTTCACGACACAAGCTATTATTCCGAATGTAAATTTTGTTCGTCATAAACTTATTTAAAAAAGTTGATTAATTAATTATATAATACGTGACGTATGTTTGTACTCATAACCGTATGTGTAATGTGTATAAGTAAGTGCATCAATAGTTACCTTTATACAGTATATACATAACTAGTTACGCTATACGTAATATAATAATTTGCAGTGGCACCTTTCTGTACTTTAAGCAAAAAAAGCTCCTTATGCCAACAATGACGTGCTTTTCATACATGTATAAAACCAACGCAAGTCTTATCAAGCGCAAGTTTCTCGGACCTAACTTATGTATACCTACTGGATAAAATGGGATCTGGGTTTTTGCTTATACGAAAATTAAATGATTGGGAACTAGGTATCTTAGTTTTGACGACGGGAAATTCAAATTTGATTTTTGAAAAAAAAAAGATAAATCTGTATTATGCATCTTTCACAGTAAGCTAAAAGTTTGCGTCGTGAAAGGGGAGTTTGCCGGCACCTGGGATTGAACCGCGGACCACAAGACAAAAACTCTACCTCCAGGCTACCGACGAACTCAAATACGAATAAATTCGACGACGAAATCAAATACGAATAACTTGGTATTTTCTGATTTTTTTCTGCGAAAATACGAGATTGTGAAATAACGTTAATGTTGAAATTTGGCGACGAAGAGGTAGATTTTTTTTTTATTTTCGTTGGTATCAAATAAAGTGAGAGAGGATTTTCGGAATATAAAAAGTAAAGTAACGCCACTGATATTCTAGGTATTATGATTTGTATTATTATTATTGCCAGTTAATAATATGTAGTGTTGTTACTCAACATCCCACTTTCTTCCAACATGAACAGTCTCACTGTACCAAGGTTGGTGAAAGCTATCTGTTGTCATTATTATAATATTATAGTAGGTTTACTGTGTTATATTGAAGTTCCTCTCCGCATTCACTATTCGCTATTATATATCATATGCAACTTTCAATATACGCGATTTCTACAAAACGTGTAATGGAGTGATTTAAAAGTCACATCCTAATATAAATAATTATGTTCTTCTTCCTGGCACTGTCCAACTTATTGCTGCTGAAGGCTGTTGGGGTCGGCTCTTCTCGTCCTTAGATTATATGTCATCTTAGTCCAGGCCATTTCTCCAGGATCCTTTATCCAGGTATTCTTTGGTCTCCCTCCTGATGGATGCCGCGGGAGATTTATTGACATGACTTTGTTAACGATGTGTTTTGGTGGTCTTTGCCTTATTTGTCCTAAATATATTATGGAAAAATTAAGAGTACATATGACTCACTACATGATGGTCTGATGACATCAGAAGAATCGGTGGGGGCTGGCTGAAAAAAATCTAAAATAAAAATTACAGAAAAATATTGGGGAGGCTTATGTTTAGCAGTGAAGAGGAAAAAAGGAATAAATAAATGTTCGATGACTCTTAAAAAAAAGAAATTATTTTCTAGGATAGTTAAATCAACACTTGGAGAGTATCCCACAATTTTCTGTAAGTTTTCGAGTGTTCTGTAAAAGGTAGATGCTGAATCTATAATTCAACAGTGAGCCATCCTGAAATTCTTATTTTTCATTGATGATTTTCATGTTTATTAGTGCAGTTGGTTCGCTGGCTACCCCACTTGTGGAATAAGTCGTGATAGTATAGTATAGTATGAGTAGTATAATTAAATCGTTCTCCAAAACTTTTGTGTTTTATTTTTTACACTCAGGTATACGTTCATGTGAATAAATCGTGCATGTCGAGATCTTCAAGAGTTCAATAGTAATAACACTTCATAACATTATCAATAAAATTATATTTACGATTACTTACCTAATGGTATTTCACATCACTCAACTATTAAAATATCTATCAACGGATATATATCTACTATTTTTTTTTTTAATTTTTGATATTTTTGATAAAACATCGTATTCTGCTGGGACCATTACAGCAGATAGGTTTGCATTGCGTTGATTGAAATATTTTGGATAATTTTTGTCACTATCCTCAGAATGTGGGTACTTGGATGATGGTTATAATTTTGTCCAGAAAATCGTTGGACTTATGTGATGTAAAGATTTGCCACCCATCCTGAATATCTTATTTTTTGCTGGCACAGAGAGGATAGATTGCATGTTTATTACATGCAGCTGATCTACAGGCTAACCCACTTGTGACATATGCCGTGATGGAGAAGTAGCAGTAGTAGTAGGTAGTGATAGAGTAGTTGGTGCTTCTTCTACATATAATATTTTTTTATTTATTTAATATGGAAAACTATTGGATATGTAAGATGTATTTCTTCCGGTTAAATTAAATAAAAAAGTTGCCCTTTAATCCACAACACAGGCCTTTATCAACTTTGAGTGTATAAAAAAACAATAAGGGTATAAAAAAACTGTTGTTTCAAATAATTTTTCCTCAGCTGTCTCAGTATCATTGTAAATGTGGAAAGACCTTGCCCAAATGTGAAAATATGTGCCTATCGATGACTGGTCTATACAGCCATCTCAAATGGCACCGTTGGCAGAATTAAAACGACTCATCTTATTGCAACATTCGGCAACTAGTTACGGTCATTTTCAAAAGATATTATTAATAAACATTATTTATCCAATAAGATGGAGTGACCAAATCTCACTACACGGGGCCTTGCACATGGCGGAGGATCGCTCAAGATGGAGACAGGTGGTCTACGGAACGAAGCATGATGGTCACGATCCTCAGGATTGAGGGACAGACGGAGATGATGATGATTTATCCAAAAGAATAAAATGTAAGAGAAGTTGAAAATTACGCATCTGTCGTCTACAAATCTCTTACAAAATAAAACTCTTAGCTTATCCAGACGATAACTTTGAAGTCTTTGAACCTATGTAACGTAATATATTGTATTTATTATCTACTATAAGAAAAAGGCGGATGCACGTACATTATTACTATTTCATACTACAGTCAGTACATATTATTATGTAGATATGTGCAACAGTGTTAATAGTAATATGTAATAAGATATGAATTGTGATAACAGCATTAGAATGTAGATATAACTACATACATTCAGGTGAGTCAGAGAAATATGCAACTGAAAGAGGGGAATATGTAAAGAAAATAAATATTTTCACAGTTGGGTTTACTGGATCATGTACTTCGAATGCCAGTAAGTAGACTACCACTAAGAAAACTGTGAAAGAGGGTAGGAAGAAGTGAGTCGCCCCACAAGAAGATGACAAGATCAAGTAACGTACTCCTAGTATTTCAAAAACGTAGAAAAGAAGGCAATTTTTTTATTTAAGTATGGAGAGGTGTGGAAAATTGGCATTGGCATATTATCAAAACATCACTTTAAGACATTTAACATCTTCAGTTCAGCTACGAGGTATACCACACATCCTGAATGTCTTAATTTTTATTGGCACGAAGAGGACATCTTGCATGTTTGTGATGTGCAGATAGTCTTCAGACCTAGGGTCTCCTTGAAGTTTGTAAATTTTGGGGTGTCTCGGTGAGATCTACTGCGTAAGCCGTCCTGACCGGCCTACCTGGGAGGGCTTCATGATTGATCTTGCTTTCACGATCATCTTTGCCGCGAACAATCCATTTCTTGTTATTTTATTTTTCTGTTGTACTTGTTTGCTTCTCTCGGCTAAAGGGACAACGAAGGATTGTAATCAAATGATTCCACCCGTGTTGGTTTTGGTCGGCCACCCCTACAGGCTGCCCACGCATATTATGTCACCTCCCGAGTGGAATTTCTTAGTATAGAAGTTTAAATCGGAATAAATGGAAATCCCCGACTTCTGCCTTATCCGGGTGGCGGGTGAGTCCTTCAATGTGGAAAATGCGTTGATGATATGAATGAATGAATTTATGGAAAGTTTTCGTGTGTTTATATTAATATGATTTTTATTTTTTGCAAACGTTTTTCACCTCTGAAAACAATGAAACTTTGTCCTCCTTTTTTCAGAAAAGTCTCCAATGCCTACAAAGTGTAAATCATAAATTCTAGCTACATTCATTTAATGCTAAGTAAATAAACAAACAATCAATCAATAATATTATGTCGCTATGATGCAACTGCTTTTACTCCACTACAAATAATTTCAAAGAACTGTTATTTTGCTAAAAAATCACAGTTGTTATTAGAAATGTGATTTTAATAATTTATGATTTTTCGTTCAATTACAGTGCTTTTCATATAATTTTCTTTTTATTTTCTTTTATAGTATAATTATATTTTATAGTATAATTTCATATCAACCAGTTTTAGACGAGAACTTGAAGGACATATTTTTTTTTTATGTATTATAAAGATCTTTTTATGAGTTTATAGGTATTTAACATATTCTATTCTTCAGCATTAGTAGGAAAGAGATCATTACCACTTTAATGATATGGAGTGAAACAGCATTTAGCAACATAATTTTACAATAAATGTACCAGTTAATAAATGTATATGTTACCAGTTCAGTAAGCCTATATTTTTATCAAGGTATGTTTTTATCACTGTACCTAAATATATTTTCCAAGTTATTATATATTTGATATGTAAATAGATTTTTGGGAGTAAATATGCATATAAATCCTGTATGGCATACAAGAAAAATACAAATAGACAGATATTTAACAATCCTCAATTATTGAGATCTATGGTATACTTCCACTACCGTACCATTTATGTTCTTTCGATCCTATTTTAGGATATAAAAATCGACACGTTGTTCAGAAGTTGCACAAAAGTAGGTTTTACTGTTTGTTTACATTGATAAGTCGCAGTCACAATCATAATTTCACTGTCTCACACATCCAATATTTATTGTCTGTTCTTTTGAGTTAACATACTTACAAATGTGATTGTTCTTGATACAAATTGATACAACAAACTATATTCACTAGCACCATAATATTTACTCTGTACTTACAATGTACATTAGAAATAAGTGTTTACTTATACATAAGACAAATAATGATTGATTCTTCAGACAGTTCGAAGCATTTGACGAGACCACTCCACTTGTCCACTAAATATTAAATCTTTGCGTAATCTTAATTACTATTAAATGTTATGTACATAATATTATGTTATTAAGATAAAATATTATGTCCCACTAATCAGAAATACAAAACATTCATTTATTCATACCATCACGCAATCCCCATAAGCAGTTAAACCAGTGAAAAAACTGTATGTGATAAACATACAGATCGCTTTGTTTGTACTGTGCAAAATAAGGAATTCATGATGGATGCCATATATTATCACTTCTGAATTAAAATATCAGCTTTTTACAGGACTTTTTTTTTGGTTGAGACTTCATGGAAAATTATTTTTATGGGAATTTTATATTGGTTCGAACTTTTATTTATTTATTCATTCTTTAGATTTAAAGTGAAGTCAAATAAAATACACCCCAAATATTCAAACAGAATACGTGTGTCGCTGAGTTTCGAAATCCGCTATAACACATTTTTGTGATTCGGGGAAATTCGATAAAAACTATTTTTTTTTTTTTTTTTTTTCTTTTTTTTTTTAAAGATATACAGTATCTGGGTTTTGTTATAAACCCAAATACAACCTTATACACCTTTCACACTAAGCTAAAAGCTTGTGCCGTGAAAGGGGAGTTTGCCGGCACCCGGGATCGAACCACGGACCCCTTGTTCTGAAGGCCGAGACTCTACCCACAGGCTACCGACGAACTCATTATTCGAGTAATAAACGTCAAAGTCAAAGAAGTTTGTTAATTATAAGATTCTTATAACAGTTCAATTTTAAAATAAATTTTGCTTTTGAATAAAAATAAACTGTTCATTCTGTATACATAAAAATAACTCCTATTGGTCGGTTGAGATATAAAGAATATTATATATCAACAACGAGGGGTTCTTTTCTCATCATCATTTTTTATTGTACAAATGGTGAGTCTTTTGAAAGAAACAGTTTTTGTAGGATTATAGAATATTTAATTACGAAACCAACCACATAGGTACATAACTTAAATTTCGTAAAAATGTGTTAGGTATAGCGGATTTTGAAATTCGTCGACACTTTATATTTGTGTCATAAAAGTGAGGTAGTTTGAATCTGGAATCGCTCGATTAAACGTTCGAGATTTTACCATCAGCACTGAGCACATAACACGTTATTATGTATGCAATAGGTAGGTACTCACATACATAATATATCATGGATAAGTATGAAACATACATAGTCGTAATATTGTACGTAGTGCTAAGTAGGTAGGTAGGTATCGCTCATATTGATTCGATGAAGTGCACTTTCTATAAGAGTTATCTAACATTATAATTATTATTATTTCTTGGTAGGTACCTAACATAGTGAGAAGTGAACATAATAATACTATAGTGAATACTATGTATTTTAGCACATACCTACTGAAACAAGTAAATACCTATGTAATCATATTTTATAGGTGTGTATATGACATTTTATATATCTGTCGATGCGATCGCGACATTTCCATCAGGTTAGGTATCTAGTGCAGATCTACTGCACATCTCTTCTTTTTTTTCTTCTTCGTCATTATCTTTGTTCTGAGGATCGAGACCATCACCAAAATTTTTGATCCTCATGAGCCATGTGTACTTAATGTGCTCTGATTGACTTTCTTTATTTAGTCGTTCCATTTAGTTGGTGTTCGCTACATTATATCTGCCTCATCTCGCTACCACTGCTTCAGTAATCATCAGTAGATATATATTGAGTATGAATTAAATAAATTGTCCATACCTGTGTCTTGTTCTAAATTTGTCAATTTAATGTGCTATCACGTGGACTAATGTTGCTAAATAACCGTATGTGATTTATTTTTTTATTTATTTATTTCAATTTTACAGGATACATACAGTTGATACAAAAAATATAATGGTCTACAACATATTTAGCAATAAGCAAACCAATGAAGATCCCTATATTACCCTTATGTGCTCTACAAAACATACATAACCAAACACAGCAGCACCAATAAGCAATAAATAAGCAATAGATAAAATCAACAAACAACAATTACAATAGAATAGAGTAAATTATGTTAACAAAATTAATAGAATAATGCTCACAAAGCAATAATCGCAGAATTAAACAATAAAACAATAAGCAATAAAAACAATACAATAATGAGTCATGAAAAATAAAATTAATAGCATCATATAAAATCTCTCAAAATTTTAAATTCAAAATTTAACATTATTTAAAATTCGTAAAAAGTCTGTTGGTATCCCAAATAAAATAAAATAAAAATGCCTTGTCTATGCTGAATAGAAGATTTAAAAAGTCTTATGTTATGAGTACCAGTCTTTTATAGGACACACAACAACTAGGAAGAAAGAATAAGTTGCGTCACAGGGACCCATATTACAGAGTTTACAGGACTTTGCAGACTATTGACGCATAGCCATCATGAAATTTGAGCCTATTTGTTGACCATGTATCGCCTAAACTTATTTTAATAATATTTGTATAGTATAATAGTATATAATATTATGTAGTAGTAGTATATATATGTATTATAGTTTATTTTCGGTTTTAATGAAAAAGATACACACAATATGCATGCTTATTACCTGGAGACAATCTTCCGGCAAACCTGTAGGTATATAAATGTGACAAACATTGTTTTTTTATAAACAGAGAATTACATAACTACAACTAATTATAAAGCACATAATATTTATTAACTTACAAAGAGATACCTATTTATAAATCATACCCATAATAATAATTGATACTGCGTTCACACATAACATCCGTCCACATCGAAGCGTCGCCGTCGTTTGTACTTATGTTAAAAAAAACTTCAATATATAAAATTCTCTTATCACGGTGTTTGTTATCATACTTCTCCGAAACGGCTGGACCGATTTTGATGAAATTTTGTGTGCTTATCGGGTAGGTCTGAGAATCGGCCATCATCTATTTTCATACCCCTAAAAGTTAAGGTTGGTCCACCCCTATTTTTTGGACAATATTTTTTATTTTTTTATCTTTATGGTGAGGCATTAAAAAATACATACAGCCCTAAATTTTCACCCTTCTACCATCAACCCCTATTTTTTAATAGCGATATTAGTAATTCAGTCATTTTCAAGTCCGGCCAATTTATAATGTATATGGCAAAATAACGTTTGCCGGGCCAGCTAGTAATAATATAATATTGTCTATTGGCATAGATAGGTAGAAGGTGTATATAGGTATATTTTTCATTTTTTTTACAAATCTCACAAGTTTATACCTTTACGCATGACAATTATGTATATAAATAACGAATTATGTAAGAATTAATGTAAATTATTTAATTTACACACATTTTTATATCGTACATTAATGTTTAGAAATGCTAAAAACACAGATAGATAGGTAGGTACTCATCATAATAATATATTCTACACATTGGTCATTGTATTTTGTATTTAAATACTATTATTATGTACATATTTATCAAATAAAAATAAATTAGTCGAATTAATTCGCTGTTATATTTGCCTAAAGATGGCATTTGATATTATGAAAATGAAAGTGTAAAGTTATTTTGAATAGCATTATCATAAGGTAAAAATTATGTACAATAATTAAATTATTTTCCTTTTTTGTTGATGATGATTTCGGAGTAAATATATGTTTTTTTTTATTAATAAACTTCTATATTCATGAACGTATCCCAACTGTGCCTTACAGTCTACAAGACTTTGAATAATATGACACCTCAGTCACTTTCTGCACTCTGTGTTCTTAAAACACCTGCAAGTAGACCCCTACGCTAAGCAAAGACATCCACCAGTATCCTGGACAATATCAATAGAGCAAACAAGTCCTGCTTCTATGATAGGGCCGTCATCTGGAGCCGACTCCTCGAGGATCTTCGTAAAAACAAATCAATAACTACGTTCCGGAGCAAGTTGAAGACATGGCTCTTCCAACATAGTTTCTCGCGCCCTTGAGATGGATGCACCATTAAACGGCGTCGACTAAATCATCCATCATACATATGTACATACATACAAAGTATTTCCAGCTTCAAAATGTACCATGATTTATTTTGTATTTACATGATGTGGAGAATATTACGAAAACGAATAATATATTTGGTAGAATACAATTAATTATTTTATTATTGTGCTGGAGATCTTGGTGCTTGATATGGATTGCAATACATATAGAAACTGATAATGGCAGCATCACTCATATATTGAGTGCGATGCCAGAAAAGAGAGAAAGAGAGAAACGTATTTTCATAGATAGAATGTAGACTTTTATTTTGGGATGTTATCATTTAATATTTATTGTATCTACCTATGTACATGTTGATTCTTTTGGGGTCCAAAATACTATAATTCTTAGCACCACATAACAACAAAAGCGTTTGGAGATACATACACAATAATATGAACGTAATATTACATAACCGACATTTAGCAGTACCCTCAATTAACTTAAAATTAAAAATAGTTTTTATTGCAGTAATAGGGTAGGGGAAAATAAGAAAAGGTCAAGGGGTACTCCCCTTAGTTTAAAATACTTGTAAATATAAATATTAAATGTACCTACTTTCGTTCTTATATACTTATATAACATGTTAAACAGAGGAACTTACGTAGTTAGACTGTATTGCTATTTTGCTCTTTACATCGAATTCTTATTTATAAGGGCGTAAACATTTTATTTATAAACTTATTAAATATGCAGGAAGGGACTGAAGTTTAGCACCATTACTCTGTAAGTTTTTATTTAATATATAGGCATGTAGTACAATGCCTAATAGATGTGTACACCAATTTTGTGAGTTCGATCATTTAGATCGTTCGATCATCGCAGTAACATCATTGCATGTATAGAGAATTATTGATCGACGCATTGTAGGAAAACACATATAAAACGATCTTCCTGGCTTGTAAATGAGAACTCGATAGGAAAGATCGATTTTTTTCTGCAGCATCTCTCACAAATAGGGTATTTATCGAACTAAACCTGCGGGTCATCCAGTCATAATACCTTATCCTAGAAACGAATTTATTATAATTATGTTTATATGTGATGATTTTTTTAGTTCGTATCGAATATATTCGATCAATTTTCCACAGTGTTTGTTTTCTTTCTAGATCATTTTCTTTTGGAAAGTGATTGGTATCTCCACGAGTACAAAAAATCAACCAGAATTATTTATAAAAGGGCTAGTAGGTGTCTACCCATTTCTATCACAGGAAAAACGTTAAAGGCGAAGAATTTCTGAAGTGTACAAATAATAAATACATACTTATAAATTGTGTACCTACCTTTAAATGACGTATATGTCCTTGTTGCATAAATAGTTTGTTATTTTATTGTTTAGGTAAGGGGAAATTCATTATATCATTACGAGGGGGAGTACGACATGAAGAGGGCACTTAACGGGGACCGAAACCGGTTAATATTGAGATGTACCCATACATATATATCAGTCTATGTATACATATAGTCTTGTAATTACATATTATAATGTAGTGCATGCTAACAAAATATGCGGGTTCATGTCGCACTTTGTCATTTCTAATATTTCTATTATGTATACATACTCGATAATCAAAATGAGTTTGTACGTATTGAGTCTTAATTTTATTTTACTAGGATTTTCGTATCTGCATTCACATTTTGGGTTAGTTGGAAGAGATCGCGCCTTTGCGATAAACTCGCCCTCTGTATATTTATTTATTTAATACATTCAACGGCATGAAAGCCTTTTTTACAATGACTCGTGTACAAGTAATACAAACAATTTCCATACAATGTATATAAAGCAACAACAAAAAAGTCAGCAAAGAAAAGACATTATAAGAAAGTTAATAACTTAATTACAAATATGACTGTGATAATGAAGTCAATATAGTAAACTGTGTTTATTGATTGTATCTAACTTGAATGTACCTCTATACCTTTTATGTTATTATTTGTAATCAATGTATAGTAAAGAATGAATAAATAAATAATATTTGGGGTAAACAGTGAGAGATGCACACATTTCTCCTCGCACTATCACTGCATCTCCCATAACTGCGATATCCACTAGACTCATGACATGTAATAATCATAAAGGTTGTCCTCACTGCACCTTTAAAAATAGTATATTCGGATAGTTCATGAAAACAATTCTCCTTCCATTTAGTAATTTCACTATGAGTCTTGTGGAAATTATTAAAAAATATTATTTCACGTGCTGAGTATAATGAATAGTTGAGTATGCAAAAAGAACGTATGATCTTTGCAGAAATGTAAAACAATTACAACAACAGAAATAAACAGTGCTAGATCCTCTCAGTAAGTGAGTAAGAGAAGCGGCAAAATGGGATGATGATGATGTCAAAGTTTTCTTAAAATTAACAGTGAGTCAACATTGAGCAAGCTCTAATTGAATTTGAAAAAGTATTCCAAAACTTGTGAATTGGCGTTGTTTCAAAAAAAAAATTGCTTACTAGCTTCCGAACAATAGATCTCCAAGCTTTTCTATCTTGAACAATGGACTGCCATTCGTCTTTAGCATTGAGCTCCTCTAGATCTCGGTTTATGTTATCTAACAATCTTTGACTTGGTCTGTCTATCGGTCTTATGCCCTCGGGTTTACCCTGCAGAATACCTTTAGTCGACCATTATTTATTTTCCATGTATAAAAAAAATAAAAAAATAGTCAATACTAATATATAAAGTGCGCAACTAGATTCCACAATTTTCAACAATTTCATTTCAAATTAATATGCAAACCCTAAAACATCTTAATCTATACTATGTAGGTATAGTAATATTAAAGGGTATGAAAATATGCAACAACTATGATGATTATATTACATATTACGATTTGCTGGTACTTATTAAATAATAACAATGTATATTATTATTATAAGTAGTTTCAACTCAGTGGGGGTCGTGTGCACCCCACGTGACCCGCATGAGAGCATCCTATCAACCCTAAATCGGCAACAATCATAATATATAGGTACATATTTCAATTCCGACTGTATTTAACGCCCCCCAAAACCATATTAGATATCATGTATAATTGAAAATAAATAATTTCATTCATTTTTCGCTCTTCAAAGTTCCTCTCGGAAACGTTGGATGGTAACGTATATCTTTTACTTTGACAAGTTTTGTACAAATTAAATCATTTCTACACGTCTAATTTTCTAATAGAATCTTTCGCAGTTTGTTCCCTTATCTCTCTGTGATCTCATAAGTTTTTCTAGACGTACTATGTACTATGTATCCAATAAATCCAGCATAATCACAATATGCTGGGTGTTTGTGAGATACAAGAAGAAAGCAGATTTCTTTTAGCTTCGATATTTCTGAAAAAAAATATGTTCATACCTTTGGATTTTTAATGATAAATCCTATCTTGACATGCTAAATCAATTTTTATCCATCAACACCATCACGACATTTCCCACAAAATAAAACAGTCAACGGACAAATAACATGATTAATAAACATGCATAAACAAATAGGACAAATCTCATCGCCGGCGCCGTGTTTAAGATTAAATGATGTATAAGAACACCTCCCATTTAATGTAGGATAATCGAATGCTTACATAAAGAATTAAGAGACATTTATTCTTTTCGGAGCATCGATTGTTACTCTAAAATTTATCAGAAATTCGATCTATAGAATTGTTTCTATATTACTCAGCTTGGAGTCATCTTACAATCGAAACTACGGAGCCCCTTTCGGTTTAACTTTGAGAGGAAGCAATTAGAGGTAGAACTTCCACAATATTGTTGTTGCATTCCGAATATTCTTCCGTTCAATATTATGTACAATGATGATGTGCTGATAATGATAGATATATGGTTATAATATTTTCCCCACTAAAAATAATGATAAAATTACATTAGTACCACACAGTTATTAGAAAAATTATCTTTCTATTTAGATGTGGGGTGCAAAATGTTGCGTGCGAAATTTCATTGCGCGTTTTTTTTATCAACACTGTTGATGATGATGCGGGTTGTCGAGGGTTAAAAAACCGTTGATAACAATTTATCTAGTTAACTTTGTGGGAGTTTTGTAATTAATGGGTTGTTGGCCTTTTTGCTATTTTATTATAAATTATCAAAAATAAAACATTTATATTTAATATTTCCACAGTTGATCGCGAACCGGCTTTCAAGAGCTTATACAATTATCATCAGGCTAACCTGTGACAAGAGCGGAAGATCTTAAAAGCTGTCTTGCGATTAGTAAAGTTACCCTGGATGTACTAAATAAAAAAGTGTTTTATTGCTCATAAGTTATCTAATAGTCTTTGCCTCGATTAACTGCAAAATATATTCATTTCAGTTTGAAAACATCGAAACTCCACCAAATACCGTCGGTTGACTGCTTTGAATATTAGACAACATCAACTTCGATTTGGAAGAGCTAAATGCTAAAGGTGACAGACAATCCACTGCCCGGAACCGAAAGAATTGTTTCGTTGAAATTGTTTTGTTTTGAAGATTGAGGCTCTACAAGAGCTTTTCGGCCATCAGAAGTAAATAAGCTCAGTGGCTACCCTATTCGTACGAAATACTATAAATATAGAGAACAAGATAGTTAGGCATTCAAGATTCCAATAAGAAGAATTTCGAATGTGACTTGTCCACATTGACCAAAGTAAAAGAAATCGGTGTGCATGTATAAAAAATTGCATAAATAGGAAGGAATGGAAAGAAGTAGATATATAAGGGTAGATCAATATCGCTTTCGTTCTCTCCGCGTACCCCGTTTGAGACACGGCTTAAGGGTATAGATAATATGTTTTTTTTTTATTATTATTATTTATTACATTTTACAGGGATACAAACAGTCATAAACAGGTAACAATAAACAGAATCATACAAAGCCATAAATGGACCAGTAAAGTCCCCTATCATTACCAATATTTTTAATACAAACCATGAATGCAACAACAGTGCCAGACATGTAAATTTAAAAAATCCTAAGCATGAGACAAATACAAAAGAACAAAATAAAATTATATAAGTATACAAATACAATACAAATACAATACAAATACAATACAAATACAAAAGAATAAAATTCAAATACAAAAATACAAAGTTCAAATACAAAAGAATAAAATAAAATTCTGTAAGTATACAAATACAATACAAATACAAAAGAATAAAATAAAAAAGAATAAAATACAAAAGAATAAAATTCAAATACAAAAATACAAAGTAGGTACAAAGTAAAAAATACAAAGTTCAAATACAAAAGAATAAAATAAAATTCTATAAGTATACAAATACAATTCTATAAGTATACAAATACAACTATACAAATACAAAATAATAAAATAAAATTCTAAAGTACCTATATAGATAGATTTCCAAAACTATGGACATACATAAAGCAAACACTGTTGATCGTCATATTATAGTTACTTCTACTACCCATCACGGCAAATCTCACAAGTGAGGTAGCAAGCGGACCAGCCGCATGCAATAAACATGCAAGCTGTCTTCTTCGTTCCAACAAAAATAAGACATTCAGGATAGGTGGCAAACCTCATCGCTAAATTTAAGATATAAAATGTCTTTATTTTTTAGAGCACCTACCTATAACAGAACACTCGAAATATAGGTTCGTGAATCTAATATCGAACTGAGTGACTAACCACTAAAGCCATCGATAGCCTCTGTCCTCTGTCCACATTCAACAGCAGGCTCTCGTCTGCATCCGCGTAGATGATGAGACTAGAATAAATTATTTATTTTATATTAATAACTAGCGTTTATACCCGACATAGCTCGGACGAAAATTTTGTTTAATAAAGAAAAAACTACATAAATGCAAAAAAAAACTCTTCTCTTCTTTAGTGCTTGTCTATGCAATGTTTCCTTCCGCCTACCAAATTAATGTACATTCAGAAATTTTAAATTTTCTACCAAATGACTGACAATATAACTTGTACTCATTTTAATATTGAGCATTCAGGGAATCTATCTATCTATCTATTCCCTCACGCCGTATCCCAAGTGGGGTAGGCAGAGAGAACGGAACGCCAATTAGATCTGTCCTTGCATACTTCTTTCGCCTCCTTCACAGTCATACAATTTCTCATGCACGCACGTCGATTTCTCTTACTCAAAACACTGCCGTCCTTGAGAATTCGATCTACATATTCAAGCCATGTAGTTGTCGGACGCCCGCGCTTCCTCACACCCCTCCTTTCAGCCAAGTATTTCTTTTTTGTCATTCTTTCCTCTTCCATTCGTTCCACATGACCAAAACATCTCAATTTATTTACACGCATTCTATCCACAACACTCCTCTTGCATCCACTCATTATTTTCAGGGAAGCAAAATTTGCATTAAAATATAACATAATAATTTAAAAAATGTTCCAATTTTACAACGATGGGAATAACAGCTGTAGAGAGTACACTATTATTATTTCTATAGGTATAAGATTTATTGGTATATGAGAGATTCATTGAGTCTATAATTGACATCTAGACAGCCATACATACATTCATACATACGAAAATCTCAAACTTTTAATTTCTGATACTTCAACGATCTTACTATGTTATGTCAATTTTATTATTGGACAACAATGGGAATTGATATTTTAAAATTCCCTTCCAGTTCCAATACGTTTACATACTACTACCTAAGTTCTTCTATCAAACTTTACATGGCCACGTTGGTAATTATTTTAATTTATTTTCATTGGTATGCACGTTCTCTCACGCCGCGTCTCTTGTTGTTTACATACTCTTGTCTTGTGTCCTCAACTCAACTCAGCTGATATTATTGTCTGGAAACTTGGCAACATGTTATTGTGTAGCCACATAGAGAAAAATTTGAAAAATGAAAAAAAAACACAGGACGTAGTTTACTTCGAAATGAATTTTCAAAATAGTTCACTTTTGTCTGTGTTTATACTCACATAGTGCCATATAGTGCCATAATCACATATACTCACATAGCGCCTGATGATGGAGTCGAGAGTCTCCAAATACTATTAAACGAAGTTAATAAAAGTCATTTGAGCGCCCTTGAGGTGGATTTTTTTCACAAAACGGCGCTTTACAAATCATCCAAATAATAATAATTTGGAAGTTAACTACATACTGTGTTTTTTTACAGTTTATTTATTTATTTATTTATTTTATTCTTCACTGTACATTGTTTACAATAATACAAATTTACATAGAAAATATCATTTATACAATTCAATGTACAGAGGGCGAGTTTATCGCTATAATGCGATGTCTTCCAACTAACCCGGTTATTAAAATCAAAAAACAAAACAGACATAAATATACATATCTACAGTAATATTATAAATATTAAAAAAAAAAAACAAAAATACAATATAAAACAAACAAATGAAAAAGGCACATGCAGGCAACAATGCATTCATGGACACATAATAATAAAAAAAGTATAACATACATATATTGCAGCGTGCACATGCATAGGGGAAAGGATTTTAGGAGTCAGATGCTAAATTCAGTGAAAGGAAGTGATTTTTGACAGCTTGTCTGAAAGAAGGAAATGTTGTTATCATCCTGATTTTCGAAGGAAGATTGTTCCAACAGCGAGCACCATGAACAAGAAATGAGTTGGACAGAATGTTCGTACTGTGTGCTAGTACTGCTAGAAGACGCTCTCTGTTGGATCGCATAGGTAAACCATGACTCGCCAGATACTCGAATTTTTCTTTAAGATAATATGGGGAGGACGTTAGAAATAATGTTTTAAAAACTAGACACAAAATGTGAAGATCAAGTCTTTGACGTATGGTGGTATCTTGAAATGGACTTCCAACAAGTACCTTCGGTCAATAACATCGAAATTTTTATAATCAAAGAAGAGACCATAACCATTTTAATTAATATGGAGTGCAACAGCACAATACTATTAATATTATTATTAATTTTGGAAAATAGTTTAATATATAAAAGCACAATACTGATAATCGCACATCCATCGTCTATGCGATCTTTCGAAAGACTATCATGCACATACAAGTTACAAAATGCAAAAATACATTTAATTTTTTTATAGAAAGAAATTTTCTACTTATTATTATTATCTACGCTATCTGCATGAAAAAAAAAACAATAATAACAATAATACAAGTTGTCTAGATAGACCACAAAAGGATGATAAATCACAAACAGTTATTTTTTTGTCATGGGCTAAGTTTCTAGTGCTATTGTTAACACAATACCAGATTTCGAAATTGGCGTCCGATTCTTAGAATTTCATTGTCCCATTCTAAATCTCTAGTTTTTTTTACTCCATCATAAAATGTGCCAATATACTATTGTTCTCAGTCCATATATGACAATATTAAATTATTTGAACAGTTTTATTTTAATTTTTTGTAAAAATAATAATAATGACTTTTCTACTACTAGGTATATTATAATGTGTTTTTTTAATATACTTATCTATTTTTTATATAACTTTATCTTTGTATATTGTAATATGCTAATGATGTGTTAGTTAGATAAAAGGTAGACAAATATTTTTTTCACCTTGTGATGGACACCCAACTAATTTCTAATTTCTGTCTAATTTTGGATGTTCTGTAAAACTTAATCGTGATACACGCGAAATTTCTTTCAGAAAAATACACGCTCTTCGTCATCCTTTCATCAAACATTCGCTCCACATACCCAAACTATCATAATATCGCAGCGCATTCTTTCTACAACAATTCTCTCATATTCTCTCAGAATGTCTTCGTTCGCTCAGTAAAACACGCAACCAATATCAAATGTCTCAAAGATGCTATGACTGAGAGAAGTTAAATGCTCAAATGGAAAAGAACATATAGGGCTAAACAATGAGAAGCCAAGATCAGTCCGATTTTGGGGACCAAGGGACCACTGATAACAACAATGCCACCAATCATTCTTCTCAGTGATCGCATCAACACAGCATTTGTTCCACTTTCTTCCTTCTTCAGCTAGGTACGTCTTAGTTTTACTTGCATACATAAGTGTCGGGACCAGAACAACACCAGAATGGCATCGTGCACCATCATTTTTGCCAATTTGCATGAAGTTGCATGCATTTTGCCAGACTGAATTTTGAGTACATAATTTTATTAATTGCTTTCCAAATTAAAAGCAATCAAGTAACCTCAATAGTGCAATGTACGATAGATAAATTTTGAGGTCGGGTTTTCTACTTATTTATAATAATTATAGAAATCGTGAAATTTTTCATAATTAAAAACAATTTAATTACTTAAATATCTAAATGAAATTATAAAATAAATAATAAGAACGACCCTATTATAAACATATTTTATTGAATAAATTATTCGATTATTAAATACGTACCTAGATCTGATTTAATGGTTAGAAAATTGGGTGATAAAGATATTTTAATATTAATGAAACCTACTTTAGTGTTTTTAGAATGATAAAAAACTAACCGAAAATGATGTAATGTATAATTGCCCCTGTTACACATTAGACACCATTCCTCTTTAAGCAAAATATTTGTCTGACATCGTCTGCCCTAAATCACTCGCAAACGAGTGGATGACCTAGAGAAAAATAGAATAGAATAGAATAGACATCGTCTGCAGATGATTCGTGAATGCATCCGTAGACTACTCCATCCATCTTTTACGGCACAAGCTTTCAGTAGCTTACTGTGAAAGGTGTATAAGGTTGTATTTGTTTTTTTTTTTTAAAACCCAAATACAGATACATCTATTTTTAGTAAAACCCAGTTGTGTCGTTGATAGTAAGTTTGTTGTTATTTTTTATTTTTGTTTATTTTTTATAAATAATTATGATAAATTGATTGTGTATGTGATGTTCATTGATTAAGTTTAGTCGAATTTGTATAAATATTAGTAAAACCCCTTAAAGCACGAACTCTGCTCAATTTTGAGGGTAAAAAAAAGCATATATTATAAAGAATTGTATAATTGTGTTTATTGTATATATAATTACTTTTAATGTGTTTATTATTATCTCAATAAAATATTTGAATTTGAAAATAAAGAAAATTAAATAAATTATCATCTCCCACAAATTTGGTAGCCTATGGAATAATTACCGCGTAATTTTATGTATAAAGTAGTATATTTATTAATTTATAGTGTAAGTTTTCAGCACACGTCTCCTCTACTTATTTTTTGATTTATTACATAACACCTGTGTTATAATTTCATTGAGTTATTGTGACAGAGAAATTTCATTAGATACTATTATTACCTATCAATATAATTTGGTATGTATTTTACCTACTGTGACAATATAATAATAATTATTATTTATAAGTAGGTATAGGTGTCAACAACAACGAATAGTATGTCACATAATGACACGCTTCTTACTCGTCACATAATACGCAATCAATCTATACTTATAATAATTATTTTAATTAATTTGTAAATACATATACAGAGGTACATGACACGAATGATGCTGTGCGCCGACGCACCCAGCAGAAATCTGTAATCTCCGTGATACAGATGAGACGATGGTCCTGGTTGGATCATGTTCTGAGAATGCCCAAAGATAGTCGACCAAAAAGAGCACAGGTCTACCGTCCGCAAGGGTTCTGACGGCCCGGGTGTCCCTCTTTCACAATACACCGTCCCTATTACAACGGCATCAGAGCGCTGGGAATATCTTGGGAAGAGGTGACGCAATTGGCGTTGAGTCGTTCTGAATGGAGGAGGCTGGTTTCTGCCCTGTGCTCTCGAGAGAAGCGTTGAGGGCGATGATGATGATTAAGGGGTATATTATGACGTAAATGAAACGTCTTAGAATTGACAGTTTCCTGGATGTGTTTTGGCATGTGAACACCACTTGTGTGTAGTACAATAATAATAATTGCAATTCTGAGTAGGTAGGTACTAGAAAACAGGATGTACCAAACGAAAAATGACACAGAGATAAGTGACACTTCGCACGTGTGCCTGTGTTACCTGGGACCATTGTGTTACCTGGGAAAATTCCGAGTTTATGCAACTGTATGAAACATAAAAATAATAATAATTGTTCAATTGATCAACAGTTTTCTATTTGAATCGTGCGTAGGATTTTTCTTCCAGTTTGACAGTATCTCGTGAAAATACAGGGTGTGTATTAATTATAATAATGTTGAGAAGTTCTTAACTTTTTAGTAATCCTGACAGAAGAACTGCCTAAATTCACACTTCCCAAGAAAGCAAGTACTGCGTCCAACTTACATAAATTTAATGGGAGCGGACAAACTCATCAAGTAGTCATAAAGTATGTACGACCTTGTATATTTGAGTTAGTCGGTAACTTGGAGGTAGAGTCTTGGCCTTATGTACAAGAGGTACACGGTTCCATCCCAGGTGCCGACAAACCCCATCTTTCACGACACAGACTTTTAGCTTACTGTGAAAGGTGTGTAAGGTTGTATTTGGGATTATGACAAAAACCCAAGTACATCTTTAAAAAAATAATGTGAAAACATTTTCTGGTGTTTCCCATGAGGATGCGCTCGACAGAACCAAGTGGCAAAATAAACCACCATGTGGGATTAATAAGTGCCCAAGGAGGAGAAGAATTTTCTAGCGTAAATACCTATTTGGAATCAGTTCAGATTGGACAAATAGAACACTCTTGAGTATAAAATGCTAGTAATTAAAAAGATTACACATCATAGTATGAATAATGTGATCGAAAAACTGCTTAAACCATACGTGTTATAAATATATAATCATTATTCTACGAGTAATATTTATATTCTTACTCTTACATATTATATATTATTATTATGACATGAAAGCTACCTACAAACCTAATACATAAATATATAAGACGTGTTATGATAATACTGTAATATGTTATGCTATAAATAAATGTTTTGCTATAATGTAATATTATGCACACAGAAATTCAATGAACGTATGTAAAATGTATGTGAAAATATTATCTAGGTAATAATAGGATTGTAATTATTGTTTATTGGTGTAATGTGTTAATTAATAAAACTATAAATGCACTATAAGTCGAAGTATAAAAGTGGATCTTTACATTATATAATATTCGGTTATTTGGAAGAAATTCGCTTTTGCGATTAACCCTTTTTTGTATTGTTTTTATTTTTTTCTTTCTGTGTCTTGTACTGTAATGACAGTTAAAAAGGACCATGAAATCAAAGATGGACTGATTAAGTACTAATTGTACTATGCACTATGTTGAATCTTTTTTATGTTATATTGTGTAAAATTTTATTTGTATTTTGCCCATTTTTTTAAAATAAATAAAAAAAAACCACCGTCTGGGAAATGATTATATTCAATACGAATTATGATCATGATGGATTGTTTTTTTAGCGACGTTTAATGTAGTTTCCATCTCAAAGGTTCAGAAAACTGTTACATGAGTGTTGTGTTCAGTTTGCTCCTGAACATTATTGGTTGGTTATATATTTATTGTGTTACTGTATAAATCCATCCATAATGTGTTAAATTTTATTAGCAGGGAGTGAACGGCTTGCATGTTTATTATAAGGAGTTGGTTGGTTACTACGCTTGAAGGAGATATTGTGGATGGATGGAAAATGTTTATATTTTTTTTTATTCGTACTTTCATTCACGGGAAATTTTGTTGAGTAGGTACTTTTTTTATTAATTACTTTTTAATCCATATTAAATCTATAATAGCATAATAATTATCCACAAAGTAATGTATTGTATATATTTTTCACGTTTTTGATTTAACAAGAATTTCGCACCTTAGCGAACCATGAAAAAATTAAACAATATACCTACATCAATTCTCCACTACAATAGTACATATTATATTATTATAAAAATGTACTTTGGTGATATTAAAGTACAGCAAGAGAACAATGCAGCGATGGTACCTGCCTACCCAACTATTACTACAGGTACTTGGATTTTATAAGAAAATAATTGTACAGTCCATCTTCGATTAATGTTTTAACATTTTATTTTAATAATACTCTCAATATTGAGCTTTGTGTATAAAATTTTATTAGGAACACTCAGCCACTTTGCTGCCGAATTAGGTTCCTAATAAAACAAAATTTTCTGGATAGTAAAAATCATAAAGCAATCTCTAACAAATTTTAAACACTTCAATCGATTTTATTATAAAGTGCCCATGTATGGATTTTTTCTGTTTGTTTCTACGTGTGCATTATGTACACGCAGTAGGACGTCCACTAGAATCTCAATTATGGGAGATCTCTAATAGGTAGACACAAAATGTACCTACATATTGCATTTTTTTTTCAATTGTCTAACTCCTTTATTTGAGGATATAAAAAAATGTTTGTGACGATCAAAATCTGTTTCACTCCCACTTCAGTTCCTCATGAATGAAGCTGAACAGGATTATTGAATAAGTATTGCGTGTAAATGAGTTGTGATGGTTTGGACATGTGAAGCGAATGCAAGACGTAATGATGACGAAGAGGGTGTCTTTATCTGAAAGAAAGGGTGTGAGAAAGCGCGGACGCCCAAAAACTACGTGGCTTGATCACAGTTCTCAAAGCCAGTCGCGTGTTGAATAAGAGAAATCGGCGTGCACGTATGAGAAACTGGATGAATGCAGAAGAAGAGAAGAAGTATACAGTATAAGGATAGATCTATATGACGTTCCGTTCTCTCTGCCTACCCCACCTGGAACACGGCGTGAGGGTATAATCTTTCACAATTTCAAATAATACGGTAATCTTTCACAATTTCAAATAATACGGTAATCGAAATAACCATTACCAATGTTTCCTGTACCCGCACGGAATTACTATACTAATGATACAAAAATAAATACGCGAAGTAAAAGAGATAATACATAACTTTCAATTTCTTTTGTGTTTACGTAACAGTGATTTCCTATGTGATTTGCGCTGTGTTAAGTAGCAGGTAGGTATAGCAGTTAGTACATAATAATGATAATAATAATCGCTGTGACTGCTATTATATTGTCATCAGAAAGAGAAATAAGCAATAAGTTATTATATCTGATAGTTATTGAAATTACGTTTTACATACTAGTAAAAGTACTCGGTTCTTTTCTTTTCCGAACGCCCTTCGCTTTGCCCAGGATGGACTCGAGAGGAGAAAAAATACCCAGAGGGACTACCGCTGCCACTTTTCTCAGGCGTGAAGGAAAAGACAAGAAAGAGAAAGGGAGAGAAAGTGCTAGTACTCGATGTCACGCAGGAAATAATGTTATTTATTTATTCATTTATTACAAGCACAAAACAGAAAAAAAGGTTAATCTTTCAGAGATCAACTATTATCCAACCCATGCGCTACAATTAATTTAAAAGATATAAGTAGGTACCTACCTACATAACATTCTATAAGAATATTATTTTTTTTCTCATCTCTATATAATGAAGTATTTCGAAGATGATTGGCATGTATGCAACGTTCAGGAGTAAGCTGAAAACACTGCTTTTCAAGAAAAGCCATGGCGCCCTTGTGATGGTAACGGACCATTAAACGGCGCCAATTATAAATTGTGTTAATTATTATTATTATATTCAACGTATAAAACACCCTCTCTGCCCCATAAAACAGTCAAAACATAGGGGTGAATGGTAAAACCGTTGAAATTCTGTAGGAAAAACTCATGACAAATTTACAAATGCTCGATGAATCTCCGACCAATAACAGATGTTCCACTCTTGTTTGTAAGATCTTGTGTGTCAAAAGTACTGTAAAAGACAGATATTCGTAAAACATCACATATATTCTCACTACAGCGATGTAGCTTCGCTGGCTACCTTATTTGCGGGAAATGCCGTAATGGTATTGATTAGACAGATACATAGATAAAACTCATATCGCTGAAATGAAAAGATGAGGATTGTAATTACCTATATGACTGTATGCCATTCATGTAGTTAGTTCATCAGACATACATGTGTACAAACCAACAAAAACATAAAATAAATTGTTGCAATGGTATAACAATCGTGTCTGTAATATAGGTATTTGGTAGAAGAACTTACAAGTGAATGTATAGTGTTTTAAGTACATAATAATGTATACTACAAGGCCCTTTATTATTCATTTGACTCCATAGTGCAGTGTTTATCTTAACCTGATGTGATTTAAAGATTTTAAGTTCAATCCCATTACAATATTATACGCGTGAACATGTTGTAAGAATGAAACACTCTATTTCTCACATTACATGGCAACTCTGATGGGACAGACGTCCAATACCTAATAAGAGATAGCAGAGACAGTTAAGAATCTATAGAGCAGGAAGGCATTTCTGCAAACACAGACCATGGGGTCTAAAAGTAGAAAAAGAAGAATGCGTTCGATGCCAGTCAACTTATGGTCGAGTCATCGAATATATTTTCAATGCAGTATAAAAAGAGTCTAAAAACCATAGAGTCCCGAAATATAATGAGTTTTCCAGTGTTCGACTGTAAAAGACAGTTGCAAATTCATGAAATATGTTAAACATCCTGAATGTCTCATTTTTTCTGACACAAAGACAATGACTTATATATTTGCTAAACGATTCCACTTTCTCATTTCATCTCAACATCTACTCAACAGCGCAGTTCAATCCCAGATGCCGGCAAACTCCTCTTTCACGACACAAGCTTTTACTTTACTGTGAAAGGCGTATAAGGTTGTGTTTGCGTTTACAACAAAAACCCAGATATACATCTTTCTATATAATGAATTTAAAAAAAAATATGTTGAAAATACCTTGAATACAGATTAATCAAAAAATATGTTCTTTGCACTGTGTATGCAAATAAAAATGTACAACACAAAAATACACACCTACTTCTTTCGCTTGCTGTCGTCTAATTGTAATTCAATTTCACGATGCTCAATCCAAAGGTCTAAATATTGTTTTAATTTCTCTTACAACAAGGATTCGTTAGTGGGCAACCAATCAAACATAGTTACATAATATAAGAATCTAGATTATAATTATTATGCACGTATACATACCTCTACAGTAGTGAGTAGGTAGCTGTATCTATACCTACATATCTACCAATGTACCTATTTTTATGTATTGTAAAATGTATGAGACATCTATACCTACCTACTTAAAGATACATAATAATGTGTGCATATATGAAGGAAGGAGACCCAAGTCCCAAAACAACACATGCATAAAATATCACAATATGACATATATCTATTTATATAAATATGTAAACGTGATATGTAGGTAGGTAGGTACCCAAATATTGGGTAGGTGCCTACCTACCAAGTATACCTACTGAAGGTATCTTCCATAGCTATAAAATATTTTACGATAACTTTTGTGGTTTATCATGAACTAGTTGAATTTACCAAGGAGTCGACTTAGCGGACTTAGTGTTTAGGATAACGATCATGTTGGTCTAAAACAGTGGTTCTTAACCTGGGTTCGAACGAACCCCAGGGGTTCGGTGAGTCAGTCTTGGGGGTTCGGTGAAAATCATTTTAAAGGCAAGATATAGTTTTGCGAGTTGGAAAAAGAAAAAAATACTCCGATAACTCCTTCAAACCGCCATCACAAGTTTGAAAACAATGTTGCCCGTTTATTCTTATAATCCAAATATTACATATGCCAACACCTATTACAGTATTACATCTGGCAACACTAAACTTGTACACCTAATATAAATATATACCATGTTTTGAAAAATCTAATATTATTTTTCAAATTAGGAGGGGTTCCGTGAATGCATGTGTAACTGGTGGGGTTCGATACCCCCAAAAAGGTTAAGAACCACTGGTTTAAAATATACAATGTTCGGTCATTAAAATATACTGCAATATGCAACAGCAAGATAAACTCAATAATAAAACTTCTTGTGTGCTTGGAGACGTGGCCGTCCAAGGATAAATGGTAAGATCATTATAAACCTGATTCTACAGCAGCGGCACAATTTGAGAACATTAAATAGGAGAGCATGCATGAGGGATTGTGTGACAGTAACGTAAGCGAAAAATGTATTCTAGGACAAGACACCATTTCGATTTCGCCAGTGCACTCAGAAAAGATCTGTATCTGTATGTATGTATGTCGAATGATTTGTTCGGCACCGTTTATTGGAGCATCTATCTAAGGGGTACGGGAAACTTCTAGTAGAGTGATGTCTACAATCTGTTCCTGAACGTTTTTATTAATTGATTTTTATGAAGCTCCTCGGAGAGTCGATTCCAGGTGACAGATTCTACGACACAAAAAGCCCTGTCATAGAAGCAGCACTTATTGGCTTTATTGATTCCGTCCAGCATATTGGTGGATATCTTTACTAAGCGTAGAGGTCTACTTGCAGGTGTTTTAAGAACACAGAGCTCAGAAAGTGACTGAGGTGCCATATTATTATTCAAAACCTTGTAGACCATAAAACACAGTTTGTATTAGGTCTTTTCTTTTTTTTAACCAGTGCAACTATTTCAGCAAAGGTGTGATGTGAAAAACCATCCTCGCGGAGTCTACAAAAGCAGAAAGTTTCTGTCATATAGAAAAGACAATGATTTTGGCTGGACAATGTTTTAAGAATGTCCCGATTCAGCAATGATATCTCAAATCCAAGTGATGATTATGATGTAATGTACCTGAATAAAGTACGTAATAAAAATATACTTGGAATTTTCTCGATTATGGGAACTTTGTCATGAAAGTAAAAGAAGAAAAATGCATACCTACACTATTTTGATAGATTTTAGATAATAAATTTATTATTCATCAATCCCTTGATTGTGAAACAAATTCATGTTTTCATATTATATAGGTACACGTAGGTACCTATACAATAATATACCTACCCACGGCATCTTCCACTCACCATACAAACAGAACCACAATATATGAGAGACGAATCACATACATATTATTATATGCATGTGTAATACTGTATATGGGTAGGTTTCTATGTATAGGTGTTATATAAGTACCTAAGTAGTATATTGTTGTGGTAGTATGTATGTCTAGGCATTGTTGTATTGTACAACGTTTTGTGTGTATGTGTGGGTGCGTGCTATGGTTGTGTAAGGGCCGGCGAATCTTCCCCTCGCGCAGCAAACATAAACACAGATACGTCACATCTCATGTCTTCAGTCCACACAAGTTCACAAACTTCTCGTCTCCTGATTGGTTGAGATGTTTTTGGTACTTGTTTTTCCTGTATTGGGTGACTTATCATTTTTTGATCAATCAGCGAATTCTTCAAATAGTAAAATTCGAAATTGACTCCCTTCCTTTAGTAAATATACATGTAATGCCGTAAGATGTCGAAAAAGTAAAAAATTATTCAAAATATCTTCCAGCCAACCTTAATTAGTGGGAGTCTTGCGGGTTGAGGACTTCTTCGATTTGGCTTAGGATAGAGAGCCCCAAGAGAAAATTCTAGGTCCAGTCACTCCAGCCTAAGTAAAAAAAGTCGCCCAAGTATTTACATATTACAAGTAAGTGAAGTAGGAACTGAACCTCTCCATAATTGATTGATTATTGCACTTGGATCTACGTAAGATATCACTGGTAACTAATAATAATTAACTATGTACGTTTTAAATATTTATCAATTTCTCACAAGAATAAGGACCGGCATTTTACATATTTCGGACAGTCTTTTATCTACCTAATTTAGGTTCAGGCAATAATATGGTTTCTTGGCCGCAAAACCTTAATAATATGATGGATGGCGATTCTGCCGCCGATTATAAAAAAATAATATTTAGATAATTTATAGTGCGCCGTTTTGTGTAATAAAGGTGGAAAAAAATGACTAGTAAATTCGCTTTTTATAATGGTGTATACATATATAATATCTAATATTATATTATTTGGTATTTATTTGATACTGCATTTTCTTTTATGTACTTATATAATGTAATGCAAGTCTATTTTAAAGATATACTTTTATATGCTTTAATCGAGTTGACTGGAAGACGTTACATAGTAATAAGTCGACCCTTTGGTCAGATTAATAAACCTTGTTTTTATTTAAATCATGTATTTTGGTATCTTATTTCCTGATCTATAAAGATTTATTTAAACCATCAGGGGTTTAAGAAGAAGGGTAAGGTAACATGCTATTTTGGTAAAATCTAAATCCCAAAAATTATAAAATTGTTTTTGTGCAATTATAATGGAAATTATTTCGATGCGAATTCATCTGGGTCTTTATTTTGTGCCACAGTGTATTAACAGCGAGCAGCCGAACGCTTCCGAAGTTGCCCGAGGGCTATATTGAAAACGAATCTCGTATCGCAGTGGATTGAGATCGCATACAAAACTTTACTTCGCTCAACTTCAGTTTGCTACAAAACGTGATGTCTGGCGGTTGTATAGTTGGAGCGTGTCGTGACGAGTTCAATCATAATAAAGAAAACTAAATCGAAAAAATAACAAGTCGATAAAAGCGGTTTACGTCGATCATACTTTAAAAAAATATATAACTCGAAGCGGTTAACGATTTTGCTGTACAAACGCGAATAATCAATAAGGAAAAAGTGTAAAATCCATACATATAATAAACAATTTTTAAAAAGTAATAATAACAGTGCCTAATTTGTGCGTGAATATTGCAATGTGATAAATCTTTACCGCAAAAAACAGTTTGTTTCCGTGATTTTGGTTGTTTCGCCAAAAACATATTTGGAAACTGATTTGTTTGTTTTATAAAATTGTACATATAATTTCAATTCTTTTCCTTATTGTTTTTCGTTTGTGTCTAAAGTTTGTTTCGTGTTGTTGATAATTTATTTTTATTGTGATAACAGTTTTATTGAATTTGGAAAATTAGCAATAAAAAATACATCAACATGTCTACGGCCATAATGCATCAGGCATCGTCTTACGATTTTGGTACTATAGTTTTGAAGGTAGGTTTGCAATTTTTAATTATGAAAATATACACATTCAAGTTTCATATTCTTCGTTAACCTAAAGCAACAAGTAGGTATTATTATCATTCATCGCCTTCGCAGAAATCACAGCGAACACAAATACCTACATACCTACTATTTCATGAGTTTGCAACAAATTTCACTTTCACACTTCAATAAAACCTTAAATTTATTCAATTTAATGTTATAATCTTTTCATTTACTTACAATGATATTACACGCTGCAGATATTTATGAAGTTTTTCGGTTAAGAAAAGTATTGATAAAAAAATAACATTAGAAGTATGTAGGTACCTATTATGAAATAACGTTGTGCAACTGTGAACTGACAATTTTTGTCGGTTCTATTTTTTTTTTAATTTTATTGAATGTAAGAAGTATTTTTACAGCATAACTTAAGAATATTATACGTTATAAATACAAAACACAACAATAAGTTTTATCTCACAAAATACATTTTTTTGTAATCGTGAATTGCACCATTCAACAATATTAAAATAAACCTAAAGCTAATTAACAATTTCTTTTTATTGTCTTAAAGACAAACCCATGCCTTTTCTAAATTTGAAATTCAAAATTTCAATAAGCTACCTGCGTTCTATTCGATTCACTATCCAATTTGTTTTTGGTAGGACATAGACGTAATAATATTTGTCGCGTCATTGTTGCATTTTTCTACCTGTCAAAATCATTTGAATTTCAAATTATTAAGTTCTTTTTGAGAATAAAGAGCACAATATTATTCTTTCATATTAACTTCCTCATAATGTTTACTTTGCAGAGTAGACAAAGACGATAAAGTGTCAAACAAATTGAATCATTCTCACCTACGCCATAGATTAACAACGTAGCATCAGTTATTCCCTCAAGGAGTAGTTAGTGAATCTTTTTGACGAAAATCAGCATGTCCATAACAAAGAAACGAAACAAGATTTTTGTGTTTAAATTCATACTGATTTTAAAATATTACATCTACATAAAAATAGTCGACATTTCGATACGTTCATCTTAATTAAAAAGAAAATCTAAATGGCTATTGCCTCTTTCATTAATATTGACATTTGTGTACTAATATGATTTACAAAAAAATGCAATAAAGATAATATCTATGGATGTTTGTAAATATAGGGTAGAAATAGTTAGATTTATTACGTTATTCTTTTTTAGTACCTCACGTTTTCTATTTTAAACATGTGGTAGATAATTTAACTGCTACACAACCATTTAGTAGTAGACATTGTCTGTTTCTTTTCATTTTTACGCCATCCTTGAAGTTTTGAGATGGTCTGTCTGAGTAACTAATATTTTTTCCTATTTTTTTTATAATTAGATATGTTTAGATAAAAAAAGTATGTTGGTCATATTAAATATGAAATATCCTCATTAATAAGTGCAAAGATGTATATCTATACCATCATGGAATCTCCCACAAGTCGACAAGCCAATAAACAAATTGCATGGAAATTATTTTTTTTGCGCAATTTACCAGTATTTAGTAATAAGCTTGATATCATCAGAAAACGGGAAATACCGAATTTTCGGTATTCGTATCTTCACATCTATATTCTATCACAACATCTCCCAAAAGTGGAGTAGCCAACGGACGAATAACTTGTAACAAGCTTACAAGTCGTCCTATCCGTGCTAATAAAAGTTGAACATATTCAAGATGGGTGGCATACTTCACCGCCAAACTGAAGATTTTAGATGTCTTTCGAATAGCAGCATTTTACAGGCTCCTTTTAAGCTTACAGAAAATAGATAGTTTTATTATCCGGGACTCCGCGGGACATGTCTTCTCAACTTATTTAAATTTAAAAAGGGAATTGTTGTGCCTATGTACTACTACTATCTACTACTACTATACCATCACGGCATATCCCACAAGTGGGGTAACCAGCAGACCAGCTGCATGTAAGAAACATGCAAGCTGTCCTCTTCGTGCCAATATAAAATCAAGACATTCAGGATGGGTGGCAAACCTCATCACTGAAATTAAGATGTACAATGTCTTAATTTTTTCGAACACCTGCCTCTTACAGAACACTCGAAAACTTAAGGAGAAGAGTGGGAGACCAATTCTTTACCGGGTGCTCCACGGGATACCTATGTATATATTATATTTTAATTATGTTATGTTATTATAGATGGTTACTAGACATGTCATTTTAAGATAGATTCAAATAGTGATGTGAGTAGAGAAAATTCTCCAAAGAAATTAATCGAGAACGAGAAATTTCTCCGAGAATTTCCCCTCTGATGGAAGAGAAATTTCTCTCCATAATTTTTCCTATTGGTATTTTTTATTGATCATTGTAAAAATGATCAATAAAAAATATATCTGCCTCAAAATACACCATAATTCTCCAAAAAATCTCCACTTCGAGAAATTTACCAAGAAATGTCTCGGTAATTTTCACGAAAAATAATTTCTCAAGAATTCCACAACACTAGATACAATAATATGAATACACGTTTAAAATTCAGTCAGTGTATCGAGAGCGAGTTTATCACTTTATTGCTAAATCTTCCACATATCCGTCTTATGACGATAATATTCATTATTAATAACACTAATAACACATTTTCGATTGCAACATATTTAGACTATTGATAAGCATACTGCAAAGAGCCATATTTTCGTTACTAATACTTTTATTTCCTAATCTTCATAATGTATTTCAGCGATATTGATAAATCATTTTTATCATCTACAGTCTGGTTAAAAGACGGTAGCTTTTAGATAAAAACAAAATACAGAACTAACTCACGTACATAGATAAAAATAAATGAATCACATTTTTTTTTTTTTATTTATTTATTTATTTCCAAAATTTTACATTCTTAAATAACAGTAAAAATCATATTGGAATATAATGCCCCACTAGATCGAAATCTGTTCTGTGGCAATACTAAAAAAATTTTACATTTTACAACACAATAACTATAAAATAATCAAAAGAATAATAAAATAAAATAAAATAATAAAGAATTTAAAGTATAAAAAATAAGATAATTTAATAATTAAGAATAAACAACACAAATTATAATATGACTAAACATGATTGCGATCTGTCAAAATTTTATTTAACTGCGACTTGTTCGAACAAACATACTGAAAATTTGAGAGAAGTTTCTTGTCTATGGTACGGTTTTTAATATGAGTTTGAAAGTATGTACATTTTTATATTTAGAAATGAACCGATTTTTGAATTGATTTAAACAATACTGTCGAATGTTATTAACCAAGTAGTACCTACGTTTGTTCATTGATTGATCATTATATTTCTTTGTACGTTGACATTAGTAGTTCTTCCTTTTGAAATTGGATTCTTCAGATCAATATAGTTTTCCGTTCTCTCTGTCTACCCTACCTGAGGCATGGTGTGAGGATATAAATAAATAGATTCTGAGCGGTATCCAATGAAAATTATTAGTCTCTTGTTAGTCGTTCAATATATTTTTGTTCAATATTCTATGAATACAATTTTACAATTTATGTAATATGTTTTTTGAAAGTATGGCTACCATATAATTATAATTATGAATTTTGAATTTTTAGCCTTCCTAAATTCAACATTGCAAACAACGTGAAATCCGTAAAAAAATTATTGATTGTTTTTCAATTATATTATGTTGCTTATTAAAGTGTCCTGTAAAAGGCAGGTGATCGAAAAAATAAAGAAGTTTTACATTTTAAATTCAGCGATGAGGTTTGCCACCCAACTCTGAATATCTAGTTTTTTTTGTTGGCACGTAGAGGTTAGCTTGCATGTTTGTTAAATGTAGCTGGTCTGCTGGCTACCCACTTGTTGCATATGATGTTATAGTAGGTATAGTAGTAATAGCTAATTATTACAAAATCTATTTTTCAATTTGCTTTTCATTTAATTCTTGAATAGTCAATTCAATATTATGTAGGTATTAGTTTCAATCCACCTACAAAAACATCTCGCCTTATAATTTGCGCACTATTTAAAAGAAGAATATTTTTTTTAATCTTAGTTTGCATCTAAAACAAAAGACTGCTGACGAATAATAATCATGCTGTGAGATTTATATTTTTTTTTCGCAGTCGATGTTATGCCGTTGCATCGAGATAATGGCAATAATAATACCGTCAACCATGGCAACTTTACCACATTTTTTTTGAAAAAATAAAATATCTCTGAAATAAATATCCATAAGAGTGAATTATGACTTTATATAAGTTTAAATAATAAAAGGTTGTAAATTTCTGCATACACGTATAAATAAAAGTCAAAAATTAACGAGTTATTGATAAAAATAAATCATAGGTAAAGATGGAAGGAAATGGGCAACTTTACCCACTCACAATATTTTCAATAAACGGGGATTAAGAGTGTAACGTAAGTTGAATTATCATGCCTACCACACTCTCTACACTTTTGTCTTTGATTTTTATAACTTAAATCATACATTTCCTGGCAACATTGTTTGTATTATAATTTGTCTTATGATTGTAGGTAAAGATGCCTTAGCTTCTATGAACATTTTCATACTAATCCATGTTTTATTGTAGGGCTGCCACAAATTATTTTGAACACCTGTCCAATCACGGCAATATTTTTTTATATTTACCTACTCACACATAATTTTAATTAAATTTCTAATTGAATTTAATATAATAAACACGCGTAGAGCACTTTTTCCCATCGAACTCGGTACAAAAATTATTAAGTAGATAAAAATGTATATATATGTATTCATGTTGGTAGCCCTAACATTAGGTAAAGTTGCCACCACTTGAAGTGGTGGCAACTTTACCTAAAGTGACTTTTAATATAAAGTAAAATATTTCCAAAAACAGTGAAAATTAAAACATTCTGATTATCTTAATATCTTCATAAGTATGTGCTGTTTAGAATATATAAATATGACTCACCTCAGTTCAGTAATTACACAATAATTATATCAAATTTGGTAAGACATCCAGAAATGACTGCATGCAAAACGTTCAGAAATATAGATATAACTTGACAGTTATTGCAGTGCTGCCAACGAAAACTTTTTTTAGTATTGCCAGTTAATTAACACACATTCCTAAACTGAAACGACCATACAACTGCTGATACATTTTGTGAAGGAATAGTTTTCTTGAGACCTGATAGAGGTAGGTAAAGTTGCCACTGATAGGTAAAGTTGCCACGTTAGACGGTAACGATAATAATACTCCAAGGAAATTTTAAGGTTCGAAGTTTTAAAATCGAACACACACATTCAAACTGCGATAAATAATAAATCAGCAGTATAAAACCAAACAACTCATTCAATTGTACATCGTTATATTGCAATAAATGCATGTTCTTTTGTTAAGGTGTTGTTGGTCGCGTATAGTAGAATGATTTTTTTTTCACTTGTTCGAAACATTTAGGCCCGTCGAGTGATTTCGTTTTGGTCCTTTGCAAGCAGCAGGTAGAGAGAATCCGGACTCGCTTCAAAATGCTTCTTTTTTTTCATCTCTTTTCAAACTTCGACGTCTCTATGCGTTTTGTTATTGTTTTGTATAACCCGAATATATATTTATTATATATTATAGTGTAGGTATATAATGTATAGGTATATTTGTTTGGTGCATGTATATTATAAGGCAGAAAGGGTCCTTTTAAGATTTATATAATGCTGTATTTTGGAACCATTGGAAGCCATCTTTATTTTTTTATTATTGTTATAATTTCACATAATTATATATTGTGTACTGTGTTGCAGCATTAGGTTTATTATTGTTTAGCAACATTTTAAACCCGGCTTGGTACAGAGACAAAAATAACATTTATTTATTAAATTAATGTCTGCATTGTATTTCTCAAATACTAATGCTTCTCTCACTTTTTTATGAAAGATTTCGACTATCCTGTAAAAGACAAAACTATAAGACAATTAACATTTACAATTTTGCGATGAAACATGCCACCCATCCTGACTGTTATTTTTATTTTTGGCACGGGGAAGGTAATCTGCATGTTTATTTCGTTCAGGTATTCCACTTGTAGCTATAGAAGTGTAGAAGTACAATGTTTAATTGTAAAAATAAACTTTACAGAAATACTCTTTAACTTTGCTTTTATTTACTTTTAAAAATTTAATTGTTTACATAATTAAAACAAATAATACTACTATACTATACTTTACCCTCACGCCATGTCCCAGGTGGGGAAGGTAGAGAGAACGGAACACCATATAAATCTATCCTTACAAACTTTCAAATAATCAAGTATTGTATAATGTAAAAATACACGCTACATTAATTTACTGACAAGAATACTCTGATGAGTACATACATACATACATACCATCACGCCGCTTCCCTCGCGGGGTAGGCAGAAAGGACCGAGCGCCACTTCCTTCTATCCTTGCAAACATCTTTCGCTTCCGTCACTGTCATACAATTTCTCATGTATGCTCTCCTGTTCAATGTGCTCAACACGTGACCGTCCTGTAGGATTTGATTTAAATGATCTTGCCATTTAATCCTCGGACGTCCACGTCTCCGAGCACCATTCCTCTCAGCCAAATATTTCTTCTTAGTCATTCTGTCCTCATTCATTCTTTCCACGTGCCCAAACCATCTTAACTTATTTACATTCATCACATAGTCGCTCGAAAACGTTTTCAACTCGAGTCAATAAAAATAGTGCAATTTCACAGCGTTTACTTATGTGCTTTATTAATAAAATCAATTATTATTTATATGCATTCCCACAAAATGACACAAGAAAACCTATTATTTTATTATTGTTGAGGAAGAAAAGTCTTTTTGAGGAATTTACTACTGTACCATCACGGCATATCCCACAAGCGTGGTAATCAGCAGACTAACTTGAGAGTTCGTATAGAGGGGATACTTTTTTTTAACAGTGTTTGTCTACTCAAGTGCAATGTTATATATGTATCTACAAACATTCAAACACACGAAAGAACACAAATTATTATATTTTTCGTGTAGGGGGAATATACAAAATTATTTTTACATATATTTATTTTATTTCGCTTTTCAGATCATCGCACATTTAATATAAAAGATATTTTTATATTAATATGGATGTAATACCTCTCTACTTACATAAAAGCTTATTCAATAGTAAAGCTAGATACTATTGAATTTAGTATGTCTTATTATAAAATCTGCATTGTGTGTATGTTTTTTCTTATACACGGTGTGGGTACCTGCGATCAAAATCAGGTGTTGTTCGTTCGCCGTGTCAGTAGGGATATTTTTCTATAATGACATGGTTTACAATAAATTATTCTACATTATATTCTTTATTTATAGAACAGGTAGGTACCCCTACTGCTATTCACCAGCCATATATCGTTTATTGAACTAAATGCGTGGGTACGCTTTTTTATCTATGCTTTCGATGTCTATGTAAATATTGACGTTCATATTTTGCGAATAAATGTATTTTGTTTTATTTCATAATCCTATTGTCACCCATTCTGAAAGTCATTTTTTTAATATCACGGAAGGGATTATGTTATATTGACCTATATTTAAAAAAAAAATTGAAAGAGTTCCATATTTGTTCGTGTTTTAAAATATCAACTGTGTGTAATAAATATTGTATTAAAACAAAACAAACAATATTATACATTCAGTTGTTTCATATTGAGGTTTAAAATTGGAACTCGTAAGTAGTGTGTTTGTGTAAAATAAAAATGTTACCATGTTTTCACAGATGTTTGCCATTTCCGTAGATTTGCTAGAATATTATATTAAAATTTCCGCTACTGGTAACATTGTGTAAAATGTGTTACTGTTCTAAATTCAAAGAGCCTCATTTTATGGTGAAAAAAGTGATGACGATGGCACGTAATAATGGATTAATTTTTCGAAGGTCCTCGACGAGTCAATTCCAGCTGACGCTAAAAGCCCTTTCGTAGAAGAAGAATGGTTTGCTCTGTTGATCTTGTTTTGCATATTGCTGATGTTTTTGCTTATCATAGGGGTCTTGTAGATGTTTTTAGAATATAGCTGAGAAAGTGATTGAGGTAATCATAAAACCATTAAGCACAGGTTTCCTTGGACTCTTTCAGCCACTCTCAATCAGTGCAACTTTTAAAATAAAGAAGTAATGTGACAGTCCTTGTCCTCGCGGAAATTCAAGCTTGCAGCTCTATTGAATGGCATTTGGAGGCGGTTCAATAGGATCTGCGGCAGTTCTATACAGAGTATGTTGCAATAGTCTAGTCTATATAACATAAAAGCGGACATTAACGTTTTTGTGCTATTGGGAGTAAGGTTTTTGGACATAGCATATTTCACAGACGGAGTAAAATGCGGATCTCACTGTTTTTGAGACCTGGAATCCCATAGACAGGGCACTGTTGATTCGGACTCCGAGTATCGTATCAAGACATCGCTAGACGGCAGAATGTCCGTGACGCTATCCAGACCTATAATTATATTTTCACAATTTTAAACCATATATGAATCGAGTAATATAACTTGACTATATTATTTGATTGGGTGTGTGCGAATTTGTGTGACAAACATGATAAAAAATTATCATTTGTGTACCTACATGAAAAACATGCAGATTACAGTCGTATCTATGTACCAACATACCTACCTAGTAAATTTATGTAGTGCTAAATAACCGGCATTTTATTATCAAAACATGACGATAACACGTCACTTGAAATTATGATTTTAATGTTGAATAGATAGATAGCAGAGAACGAGATGGTGTAGGTATGTATTATTATTTAATCAAATCTACTATATTCTATGTCAGAGTTCCCTAACCCTGTGTTCGCGGACCGATCTGTATACGTCCGCTACAAAATGTACAAATAATAAAAAAAATGTAATTTAGTTAGATAGTCGTGAAAAGTATTTTTTTTTTATATAAAAGGAATCCCTAAACAAAATCGAGAAGATCGTAAAACATTCTAAATTTTTAGACCAAATCTAAAATCTGGCTTGATGGGGGAGTAGGCATTTTGAGTGCAAGTGCCAGTGCAAGTCACCTTAGTACCTATATTTCATTTTTTTTAATCAGATTAATGCATGCCATTATTTTCTGTAGGTGCTCTCAATTGCACTAGCGTGACAAAAAGGTTGGGAACCCCTGCTCTATATCATCTCTGCATATCCCACATGTGGAGTACCCACCGGACTAACTACCTGTTTATCAATCTATGTATACCGTCACGGCATATTTTGCAATATTTAAACATTCAGAATGGGTTGCACACCTCGTCACTGAATGGTAGATGTCGCAAGTCAATAGGGCATTGGAAAACTTAAGAAGACCTATGTATGCTTCCCCGGGTACATCAAGGAGCTGCGTGTAAGAGACATGAAAGTCGTTCTCTGCATTCTATAAAAAATGAGACATTCAGAATGCATGATATACCCCGTTGCTGAATCAACAAGCATCTTCAATACATGTCATAAATGGTATGGAATAAAAGATCATACTTGCTGTGGTCAATATGTGGCCATCGAAATCTGAACACATTATTATATTTGTAACTCGGAGTAATTAATACTGGTTCATTGTACCTAGAAGTCAAATTACGCAGATAAATACATTTATGATGAAATTATGAGAAATTTTAGTAGTTACTTACGTGTTTATATTTTTGTCGCAATAATAATAATAATAATGGACTATTATATACCACGTAATGGTCCGTATTCTGTTTGATTAGAACTGCAAATCATTTTTACCAGTAGGTATAAACGTTTTCGAGTTGTCTTTATTATCGGGTAGGAATATTTTTAAGAAATAAAAAAACACGTTACAATATTTGTTAATTTTATTTTGCCTGGTTATTTGGAAAATATAATACAGCGCTAGAAAACTGACCCTTTAAGATACATTAAACTTACATTAAGAGAGGCGTTTCCACCGCTTACCTCTGGATGTTTTAAGAACATCACTTCTCTTGTTGTCCAATCAGTAGCTTAAATACAATATTTATTCAAGAGTGTGGGCTTCCCTCTACAAAATATTGAACTGTAAATTTGTATTATATGAACGTCTTATATTTCACATAAAATATCACGGAGCGAATGACCTGTATATACACTACAAGCCGTCAATTTGCTGGCTACAAGGTTAGGTCAGGTTCTGATACGGGTGTCAGGTTGACGGAAATCGGTGTAAGAGGGAGACCTAAGTATTCCTTTCGAGCCTTCAGCTCGGCTGGACCATCCATGTGGAAAGATCTTCCTGAACAAGTGCGTAAGACACAGTCTCTTGATCTGTTCAAGAGTCGATTAAAGACACACTTGTTTGGTATATCATATAAATGATATAAATTGTACAACTTATTGTTATTTATATATGTTTAGTTTTTATAATAGCTTATTAATATTTGTATTATATGTATCAGGCTTTAATCATAGGTATAAACACGATATTTTAGGATGCGCCCTTGAAGTGAATATATTACACAAAACGGCGCACTATAAATTGTCTAGTTATTATTATTATTATTATTACAACCCTTTAATTTAATTAATAACCACATATAAAATGTGTCATAGGACGTATAATTTTATATCGATTAATAAGTGGTAACATAAGTGATATTTAATAACTAATCTATACATAATTGTGCAGGAAATCTGTTAGTGGATATAGATAGTTAATAATTAATAGTACCTATATGTTTATAATGGTAATAAGCAGTTGCCGTCTAGGCAAATGCATAATATCATAAAATTATCTTTGTCGCGTTATTCTTCCGGCTATTGGATGTATTATGATATACTCCTATAATCTATAATTAAGTTCCGCAAATACATAGTATTGTCAATGAACAGGAAGAAGAAATCACTGTGATAGTAATTATTAAGAATTAAGATTACTTGTATCGGACAGCTGATGAGATGGGTGGAAAATATTTATTGTGAAAAATGCTATTCTGATATAATTATGTTTTCAGCACCGTAGCCATTTTTCTCTTGTAATGTGTAAATTAAAATATATATGTGGGCTTGGAATAAACCTAAATAAACCCGACCACCCTTACTATAAATAGTATACCTACAATTGTCGTGAGGGAGTAGGCAGGTAGTAGAAAAGACACGGATTTATTGAAGTGATTATATAAATATCATTGACGTGAATTCCGTGGAGCACCCGGCAAAGAATTGGTCTCCCACTCTTTTCCATATGTCTTCGAGTGTCCTGCAAAAGGCAGTTGTTCAAAAGAAATAAATACATATTAAATCTTAAATTTTTCGACGAGGTTTGACACCGATTCTGAATGTCTTAATTTTTGTTGGCACGAAGAAGACAGCTTGCATGGTTAACGCATTCAACTGGTCTGCCGGCTGCCCCACTTCTGGGATATGTTAGAAGATAGTTATTCTTATCAATATAGATTTCGCTGACAATATTTTCTTTATTTGTTAATCCACTCGTAAAAATAAAATAACGATGTTTATACACTTGATAACTGTTATAAATACTCGCTACTGTTCTTGAAAAGTCTATCTGTGATTAATGATGATATATAAATAGATAATGTCGTATGTATAACTCAGTTTCCTTTTGCCTTGTACGGGGAAAGCGACAACGCTCTTGTAGAAGGTCTCATAAGGTCGGAAGTAGTTTGTAATGTAATAGTCTCAGTACACACATTATTACAAAGTGATTATAAGTCGCCACATGTAGACTCTCGGCTAACATATATGTACTTGTACCTATATTGATTCATATTGTTAACAGATCGATTAGTCACTTATTTTTGTACACTTTAACACTTTGACGAATGTTAACGATTGCCAATTAGTCGGACGCAGACAATAAATCGATACGATTAACGCATTATGTGGAAATATTAAAGTTTCATAATTTATGAATATTTTATGAAACTTTTTAGCATCATTATAAAAAAATTTACTAAATATTTTGTTTTTATTTAGGTATATCTAGTTTCGAGAAGCAAACCGGTTTTGGCAATTCTTGTTTTTGTTCCTTTTTTGAACATTCTTTCCGCACTGTTATCATAATCACATAAATATTTTAGCAATTATTTTAAACTCCGTTTTTCAGGATTACTGCTAACAACCATTCATTGTCACACAAATTTTCGCCGTCCGATAAATCGTCTTGCGACTTATCGTAGAAGTGTTCATTACATTTTAATACATTGTCCATATCATATTAACTGCGACTATTACTACTACTATTTATAATTACTGTAATGATAAATATTAAATAAATAAAAATAATATCGATTTCAAGGTGACTACAGACACTGACAATAATGCCTAAGGAATAAATACACACTACACACCACATAGTAATAATATTATGTGCTACTAATAGTAATATTAGCAATATGTAATGTAATATGAAGTATTATTCAAAGACTAATTACAAATTCAAACAATAATGTTCCTATTAAGAATCGCATAATTATGTATTTTACCTATATAAACTGTGTTCACAATAATTTTATTACCGACTAGCAGTTGTATTGTCTTATAATCATATTTATAGTAAAAAAATACACAAACTCCAACAGTTTAGTGATGTATGTCAATGGTTTAGTTAGTTATTAATTGTCTATACCAGTGATTCCCAAAGTGGTTCACGATGGTGTGACTAAAAAGTGGGGATCCACGAATCCATAGTTAAAGTATCGGATATTCGGTAAAAGCACCAGATATTGACATAAACAATAGTCGGTACAAATACCCGGTACATTGTTGAAAAAGGTAGTGTGAGAAAATATTCTGTAAGAAAACCGAGGAGTTTTTGAAATATTTCGAATTCCTATACCATTTCGAAAATTTAGCGACGGGGGGTAGAAATACAGGGGGTCCACCGGAACCAGCAAATTTTTGAAAGTGGTCCATGAGAAAAAAAAGTTTGGGAACCTCTGGTCTATACCAACTCGACATCTCCCAAAACTGGAGCAACTAATGTACCCGCAGTCCAAAAATGCGTCTAATGAACAGATCGATCTTAAGGTTGTTAATTTTGTCTGCAGAATGTGTTCAAATCAAATAAGCTAGTCTTATAAAATATAAATAAAATAATTTTTATTTTACATTTTCACACGGTACAAATGGCTGGTTTATTGCCTGTAGGCAATTTCTAACAACCGACCAGATTTTTAAAAAAATAGTTCTAAAGAAAGAAGCAGAATATAGAATTATTTATTTGCTTGATAAATTAACACCGGTGTGTTAAAAAAAAACTAATACAGTATATAAATAAATAAGATGGATGTAAGATATTTTCTTGTGTTGTGAAAATACGCTAACTACTATTATTTACGCCGAGGTATTTCTAAAGCAAACATGACATATGTGCCTTAAACATTAAAATATTAATGCACATTTGTTCAAACATGACAATTCTCGATTCCAAAAAAAATGAAACTAAGCACGAAACGTAGGTAAGTTGAAAAAAAATACCTACTTAAAATATAATTTAATGTATTATTTTATCAGCAATTGTCGTAATGAACCATGAAGAATATTTTTTTATAGAACAGAGATGAATGTATATAATATGTTGAATGTTCATAATCAATCTGTATAATATAATGTACTCTGATAGTAGAATCTCAGATTTCTGAGGGAAAAATTCTTTTTTTTTTATTTATTGAAAATAATACAATGAATAAGAAATATATACAACTTAGGATAATGAGTCACGCCAAATCTAAAAGATTTGTCGGCGTGTTCTCTTATAACATACTATATACATAACCTAATACGACATTAATCTAAATACAAAAATAATTATTAGTTATATATAAATCCACACTTTATTAACCATTCTTGACTATTTTTTTTTGCAATATTTTTACTCTTGCATTTCTTAATAGATACCGGCATCATATTAAGTATTTTTGGCACGTTATATTCATTATTATTTTTGATTATTATTGTTATTTTCTTGATTCAAATTCCGCTCCCGCTTTACTCCACCGTCAAGATACAAGCTTAGTGTGAGGATGTATTTAAGTTTGTCAAAAACCCGAATCAATCTTTTCAAAAATCTGTGTCAAGATTATTCGTGTAGTAGTTAAGACATGAATCACATATTTTTAGATCAGGATGTGGCATAGTTTAGTAGGTTTCCTTTCCTAGTAGTAAAATATTATTATTTCTGTTCTTCCTTGTACAATATCTTCAGATGCAATCATAGAGCATAAGAACCTACATATATAAAATGTAATATTATTATTATTAACTACCTGTTTTCATTCTCTATATTATGTAGGTATTACTATATGTTTTATTATTACGTATGTACCCATTTAATAACGTAATGTGGTGTATTCTTCACGGTCTGTTGTCTTGTGCGCATATTTATATAACAATATTTAAAAAAAAAATTATATAGAATTTATTTATCATAATAATTACCAGCACAAATGAGGCAAGTATCACAAGAAAGGTTTTAACTCTTGAGTTTTTTCTCGGTCTGTATTTTGTTTTACGTTCGTTTGTTTCAATTTCCCACAAGCCGTCAAAGTTAAAAAGTCAGTTTGTCTATGGTCAGGAGGTGTTGTTTTATTTTATGAGTTCGAAAATCAATTTAAAAATAAGTTTTTCATTAAATTTTTACAGGATTTGTATTTTTTTCTAAAACAGCAGTCAAATTTATTATTGTTGTATGTATAAGTTGAACTATCCGTTCTCATAACTTTCCACAAACGAGCACACAGCGAACGCTTTTTTTTAATATACACAACATAACATAATAATATTTATTATCTCCGCTTTGATTAATTAACCGTTTAAAATATTGTTATTTTAATTTATACATACGTTAATACCCTACCATTACATTTTGCTCTTTTTTCCCACTTGCACTTTCCGGGTGTTTGGTCACCCGACACATTCATACGTTTGTAATAATAATATAACAATAATATAATACATCATACTCCCGCTTATATTTTACGCTTCGTGGTCACCCAATTACAATAGACTCACAGCGTAATATGTGTGTACACTTATAAAATTCTTTTGCTAATGTGGTGTTCTCACTTTGGCGAATATCGCCAGAGCACCAAAATATCGCCAGCCATTTGAACCGTGTGAACAAAATGACAGCTAGTCTGAAACGATATCGTCTCGAGTTGACCACCTTCCAACTTTCTCGCCCGATTGAACGATTTGCGCATGCGCAGATGTGCGCGGCATTCGTATCTATGGTAAAAACTTTATAACCTATAAATTTTATAATGTTTCCCGCTTCATGACAGCTGTTATCTTTGTTGTTGGTTTGTGGCGTTTGTTTCCTTAATTAAAAGGCGCCTTATAACCTCTACTATAACATTTTCGACTAAAAATAAATACTTCGCGATCTCCATCTCGACGTCCGCCATTTTGAAAACAGTGTCAAAATAAAAGCGCATCTGACAGATCGTTTCTATATCGGTGGACTGTGTGAACGGGTGTGACGATCAATGGATATCCGGCGAATTTTGTTTTTTCGCCTGGCGATATATTTTGAAATTCGCCTGGCGATATTCGCCAAATGTGAACACCCCATTAGAAGATACTACTAGTCTTGACATTTAAAAATCATGAATATTCTTATACATAATGTATTAGTTATATTTATTCATTGTCTATCTGGCTATCTATTTACTTAACAATATTAAACATGATGAATTATATAAACATACGTTATTTATTTCCCTATGTTTATCCCATCACTGTATTTCCCACGACTGGGAAAACCAGTGCACAGCGAATCACAAGATTTGCAAATAGAAATGCATTTCTTTTTGTAATGTGAGAAAAAAAATGGTTTTACTGTATACCTACTATAATCTAACGCTCACTCAAGTTGTGTAGGCAGAAAGAACAGAACGCCATATAGATCATTTCTTACAAGCTTCTTTCGTTTTGTTTCCTCTTCAGTCATGCAATTTCTTGCACAACACATGGGTCGTCCTTTTAAATTTGATCCACGTGATCAAGCCACCTGGTTCTTGGTCGCCCGCGCTTTCTCACACCATCTCTTTCGGATAAGTTTTCATGCGTTCTTTAGCTTTTAACACATCGCTTTCGTTGGTTACACCAGTTAAAGGGTACTTCGGTTATACATATTTTATAAAGGTGTTAATACTCATCGCTAAAAATTTAATAAAATTAATGTTTTCAATTTGTTGAGCTAGTTTCTAGTTATGAATATTTTATTTTTTATGACAGTGAGAGGACGATCTGTGCGTGCATTATATTATGCAGGTAGTCCCATGGCTATCCCACTTACGGAAGATGCCATGTAGCACAATGAAATGTCCAAAAATAAAAATATGAATCATTTGGAGAAAAATTATTTTTAAACAGATCTGTTTGATTTGAAAGACTACTTCACAACAGTAAATTTTATTAATACTCCAGCAATTCTTCTATGCCCTTCAAAGTTACTCTTGGTAACGTAAGGTGGAAACAAGCCTTTTCCATATAGATAATATCATTACAGCTATAAATGGATACCGAATACAAATTTAGTTCCTATGATTTTATTGTAAAACAGTGTTACAAGTTACATAATTATACAAACCGTGTTTGTTGCCCTTTTAGCGGGGAAATCCGTGATGAAATGGTAGCTATAAATAATAAATTAATATCATTGATTACATAAATTAAGTAAATTAAATATTTAAAAAAAAACTAAAGGTCATGTTGTAACCACATATTGTTTATTTATTTATTCATTCTTTACTGTACATTGATAAAAAACAATTACATAAAAGGTATACATTCAAATTAAATACAATCAATATACAGAGGGCGAGTTTATCGCAAAGGCGCGATCTCTTCCAACTAACCCAAATTGTTATTGTTGTTATATATGTAAAATCATAATATGTTTACCGCTTATGTATGGGAAATAAACAAACAAATAAATAAGTACATAATAATTAAAATAATTTTCTTATATTTGTGAGATAATCCATTCTAGTAAATATTACGTAGGGACTGTGAAAGATTTAAGGAACAAAATATTTGGGTTTAAATTAAATAAGTTCTGCTAGTCACAAGTAAAGATGTTTAAATTAAGCACTGTTAAGATGTAATTAGTACAAGACTTTATTAGTTGCCAATCTTTCAAGATCTTTAGTTTTGGTCAACAGACTAACATTGGTATGAACTTCAACGAAATGCCATCTACAATATTTATCGATAGAGTTTTGTAACAAAACGTAAAAAATATAATATTATATATTTATTTTATTCCTCACTGTACATTGGTGTAAATATTTTAAAATCAATACAAAGTATCATAAAAATATCAGTTATACAATTCCATGTACGGATGGCGAATTTATCGTCTTCACGTAATTATGCTAATGAACTTCACTTGGTTTTATATTATTATTCAGTGCATAAGATTTTTATTTCGAATTTATAAGCCTATTTCTCTGTTTATACACGATTTTATTATTTTATTTATTTAAAATTGTAAAATGTTGACACTTTAAACCCGGAACTGCTATAAATATTTGTTAACGTTTTAATTCCATTAGAGCGTTGATGAATACCGAAGAAACGTATTTTTTTTTCTAAAGAACTAAGTTAATTCAAATAACTGATTGTCACGTCTTTCTCGAAATACTTTATAAATGTGTTTTTTTATAAATAAATAAAAACCCTCGAAAAAGAGTAAATTTGACAATAAATGGTTTCTGAAATGACAAGACCTGCGTCTGTATAAATATTTAAATTTATTTTATCACATAACATAATATTTCACTCAAAATAACATGTTCACTTTATTTTGTACCATAATTTTATTTTAATATCGACTCAAGGTGAATAAATAAAACGTAAGCCCAAACAAAACCATGTGTACTTTTTTAAAATTTATTAATCGTTATTTGATGTATGAAATAAATAAAAAAATCACCATCTACCTACTTAAAAACACTGCTACTTGTTTGCTAAGTTAACGTGTGTAAAATTTATTGCGTTTGTTGTTTATTAATAATATTATTTACTTTGCTCTTGAACAATGTCAGTAAACTTTTTTTTATCGGTGAAGGGCGGTGTTTAAGTCGTTCACCCTACTAAAGAGTATGCTAAGGTCAGTGAAAAGTCAACAACATGTGTTTTGTAGTGTACAAGAACTTTTATTGACCCATATTAGTATTATAAACATATGATTTAAAATGTCCATATTATTGACAAGGTTGTTTCATTGGTAATATGTATTTAATATTCTTTGTCACACTGACTTACAGAGAAAGCAGGTAATCAATCCATCTATCAATACACTAACGTCGTGTCCCAAACGGGATAGATTGAGAGGATGGAATGCTTTATAGACCCATACTAACGTACTTCTTTCGCTTCTTCTACATTTGTACAATTTCTTTCGAACGTTAACCGATTTCTCATACTCAACACGTCAATTGAGTAATTTCTCTACAAACATTCCCATGATGTCGTAGTTTTTGAAAAAGTGTCCTCCAGGATATATAAAAGAAGGCTGAGTAGCTCAGCAACAATTGAAAACTTTCAATAGCTTGATAGTAGAGTTATGTAGTTTCAATCGGGGAATCAAAGCTCGAATCCCCTTGCCAAAGAACTCCATGGCTCCGTGATACACTATTTTTGTTTAATAACGTAGATCGCAGAATTTGATCAATAATAACATTTTGATATAATCAAACTTAATCATCATGCGAGCAGTACATAATGAAATATATTCTTTTTTACACCATATTGTCAACTACAGGTATACAAAATTAAAAACGCCCTAGGCAATGAATCTTTCTTTTCCATTGCAGAATAGATGAAGTAAACTCTGCTGTTTCTAATATTTTTTTGCCTAAATTTAAAAATGGAACATATACTTACTATGTATCAATTTTCATGCAGTTTTAGATCACAATTAAGTGCATAGAGTTTTATCTATGGTTGCAGCACTTAACCAATTTCATCATGTATAGATAACATCTTCATGTTATCCGTTATCCTCCCTTTTCTTATGTCACTAATCCTAGCCATAGACAGACGACGGTCGTCTGTCTTTAGCATCAATTTAAACCATGTAAGTAAATGTATTGTAACGTAAATCGTTTTTCTATAACTTGTGTCAGGGAAAATAAAGTCTGAATTCAATTAAAAGAATGACATCTTGAAAATTAACAATTTATTTAAACGTTTTTATTTATTTACAATTATTATTTATTTAAAATACATATTACAACAACTATTATTTATATATACGTCACATATTATTACAGTTCACACAGATTTCTTATATACCCATTATATAACATCTTTCTTCCAGCATATGTAGATCTCTTTTTTTTTATCAAAACCAAAACAACCACCTGTCATTATTTTCCAAACATTCCATAACCAAAAATAATATAAAAATTCAAATTCATTAAACTTCCAAACTTAAGTACCCTCCTAATGGTGATTACGTAACATTGCCTCCCTCTTAATTTAGTTCGTCCCGAACGAATTCTCTGGATGAAGATAGGAGCATCCTGAATCCTCTCTGCAATGTGAAGTCTTGAAGAAATAACAAGGTACAGACTTCTTGATGTTCTCACTATACCCTGGATTAAAACAACAAACTAAAACATTAATTCCAGTATTACAGAAGATCTCTTCTATCATATTTCGAACAACTTTCCAATCCATACTGCCACTTATCCTTGGTATGCCGAGCTTCGTAAGATTCATTTGTAACATTTGATCCCGCAAACTTTGTAAACAGTGCCACATCTGAACATACTCTGTTTGTTCTTCAGGGATTGCTTTATTTACCATGTAAAATATATGTCGTTCCCCATGCTGTAGATGGACCGCTTCTCCAATTTTCAAACTCTTGGCCTTAATCTCTTCCAATATCCCGTACTTCTTCTTGAAAACTTTGGCTATGCCATTAGTAAATTTTGCATTCTGAGCCAAGCAATGAGCCAAAACATAATCCTCTGGAGTGTCAAAAAGATCTTGCTCAACTTCGATAGTGACACCATGATGAATTCTTCGTTGAGGCGTCTTCATAAACTCTTCAAAACTCTTCTCTTCACTTAGGACTTTACAGACTTGAACAATCGGGTTGTTTCCTTCACTTTTATTGTCTCCTAAAAACGGTGCTAAGCGATTGAAATGTACCACCCTCGGCTTGCCATTTGATTTTCGTCGTATTCGATAAATAACGTCATTTATTCTTTTAATCACCTCGTACGGTCCTTCCCAGGATTTTTGAAGCTTCGGTGAATAGCCTCGTCTCCGTTGAGGATTGAACAACCAAACTAAATCTCCAGCTTGATACCCTCCTTCCACAGCTTTGACATCATATCTTTCCTTCATCCTGTCACTAGCGACTTGAATATTAGCCCGCACACGTTCATGGATGTCGTTCATCTTTCTCCGAAGTTCCGATACATAATCTTCTCCAACAAGATCCTCTCCAGGCTTAGATCCATACTGCAAGTCGCAAGGTAACCGTAGTTCACGGCCAAAAATCACACTCGCTGGTGTTTGTCCCGTTGTCTCATGAATTGCCGAACGATAGGCCAATAAGAACAAGTGGATGTATTCGTCCCAATCCTTCTGATGATCAGACACCGCCTTCGACAGATATTTTCCACATGTTCGATTCATTCGCTCCACCATTCCATCCGACTGTGGATGCAAAGCAGTTGTTCTCGTTTTTCGAATTCCCAATATCTCACATACTTGCTGAAATACGGCTGACTCAAAATTTCTTCCTTGATCCGAATGAAGCTCCAACGGTACTCCAAAACGACTTATCAGCTCTCTTACCAAGATTTCAGCAACAGTGGTAGCCTCTTGATTTGGTAATGCATAGGCTTCTGTCCATTTACTAAAATAGTCCATTGCTACTAAAATATACTTGTTCCCTCTTTCAGTTGTGGGAAACGGTCCTGCTATGTCGATGGCTATTCTTTCAAATGGACTACCTACATTGTACTGTCTCATTGGCGCACGCCTCTGTTTTTGAGGTCCGTTCGAAGTAGCACAAGTCACACATCTTCTACACCAATCTTTTACATCTTCAGTGTAACGGACCCAATAAAATCTCTGACGAATCTTTTCTGTAGTTTTTTTAACTCCCAAGTGTCCACCAGACACATCATCGTGAAGCAGCTTAAGGACATCAGGAACTCTCTTCCTTGGAACCAATAGCTGTTGTTTCTGCTGTGTTCCATCTTCACTTTCCAGAATACGTTTCAACAACCCGTTTTCCACAACTATGGATTGCCATTGTGCCCAATATGATTTAACATTTGGTGAACATGAAGCTATTTCTTCCCATGAAGGTTTTCGATCATTTTCTTTCCACTGCATCAAAAGTCCAAGGTCAGGATCTTCCAACTGGTGCGCTCGAATTTCATCATCTTGCCAAAAATTATCGATGACTGTAGTTCTACGAATCATGACGAACCTTTCCTCCGCTTTATTACAATGCTGGCAATCCTCTGGACATGGACGCCTTGACAGTGCATCAGCATTTTTATGACGAAGTCCAGCTCGATGCTCAGAATCATAGTCATATTCTTGCAATCTTTCTATCCATCTTGCAACCTGACCTTCAGGATTCTTGAATCGTAACAGCCATACAAGCGCCGAATGATCTGTCCTTAAGAGAAATTTCCGTCCATATAGGTATTTGCGGAAGTGCTCAACTGACTTGATTACAGCAAGTAACTCTCTTCGCGTTACACAATAGTTGCGTTCCGGCCTTGACAAAACTTTACTGAAGTACGCAATTACGCGTTCTTGACCATCCTGAACCTGAGATAGTACACTTCCAATGCCGACGTTGCTTGCATCCGTATCCAGAATAAAATTCCCTTCGGCTCGAGGATAACTTAGAATCGGGGAATTAATCAATACCTTCTTCAATTCTTCAAACGCGCATTGGCATTTTGAATCCCATATAAATTCATTACTTTCTTCTGTGAGTTTTGTCAATGGTTTAGCGATATCAGCGAAGCCCAAAACAAATCGCCGATAGTAAGTGCTTAAGCCTAAAAAGCTTCTTACTTCATGCTTGTCTTTAGGTGTAGGCCAGTCTTGAACAGCTCTAATCTTCTCAGGATCCACAGCCACTCCTTCCTCAGAGACAACATGACCCAGATAGTTGACTTGTCTTCGGAACAATGTACATTTCTTAACATTGAGTTTCAAGTTGGCCGCTCTCAATCGTGAAAACACTTGTTCCAAATTTCGTAAGTGCTCCTCAAAACATTTTCCAAGCACGATGATGTCATCCAGGTACACTAAACAGGTCTCCCACGACAATCCTCTCAGCACGCTTTCCATTAAACGCTCAAAAGTAGCCGGAGCGTTACAAAGTCCAAACGGCATAACAATGAACTGCCATAATCCACTTCCAATAGAGAATGCTGTTTTCTCTCTATCCTTAGGTTCCAGTCCAACCTGCCAATATCCACTCTTCAAATCCAACGTTGAAAAGATTTTACAGCCAGCCAATGTGTCCAACGTATCATCAATACGAGGCAAAGGGTAACTGTCCTTCTTAGTAACATTATTAAGTTGGCGAAAATCAACACAGAACCGAGTTGAGCCATCCTTCTTCCTAACCAGCACTACAGGTGAACACCATGGACTGCTTGACGGTTCTATTACCTTGTCCCGTTCCATATCTTGAATAATTTGATCTGCTTCCGCCCGTTTTGCTAAAGGTAATCTTCTGGGTACTTGACGAATGGGTCTTGCATCACCTGTGTCTATTCGATGACTAACAACACTTGTTCTTCCTTTGGGTTGACTTGGGTTCTCGAAGACATCCTGATTTCTAGCGATGAAGGATCTAATCTGTTTGCTCTGTTCCTTGGTAAGTTCCTTACAAGCCTCCTTCACTAAGTCGTCAAGGTGTTTTGGTACCTCCTCTGAAGAAACTTGGCCACCGCTCACTCTACATGTTACTGACGAAACCGATGAACACATACTTAAATAAACTCCTTCTTTGATAGTCACTGGATAGTCATTGATATTCATTAGCCTGACCAAAATATCCTTTTTAGCTTGAATCAGGACTCTCGCAATCAACACTCCTTTTCCAGCTTCAGTATTAGCATTGGACTCCACTACTAAAACATGTCCATTTGGAATGTCACAATCTAAGTAGGCTCGTACTAACATTTCACTTTGTTTTGGAATAGTAACAACTTCTGCCGCAAGCACACGTGTAGCGAATTCTTCATGCTCTTGTACAAGAATATCTTCATCCCCAATTTTCAGAGTTCGCCTCTTCAGATCCAGTTTGAATCCATACTTCGCCATTACATCCATTCCAAGAATAACTTCCTCCTCTATCTCAGCCACCAACACCTGATGATCGAAGATGGTGCTTCCAATGTGAAAGTTGGCAACTGTCTCACCGCATACAGACGCCGACTCTCCAGTTGCCGTCCGTAATGTCCATTTAGTTGATTTTATTTGTTTTTTTTCGCAAACTAAATCAGGTCTCATGATTGTCTTTGTTGCTCCAGTGTCCAACAAAAGTTTCAAATTCTTTCCATTTACTTTGCCATTTATAAACATGCTGCTGACTTGTCCGCTGAACGACGCAACATCTGCATATCTCTTCGAGGCATTGGCAATGCGGGTCGACAGTTGCCCCCTTCCATCAACCCTTTTTAGTTTTCCTGGACACCGATTACGCAGGTGTCCAATTTGTCCACAGTCCCAGCAACGTAGTTGTCTCTTCTTTCCTTTCAAGGCCTCCAAAACCTTCTCAACTACGTCTTCTATTGAAAGTGGTTGATTTTCTTGTACAGCTTCCATCACACAGGATTGAGCGTGACCTCGTACGGATTGTCTTACAGCTTCAAATTCGAGTGCTTGGGTTAAAGCATCCCTAAGAGTTTGTGGTCTAGCCAGTTTTATAGCTTGTTGTGTCTCACTTGCTCGTAGTCCATCCAAAAACTTGTCTACTGCAAGACTTTCACATACATCATCAGAAACTGTAGGGTATGCACATCTCACTAGACGCGCTACATCCGCCTCGAATTCCTGTAGAGTTTCATTGGGCCTCTGCACACGATTCTTCAACTGTGACCTATAAACTTGTTCCATATGCTTTTGTCCAAATCGCATCTCCAGTCTCTCAACCAAAGATTTAAAGTTTTGTCTGTCCGCAAGCGGAATCATCTGAAGGACTCTTAAAGCATCTCCTCGTAAAGATATACTCAATACTGATGCTTTTCTTGTCATCGACCAGCCATTTATCATAGCTACTGTTTCGAACAAAGTTAAGTACTCTTCCCAAGAGTTCTTTCCATCAAAAGTTGGCATATCACTACGCACATGCTCCACCATTGAAGTTGCACCACTCTCTACACACTTGAACTCTGTGTCCACCGTTGTGTTCTGCTCAAAATCCGTTCTTGCTGTTGAAGAAAGCGCCTGATTCTCCAAAACTTTCACCTGCTTTGTTAACTCGCTAATCCTTTCATCAAAGGACACAGAATATTCTTGAAACTTCCTTTCAATTTCTTCTTTCGTTCCTCTAGAATCTTCTCGAAGCCTTTCTATTTCTTCTTTCATAGCTGTAGCATTTTCTTGAAGCTTCTTTTCGATTTCTTTATAAAGCTCACTGGTGGTTATAGGCAACTCGAAGATATATGTTTCCGGATCTTCACCTGCTTCTTCCATCACCTTTCTTAGTCGAAGTTGGAGCACACCCTTCATTCCAGATGTATCCGCCTCTCTTTCTTCTAGTTCGCGCTTCAGATCCACCACTTTCAAGTCAAGTAGAGTTAATTTTTTTGATGACATATTTTACACAGTCTTTATTTCCACTAAGCACTTAAATATCTGATTCACAACCCCACACCTGACACCAATGTAACGTAAATCGTTTTTCTATAACTTGTGTCAGGGAAAATAAAGTCTGAATTCAATTAAAAGAATGACATCTTGAAAATTAACAATTTATTTAAACGTTTTTATTTATTTACAATTATTATTTATTTAAAATACATATTACAACAACTATTATTTATATATACGTCACATATTATTACAGTTCACACAGATTTCTTATATACCCATTATATAACATCTTTCTTCCAGCATATGTAGATCTCTTTTTTTTTATCAAAACCAAAACAACCACCTGTCATTATTTTCCAAACATTCCATAACCAAAAATAATATAAAAATTCAAATTCATTAAACTTCCAAACTTAAGTACCCTCCTAATGGTGATTACGTAACAGTATTATTTTTATCTTGGGCTAAAACGGATTTTCTACTTGAGTTATTTTAGTACAATGCTTATTACTTATCTAAGTCTATGTGTATTATTTTAGAATAACCTTTTATGTTGAAGTTTTGACTTGAAAATAAACAAAACAAAATATAAAAATAAGTTTTCTAATACCAGTTCATATGTGTGTACCACAGAGCTTAATATATTTTAACATCTTACATATTTATTTTGGTAAATTATTATTTCTTCACACTCCTTTTGAAAACACAGGGCGTAAACAAACTTGTATTTAGAACGTGATTTTGTGCAACTCAGATAGGCGAGTACAACTTTGCACGTTTTCTGGGAAACTTTTGGGTGAATAACGTTCACATTCGTCATATTATTTAGGGATATTTTTTGCACAAGTTCTTTTAATTTCACTGCATAACTCAAGGCTGCAATATTCAGATTTCAAGTGAAGTAGCCGGTGGACTAGCTGCATAATATGTATGTAATATTAAACTTGCGTAAAATATTATAAACTTGTATATAATATTATAAACTTGTATATAATATTATAAACTTGTATATAATATTATAAACTTGTATATAAGACGAAATGAAATTTGTTTTATAAATAAAATATTGATTAAGAATAATTTATATTCAGAAATAATATTCATATATAAGCAAATTATGGACGTAAATAGGTACAAGTATGTCGAAATATTTTCAATTCATCCATATTTTATTGATCGAGTGGTATATAATATTTAAGCATGCCATTATGTTCTTTATTTACAAAAACGAGTTCTACTGGTATATTGTAAAATGTTTAAAATATTGTAAATAAAATGAAGATATTATTATTCAATATAATATATTTTAATTTATATATTGTATAAATCCTTGGTCAGGTATTAGGCAGGTAGTCGTGGACTGGCAAACTACTGAGTATATTGTTTCGCCTAAAACATCCAGCTCACAAAAAGATTCTACGAGAATATAGCCTTTAAAATGTATGAACTTTGAATAACAGGTAGGGCTATTTTATTATTCAATATTATTTTGTAATTTAGTTGGTTTCTGCACAGCAACACTCGTTTGAAAATAATGTTATTCTTTATATGGGATCCATACACGTGGTTTTATACTTGTTTTATATTATGTGTTTTTATACCTATATTATATTATACTTATATAATATATAAAAGTATAATATATTATGATAGTTTAGTATGAAATATACCTAGTGCTATTTAGAGAACCAATACTCGTAATGTACTAAATTTAATATTACTTGAAACGTAAGTAAAATTAAGATGAATAATGTTTTTTTCTCATTGTGCCGACTTTTATCACCGAAGAAAGTAGATAGATGTTTCAAAAAATTTAAGGTTTTACCATGTAAATTTCTTTCTCGTGACAATACATCGGATGTCGAGTGATTTATGAATGCGATACGGAAAATGCATATTATGAAAAAAATATGTATTTGACTAAAGTAACAATTTTGAATAATTTGAAATGTAGAAAATGATTGTGAACTTTGAATTTAATCTTTGTTGTCACATACATAATTCATGTCCCATACAAAATTATTTGTATTGATATTCTGTATTTATATGATGTATTATATACGGTAGGTATGGTTTCAATCGCAATATATGCATCACTAGGATAGAGAAGAGAGTATTAGGTGTCCCGACGCTTACGAATCGGCTTAGGCTGGCTTAAGCGCTTTATACCATGGCAACGTTCACCAATTCCACCTATATCTCTAATGCTTCTCTCATATCAATCTTTTTCTGAGTGGGTGACTGCACTCATCGCTGAAAAGCGACTTCGTCCAGCCAACCGCACTTAGGATTTTGAACCCAAAACCTCCGTGTTACGAGACAAATACTCTTACCGTTAGGCCACGGAGGTATGAGGGTAGCCAGAGAGTATTGTTATTATAAGCTGCAATTATTTTTACACCTACCGCGATCTCACCGCCACCTATCGATATTGTATTTTATGTATCTACACTTATGTTCGTATTTACACCCATATTCATGTTCGTAGTTACATTCTATTAATAAAGTATCATTCTTTACAGAATTGTAATCGATATTATAAACTACGCCTTAAATACAATACAGTAATATTAATCTGGGTATTCTAGGAATGGCGTAGATACTAAATAGGGGAGTATATATTATTATTATATACACATACATTGAAGTATATAGTAACTTTGTTCTTACTGTCTTTTTCTTTTCTGTCTGTGGGAGTAATTTGATCTATTATTAGTCTGTTTCATTTGCGGGAGAGATTATTATGTATACACTCGGTTAAATTCTGTAAGATATAATATTGAATTACTTAGTAGGTTTTACTAATCGAAGAAATTGCTAGAATGTCTATCTCAATATACAGTAATACTAAATTTATCTGTTCATATGTTGTCTTTTAGGCAAGTGCACTGATAATTTCAATGTGCATGTTAATTTTCGATACATTTTATAATTTTTAGAAAAGAAATTTTCTTAAATCTTTTAATGAATATAGCTACCTGTCATTATTGTGAAGTAATAAAATTTCCAGATGCTCGATACATACTTAAACTCCTATGGGTAAATTCAAGGATTCAAATAATTCAATTATTTTATTTGTTTATTTTACTTAGCCAATTTCGTTACTCTTTTATTTTTCTATAACCGTAAACAGAAAATTATTCAATAAATTTTAATAGCAAAAACCAAAATTTATAATATTCCGATACAAAATTCGCTGATCATTTTCTTATTTATTTAGATCAACGGAATACTACAGACAATACACATATACTACAGACAATACACATATATCAACGGAATACTACAGACAATACACATATTATACTACAGACAATACACATACAGTAGTGTGCGAATTAATGTGAACATGACTTAATTAAAACATTTTCCGTGTTTGCAACACTACACAATCACGATATGTCGGCCATTTTGAATTTTGTGTATCTACTTCAGTCGTGTAGAGTATTAGCTGTCGTTTGGTTGTGAGTTTGGTGTAGTTAAAGCGATTTTGAAGGTTTTTTAAAGCAATTTCTACCTACGGTCTGTTTTGTCAAGATTTTATTAGTGATTTTTTGAAGTTTGTGCAATGGATATCACTCCACGAAAACGGGAAAAGATTATCACTTTATGTGAGCATACTTCAATGAGTCAAAGGAAGATTGCCGAACAGTGTGGGGTTAGTCTGGGTGCTGTCAATAAAATTACTAAGCAGAAAAGGGAAACTGGGTCTGTTAATGTGAAAAGAGTTGGAAAATGTGGGAGAAAAAGAAAAACTTCAGCAAGGGATGAAGCATATTTAATCAGAAAAAGTAAACTGAACCCTAGGATGACGAGTTTTGATCTGCAGCAAGATTTGGAGGCCAACGGAGTGAAAATTCATGACTCCACAGTAAGGAAACGACTCATTGAATCTGGAAGAAAGGCTATAAGACCACAAAAGAAACAGTTGTTGACAGCAGATATGATGAAAAAAAGATATATTTGGGCTAAAAAGTATGCTGATTGGACGGAAGACCAATGGAAAAATGTTTTGTTTTCTGATGAAACTCACTTTTTGGTCCAAGGAGAGCGCTCACGTTATGTAAGAAAGAGTTCAAATGAAAAAATCACTTCTGCTCACATAGAACAAACGGTAAAACATCCACAAAAAGTTATGTTTTGGGGCTGCTTTTCTTTTTATGGTCCAGGATCGTTAGTGCCTGTTGTTGGGATGATGAACTCTGACAAATATAAAGAGTTATTGGAACAAAAATTAAATGGGGAATTGGGAAAAATTAATTCTAATGATAAATTATGGTTTCAACAAGATTCAGCACCTTGCCACAAATCCAAAAAGATGATTAAATATTTTGAAGAAAATAAAATAAATGTGTTGGATTGGCCAGGAAATTCACCTGACTTAAATCCAATCGAAAATTTATGGGCGATTTGCAAACAACGGGTTCGAAAAATGGACTGTACAACTAAAAGGAAGATGATAGAAGCGGTAATTCAAGTGTGGTTTCGTGACGAGAAAATTAAAGAAAATTGTAAAAAATTAGTTGAATCGATGCCAAAAAGACTTCAGGACGTAATAAAAGCTAAAGTAGGACATACATCCTATTAAAACAAAAAAATAGTAATAAGAAAAAACTGTTCTTTAAATTAAAATCTCATCTTATATAAAAAATGATTATTTTTGTGTTTTGTATACCCATGTTCACATTAATTCGCACACTACTGTATATCAACGGAATACTACAGACAATACACATATAATACTACAGACAATACACATATATCAACGGAATACTACAGACAATACACATATATTTAGTAGAATTATACAATCACGAACAACAAGTATACAATGTAATGTCCAATTTTTAAGTGTCCATATATTATTATATTCATTTATATCAAAGCCTATTCGGTTGTCTTACAGAATTAAAAATAAAAACAATAAAAAAGAAATTAAGAGTGAAACATAAATCAAATTAAATGAATCAATTGAAAGAAGTAGGTACCTACTTACAAATGCAAATCTACAAATAATAAAATAATCTACAAAATCTTTAATCTATGAACTGAGGATTAAATTTGTTATTTAATAGATTTGAATTACACATTTAATACGATGTTATGAGTCATATTCAACAAGTATCTACATAATTCTAAACGCAGCAATGTTTTAGTGACAAAATTTTAGATAAGTCAATACTTTTATCAGACATAATATACGTTGTTGCGTTTCCTATGAATCACTTTCACTGATTTCGTGTAATTTAAATACAATAAAAACAATTGTGTATTTAATAAATTAATGATGTTTATAATGAAATGTATTACGTTTTAATACTGCAATAAAAAAATAATATTAAGTAATGTTTGAATTTAATGTTTCAGTGTTAATACTGCGAAACGACATTTTAAATAATATTTTTTTTAATAAAGATATACCTATCTGGTTTTTGTTATAAACCCAAATACAACCTGATACACCTTTCACACTAAGCTACTAAAAGCTTGTGTTGTGAAAATATTATTTCAGTTAAGTTTATTACTTCTTCTTCTTCTTCTTCTTATGGCCTTAAACCCGTACTTCCAGCTCACTCAACCATCGTACGGCTGCCTCCGAGGCGTAGTGTATTTCTCTCAGTCCCCCGTCAAAGGAATATAGGGGGCACTGCTCCACGATGTGGTCCATGCTCTGGGTTTCCCCGCATGGGCAGGTGGGTTAATCAGCCATCCCCCACTGATGCAGATTTGCTGCCGAGCAGCCGACTCCAGTCCTAAATCTATTGAGCCTGCACCAAGACCTTCTGGGTAGAGAGAACCCGGGCTGTTGTTTATTACTGAGTATGTTTCTAAAAATTGCTTTTCCCCAAAGAGCAACAAGTATTTACTCTATGGGTCTTCCCCTCTTTGTCGTAAGTTTCCCGTACATGGCAGGTGTTCGAAAAATAGCGTGGTTTGCCACCCATCCTGAATGTCTTAATTTTTTGTTGGCACGGAGAGGGCGGCTTGCATGTTTATTATATGCAGCTGGCCTGCTGGCTGTCCCAATAGTTATTACTAAATCACTCAGTAGCCACATACAAAAAAAACAATACCATATTTGTATCTAATAGAATTTATGTTTATGACCACTAATATTTTTTTTTGTCTTTGTTTCAGGTAAGGGAACCAATTTCATGATTAAAATTTCCACAAAATTGAAGCGGTAAGTTTAGTTTTTTAACTCAATCATGAGGCGTATCGTCCATTCTGAATGTATTATATTTTATGGTACAGAAATGAGATAGGTATTTAAAATTCTGAAGACATTACTATCAGAGATGATTGTAAGTCAGTGCTATATAAGTATGTAAGTATTATATTTTTTTGATGCAAACGATATCACGTTTAGATAGTTTTATTTTGCTTTAACAAAACATTTAAATCATTTTTATTTATCTACATAGTTTTCAAAGTAATTTAATATACTCCTGTGATTCAAGCAAAAAATCAAGATACATAGTTTAGTTTACTTTCAACGTACGGATATTTCCATTGCATAAATAGATACATATGTACCCTCAGCCTCTCAAGACACAATAACAAAGATATTATAAAAACTATGTGATAAAAAAATGCTTATAAATTGAACTAATCTGTTAAGTTGATTTCGTCGGTAGCCTGGAGATGGAATCTCGGCCTCATGAACAGGGGGTCAGCGGTTCGATCCCAGGTGCCGGCAAACTCCTCTTTCACGACACAAGCTTTTGGATTACTGTGAAAGGTGTAGAGGGTTGTATTTGAAATTTAACATGTACGACACAATACATAATAATATGTATTATGAACCATATTAAAATTATTTCTGCGTGTTTTGTTTGTTGGTTTATAATATGTTATATTTTTACGATTACATTTTCTTGTCGCTGTTTGATTTAAGTGCTTATTGAATGACAAAAACACCATCATAATAATATTATGTATTACCATAGTGTTGTTACACAGCGATCTTGATAGAAATATGACTCATAAATTGAATGTTTATATGTGCGTATGCCTGGGTTAGGATAATTAAACCATATCCAATAATGTATAGCTGAAATATAATATATATCTACATACATTTTTGTTTATTCTATTGATGCGGCCATTATTAACGAGGAGTTTCTCTTCTTGATTCAATGAATATTATTTACATTTTTTTTTATTTTTCTTCTAAATTCACTTAACAGATGTATGTATAATTATTCATCGTGGTATTCTCTGTAGTTGAATTGACGAATTTACCCCAATTGTCATAAAACAATATTTATTTATTTATTTTGCATTATTAAGAACATAATACTCGTATATGTTATTATAAATAAATAAATAAATATGTCATAAGATCTATCTAACTGAGCATGAGCTCTTACCACGATAGACTAATTATTATAATTTAATAGAAACAAATATTGAGAATCACAAATGTGCTTAACGCTTAATATATTTAAAAAAAAATCTAGTTTAATACAATAGTGGGTGTTCGAAACAATAAATACTACAGAGAGTACATCTTGCAAGTTTATTACATGCAGCTGATCTGCTGGTTACCCTACATGTGGGGATACGCCGTGGTGGCATAGTTTAGATAGGGAGATCTATAGCAAAAAGGAAAACATATAATAGGGTTCTGCCATTATTAGTATTGAAATTTTATAACGCATTGTACAGGGTTTATTACACTAGTACGTGTATGTTATAAATATACGCAACCAGCGAACGTGGTTTATTGTTGTATGAATGTAATCGTTTTACGACATAATTTCTTTTTTATTTTTGTTTCATTGGAATTTTCGCCCATTTTATGGCAACGCATACGAATGGTCGCCTACATCAGGGCTTCTTAAACTGTGGGTCGCGACCCCCAGGGGGGTCGCGAGACCCGTCAACGTTTCCAATTATATATATGTGAAATGAATGGGTACGTATTCTTTAATCCTTATTTTATTTACATTGTAAAATAGTGCGATATTACATCTACATCTACGGTTAATATATATTTCATTATATGGAGGAGGGGGTCGTTTAAAATTTCCTAAGCTTGAAGGGGGTCGCTATATAAAAAAGTTTAAGAAGCCCTGGCCTATATTATGACCAAGAACGAACGATGGTGTTAATAACATGAATCTAGAGATGGAAAAAAGTAAAAAAAAAACATCGAGTGTTTATGTAAAAAAAAAACATCGATATATCCTACAAATAGCTCAATTTAAAATCCTACATTTTAGAATCTTTGGAGTCCCACAAACTTTTTTGAATGGTTCCGAGCGTCATGGCTTGAAAAGTTGAAACCTGGTCATTAATTTTATAAATTTTGTTTTTGTCATATGAAAACTCAATAAATAAATTCGTATATTGTAAATTTCCGATTGACAGAACATTATGGTGTTTATAGAAGTAAAATGTTCACATAATAAAAAAAACATCGTTTATTATCGATATTATAATGCTGGATTAAATGTTGATGTTCCTGGCTTAAAGCTTAAATATGTCATGTTGTTTGGATTAGAGGGATTACATACAAATACATTTATTTCGGTAGATTATGTTTTTATCCTCGATTTACTCTCATCACATGTTAAATATTTGTCATTGTGGTGGGTTTTTTTCGTAAATCAGATTTTTCTAAAGATATGCAATAAATTTTGGATTTGTCTACTAACTGTTTTGATTATTAAATTAATAAGATATTACAAAATTAAGCCATGGAAAAATTAGGATTGTCGATGTCAATAATTTCGATATTTTTATTTATTTATAACTGTACATTGATTACAAACAATTATATAGAAGGTATACATTCAAATTTGATACAATCAATATACAGAGGGAGAGTTTATCGCAAAGTGCGCGATCTCTTCCAACTAACCGATATTATGATATTATGTATTTGCAAGTATCATGTAATTTTTTTCCATATTCGATGTTTTCGCACACCACGACACAATATTTACAACACTAAACATAATATATTTTACACAATATTACTTACTAAAAAGGTGGTATGTGCACAATATACAATAACAATAATAATGGTATTAATCCTTGCATATTATTATGGATGCATATTTTTATTATTGTTGCTGTTGTAAAATATGCAGTTGCGGTCACAGGGAATCGTAGTACTGTATATTGTTATATTATTGTTACCCATTGTATGAGTAAATTAAATTCACTCTTGCGGTTGTTTCAAGGCGAAAGAGAGCGTCAAGTACCTACTCAAGAAATGTTTTTAAATTTTAAAAGGATGCATTGCATACGGGAAAATAATTTTGTTGTATACGAAGCTGAGGAGAGTTTATTGCTTGAATATTATATCTACATAATATTATTAATCCCAGTAAGTATAGGTAATATTATGTAATGTGGTTAGAATGATCTGAAAAGTTTATGATCATCTCGCGGACAATTTGTGTTTATGTGCAAAATACTTCGCAGATAAAATTCTCAACCTTCTCAGCTTATTCCCGTCCACTCCTGAATATAGGTCTTCAGTTCAGGTCTTCATTTCTAGGCACAAGATTTCAAATTTTGTATTATGTTGTGTAAATGTGTGTGTCGTTTTCGGTGTGAGATTTTCCACCAATGGTGCATCAAGGGAGCATTTCAATTCTCGAGTGGGTTTTGCAGAGGGAATCTCATAAGGACAACATCGAGCCCACTTTTTGATAAAAAAAAAGAAAGTTTTTGCTCTAGATATACTGGATGACATGAGAATTGATGTTCTTGAAGCATCCAGTTGTGTTAGGAACCCCTCTCTTAATGAACGTAGGTCAGCTATACATCTTTCCATAATATCTAATTCAGGTCAATATGATTCGAAAATAAATACATTTTATATCTTCAATCCAGCAATGAGGTGTGTCATCCATCCTAAATGTCTTATTGTTTTATTGGCACGGAGAGGGCAGCTTGCATTTTTATTACATGCAGCCGGTCTACTGACTACCCCACTTCTGTGATGGTACAGTAATAGTAGCGTTTTTATGTTATCACTTTTTTCATATTTACAATATTGTTTTCATACATCATATTCACTGTTTACCAAAATTTGATATTTACTACCAAATATGTCAACAATACCAAACATGTCAACTGCTGTAACTTAGTAAGTGAATGAATATATTCACAAATTCTTCCATCAATATTCCCAATGTACATGAATAATTGTTCAAGTAACGTATAAACTACAAGTATATAAATGTTGTATGATATAATGATTGTTGGATGCACTATGGATTGAAATAAGTTGTTTATAGTTATCGTGGTACCCGCATGCATATAGTAGTGGTTTAAGTTATATTACCATTAACTGTCCATCCATCTAGCCATAGAACTGCGTGTTTTATTAGTTTATTATTATTTATCAGTACAGTGGAACCTCTCATAACGAGTTTAATCCGTTCCAGACTCTTACTCGTTATGCGAAACATTTATTTCCATAGAAATTAATGTAAAATACGATAATGCGTTCCATGCCTAAAAAATAAGTATTCTTGGAGTACTCAATATTTTTTTTTTTTATTCACTTTTATTCAAAAAAAAATTACTTATAAAAGAGTGTAACAACTTGTAATACAATTTAGATTTGGAAAAAAAACGTAACTAAATAAAAATATGAATTCATGACAAATAATTAACCATTTTTAACTAGAAAACTAACCGTAAACGTAGCCGTTTCGTAGAGATTCTTGACACTCCCTTTGAAGCATCCATCTTCTTAATTTTATCTTTGTTCTTGAGAATAGTGCAGATCGTTGATGTTGACCGATAGTATGTGCGCGTTAGATATCACGCTCACACCTTGTTCTCGCTTTTCAATGATTTTACATTTCATTTCATCAGTTATTTTTATTCTCTTCTGGCTGTCTTCTTGTGTTTATTCTTCGGGGACATTTTTGAACGGATCATAATACTTTGCACATAAAAAATTACTTATAATATCAAAAACAAGGCGCTAACGGAGCGAGTGCTAAACACAGACTGACGTATTGGCGCAGAAGTCCCGGCTCACAAGGTCACAAGTGAATGTCGTGAAAAAGGGACTTACCCTTTCTCTGTAACTCATGCGAAATATCGCTCGTTATGGGAGCAACTTTTTCTTCACTTTTTTTATGCTTGTTATGCGAATTACTCGTTATGAGAGGTGCTCGTTATGAGAGGTTCCACTATATTTGGTTGCTTCCCTTCTACACAATAACATTATTATAGGCAGGTACAACGACAATACAAAACAACGAAAGCTATATTTTATAACTAAAGTAAAATAAATTGTAACTTTTTTAATGGTAAATTATTGTGCAATGTATTCGAATAATGATAAAATTGTGTTAATTAAACATTATTATTATTATTATTATTATTAAACAACACCATAATCTACTGGGACCATTACAGCCTTCGGCCAATGCGATCCCAGAGAAAGATATATATGTGTTATGAAACATATATATGTGTTAAGTACATTGTATATATGCGTATCGTCGCGTTAGTTCCCATAATCCAAGATTCAATCTTTGTTTGGGACTAGCTCGATCTGTGTGAAATGTCTATGCATGTTGTGTTTATGTTATGTTATTTAACTTTGAAAATAAAATCTTGTTTTCACTGTCTCGGAATAGATTTTTCGCTACGTAAATATCCTTTTCATTTCTGTGTAATAAATTTAATTAATATTTGGATCCGTTCTTATCTAAATATGTTTGATTGTTTGTAATATATCTTTTACAGCCGCTTTTACAAAGTGGAACTATAATACTATCTATTCATTACTTTCGCTTCCTCAAAATATTTATTTATTTTCTTTGTCGTAGTCTCAAGTTCAAACCATTATAGTTAAATTACATTATGAAATAGAAGATAGTACATTATTGTTTTATACAATTAATTTAGCAATATATTCCAACTTATCTCACAAAAGTGAATAATTATTCTAATAAAAACAAGAGATAATTATAAAAAGATGCGCAAAACACAGTTCGTCAATTGTAACTTGAATAAATTTACTGTCTTCCTGCTTGCTTAGAATTCAATAACACCTTCCTTCCAAGAATCGAATTACAAAATTGAAATACTAATTATAATAAAACGCATGAGTATCATGAGTGGTTAAAAAAAATCTGTTAAAAAAATAATAGTAGTACCTAACTAATTCAATGAATTTTCATGAGTAAATACGTTGATACCATAGTAACACCGCAAAACAAAAAAAAAACAATTGAATTCACATACATGCCATAATAATGTGTGGATTGGTATATTATAACTAAGTTATACCTACTCTATGGTTTTGTTATACCGATCTCAAGGTTGTGCGCACCATAAAGTAGGTATACATGCATAATAGAAAAAATCGACCAAACAATTAATTTGAAATGTATATTTATCTATCTACTATAATTACCTACTTGATCAACGAACTTAATAAACAAAAACAATGGCTTCTTTAATGTTGGTAGTATGTACAATGTACATATATTGAATTGTGTATTTTTAAACAAAATAGTATTGCTATTGTTTTTTTGACGAAAATGTATAATTTAATTAAATAATAAGTCCATGAGACTTTTAATTAGTTATGATATAATAATTTCGTTCACGTCAGGCACGCGCTAATTTGTATTGTTTATTTTTACACGCATTAAATTAAGTTAGAAAAAGGTTGATATATTTTGTCGTAATAGCCCTTTGTCTAAACTGCACTATTTGTTTTTAACATACTTTCGCCCTTGAGGTGGATTTTTTTTCACAAAACGGCGCTTTACAAATCATCCAAATAATAATAATTATATTAATTATAAAATCTACCAACAACATTGAAATACGTTTGGACAATTACCCATGTTGACAAATGAATTTCACGTTTTGTAGAATTAATCAATAAGATAATGTTTTGGATGGGATATAGATCCTTTTGCCATTTTAAAGTTATTTCACTGTACTGTACACTTTTCTACTACACTATTACTATACCATCATGGCATATACCACAAGTGGGTTAGCCAGTAGACCAGCTGCATGTAATAAACATGTAAGTTTGTAAAGCGGGTGATTTTACTATTATTCCTCGATGAGACTTGTCCCCGATTCTGATTTCCTTATTTTTTATTGCAATGGGAGGATATTCACTCAAGGCACTCCAAGTTATGTCGTTTGTGGGAATGATTTGAAGTGAGTCAAGTAGAAAAAACAAGTGATATAACGACATTTTTACGTCACTTTTTACGTCATGTTCACATGTTTTATCATAACATGTAGCTCGCACTAGGCCCACTGAATAGCACAGTATATACATATTTTGGAGTCAGTTTTCAATTTGATGTATTTTCGTAAATACTTAAATCGCATTACTGCAAAACAATGTTAAATATATACTGATTAAATAAATGTGTACGTGATCTTGACCGAAATGTCTCTCCAACATTGTTCTCATTTCCTTTGATTATTTATATTTGGAAAAAAATAACATGCATAACACAAAATAATAAAGCGTACATTATCACATATAATTAATAAGCAATATGCGAGTCCCAATACTATCGTACCAAAGACAATGCAAGATAATAATTAAATATTGTTATGTATGTAGGCATTGTATATAATATCACTCACTCATTATTTTGACTTTTTAATTTTAGAATACAATGGGTAGACCTATTATGTATGTACATACATAATGCATGCGTCTGTGAAACCTTGATAGTATTTATAAATACATAAATACAAATAAATAATTAACATGTTTTTTTGAATATTAGGACCGTGGAGTCTTTGGGATCCTTTTTGTTTTCAAATGTCCTGTAAGATGCAGGTATTTATCAAACTTCACTTTGCTACAAGTCTTTAATTCATCAATGATGTACACCACCTATGCCGAATGTTTTATTTTTAATTGGTACAGAAGGATACCTTGCTTATTTATTGAGTGCAATAAGTCTAATGGCTACCCTACTTGTGGGAGATCCTGTGTTGCTATGGATAATTGATTCCGACTTTTTAATTGATAAATAAATAATTGGAATACATTAATAATTTTTTAGCCTTTGCCATCTTTATTCTACATAGTTGACTTGTTATTCCTTCGTTGTACGTTTCTCGATACTACCACTATGATCATTATTATTGGACAACATCAAGTTGTTTAATCGTCAAAGACAGGTGCTTCATGAATTATCATTATATTATTGTTCAAGTCTGACTCACCTTGGATCTTAAAGACGGGTCTGCTCGAGGTTTTTATTTACGATTGCTACCATCATCTGAGAAGTAAAACAAATATTGATGTAAGATGGAAAATAAATATGTAATATATGTAAAAAAAAATCCCGCGTTCAATAATAGATCGTATTTGATTTTGCGAAGTATGTATTTCTTTTGCAATCACACATCTTCCTTTTGTGCTTATTGCTACGGCTTCCAGGATCTCTGACCACTCAATATCATGGGAAGTCGACTTTTTACCCGTCTTCCTTCCACTGTACCAGTCATTAACACTTGATCTAAAACATTGTTTCTCACGTTTTCAAACAGTTTGTATTGTTTTTGTATTTTTATTTAGTTTTCTTTTGTTATTTTACTTATTTAATCCTTTCCAAATTAAAATGTACCTATCAACAAAATTAAATAATGTTGGTTGTTGTTATAAATTAAATTACGCTTTATTTCATAATGAATAACATGAGTACGCTTGAGGAAAAATGATGGCGAAAAACAACATGCAACACTGCTGTAATTTTATAATACTCGTAAATCATATGGATGATGATACATTCGTTCAGCTTGGAAACCTTTCTTTATTTCTCTCGTGAGCATACATTGTATTGTAGAATTTAATCACTTCCCGGTATTTTACTGACGAATCGTTCTGGTACTCTTTTTGTATGCGGTTTCCTCAAGCAGCATCGTTATGATGAACCTCAGAAAATGTCCCAAGTTTTTGTGATCAGTGTTCAACCGTTGCTCGTCGTCCCATGTATGTTTTGGTCTAACGACATTATGGGTACTTAGCGTTTTTATCCAACATTCTTAAACTCCCTTTTCGGCTGATAATCATTATCTTAGAGTAATAAACATCATTCAACTTGTCCGTGGTTCCACTTTACGCATAAATTTTATGTATTTCATACCTAACTTCTTGTATCAAAGTTAAATTGTTATTTGATTGTGGTCCGTGCGGAGTACGATTGTACACGTATTATTATCATCATTGAACTATTCTGTCGTTAAATAATATTGTACATAATAATATTATTTATTTATTTTTGCAACGTATCGGTCAAGGCTAACAGATATTATTATTTGATACGCCAATTCACGTCTCGGTTTTTGATTATTACTCATTTCCTGCACGTTTGCCGAGAGTCTATTAGTTAGTTCACTTGGTCATACAAAGTGTACATTATCCCAGCACGCCGCTTCCCTTGCGGTGAAGTAAAAGGTAATGACCATCACCAAGAACCACCAGGTACGGTATGATTATGTAATAAAAAAAACTTTGTACCAAGGACATAATATTATGTACGTGTACAATTATAGATTTTATGTCCGTTTGTCCTTGAATAAAAACAAAGTCTAGTAATTTATTCGTATTTGGAACAAATCTTAAATTAACTTTATTGTGGTTTAATTGGCGAGAAATTAATTTATAATTATTAGGTTGATTGTATTTATCTTACAATATTAAAAAAAAAACATCTCAATCAATCGATATGTAGATTTTTTTAGTTTCATATTGGTCTAATATGTAATCCCTGTGGCACACCATTTGTCATATTACATCTGAATCAAATTTATGGTAATTTGCGTTCACTCATTAGTCGACGTAAATATTATTTACCATTAAACAATATAATAATCCAATCAATTATTATTCATTTTTCAATTGAATTATCTGTGATCCAACCACGAATTTGACTATTCACGTTCACTTCATCATCGATTACCACGGAAGTAATTTTAAACGCTTATTTTTTATAATAGATTCTATCAAGCATGTACTCACTTACTGTGAGTATTTTACACTTTTTTTTATTCATAGACCACCGTAAAAATAATAGTTAAAAAAATCACTTCGTTATTTACTGGTCACGTTTCGTCTGCAGGTAAAAATAATGGTGAATCATTTCGATTTTTGATTATAGACTTTTGTTAATACTACTTAATACCGAGTCTATTTATTTTCATCTCAACGTTAAGTAAATTGGTTATTTTTTATTACTATTAAGTACTTATTTACATTTTACGACTTCGTATTATTATTCCTCGATTGGTTATCTCTTGGATAAATAATAATAATAATTGTTTTTTATCGTGATTCAAGAATCGTTGTTGTTTTAAATGTCTTGCTACCGAATTTGGTCGTAATTGATTGGTGCAATTCAAGTCTTAAACCTTTTGAAGTCTTATTTCGATTTTACAGCTCTTAAATTACTTGTTACAATCTCGCGGATGGTAATTGTTTTGCAATAATTGAAGTAGTCTTCATCACCTTTGGCCTTTTCACTTTCTTTTACGCACAAACGAAGGTGAATATTTTTCACACCAGTTTCTCTTTGAATCGAGTCTAGTGCTATTATTGTATTGATTAAGAGTGACTTGTTATTTTTCTCAATACGACATTATTATTGGACATGCTTTTGTTCTGTATTTAGCATATCATTGTATGTTTACTTTTTATCACTTTTCAATGCCAAATCTTTGTTTTCAATCAATGTGATATTGGCGTTACCAAATTATGACATTTCACAATCTTATTTGTGTTTGCTTGTGCAAGTGTTATCAAAGTTTTTGTTTCATTTATTTTATTTACATATAGCCTTTAAATGCTTTTCGTATCTCTTGAAACTGAAATATTGATATTATGTTTATTAAAAGTGCCTCGTTACTTTTTTGTTTCCATTCAAAAGCAAGTAAGTTTCGAAGATGCAATTAAGTAGCCATTAGAATACTATTCTATCTACATGGTTTCCGATGGTTTCAGAAGGGATGGATGAATGGATGAGATGAGAGAGGGTTTGTTTTTATCCTGTGCATCTGAGATGAGCCTTGAAGGGCGGAAAGAAGACGAAGAATTATTGTAACCCGGATTTTTTTATTAATATGCCGACACAAAATGTTATAGTATATAAACGTCAAACTTAAAATTCTATAACCGAACCAAACTAGAAACCGAATCTGAGTATTGTTTATACGTATAAGTCAAGTCTCTTGACCGCAAAAACTCGTACATAGTTGTTACCAAGTTTATAATTTCAAACATAAACATCTTCCTTCGTATCACCCCATCATACGTATTCAGGTATAAGCAAAATTAATCGCTTGGTATTATTAACATATTATCATATCAGAAACTTGTCTGTTGATGATGATTCTACACTGCCTGAGGTGTTTTCTCATCAATATTAATTATACAACATCTAGATATGTACATACTACAAAGTATATTAGGAGACAAGACCAATGATTTCAAAGCAAGGTGTAAAAGAGTTATAACCATTTGCAACGTTTTGATCGTTTTGTATTTCAGTCAACGCAGTAGGTGTCTTTGAATTGCACAGCTTCTTTTATTTTTTATCAGTCTTATTGTTATGTCTTCTTTCTCTTTATGCAACGTCTGCGATCACTTTAAAGATCGATCGCTTCGCAGTTTCTTGTGAGCCAAAAAATCCTCTATTTTTCAAATATATATCCAGTCGCGGATATTTCCTAGTCGTGATGATCGCCTTCTACCAACATCCCTTCTTTCTTCTACATATATTATCTTCTCCTTCAATATTTATTCCAGCTTCAAGTAGAGATTTTAAACAATTTTTAAATCTAGACACATCCTTCTATTTTCGTATATATGTGAAAAAAATCGCACTATTTGTTGTAACATCCATTTATATAGGTACTCGATTATTGAACTTCTGCCTTATAATTTTTCCTCCTCTTTTATTTCATCTGTAACATGTCCAATTCCCATTTTACTCTCATTATTAATGATGATAAATAATAATAGCCAGTCGGAGCAGTTTTGTTTTCGACCGTCACTTGTTTTTTTGTATATCTGTATCAGGTACCCACGTATTACGTATTATTTCATGTACAATGGTGGAAATTAAAACAGTACACTCTTAAGTTCAAATTTCCGTATTTTTTTCTAAATATCAATCTGTTATAACAATATTGGCATTCATTTCGACAAGTGGTCTAACTGCTGCATGTAATGAGCATACAGTTGGTCCTCTTTTAATACATAAATTTAGTATACTAAATGTTTATACCTAAGGTTATCTAATTGTGTGTTTTAGTTAGTTTATTCGATGTCGAAGTATGATATTACTCCCGACGCGCTTTAGACTAGAATCTCTAAAAAGGAAACTGTAAGTTGTCTAACCACAGGAGTGAAAAACATATGAAACTGCGCTGTATAACGATTTTGAGGACTCTCAGTTAGATTGTCATTTTAGTTTCGAGGATCAAGACCGTCATGTCTCGTATATAGAATATCCTCCACCTCAATCGATCCTAGACCATGTGCAGGACCCCGTGCTCTGTGTGGCTTCCTTAAATCGATCGCTCCATCTTCCATTTTCCCCCTTCCACGTTTTAAGATAGGTACTATATAGATTTACGAAATTGCAGTGTAGAACACAGTGAGGAAAACTTTTTTATGTTTTTAAAAAATGTTGATATATTTATTTCTTTTTATTTCCTTTTCTATATTCTCATTACAATAAAATTTTAGAAATAAATTAACCAGCAAAATACCTATTCATAATGAACGTAAGCAGCTTAATAAAAGCCACTTAGTGTATAGTATTGTGTGTTAACTATATCCCAAAGAATTATAAATAAAAATATAGGACGTCAGAAGTGAGGATATTTTTTTCTCCGAAAGTACCTATCTTCTTTCTGTATATGCGTTACTTGTCCTGCTGTTTTGTGCGTGTTGGTTAGGTACATACTATTATTATTTAAAGGCAGTAGGTACATACACCTATATTGTTATTTGTAGTTGTAGTAGTAGTAGTAGTGCTAACACATACATACATAGGTACCAATAAGACCGGTTTCCGATGCAAGTTGTAACCGGTTCGACTGGTGATTACATATATATACAATCTTCATATAAGGTATATAATTTATATATACATATAATATTGTGGTGATTATTATTATTCTTTAGGTTATTATATAAACCATACATAATATGTATATTATTACTTACGTACCTATGTATATATTGAGCTTTTTGATATACATACCTTTATATAATTTATTACTTTATACCTGTGTATTTTTTCTCTTGTCATCATGTCCCGGAATTGTTTGGAAATTTCCACACTTTTCTACGTGAATTCGTGAGTCATATATTTTTGGGTTTTCGAACAACACACCCCTCTTTCTGTACCTATTAATTTTCAAAGTATCAATCATGCACTAACAATTCAAAATTGTTGAATGTCTTCAGTTTCGTAAGTGCGAATGTTAATTTCTTTTTTTTTATTAACAAATAATTTCGTACAAATGTTTCAGTACGACAAGGACCATCTTTAACAATAATAAAAATAATAATAACTAGACAACTTATTAATGATGCGCCGTTTTGTGGAAAAACCACCGCAAGGGCCCATTTAAGAATCATAATACCTCCCGAATAAAAGGGGCTTTAACCTCATCTTTAACACCTCCACACTCTCCAGAGTTCGCAAATCATAGGGAATTTTGTAATACTTACTTTAAGTGTCTAGACCTTACTACTTGAATTATAGTAGACAGTGGCATGTGTCACTTTGTTACCCATCCTCGTCTTCATCACCTACATTCTGCGTAAACAAAAAACAATACATTCCTATGACGAGCACTACAGAAGTCTCAAAATATTGTACGGAAAGAGTTCACTAATTCTAAGTTGAGGAGGCTAGTCACCAAACCGTATTGCCAAGAAAAGAGTGTTAACTAGCAAACTAATAAATGAATAATGAATGCGTGCTACTATCCGATGTTATCTTTGTAATGAATATTAGGACAAATAATAACTAATATTAAATGCATACGAAATCTTCGACCTTCCATCACTTGACGCACCGTCGTACAAGTGATGCTTACACAACGAATCATCATCATTACCTACATAATCATTACCTACTTAGTACATAATAATAAACAGTCAATATTGATTAATATATTATTCTCTATTTGTCTTGTCGTCGAGTATTTCACTTTAACAGTCTTATTTTAATTTAATATTTGATTTGTGTACGTGTACTTTATTATAAACATGTATTTATTTTAACCTCAAATGTCTGCTCGATAATTAGATATTTCGCAAATATCAAAACATCCACATTATGCGTTTAAAATTTACCTTCATTTCATCATCAAACTCTCATCTAGCCCCTTCTCCCTTTTTTATAGATACCTTCATCTCCCAAACTAAATAAAGCTCTTGACAACCACCTTCTGCACAAGTTTTATCATTGGACCATATGCTTGATACACTTCTTTTATCTCTCTCTTGGCCGTTTTTTACATATATTTAAAAATATTTAAAGTGGACTCCTATGTCATTAGATTGAAAATGGTATTACAAGTAGAAATTATTCTTCTCAAAAACATTGATTTCTAGATTAATTAACTTCATGTTAAATGTTTTACAAGATGAATTGATTGTTTAACTGCTTTTATATTAACTTTATCTTAACCTCAAAATTGAGAAACGGACAACATGTTGCACTCTGTTACTTTATCGTTCATGTTGCCTTTTTGTATAGTTTATGTTTTAACATAATATTTGCTGTGGACACGCTTATTTGGGGGTTGGTCTGTTCAGATCAATATTATTTTCTATTTTTATTTTCATATATGTTTTGTCAACTTACTGTGTGTGTCTCCGTGAATTAAATAAATTAATAAATAAATATTGCCAGACCAAACGTTTTTTATTATTATTATTTTATCTCTTTAGTAGTAAGTTTTTATTGATGATAATTTTACCCAATATGAATTTTTCTAGGTTCATGCATATAGACCATTAAAGGTCACGTGGTCTTGTCTATGGATTTGCTTTTGCTTGGGGGGCAAACAGTCAGATTGCGCGAATCATCCTTGTAGGATGTTATGCCATAAGAGAAAAAAAAGAAAGTCAGACGACAAAATAATAACAAAATCGACACTGACAGTTTTTTTGATTATTAGGTATTCTTTAGGCGTTCCACCTAATATTACACCGTAATCGTCTGTTGTGTTGGGATGCCTGATGCCCCTCAATGATTTTTCTGTGACGTCATCCTTTAATGGTCTATAGCAGGCGTCGGCAACCTATGGCACGCGTTGCCAGGCTTGGCACGCGATGGGGTTCTGAATGGCACTCTACAAAGTAATCAGGGAAATCGCGAAAATATCGAGACGAAGTGATTTTTATATAAGAGAAAATGTTTAGTTATAATTATTTATCTAACGTGGCTCGCAATAAAAAAATTAATTTATGTTAGAATTTTATGTTATTTTTTTAATAAATATGTTTAAAAGATAAATTTGGTATAAAATTCTTCTCCTCTAGAACCCCATTATATAATTTAGAATATAGAATAAAGTGTAAGCTTTACGCACACGAAACTACACCTGTGCAAATGCATATTGTATGAAATGTGTAAAAATAGATTTTTATTCGCCGTGAAAATTGAAAAAAATATATATATGCAGCTCCTAATGTAATTCTTCATTTTCATGACATGTCAAAAACAGTTTTGATTGTTGAGATAATTACGGCTAAATAAATAAGTGTTTGTTTTAACTGGCTTTTTATAACTCGTGATAAGGAAGCAAGCAAAGGGAATTATATTTCGAATCTCTGACTTGTAAGTCGTGGATAAATGGGTTACAAATATCTTCTTCAAGTCTATACTTGAATATTTTTATTAATTGGTTTTGTGTCATTTGAACTACCAATTAACTGTGTGATTAATGATGATATTATGGATAGTTTATATACCTACATGTATGGCGCCGTTGAATGATCCGTGACCATCTCAAAGGTGCCGTGGGTTCTCCGGAACATTAGCGTTTTCAACTTGTTCCTGAATTTATTGGTAGGTTGATTGTCTCTAAGACCTGCTGGCAATCTGTTCCAGGCAATTGGCACAGCGACTCTGAAGCTCCTTTTTGCGAATTTGGAAGTATTCACCCTATTGCGTTCTACATTCCTATAAAGCTCTTGAATTATTGTCATAGGATTGGTGTATTGTAAAAATGTGTCTGGAACGCAAGGAATCTTTTTCTGGGCTTTCTTGGTTGCTACTTTATTGTAAGCTTTTTATTGCGTTATATATTCCTAAAGCTCTTGAATTATTGTCAAAGGATTGGTGTATTGTGAAAATTTGTCTTAAACGCAAGGAAACTTTTTTTTTTGATTTTCTATGTCTTTCTAATTCACAATAAGCTTTTTATTATCCTGAAAACATGAAGGTTCGATTTATGAATCTTCTTTTGGATTGAGACAGAATTGTTTACATTAAATTATAATTTGTAAGTATTCTTAATTAGGTTATGTGAATGATTATCAATACAATCTGTGACATCGTTTAACGTGTCTATCTATGTAGGTATATAAGTTAAATAACCATAAATTATTTAGCGATTTCGCCAGAAATGTGCATCTAACCCGCGTATGGCGACATTATGCTAATGACAACAGCGCCCTCGATCTGCAAAGAACATAACTACTACACACTTCTACTTAAGTTCTTTTCACACTTACAAAAACTTACATACGATACCAGTTGGATACTCTAATATCTACCTACTTTCGTCAAATCATTTAGATGGCCAATTACATGAAGCTAGCCTTAAATATCATCAAGATGACATAAATATAATCGTTGCAATACAAACTCAATCTTTCGCATAACGCAAGAACCATTGGTATTCTATTAATTTTCGTAATTCCTTCTTCGTCTTTTTTGTATAGAGGAACTGTTCTTTCGATTTCAAAATGGCGTCAGCAATTAACCCGTCACAAATTATTTCTGAGATCTGCAAATAGTGTAATGTACGATTAGTATAAATTTTGTTTAACAATATAATTATATCGCGTTTTTTGAAATTGTGGGTTTTAATCTTCACCCACTCGTAAAAATTAGTCGGTGATGGTTGTTTCATTTCATAGTGTGAAAGTGCCGTGTCGTCTTTACACACGACGATGCGTTTCTTTATTACACAATGCAATATTAAATTGTTATTTTATTACCAAATCGTACACGGCATTGGTTATTCGTACATTATTATGCAAGCGTCAAATGAAATGAATACAAGTTATCTATGGTGTATGAATACGGACACTGCAATTTAAGAGTCTGCTAACGAAATTAATAATAGGTAAATACGTATTGTGTATCACCAATTGGATACCATTGTTAGATAAATGTCAAACTTGATAGATGTTCTTTCACAGTAGGTACACTGTTTGTATTATTTTCGCCTTCTTCGTCTATAATCTTTCTTTCTTCGTCTATCTTCTTACTGTTGGCTGTGAACTTCTTCTGTATTTCTCCATGCTTCTCTTCTTTCCTGTGTTGCTCTCATCCAAAATTATTTCATCTCTCCCATCATTTTTGCGGCTGATCCATAAACATTTTCATCCCGTTCATGTTTTTATAATGACAACATATCCTTTAGTCACGCGAATACTGCCACTCTTTTCTGCAAACTTTCCTATCTATGGATAGTGTATTCCGTAAAACATTGCATAGTTATAGGGAATTTAGCAACTTATATTTAGCAATGATGAGATTTGTCATATATCCTCAATGTCTTACTCCTTTGACACGATGAAATCTTTTCACTGCGCACCTATGCCATCAGGAATTCTGCGTTTTGCTTGGTATTCTGGTATGCCAACATGTACACGATTTCAATCCAATTACGTAATTGATATTATTTCACTTTTATTTTACATATACATACATAATACAGATTATATATAAAAAAGAAATGTGTGAACTCAATGTGATTTAGCACAGAGCTGATACCTTTACATGGTTGTATTGAATTCTTTGATTTTTTTTCAACTTTGTGAAATTTCATTACATAGGTAAGAATTTTCTCAATACATTTATTATTATGTATTGTAATGTTACATGTACATAATATATTATTAAAGATACATAACATATTGTTAGATTGTATATACTTCTTTCTACTTGCGTATGCGATATATTTATTGCATTAAATCTCATTACATATTGTAATTTGTAATGTGCAACATTCACTATCAGTTTCAATTGATCAGTTGAATTGTTCAATTGAAATCGAAGATTTTTAAACCGATCAGGTAAATTGACGACGGTTTATGTATTAATTATGTGTACCTAAAGCTTTTATTTTTTACACTTTCAATGTACTATTTATTTATAATTTCATACTCGGTGCAAGGCCATTAAATATAAAAAAATACAATTGGTTGCCTTACAACATTTTTTTTGCAAAAACTACACATCTTTATTACATACACACACATACGCATTATTGATTATACACCTGAAAGTAGAATAAATACATAACAAATCTCACAAACAAATCATAATTAATTTTAAATAACATGGGCATATTCATTCTCAGTTTTATACATAGCATTGTTCTTGAGATTTACTGTAATTTTTGTATCCAAATTTTTTTTTAAAGAGAAGGGTTCGATTAAAATGCAAATACTCCCTAAACGGTCATACGTTAAATATTATGCTTGTCTACAGGCCAATCTATCAATTTTTTATGTTCCTATTATAACGTATTGTTGTAAATGTAAAATTTCATTTTAATACATTATAAGCGGATCTTCTTTACAATAAGAATCAAATTAACAACACTTTCGACGCAAATAATTTCCCATTTCGTCCATTGATGCATTCAATAAAAGTTTTCTTTTTTATAACCACCCGTTACCCTCTGATTACAATCGGCGTAACTATCTTCTGACAATGATTTTCTTTTTGTTTGTTTTTTTTTTTACATAAATTCACTTCTTTAATCGGTCTATTGTTTGTTCAATGTTTGTAATATTATTATTATTATATACCTACTAAGTGGTACTTACAAATACATTTGTATGAAAATTACGCATTTGTAAATAAATTAAATGTTGAATATGTATGTTTGTTACTTCTGAAATGCATAAACTCTAAAAAATCAACATGTAACAACCCAGAACATTTATTCATAGCACTGACTGATTTGATAATCCGAAAGATATTGCTTTTGAGAACATCACATTTTAAGACATTTAAAATCTTCAGTTCGGTGATGAGTTATGCCAAATAATTGGCCTACAGGAAGAACGTTTTGCGATCAATCTTATTTGCAACAAATCAGCTATCTATCCTACTTTTGAAATTTTTCATAATAAACAGATAAATTTAATACGAGATAGGTAGGTATACAACGCTATAGTCGGTGCATAATGTGATTGGTTGGATGAAATCCTGTATAAGATAATTTCACCTTTTGGTAACAACCCTTCTTTGTAAAAGAGAGCCGCCAATAAAGACTTATTTTTTTTGTTTATGTGTTTTTCGTAAGTTGGTAATAAGATTCGCCACATTCCAACAGGTTTCATAATTTTTATAACTAAACACAAAAAAAAATCAGAGAAAACTCTACAACGTCGATTATTTTAAACTAGAAGTTGGATTTCTCACTTTTCTTTTCGTTTAAACCTAATGATAAAATATGTATATATCTACAACGAGTTCATATACAACAACATTACCTATACATACTGTATAGTGTATCACAATCAAACGTCATTTCCCTTTCATTCCATTTCGTTCATCGCGATAACAGCAGTTGCGTCGGCCTCTCTTCATTTCATTTTTCCTCACAACTCACAATGTAAAAGGGTAATGAATGCAATGTTTGACCAGATCTGTAATTTTTTACCCAAATGCAATTATTTTGCATTTTATTTTATCGTAGGGTTGGTCGAATGACTAGGTTACTCGATATCAGTTTATTATTTATTTATTTACAAAAAACACACGGCACAAGCCTTTTACATGTTTGAATACAAATTATACTAATATAAACAACAACAGTGACATAGAAAAAAAATGACTAAGTTTTAAAAATGCTAGGTTAAAATTCTTGTTCGAAAATCATAATTTTCATTGTAGATTAGTTTTCCGGATTGACATCTTATTTATTCATTTCGGACCTGATAGTTTAAATTTTTAGCTAACTGAACTAGTTTAAATAAATATGTTGCAAGGTCATATTATAATTTTGAATTCTGATCGCGTATGGATGCTTATATTTTATGTAATGATTGTAATTGAATAAATATTTTACTTCTGGTCTTTTAATAATTACTCTACCGGTCTTTTACTATATTATTCACTCTATTTCAATAATCATCATCTTTGAAATCTAAACCAACATCACAGAAGTCATGCTCATATATTCACACGCATTCTAACGCAACACAAAAGAAAGAGATGATAACAGAATAATTTGTAGATATTTGAAATAATTATGAATATTATTATTGTAGGTATAGTGTCGTCGGTTAGCATGGCGTGACCGTTGTTATATTGAAATGGTAGATAAAATACAATTTTCTCGCTAGTTTCTCGTCTTAATTGAATGGTTTTTTTTGTTTTGTTCTTTTGTACAACGAGGCGTTGACACTATGTACTAAAATACACAGATAAGAAAAATAATTTGCATTTTACTTTTGATTATTAATGTTTAAAATAAAGCCGTGTTGTTACATTGAGAAATTTGTATTGAATTTTTTATTTTTAAAATATTGCAAATATACAAATTATTCGTTAGGTAAACATTGACTTCTGCTATTCTTCATGAAAACGAATTGCAAGCACTAAGTTTAAGTAATGATTTGATCTTATGATGATATTTTTTTTACTTTCGTACGAAAAGCAGAAATTTATATATGGTGGAATTAATTGTATTCCCATAATTATGCATATTTGAACTGTATTGGATTATACATGCTTATTTGTACATGCTTATAAATGAATTTAAATTTGAGATATAATCTACATTAAACTACAATTGACATGTGTGTCGTCTTGACTGTCTCCACTTGCATAAAAAAAAAACTCAGTCAAAACCAAAATTTGTCTTGTAAAATAAAACGAATTTTTCAGACCTACATTTAGTGAATTTTCGACTTACATTACTGAAGCGTTTAATCCTTTTTACCTATCTCACAAGTCACAAGTGATATGACTTGATAAAATCAATGAATAGAGAAATAGATTGATAGATATATTTGACTTTTTATTCTTATAGGAATTTGATAATCTCAATTCATGATTCATTGACAAATGTATGTATATACGTATTAGTTTCATAGTGTAAGCATATCTTTATATAATTTTACTCTTATTGTTCATGAGAACAATATTGTAATAATAATTATGTTATTTTATTGTTTATTTATTTATTTATTCATTGTACAAATACTTAAATTTAATGTCGCACCTTGAGCTGGTGATGGTACTTACTCATTAAATAATATTTAAATACTTCATTTACAATCTCGTTTCGTAAATAAATTACAAAACATACATTGCATATAAAATACCTACAGATAAGTACATGGATATTCTAAAACTTAATTTATTTGACATTTACCATTTTTAATCCATCAATGAAGTTTGCCATTGGAATCTAACTAAGAAACTTGCTGCTTAGTTTGATTTTTATTGTACAGTGTATTCTTTAATGGGATTATTAACGAGAAGTCATATTGTCATTAAACTCCACATAACAAATAATTGTTCATGTTATAGCTTGTAATATGTTATTGTTTGTAAATTTGTTAGTAAATATGCCTTGAATAAATAGAAAAAAAAAACTTATTTATACGCTTGTTTAAATCTGTAGTTTAGAGGTACGAATCCGGTCACCGACTCATTTACGATACTAGCGTAAAAAATTCTAAATTTCCTTCCAAAATATGTAACACAATCATTATAGGCCATAACTAATTTGCACATTATAGTTTATAATATAAACACTGGCAACGACGTAATAAATTCAGGTTTCGATCTTCACCGCATATTCGGCCGTTGATGTCTCCAAGTTCGCCGACCCTACTGTATATGTATAAATGTCTCCCTATATACTTACATATACCTACCTACATACATGTCTCCTCTCGTGTGGGTAGGTACGTACATATGTATTAAGTAAGGACTATCTACTTTCAACCATTATTTAATATATTGTGATATTATTATAGCACATTGAAGTACCTTAGTACAACTTATATATGATTACCGTTTGTGTACTATGTACTATACAAGTGCCTACTTGTAACGTTATTGCGCCGACCGTCGTCTGGCAAAGGGATTTAAGTAATTAAAGTACTTTTCACTTGCTTCGCATGTTCATACTAACATGAAAGCTTTTGTATTATACATATTATGTATTATGTTTGGTAAATCAGCCTTACTCATATGATGCCAATATTTCATAGGTTGAAAATTGGGGTTTTGTATTTAACGCTCTTGCCTTTGTGTCACTAGATCCCGTGTTCGATTCCCGGCCAGAGCAAAATGAAGAGTATATAAAAAAAAATATACCATCACGGCATATCCCACAAGTGGGGCAACCAGCAGACCAGCTGCATGTAAGAAACATGCAAGCTTTCCTCTTCGTGCCAATATAAAATCAAGACATTCAGGATGGGTGGCAAACCTCATCGCTGAATTTAAGATGTACAATGTCTTAATTTTAAGAGTATCCTTTTTCAAATTGTTCTAGGTCTGAGTGTTACATGTTTATGTTTGTGTTTGATGCATTGTTTAATCGTTGCGTTAGTTAGTACCCATAATACAAGATTCATATTTCACTATAAATTATGCATGCTATGCAATTTTTTAATTATAAATGTAATAGAAAACTGTAGAATGTGAGCGTGTATCTATTATGTGCTTCTTTTTATTAACTTTCGATGGCCGAGCAGCCCTTATCGAGTCTTGACATCCGAAACAGTTGATATCTAAGCTTTTCAATCTTGGACAGTGGATTACCAGCTGTCTTGTGCATTTGGCTCCTCCAGATCTTAGTTTGTCTGCCTGAAAGTCTTTAGTCTTCTTTGTGTGATGTAGTCCTAACTTAAAAATCATATATTGTCGTTTTCGTGTAAACAGGAAACTAAAAACTAAAACGTATTGATAAGATACCTTTCAAAATCGCAAAGTTTATTTATAATACACAGCTTAAAATAATAACAAATAAAAGAATACTTACGTCTTTTTCTGTTGCCAAACTGAGTCATATGAATAATAATTTTTACATTTGAATATCCTCTTGCACTTATCATTTTGGAAGTAATAAAAAATGCAATTTCAAGTAATAATTATATATTGAAATAATAAGAAATACAAGCAAACACACTACTACAAGCCACAGACCAAAAAAAATAATACCTATAATCTACAGGTCAGTATAATTTTGTTCATGTTGATTTTTTTTCATTATTGATGTTTTATTATGCGGTTTCCATTTTATGTCTTTATTTTCGTAAATTGATGCTATCTTATTTCACATTTTACCACTTTACATTGGTTATTTTATATATGTAAAAATAGGTGGTTGGTTGCCTGATGGTAGAGTCTTGGACTTTCAATCGGGAGACCCGGGTTTGATTCTACCCACTGCTGACTTACTCCACTATTAATTACTGTGAGAGTGTCTGGGTTGTATTTGGGTTCATTCGAAATCCAGATTCATCTTAAAAATTATAATATACACTAGCTTATAAATACCCGGCGTTGCACGGGAATCATGTATATTAAAAAAAAACAGTAAGTAGGTATGTATATATAAATAAAAATTATTTTATGTAGGCAGCAATAATTTTTGTATCAACTATGTACACAGTGTCACATTAAAGTAGATAACAGATAATAGAATATATGTTAGTGAGACTAAACAGTATATAAAATTATAACAATGTACCTACATTACATACACATACATACACACCATCACGCCGCTTCCCTCGTGGGGTAGACAGAAAGGATCGAGAACCACTTCCTTCTATCCTTGCATACATCTTTCGCTTCCGTCACTGTCATACAATTCCTCATGCATGCTCTCCTGTTCAATGTGCTCAACACGTGACCGTCCTGTAGAATTTGATTAAAATGAGCTTGCCATCTTAACTTATTCACATTCATCCTTGTAATTACACCAATTTTCATTTCACATTCGTTTTGTTTATCACTGTTACGCACACGATCTCTCGGACTTTTACCACACATCCTTCTCAGCTTACATATATTTAAATTTAAAAAAATGGGTAGGTATCTACGTGGCTAAAAGTATTGAAAACCTCTTCCCACTGTAAAATCTTAAAGTTTGACATCCCACACGGCCATATTTCAATAAAAAAATGGAAAGGTACCTACGTGGATAAAGCACTGAATATCTCTTCTCACTGTGAAATCTTGAAATTTGACATCCCACACGGCCATATTTCAATAAAAAAATGGAAAGGTACCTACGTGGATAAAGCACTGAATATCTCTTCTCACTGTAAAATCTTGAAGTTTGACATCCCACACGGCCATATTTCAATAAAAAAATGGGAAGGTACCTACGTGGGTAAAAGTACTGAAAAACTTTTCCCACTGTAAAATCTTGAAGTTTGACATCCCACACGGCCATATTTCAATAAATAAAATGGGTAGGTACCTACGTAGATAAAAGTACTGAATTCCTCTTCCCACTGTAGAATCTTGAAGTTTGACATCCCACACGGCCATATTTCAATAAATAAAATGGGTAGGTACCTACGTAGATAAAAGTACTAAATTCCTCATCCCACTGTAAAATCTTGAAGTTTGACATCCCACACGGCCATATTTCAATAAATAAAATGGGTAGGTACCTACGTAGATAAAAGTACTAAATTCCTCTTCCCACTGTAGAATCTTGAGGTTTGTATTATATATATATATACTATACCATCACGGCATATCCCACAAGTGGGGTAGCCAGCAGACCAGCTGCATATAAAATATGCAAGCTGTCCTCTCCGTGCCCATATAAAACAAGACATTCAGGATGGGTGGCAAACCTCATCGCTTGGTTTGTATTCCACACGGCCATATTTCAATAAATAAAATGGGTAGGTACCTACGTAGATAAAAGTACTAAATTCCTCATCCCACTGTAAAATCTTGAGGTTTGTATTATATATATATATACTATACCATCACGGCATATCCCACAAGTGGGGTAGCCAGCAGACCAGCTGCATATAAAATATGCAAGCTGTCCTCTCCGTGCCCATAAAAAACAAGACATTCAGGATGGGTGGCAAACCTCATCGCTTGGTTTGTATTCCACACGGCCATATTTCAATAAAAAAATGGGTAGGTACCTACATAGATAAAAGTACTAAATTCCTCTTCCCACTGTAAAATCTTAAAGTTTGACATCCCACACGGCCATATTTCAATAAAAAAATGGAAAGGTACCTACGTGGATAAAGCACTGAATATCTCTTCTCACTGTGAAATCTTGAAATTTGACATCCCACACGGCCATATTTCAATAAAAAAATGGAAAGGTACCTACGTGGATAAAGCACTGAATATCTCTTCTCACTGTAAAATCTTGAAGTTTGACATCCCACACGGCCATATTTCAATAAAAAAATGGGAAGGTACCTACGTGGGTAAAAGTACTGAAAAACTTTTCCCACTGTAAAATCTTGAAGTTTGACATCCCACACGGCCATATTTCAATAAATAAAATGGGTAGGTACCTACGTAGATAAAAGTACTGAATTCCTCTTCCCACTGTAGAATCTTGAAGTTTGACATCCCACACGGCCATATTTCAATAAATAAAATGGGTAGGTACCTACGTAGATAAAAGTACTAAATTCCTCATCCCACTGTAAAATCTTGAAGTTTGACATCCCACACGGCCATATTTCAATAAATAAAATGGGTAGGTACCTACGTAGATAAAAGTACTAAATTCCTCTTCCCACTGTAGAATCTTGAGGTTTGTATTATATATATATATATACCATCACGGCATATCCCACAAGTGGGGTAGCCAGCAGACCAGCTGCATATATAATATGCAAGCTGTCCTCTCCGTGCCCATATAAAACAAGACATTCAGGATGGGTGGCAAACCTCATCGCTTGGTTTGTATTCCACACGGCCATATTTCAATAAATAAAATGGGTAGGTACCTACGTAGATAAAAGTACTAAATTCCTCTTCCCACTGTAGAATCTTGAGGTTTGTATTATATATATATATACTATACCATCACGGCATATCCCACAAGTGGGGTAGCCAGCAGACCAGCTGCATATAAAATATGCAAGCTGTCCTCTCCGTGCCCATATAAAACAAGACATTCAGGATGGGTGGCAAACCTCATCGCTTGGTTTGTATTCCACACGGCCATATTTCAATAAATAAAATGGGTAGGTACCTACTTGGATAAAAGTCCTAAAAAATATATGTATATATAGGTACCTATAAGGAAAACAGTTCTTAAAAAGGAACGAAATAATTAATGTTACCTAAATAGGCATTCCCTCCCTGTATTCCCAAAAGAAACCTTGATGTATGAATATACATTCTTCAATATTCTGAAGTATTATTTTCAAAGAAAATACCTTCATAAGATTTTTTTTTAAAGACTCATGAAAATGTAAAAAAAAACAAAATAAATACTACTCGTTGATTGAAAAAAATCTAGTACCTACCTGTGTACTTATTGGCAAACTCATACCTACAATATTGTCTATGAATTTCATAATTCCATTTTCACAATTATTTTTCTTTGTTTTTTTTCTCATGTTTCTCATTCAGTCTGTCATATGTGGTCTATGGAATTGAATGAAATATGCCGAAATTATGCAATTCTAATTTACACAAATTAGGACTTTTCATGTTGTGCAAGCATGATGTTTAATAACCAAAATAATCTCCAAGCTTTTAGTTTCAGTTTTGTTGTATTTTTTATCACTTCCATTTTGAAATTAATTCAATATAATGAAAATATTTTGTCTACAATTATAAAGTAAAAATAAATAAAAATACTAAGAAATAATAAAGTCCTTCAATTTTTTGAAGTCTGAGGCTTAAAAAACATTTCAAAATAAGTCAAGCTTTTTTCCATCAAAGCGTAAAAGGAACATGAAAATAGAAGAATAAAACATACCTTCTCCTTTTTTGTAATTAAGATACTTTGCAATAATAATATAAATCATGTTACCTTCTACCAAAAGCTAACCATATCAAAAAAATAATGGATACTTACCTATTTTTACTTAATTTCCTTTTCAACTACATATTTTATAAAACATATCATATTATTTTTATTAATTGGTTACGGCAATACACCCGATTCGAGTGATTTGTGCCACAAAACATATCATAGGAGAAGAGAAAGTTTTATTATTTTAATTCATTTATTGCATCAAACATTCATGAAACGACTCTTGATCAACCTTTCAAGATTTTCTTGGAAACATAGAGAAGAGAATACAGCCTTTTCCGTCCAGTTTCTTTGCAACGATTGTTTCACTTCTTCCCACGACATTTCCAAAGTCATAATGTCGTTTTCATAGGAAGAGTATAATGTGAAAAAGAGGCATCTAGATAATCGCAACCCTTTCGCATGGAGTAACGGTACACCGTTTTTGTGTTTCTGCAAAAAAATAATAATGTTGACTCTTTCGTAACAAAAATATAAAGCAGGTATAATAGATTATAATTATTTAGATAGAAAACGTTAATTAATTCTCACCTAATGTTAAATAAAATATTGAACGTACTTTTTGACACATCGTTCATTGATCGCCATTTTGGAATGTTATAATGACACACATAATTGCCAGACGAATAACATATTGTTTTTGGCTTTTCAATTAGCACGTGCTTAATATTTTTAAATTGGATTATTTACGCAAAAAATATTTTATATGTGTTTATTTGCACGAAATTAAAAATATATATAATGTTTTTATTTGCACGAACTTAAGAAAATTCTAATTGTGCTTATTTTATACAAATTAATCATAAATATTTATAGTACTTTTCATAATTAATTTTGATATGGCAATATAATATGATACACAATTTTGGCGGTAAAGAGTATTTTCTTACCCTTTCAAATTCACGTAAAAAACGTATTTTTTATCTCATTCACACTTTTTTTTACACTCTTTTTTGGTGTTTTTCTCTCTTCTCAAAAAGAAAGTACGGCATTTAGTGGGTTTTTATTTCAAATAGATACCTCATCTTGTAATGGTCAGGTCAATGGAACGCAAATTCCTCGAAATGGGCGAGTATAGCCCGGTGAAAGTTTAGTATGTAAATTTGAAAATCATTTTTATATTATAAGATTACAATTCGGTGTGCAGTGATTAAGTATAGTTTAATCTGATAAGTTCATATACGATTTGTCTTACGCATTTTTTATTGCACATATTATTATTTTGTTTTGCGAGGCTTTGCCACGTAAAAGGTAAGAATTCGTAAAACATCACATGAAAGATGTATCTAAAAATATCTAAATTAATTTAACGATGAGGTAATGCCAACTGTCTTGAATGTCTTGTTTTATTATGGCTTTGAGAGAGTACGATCTGAATATTCATTAACGCAGTGAGTTGGCTTGCTGTGGTTGGATATTGTGTGGTATAATAGGTACCTTTGAAGATGGTTCACCTATCACACTGAATTTGATAATATTTAATGCTTAGTTTCCACAGATTTCAAACTTACCGATTAGTATTTTGTTTGTCTTCAGCTGCTAATGATTACGGGAATTCCTGAACTTGTGAAAAGTAATCACATTATGTGTTTAAAAAATTGTATAGTAGGTATTATTATATTTTGTATCGGGGTGGATGTTGCGGTTTTCCGTTATACCTTGATAAATGTTTTTATCTTTTCCTTCGCTTTGGTCAATTCATTTAGCGAGTAGCCATTTAGGTATGTCTATTTCCGTTTTTGTCCAGTTAATTATTATAATAATAACCAATAATTTAGATAATGTTTATTACAATTATGTTAGATTACAATAATTACCTACCTTCTCCGTAGAATACCGAATAAAGTAATGCTCCCACTATTTTCCATCCAGTTCTTGAGTTGCTTGTTGAAAGAAGGGTATTTGCTAATTGTTATTTCAAAGATAGTTAATATATGAAATATAGCGATGAAGCTTATCATCCATGCTAAATAAATGGAATTTTATGATATTGGGACACAATATTTCAATATGTCCTTAAGTTGAGACTCGAGCCAGCTCTTAATTTGACTTAATCTGTTTTTAGGTTCATCCAGCAAAATTTAATATTTCACAGTTTATATATTAAATTGTGTCTACCTGTCACTTACATTTCGGTGTCGAAATTTTTTTAATTATTTTTAAACGGCTAATGCCTTTCACATAAAATCATAAATAAATAAATAAAGCTTTATTGGCATCAATATATAATGTGTACATGTTTTTGTTCCAATAAACTACCAAAAGGCGGGCTTATCGCATATGCGATTTCTTCCAGCCAACCTGAATACATTACACAATAGTAAAATCACAAATTTCTAGTTCAAAGCATTAACAATTACTAAAAAATAAACAACAATACAATAATTATTCATCCATTTATCCATCTCACATTTTCCACATATTTTGGTGTCGAAAAGTTGTTAAGTTAATTTAACCAAATTTAGGGCTAGCTCGGAATAAGCTTCAGGATATATTGGGTCTAAGAACAGTTTCACTTTTGTTCCCTATTGATTATCATTCCTCATCCAATCCCATGCCAAGAGAACTAATTTTATCCTATAAAATGTTGGACGGATCAGATTGACATGAAGAAATTTATAGTCCGTCAATTATACTATTAAATGTCACAGATATACCTACCTACTGTTGAAACAAAAAAATATATACATAAATATTTCACAGGCGGGAGTAGGTATTACCTATCATTGTTTGTAGTATTGTTTTAGTCTGTGGACTTGTTTATACTAATATACGTTATTAACATTAGTACAATAGTTTCTGTAGTAGTATTAGTATCTAACCCTTGTTTGTATGCACTGCTGAGGATCGTGACTGCTACGATATTATCTATTATTATTGTAACCTGTAGGTATGATGGTAACCTGTACTATGTATGTTTTCTGTAAATGACCAGTAGGTAATTATAATTATTAGATATTGTAATAAAACTAATTATAGATATTTGATAGGGCCTCGTATTTCTCGTAAATGAAGTAACCAACGGGTGCACTGTAAGCAAGAATATTTAAAATTGTATTCAGGTATTTTTTGAAAAAAAAACTACTGACGCTTTTTACGTGGGATAGGCAGCGAATATCAATTTACATAAATATCTGTCTCTTTATCATTTACAAGTTTTTATTTCCATTTTTTTAGAACTTATGCCTCCTAGGACTTAATTCATTGGTATTGAATCAATTTCAGAAAAGAAAACATAAGAAAAAATACAATCGCGAAAAACATATTGCGTGTGTACTTTCATTTTTTTTTCTAACATTTACCGTTCTGAAGAACACAGAAAAAACAGAGATTTGTATTCAGACAAGCGGTTTTATGTCAACTAAGCTTCCTCTTTCCGTAACATATTATTATTTTCTTTTCATCAAAAGTAAATGTAAGTTTAACTTCGTCATAGAATCGTGAATATTGTTTGAAGCACGAATAATAAGCAAACCCTTACCAATTCGAAGTCTCATCGCTGCATCAGTAGACACGATAATCACAGGTTATGAAAAGATGATCATTCCAAAGCAGGTACCTTTATTATATATACATATACCTACATAGCAGTGGCGGGACTAGACTTTTTATACTGGGCATGCTTTCGTAATGATTTTTTTTTATAATTTCCACAATTCGGTATAGGAATTCAAGAAAATACCAGACTCAACAAATTTCTACCTCTCCGTCGCCAAAATTTTAATTTAGTATAGGAATTTGAGATATTTCATGATCTCATCGTTTTTGTATAAAAATTTCAGACAATATCCAACTTTTTGCTAGGCATGCAGTGCTTTTTTGCATGTATGGAAAGCACGCCACTGCTACATAGATACATGATACATTGTATTATCTTTTTAATTATCAAATATCAGCATCTTCTAGCAACCTACACTATAATTATATTTATTATTATTCCTCTATAACACAATGTAGTAAGTCCGGTTCACACAACAATAAATATTGCAAACATTAAAGAAGTGTGTGATTTAAAGACGTTAATCTGATTTTTTAGGATCTAAGGGTTGATCTATATCCGTGAAGTCTCCAGAACAGAATATGTCTTATGTACATTCTTTTCTGTAAGTTTTCATGTGTCCTGTATAAGTCAGGCATTCGTAAAACATTTTACACTTCATTTTAATAATTAGGTTTTCCGCACATCTTGAGTGTTGGACGACCAGGGAGGACGAGAGGACGGATCTTATTTGAAAGGCTTTGTGTCCTTATGGGTAGAAGATTATTTATATAAATGAAGAAAGAATATGGGGTAGGAACCACCTACCCTTCATTCGGTATGCCATTTTTAGATACGGAAAAAAATACATACATTTTAATAATAAAGGGATCGGTAGCCTGATGGTAGAATCTCGGGCTTCCAATCGAGAGATAACACGTTCGAATCTTTCTAGTGCCAATCTACTTCTGGTATTTGGGATATATTTCGTTTATTTCATACCTAGATTCAATAAAAAAACACACATTAACAGACTTCGTTCTCTTTGCTATTGATGTATGGTTAGTTGTATTTGCCATGACTCCACTGCTGTTTAGTTCATTTACCATAAAGAGTACAACACAAGGTCATATGTTAATAATAATAATACCAATAAATGTTGTACTAACTGAAGATGACATACTAAAACTCTGCAGCCGAGTCAGGAAGTCTGTCATTTGTCCATTCAACCATCCGTACCATCACGACATGACATCTTACACAAAATTAGGTTAAACTGCGAATCTTCAGTTTCGGTAGTACGAAGATAGAGTCTCGTACTTTGAACTGAAGATCCATGGTTTGATTCTTGCTGACGATTCATCCCGTCTTCTTCTTTTCAGCATCAAAAACAATAATAAAAAAAAAACAATAAAAACATCAAATCTATATTCCCATTCCTGCCCAGAAAGCCACGACCTCTCTTGCATCTTCCCTCAGATGAGTTCGCTTCACGAAGTCTTTCCAGTAACACTGTCTGGAAGCTGTTGGATGTGTTGTTTCTCTCCACAGTCACACACCATGCTCTCAGCCAAACCTCTTTCATGATACAGGCTTTTGCTTTGTTAAATTTGATGTGGTCCAGGATGTATTCGAGTTTGTACAATTGTAAGTTTTTCACTTGTACATAAATAAATTTTTATTCTCGGAATAATTGATTGCATACAGTTAGTCCGCTGACTACACCATGTTTGGAAGACGGCGTGATGGTATATTAAAAAATAATACAAAGAATAGCGATAAAAACACCGACATCGTGTAAGTAATTGTCCATATATTGAATTGTAAGTAATTAATATAGAGAAACAAGTATGTACATAAGTATCGCATAATTATTGTTATGAATCGTTGTTACATCTGCCCCTAGCTTCTATATTATGATAATATATACCTACACCTTCCTATAAAAATACATAATACTTAGTTCTTATTATCTTACCTGCCTGTATAAAATATCATGCAGTACTGCCGACAATCGGTAAAAAGTTGCATCTCTTGAAATTGCATTTCGTCTTATTTTCATGAGATTTGTTAATTTAATCAGCACTTATGATGGAAACTTGGAATTGAAGTTCGTTTACTACCACAATTTTTGTTACAGAATAATCAAAACAAGGATTCGAATCCTGAATATTTCCTCAAATTGCTGTATCCTTGTCATCAATCATATTATTTATCGAAAATCGTCTTGTGTCCAATGTTAATCCTAGACTCCCTCTTTAGATCAACATATATAACCTTGTCTTAGGAGACTACGTCAAGTCACATATTTTACCACCACTAACACCATATTCAGATGAAATTTTTCTTTTCCATTCGACTATTCCAAAACCTTCCTAATTGATTCCAAGCCGACAACTCTAGCCTCTTGACCAGCCTACTTTCACTTCCGATTGCCTCATTTTCGCGTGTCCTTTTTTTTATTCTATCTTTTTTTTGTCATTAATAATTTTGCATTATTCTCTTTTTAATTAGAGTTATAACATTTTGCGGTAGAGCAATAGTACTCGTACTAACGATTGTTGTATTACTCTAAGTACTTATTTAGTAGTACCTCATGTCCATCCAAGGTCGGCTGTTCACTCTTGCAAGATACTACACAGTAGTAGTAGTAGTTCAAGCAGGTACTTAGGTACTTGGTAGTACCTGTATGGTATCATGAAGATGATAAACGCAATGAGCACCCGATAAGTACTATCTGTGTATCTGGCCGAGATTTATGCACCGTGTAGTAGATATTGACTTTTCAAAGATTATTATTGATTTTACTAAGTACAACTTATAGGTTATAGCGTATTACAACAATACTTTTTGAAAGCTCTGATAATTATGCATTTCAAATATTATTACAATAGCAGAGTGTTAAGAACGTCGTGGGAAGAGGTATCTGATTAACTTGACACAAAATTATTGCTTTCACCTTTTCTTATTTAGAAGAAGTCGAAGGGTGAATGCTGAGGGTTAATAAATTAGATATTTGATTTCAATAAACTGTAGAAAAAATATTTATCATATGTCGTGTATTAAAATTTTTTTTTTTCTATTTTTGCAGGTAAGCATTGCTTTTCTTCCAATGGTTTTCAAATATCTGGAATGGTAAGATTTATTTTTATGCTCAGACATTATTTCAAATACACATATCTAAATTATAGTTATTGACGTTTCTATCTTTTTTGCGTATTATGATAATTCTTTCATATTCTACGTCTTTCAGACTATTAAAACATAATAATTATACTCTATAAAAAACCAATGAAATTTGATCAATTTATTAACTCTATCGCCTTGTTTACAACTAGCGTGATAACCGTGAGTACAACATCCTGCGATATTATTAATTATTTTTAATATACCTATAGGTACATTATATCATATAACGCGGTATTTAATCAATAATTATTAAAATATATTAATTAAACACACCAATACAAATACAACGTTTTTAATATTATTTTAATAATGTACGTTATATATTGTGCTTTATCACTTCCTCATGTTTGTGGGTTCTCGAATTATTTAATTACTAAGTATTTTAATATAATCATGCCACCTTTACATAATATTATGTTCTAAATGTCGTGCAATTCCGATATATAATAAAATAATTCAATTTTTCGGCCAATTTTAAGTTACTCTTTAAAGGAAGATATAATTTTAAACTTAATTTTTATGACATGAAATATCTTGTACTTTTCATTGTCCTCAATAATTTTCTTGCTTTTCGTATTGACTTAATCTTGATATCCGGATTGTCAGATCTGATATATGTCAAAATAAAATTATTTAAATTTTCAACATATATTTTTAGGTAAAGCCTTATTGTGTGTAACTATGTAAATGTAAATGGAAATCTTTTAAATTTGTTTTTAGGAAACTTTTGTTATTTAGTTATTCTGAAAAAAATGAATACATATATGTAGTAAAAATTAAGTTTTGATACGATAAAATCGATTCATTGTACTCTGTTCTCATGTAGAAATAGCCTTATTAATTAATTAAAAATATTTATCTTAGTGCATTTTTTATAAATATTATTATCTCACCCAGTCCCAAGCCGGTAGTAAACGAGAATTTATCAACGAGATGTTTTTTGTAATACTGCGTATTTAGTTATAATTATTAATGGAAAGTTCTGCGTTATGAAAAGAAAATATATAAAGTAATTGATAATTATAAAAACTCTTCAATAACAAAATCAAATTCCTCTCTTCTAAATGTACATTTATATGCATTGAAACCTTTTTGTAAGTTTGAAGTAACGCAGGCTACGTTTCACTCGATTTCAGATGCTTTGCCTTAGAACACGAATAACAGAATTTGAATGAAAAGATTCCATGTTCTATTTTCAAATCTGGTAAACATTCTAATGAAACTGAAAAACATCATTGTGGACAAAATAAAATAAGGAGGAGGAAACTTATGCATTTTGTTTAATGTGTGCATATATAAGTACCTATAATTGATTAGTGTTTGCGGATGAAAAATGTATGGATTTTTATACACTTATTATATTGTAGATCATAATCAAATTGACCAGTTAGTTACCTTTCATACTAACAAATCAACTAACTGCGAATTAGTATTTTTGAACTAAGCAGCAAAACATTGAGTAAAAGTAAAAAAATACACGGTAAATCATCATCATCATCATCGCCCTCAACGCTCCTCTCGGGAGCACAGGGCAGAAACCAGCCTCCTCCATTCAGAGCGTCTCTGCGCCAATTGCGTCACCTCTTTCCACGACATTCCTTGCGCTCTGATGTCGTTGTCATAGGAACGGTGTATTGTGAAAGAGGGACGCCCGGGCCGACGGAACCCTTGCGGACGGAAGAACATCGCTCTTTTTGGTCAACTATCATTGGGCATTCTCAGAACATGTCCCAGCCAGGACCATCGTCTCTCCTGTATTACGGAAATTACAGGTCTCTGCTGTGTGCGCCGGCGCTCTGCATCATTTGTAACATGTTCATACCATTTGACATCCAAAATTCTTACACGGTAAAAATTAAGTATTAAAATTTTACTAACTGTGCAAAGCTGGGGTATACTCCGATGTAGGAGCAATTTCATTTATTATAAGTTATCATGGAGTTTATCATTTGTTGGGGTTATCAGGGTTACTAGGCGACCTCGCAAAATCATTCCTTGTTAAACGAATAAATAAATAAATAAAATTTCATTATTATTCTTTATTCATTCTTTTATAAATCAGGCATTTATTCTGCCGTGATTAAATATTATAGAAATATGCCATTAATAGATTTATTAATACTATCTCTTGAGTATATTCCATTCAAGCTCCTGTTATGATACCCATTATATTTGCTAATTTTGCTTTCATTTCTTCCCTTCTTTTGATTTTATACAAATACAAACCTAAAGCACATTGTATGCATGTCTCGCGGTTTCCCACAATCAATAAAAACAAAATGGCTCATTGGAGAATATCTCTTGGCATGGGCCAATTATTATGAATAAGAAATAAGCTTAGTTTCAGCGGTAGAGAAGCCTTCCGTAAAAAAGGGTGTTCTACATAGTTTTTTCAATAGAAGGTTTGCTATTTGAGGAAAAAATATTAGTTAGAAATATTACAGTAGGGACACAAATTAAAAGTAGAGATTAACTGTTTTCTATCCCACAAAAGTGTAGATTTTCAAAAGTGCCAGAGTGATAGCGGATGCCTAGGTGGCTAGTATGGTATTCAACGAAAGATTATTATAATGTGCCTGATATAATCAGCTAGTTTATAGGATATTATTCCATGAAATCCTGTCGGCTGTAAAGATAAGCTATGAATGCCTCATACATTACAACGTTTTGCAATAAATTGTTATCCTTAACGCTCACTAAAATTTAAACCGGTTAGAATTTTAATTAGATTAGTTGCAGTTCGGATATTATGATTCTTGGTATCGATTCATCGCTGATTCTCATCAATAAAATTTATTTTATTTTACCACTATCTATAAATAATAGCAAGATAATCTCAGTTCACGATCTGCAATTTGAAGTTTACTTCTAATCAAAGACCCAATGAAACTGTAACCAAAGTTCTCTACACATCTTTGACTAACAAAATGTTGTTTTATTTTTAACTTTACAATGTGCGTCGTAAAACTGCGATAAAAACAAGATAAGAAATTAATTTTTAAATATGATATTAGTCGTAAGTGTCAGTGGGCTTAACGTGAAGAACTCTTTTCTTCTTCGTAAAATTAGTCCTTCGGAAGCAGAGTAATAAAGTACAAAATGCCAGTATATGAAGCAGTGAACTAATTACTTCTTTTATGGATTCAAATCTGCATGAACAGAACCTCTCTCAAGTGCTGATAATATGAATATAGTTGATATGATTTGTGTACTCTTTTATTGTTTCATACTTCGCGATTTTTTTTCTAATTGTAGTTACTATAGTTATATATGTTTTATTGAGCTGACAACGTTTTCCTAACATTTGATTATTAAAGAGATAATACTAGGTAGATACTATTCTTTAGACTTTGTATCCATCAATTTTATATAATACTCATTACTGTCAATAACAATAAAACATTGCACTTATACTAATGACGGTATAAAAGGACGTTAATAATATAAACAAGTTTTGTCATTTTATATTATTTATATTTCGTTCGCAACAGTTTAAACCATAGCTCGATTCAAAGTTGAAATTGAAAAGTTTCTCTCGTGATTTATGAATCTTTCTGTAGGCAGTTTTTATTATTAAAGCGTACGTTTTATATAGTCACGTGTGCGAAACAACTTTTTTTTGTCATTCAATTCGTGGGTCTGTAAATAATATGAACAAATGCAAATATGTGTCAAGTATTAACTAAATATTCATTTCCATATAAAACAATTTTTTTTTAATTATTCACATCTTTAATAAATGAAATACATTCCTGAAGAATAAAGTCGAATTCTTTGACGAAAATTACGAAGAATTAACTCAATTATTTATTCGTTGAATTTTAACAAAAAAAAAAGTAATTTTCTTATCTAAGGGGTAAATTTACAAGACAATTTTACCTACCTGTTTCTTCCAGTTTGTTTTTGGCAATTTTTAGATAAATTTGACGATGCTGTATTTGCTTTCAAGTTTAAATAGAATCTGCAGTCGAAATTCTTTTCTGGTTAATTTTTCATTGTAATGGTTCTACTTAATTATGAAATTAATGTTCCGTGTTAGCTCTGGGACAATCAACGGATAACCAACCAACCAATGGCGACTCATTTAATACAAAATAACGAATCAATTGACTTACCTGTTATTTTGCCAAAACATTTTAATTGATCACAATGATTGATTGAAATAATTAAAAGCATTCTTGGTATCGGTGATCTCATTTGTAATCATTACTGTTTGGTGCTCATGAATCCAGTTTTTAATAATATAGGTACGCGAATTAAAATCTGCATACCAAATTGATTTCTTTATTAGTCTAGAAATATTAATACTACTATTATTATTATTTTTTATATCGATGTGTTATAGTGCGACTTCAATTAAATGTTTTTAATGAACTTGATTTCATGTATGACGCAAAAGTAAGAAATAATCGAGTCATTCGCTATTTACACTGTATTGCAGTGTCAATTTTTTGCAAGATTAAAAAAAACACTATACGATTTCGAAGCTCAAATGCTTTTAATATAATATTAATATCTATTAATATAATATTAATATCGTAATGGACAATAGTAACAATCTGGATTTTTGTGAGTGTTAGAGAATTTCAAGTATACTTCAAAATACCATTATGAAATAACCTCTTTTCCTGGATATTTCAATCCAAGGACTCCTATTTATTCGTTTGGGTGACATTTTTTTTTCTTTTTAACTCTCTCTAATCTTTCAGTACCACTAAACCAGTATTGGCTTATGATTTAGAGTTCAAAATACCAGAATATTGGTCACATACATTTTCAAATAAGTTACGAACGCATAGTTTTTAGGATGTTTGACTTGTATTTCAATCTTCAAAGGCCATCCACTCGTTAACGTGTGATCAGGATAACAATCCGAATTAAACTTCTTTCAGAACTAATTATGGTTTAGCGATCAAAACCGTAAAATTGGATTATGAAAATAAACTTTCATAATGTAACGTGTCAGGAAAACAAGAGTCTTTATCCAAAATATCACAACTTTCAATTTTAATGAACACAATATCAACAGTTAGAATAAATCCTCAACAAACAACAATGACACTAACAATAACTTGGTCTTAAAAGAAACACGAATATGGACTTATAATAATAATAATAAACAAATAAATATAGTAATAACGCTCAGTAAAATGATACCACACATTCGCTTTCTTTTACTACCATATAGTACGTTTTGTCATTATGGCGGAAGTTTTGGTGTTGTGTGTGTAGGTTAAGCATCGCAAATAATAACAATAATGTTATAATCATATTTTACCCAACATTAATATCACTTTTCAATGCTACATCCTTGTGTGCTATACTTGTACTACTATTCGTAATAATATATGTACAGATTCATTTGTATCATGCATATCCGCGTTTGTCGTATGTTGTGTTGTGATACAGTGTAAACATTGGATATCTCTACATTTGCGAAAAACTTGTAATAAAAGTTGCGAAATCCTGTCACCAGAATGCGTTAGTGTTATTAGTATTTACACCTTACAAATCAAATAACAAGTTAATAGAAATGACTTTTCCAGAAATGGTTGCGATGTGTTTTTCTGTAAGATTTACCTTGTGAGTTATATGATTTTTTTAACAGATCATATGCGTAATGAAATATAATATTTGCCGCATCTTGGGCATGGTGCATCTACTTCTTCACCTCGATCTTTTTTGAAATCGTCCACCAAAATTGCGTGAAACTTTCCAAAGACTTCTTCTGTTTGTTATCATTTATGATACTTGAACTTTTTTTAGTTTCTCATACTATGAATTATTCAGAAATTGACAAAAAAAAACTGACAAGCGATTATTCAAATTGTTATATATGATCCAAAATTGGAGTGCCAACACATATATATCGAAGTTATAAAATTGAAAAGTAGGTTTGCCTTCAAAATGTGGTTAAATTCAACGAAAAATTGTGTTTATTTGTTAAAAGTGTTATTCAATAGACACCTTATCTGCACATCCAGCAAATTGTACAAACTACCTAATCAAGAAACAGAAAAGGTGTCTCGATGCTTACGAATTGATTTAGGCAGGTTCAAGCCACTTTACATGTGGTTCGTTCACTAATGTCACGAATTTCTTTTCCTATCTATTATGTTCTACAACTATTAATTACGTGTATTTTTATTAGTGATTATTTATATCGTTTAATTGGAGGAAGGCAATAGGTTTAACAATATTTAATATAACCTTTACAATTAACTATTTCTTAATTTCATGTCAATACAATAAAAGTCCTTATCACTGTCAATGTCAAGGTACTTTATTATTTAATTAATATAATTTACTGTTTTATATCTTTTAATATATACGACATCGCAGTCTTAAAGTAGTACCTGTTTATTTTATTTTTCTTGTTGGCGGTCGACGTCAACTGTAAGCAATAAACTCACTAGTAGTCCTCTCCGTACCAATAAACACTTTGACATTTAGAATGCATTAAGCTTCTCTTCTTCTTCTTCTTCTTTTGCTTCAGTTAGGACTATGTCCTGTGGTTCTCGGAGCCTGCTCCTGGGAGGTGGATATCCAACTGGGTGGTCTGGTGGGGTCTGTTTCCTGTCATGCGTTCATCTGCTGCAATTCTGACCACTCGATCTGAGCTCGCCCTCCCCACATGATCTCTCCAGAAACGTCTTCTTGTTCTGCCCCATCGCACAACATCTTCGACGTTACAGATTCTTCTTTTTTCTGAATTTCTTATTCTGTCACGAAGACATTAAGCGATGAAGTTAAATGTCTAACTCATGATAGGTGTCCTCTAACAGAACACTCGAAAACCTACAAAGAAGAACTGGGTTATTAAGTTGTGTATTAAATACTGCAATGAATATAAGTAGCACTCTTTCTTGCCCCGTCGAGTCCCCGGCAGAGATAGGTCCCCACTTTTTCGTGTTAATTTTCGAGTCTCCTGTAAAAAGCAGGTACCTATTCGCAAAACATCACGTTTAAGACATTAAACATCTTCATCTCATTAACAAGGAGATACGTCACCCATTCTAAACGTTTTAACTTTTATTGGCAGAGAGGATGTCTTCCATCTTTATCACATGCAATTATTAGTCTGCAGTTAACCTGTAGAAAATGCTGTGATGGTATGTATTTATTTCTTAGATTAATTTTTCAGTATTCATTAACTCGTTCATTCACGCGTTTTTACATAATGTACTTCTGCGTCAACCAGTGTCTTCGTGACTTGAAGAATGAGGTTATCAAATTTAATCGTTTCTTCTTTATTACTTTTGCGATACTACTGTTAATACTACTACTACTACTGTAGATCGGTTTATCGACAACCGGAAAAAAATTATACTCGGTAGCAATATGAGTAATAATAAGCAGAGCTGGGCATTTTTTAACAATCGACGGATAAACTTCGTTAAATTCTGATTAAGTTTTTGAAGGAGCAACAATTACCGCCCAGATAATTTAGAAGTCTGGGAACTTCCATTTATCCGATAATATGTGATTAGGTTTTATTATCCGCACTTCAACGTTCCTCGCGGGTGACAAGGCAGGAATCATCTTCCTCCGTACAGAGCGTCATTTGCGCCAATTGAGTCGTCGTCCCCTTTTCACAACGATGTATTGTGAAAGAGGGATGTCCTGGACTTTGGAATCCTTGTGAACGAAAGTCAACTATTAGTTAACAATTTAAATTCCTTTAAATTGTAATTATTTTAACCTTTACTTTAATTTTTGTTAAATGAGTCCATTTTTAATTTTTCTCGGTTTGATTTAGTATTATCACCTTCCCGTTTTTTTTTAAATTTTATTATAGAGGTTTTATTTAAAAAAAAACTCTTGTTTTGTTTCCAAAATTAATTGTAACTTACATTACATTATCAGATGATTAACGAATTTTTCGTTAGCGGCTTAACGATTAACATATATCGTTTTTCTAATTAACGGTGCTGTTTCGTATAATCAGTATAAGTATGAAAAAGAATTATTACTTTGTACCAATATATCTCGAACACATTTATGCCATACTACTGATAATATGGTTAATTTATTACCTACATAATGCTATGTACCAGTGCTATTACAGTATAGAGGTTTGTACTAACTAGTTGAACTATTGTATTCTCGATTGATATACGCGGATATAAGTAATAGATCTCATTGCTTTGTGACAATGTTATATTGTTGTATTGAAAATATCGTAACAAAAGTATTTGTAGATCTTCGACACAAGACTTGTGTCGTGAACTTTTGTACCTATATTATGTATGTGCTCCCAAAGATTTCACTTATAAGATAAATAAAACAATGTAAAAAAAACAGAAGTAATAGGTATACTACCAATTAATTTCGAACATGTAAGTATAAGCAAATACAATTAAAACAAAAAGTGCATTAACACTAATAAATACTTTATATTATAAAAATGCTTTGAAGATAAGATATAATCTGTCATGAGGTATTTTAAGAAGGAAGTCACCCATTACGAATGTTTTTATTTTTATTTTTTTAATACACGAAAGGATATTCCGTATGTTCATTACAAGTCAACTAGCCACCCTACTTACCGAAAATACCTTGATGATATAGATAGGCTGATATATTTTAGAATATCACAACTATCTCTCTATCTTTACTTACTATCACAGTGTCAACTACCAATGGGCTACCCAGCAGATAAACTGCACATAATAAACATGTAAATCGCTCTTTTTAAGTCATTTAAACAATGAAGAAACATGATGATGGGTGGCATATATCATCACTGCTAAATTAAAGACGTTACATGACTTATTCGTGATTTAAACGGATACCTGTCTTTTACAGGACACCTGAAACTTATAAAAGATAGCTGGAGTTTTATTCTGCCAGGAAAATCCACAAACATACTCTAAACTAATAAGAATTATATTTGACAGTATCTCATAATCATGTAAATGATTTAAAGAATATTTAGTTTCGCTGTAGGTAATCTTCATATGGGGCCTCCTTGTATGCTAAATAAATCACAATTAAAATATCTTTCTACTATTGTGTGCGCCGTTCTTGTATAAAATAATATTTGTTTATTAATTATTATGCCCGCTGCTAAGCATTGCTAATGAACCTGACACATCTTTTAGCGAACACTAAATATTATGTTTTATCAAAATGCACGTGGGTTTGAGAGATCTTGTACATTATGTCGTATTCGGCATTTTGTAGAATACGTCCGTTTACAAACAGTGCAGTCGCCATTTTACAAAACACCGAAACCATATTCGGACAAATACATATTGCTTTGGCAGATTGTAAGACTAAGTTCCGCTTTTCACCTGAAAGTGCTGCAAACACAACGAAGGAATTATTCGAAAACGCAACGGTGAGTTATATTAAAATTTATTGTTTTTTTTTATAACGCTTGTCATGCGTATTGAAATATCTTAGTTTTATTTTATACATACCTAATTAAAAATGTCGATCGACGGTACTTGGTGGAAGTTCATGTTTGATTAGTAAAAATAAAGCGCTTATATTAACGTACTTCTACATTGACTTTCTTTATCATGAGCCGACAAATTAATTGCTTCTTTACGTTATTAATGCTTCTTTATGTTAGCCTGATGATGGAGAGCAAAAGCTGTTGAAACCCGGCTCGCGATTTATTTTATTTATTTATTTATTCATTATTTACTATACATTGATAAAAAACAATTACATAAAAGGTATACATTCAAATTAAATACAATCAATATACAGAGGGCGAGTTTATCGCAAAGGCGCGATCTCTTCCAACTAACCCAATTTATTAATGCGGAAGTACTTAATAAAAGTGTATTTTACTGTGATAATTATTAATGACAATTTGATTATTCATAATGTTGCTTTGTGTATGATTTAAACGTTTGATTTTCAAAGTTACGAAGTTATAAGAAACGGCACAAATTTTTATAATTCGCCTAAAATATTATGCTTTCAGCATTTCGTAAAATGACGCCATTTGTAAACGAACAAAGTCTACAAAATGCCGACGACTTATAATATATTATTGTATACTATCAAAACTTACGTGGGCGTTACTTGTGAATAGAACTTCCAGGGATTGAATGACCTGATCGACTATTAACGCTTGAGGTCTATGCACGACAGAATTACTACTACCACCACTTCATGGTAATCAACAAACATAATAAGTCTTACAAAATCAACCTTCGTTCAAATTATACTCATACATAACTAAGTAATCTGAGCAGGTGATAAATTCTTGACTAAGGTCACTATTGCGTTTTGGCTTTGTATTATTATTGTCCGTTGTCCATTTCTTGTTTGTGATTGATTTTTTTGTATCGCTTATGTTGAAAGAAGCTTAAGGCTAGCCGTGAATATTTTTTGTATATAATTGATTAGTACGAATGCGTTTTAAATCGATATTATAAGTCTCACTAGATATTTTTTTCCTAATTAATGAACGTCGAATAGCAATTTATTTTCCTCGCAAGACATTAAGTATTGATCATTAGAATATTGATTAGATTTATACGCTTACTATACCAACAACATTTTTCAGTCTCATTTATTATTTAAATGCGATTTTTTAACTTCCTATTTGAAAAAAGGAAAAGTAAGTACCTGCTGCTTACCTCTACCAAAGTTCGAAGACATTAGATTTACTGTCAATGACACTCCAATTATTATTTACACAAATTTTTCAGTATCTAGTGTAGAGATCTAGTATATCGAATAGTACTTAGTTTTTCTTCATTCTGTAAAATAAGTATTCAGAACATATTAGTATAGTTCATTCATACCATGAATTGGTAGTTTATTTTAGAGGACACTGCTCTTTTATTCAGTGGCTTAAACGTTCCTCTTTAGCAACATACTGTCCTTATGTGTTCGAAATTAGAACTCTAGTAATGCTGTAAAAAGAGGCGATTAAATGCCTGATTTCTGTGCTTTCGGGACGAGTGTTGAAATGCGATTGGGTTGGATTGATTACAACTAGCAATTGGAAATGTAATTCAATTCTGAAATTGTCAATCGCTGCCCTACGGAGTCGTAATTATAGACGTGTATTAGATTAGTTTCGTGCGTAATTTCCATGTTTTACCATAGTACTGCAATCAATGGATTATATTACATCGCGTTTATTATTATACTATCTCTGTGAGCAACTTTCTATTTGACATATTGTAACAAATAATACACATTGTTCATTGCTCTACTACCTACTTGGAATTATATTCAAATCGAATTATTGTTATTGTACTTAAGTCTTTGACAAATCACTATTCAGGTGTGTGTATGTAATCCCTTTATTTAAGTTTGTCTTTAGAAAATTGTTCCAAATAGTTGATTTCTTTAGTAGTTTGTATGTTGTATTATTCAGTCATTGTTTGAACTGTTTGTGTATTTTTGTGCCCTCTTTTGTTTCTTCTTTTGGACTGACTGTCTCAGTAAAATTTAGATGAATAGTTTTGTGATCAATGGTTATGAGGGAGGATAATTCATCATTCATTAAAGAGCTTTATAAAAAAATTTGATCCTTTTCAAACTATTTTCAATGGTCACTGGCAACTTAAGTCTTTATTAACAGTTTAATTCTATGAATGCACAAGTAATTACAATGTGATTCCACAAAAGTACACTCGAAAACCTATGTAGAATCATCTTTTTTTCTATTTTATTACTGTTTTTTTGGCACTAACAGTGTAAGGGATCATTTCACTTTTAGTAATAGAAACATAAAATTTTAAGCGAATAATAATCAGTCAGAATGTTTGAAATATTATTTTTTAATGTTTAACTGGCTTTGGTCATAACGCAGATGACATAACCAATGTCTGATTGACAAAATGTTTTGATTTTATCTTGGAAATGAAAATTCGTCATAATTAGTCGATCTAGGTGCTAGGAGACTAAACTTGTCTTTACTTTCTCTCAGGAGTCAGATTGTATAAACAGCATTACAATATTTACGAGCGTACAATTTTCCTCGTTTGCAAGTCGATGACACAATATTTGCGATGATGTCCCCGTACAGAACTTCATCTGATCAAGATCAATTAAATTTTGTTTATTCGTCGTCGCTTTCGCTTAATTCCCGTTCATCTTAACACCATTAACAGCAATTAAAGCTAATTATTTTATTATTTATGACGATTATTGTCTCATTTGTTCGTAACTGAGAGAATTGGTAGGTACTTACTTGTTGGTATTATAATCTGTCCCATGTACATACTACGTATATAGAGATTATTACACTTGGCGTTTTTTTTTTGTCGGATGCGAGAGTTAAGTATATATTTTATTAGTACCAAGTGTCAAGAAAAGGTTATCATTTATCAATTGTATTATCTGAATGACAGTTAGCCTACATACGTTTTTTTATTATTATTATTATGATAAATGGAAAATAATTCTTCCGAGTGGAGAAAAGTAGAGTAATACGTATTTAAATTCTTTTGACAAAATATTGTGTCAACTGATAATATGCATAGAGTAGTGTTTTCGTTGAACTTTGATCTTGAACGAACCAACATGTTTTGACTTGTAAAAATCTACAGAAGTAAAGTCTAAGTGCACGAGATATTATTTTTTTCATTATGTAAAGTACAATAAAAAATCAGATTCAAAAGATTGCAAAGTTTTGCTTGATTATAAATTATAAGTTTTGGACAAAATGCAAGTTGTATAAAATTTAATTATTTTATAATCCCCAGAATGCTTTCAAGAGGAAGAGATTTCTGTGAAATAATATAGTGGGGTTTTGTCTTTTTTTTCAACTTTTGAGGTGTTTTTTTTTTTTTTTAAAGATATATCTGGATTTTGTTATAAACCCAAATACAACCTTATGCACCTTTCACACTAAGCTAAAAGCTTGTGCCGTGAAAGGGGGAGTTTGCCGGCACCTGGGATCGAACCACGGACCCCTTGTTCTGGAGGCTCTACCTCCAGGCTACCGACGAACTGCAGTTCTGCTCAACGTGGCAAATATTGCTTGAGAATTGCGGTTTGCTTTTAGACAGAATGAGAGTAATACTAAATCGGACACTTTACAATCATCAAAGGTATCAACCTTTATTGCAATGCAAAACTAACCAATAATAATATCTTAATAATGTATCAGCAGTAGGTTGGTACATTAGTTGGTAGAGATACACTTTAGAAAGTTCGATAGTTTCGCACTACATCTGTGAATTGGAAAAGCATTGCTTGAATGTTGTGATATTATTTGAATATGGTTTACCCAACCAGTAGGCAATAATAAAACAACTTACACTGTTTATTATTAACAAACCATACCTTTACAATATACAATACTAGACCTGCTTGATGCATATTATTAATAACTACCTACTGTAGTTTTATCCGACTTACATACTGCTTGCCCTATTCTCCCCACTGCTAGAAATATATCTCTTCAAAACTCTTCCACTCTTTCCACTATCTCTCCAAACTCACTGATTTCCCATCATCTGGACAGTATCGCTAACCCATCTTTTTGGGTACTTTCTGCACTTCTTCTGTCCTCCCACGGTCTTCATTCAAGAATTCTGTAAGTTCACTTATTATACTCTCGCCTTGGCATGTGACTAACGCATTGCCATTTTAACTTCGATAATTTGACAACAATGATACTATATTTTTTAATCTTCATCTATGTATGTATTTAAAAAAAATAAGCATTTTTTTAATAAAACATGGAGAACAACATATTCAGTTCGTTATGTAAACTGTAAGATATTTATAAGGTTTTTATCCTAAAATTTACCAACGAAATGAAATCTTGTAAAGAGATTATTACATATTTTATATCTATTTTGCCTAAGGTATCTATTGAGGATATACATACAAACATAAATATTTGTGTAAAATTCAATTCTTTATCTTGCAAAATCACTCTGAAATCCAGTTTTGTACTATTTTACATATGGTTGTTATTATTTTATGTAATGTACAATTATAAATTCAAGGTTGTATGTGTTTTATTACGATTATCATTATTTCTGGTGCAATAACAGATATGAAGTTGAGATGACTTTTTGATAATATTCTAACATTGCTGCATTGTAGACTATTTTATTGTCTTCCTGGATGCCACCTCCCTGTTCATTTCTGGTTACTTACATTAATCATACTGTTAATGATTTCCTGTATTTTACCATCCGAGAACACAAATTTGCAAATTCATTAGATTCAGAGATAAAAAATTATATCATTGTCTTAACATTGCCATGTTCCATGTAGTCCCCAGCAAGAAAAAGATATTTCACTCTTCTGTAAATTTTTAGTGGCCTGTTAAAGAAAGGCGTTCGTTCGTAACATGTCACAAATTGGACATGGCATCTTCAATTTAGCAGTGATGAGGCTTACCACCCATCCTGAATGTCTTGTATTTTATGTTTTAAAAAAAAACGACATGCAGTTAGTTCACTGGCTACCCATTTGTGGGAGATGCTATGATGGGTCAGATAGATACATTACCACTGCCACACCTAACTGGTTAACGAACATCTGAATTATTAGGCAATTTCGAACAGCATGCATTTGTTGGGTCGAGTCACATTCAGAAATTTTAAACTAATATACGGCAATTGGGTATATTCTATTCTATTCATATGAAAGTCATCCTCTCGTAAAACAATTGGGTACATCGTCGAAAAAAATACTATACTGATGAATGCCCTCATAGACCAATTTTATGAGGTATTTGAACTTCATCTAAACGTTTTACAGTCATGTCTTTTCATATTTCACGTTACTTTAATCGCTATTATGAAGAGGACTACCCATTCTCTTCAATTTTATGACGTAGTGCTCCTTGAAGTGGTCCACGTAAATTTTCTGATTAAAATAATGATTATATAGTTACATTACAATGATCTTGAATAAATCATTAATAATTCAAGGAATCAATCAATTCTGACAACTTTGTCTGCAGCAATTTAAGTAAGTAGTTCAATTAATACGTAATCATGATTATTTTTCGTGACATTATTGTAATGATATGCTAAAAGGTTTTAGTGGTGCCGCTGTTTTAATTCAGAAATAGTGTTGGTTACCTAGGTACTGAGAAGTAATACGTGATAACTTGATTTCCTATGTACCTACGTTAGTTTTTTTTTTAAATATACACATTATTCCTCTTAGACTATCACTGCTGCAAAATCAAGGTCTATATTGGGTACTTGGTGTAATAATATTGTACTCGTATATCGTATCATTGCTGTGTATTATTTATATATTTTTTTAGAATCATGTTTTATTCTCAATGACAGTGAGTCGTAACTCGGCACGTTGACTTCTTGTATTTTATTACCATTGTGTTACGTGAGTTTTACAAGCGTCAAGAATGCCAATTTAAATAACGATTATGTATTATGACAGCTGAGTAAATGCTACCACAGCCTGGATAATAATAGCAGACAAACGTAAGTACAACGAGTAACGAACTTTGAACGAATCAATCAAACATCTCGGATGACCTAGTCACGTGGACAAAAAGTCTGTGATTCGACTCTTTTTAGTGAGTCGAAAATAGCAAAAATTTTGGTTTGCGTTCAATTACTTAAGCTAGAATCAGATTACTTGAATTCTAAGATGCGTCAGTTAGCTAAAATCAAATCACAGTTGTTGGATTAGTAATCTAGAATCAGATCACTCGAGTTCCAAAACGAATCACTTTATCGAGTCACTTTGCTAACTACAGAAAATTATTCCGAAAATGTAATTAAAATTTATTGATTGTGTCGGAGCACACGTATTAGAATTCCATAATTATGTAATTTGAAACAAGTGCTTCTTTCTACAGTTGATTATTAATTCCCAGAGAGACGTCTTTCGACTTATAAGGTCAATCGATTGATAATGACCTTATAAGTCGAAAGACGTCTCTCTGGGAATTAATAATCAATAGTAGAAAGAAACACTTGTTTCAAATTACATAAGTAATTAAAATTATTCTAATACCAAAATTTATAAGCTTATATGGTTTGAACTTATAAATTGATGACCAATACTGCATTGTAGTGCAGTTTAAATCTTTCAATCAAAATGGATTATAGATTCTAGGTTTAGTATTACAACTGTTTTGTTTTGAAGTACTCTTTCATTTGATTCCAGAGCGCCTTTAAAATGGCATATCAATTGTATAAATAATTTCCTCATAAAATGAAGAGTTATTAACTGTACTTCTACGTTTCGTGATAATGTAGGTACTTTTTTTTAAAAAAAAAAAAAAGATATATCTGGGTTTTGTTATAAACCCAAATACAACCTTATACACTTATTGGCAATGTAACAATTTCTGTTTAGCTCTTTTCAACATCATTATTCATTGCTTATTAATAACAACATTAGGTACAATCTATGTATTAATATCTTTCATCAAATTGATCATGAAACTTTGTGTACATGTATCAAATTGTCCATATCAGCTGACCTAACGCTGTTATTATTATTATATGTAATGGTATATTATATGGAATGGTATATTATAGCACGTAACTAGGCAGACAGACTAGTAATAAAGATAGATAGTACCTATTTGAAAATAACGAGCAATTACGAAAATTATTCACATTTTGAACTTGCTGTTAGTTTTGTTACTGATAATAATACACAGGGTGTTATATACAGATGCAGTTGGTTCGCTGGCTACCATATTAATTGGAAATGCCGTGATCGTATGTGAAGGAAATGATATAACAAAACGGCGATAGTCCAACACATCTTTACAGAACAACTTTGAAGTAGAAACTAGTTTATTTATTTTATATTTTATTTATTTATTTATGTGTATATATAGGACAACAATTCAATTATAAAACATAAAAATGGTATTTGAAAATATACAAAAAATAACAAAATCTGGCCCCAGACAGCACCATATAGCTGGTATTAGGGGCTAGAAGATCTTCAAATGAATTTGTCTTCTATAAAGCACATAATTTACCTCTTGTTTTAACACAAAACATTAAAATTAGGAAAAAAAGAGAAAAAAAAAAACAAAAATCCGGCAATCAAAAACTAATATCTCTTAAGTAAATATATGACAATTTTTAATAGTTACTTGTTACTTTTTATTTCATTTCATAGTAAAAGCACAATACTGATAAAGACTACAAATTTATGTACCGATGAAAAGGTTTTAGTTTTTAGAAATTAGCTTTCATTCAAAACATTTTTTTAGTCATTTGCTTGATTTGAAATAATGTTACCAATGTACAATGAAGAATAAAATAAATAAATAAAATCACTATAAAGGTTTCGTATTTTAAACTTATATGTTTTACTTCATTTCTTACGTGTAAACTTTTGTAATTTTTTTGATTGTCTTAAATGATTATTTATAACCACTATTTAAATGAATATCATCCATTATTTTTTTGAGAAAGATGTATATGAGATATTTGTTTTTAAATAACTCAAAAATAATATGAACCATACATAATTAACATAACATGTATAGACAATTCACACAGACCGAGCTAGTCCCAAACTAAGATATGAATCTTGTATTATTAATTAGAGGGATGTGTTTCGCTGAATATATATTTTATTTATTTATTTAAAACATCGAACGACCGAAGCAGAATATTGAAGTTCAAACCACTCCATGGTGACGCGAACATCCTATATGCTGCATGTCTGTGAGGTGTACAACAATTTTATTCTACAGGTTCAAAGAGTGGCGGTACCTACCTAGTCTATAAATAGTACATACATAATATGACGTAGCAACCAACAATTGTTAATGGCAACTACCTCACGCCACTACCACCACTTGTTATATTGAGGAATAAGTAATACCTTACATGTAAGTATAAGTTATGACCTATGGCAATTTTCGACACACCATAATACTACTGCTCATGTACATACATACACTCGTAATAGATCGACATCCTAACTAGTGGCGGCTGTTGGGGGGACTTGTGAAGGATGTTGTGGAATTATAAAAAAATGTATAGTTCATGTGACGCACTCTCTCGCAATCGAAGTCACATCCTCGGAGGACCACTGCTGGACTCGGAGAAGGTGAGGCTTCTCACACCAAGACAAATCGTGAGCTACATGACGCATGTAGGTCTTGAGAGTGAGCTATGACACAGAAAAATGTCACAATAGATCTACTATGGTCGCGGTGACACAAGGGATACAAGGTCCCTTGGCCTTTATTGGAATAAAAAAAATACTTATATTATACAAAAAATCGATTTCGTATCATGATTCTAATCCGTGATATTTACCTACAGTTTTCGTGTCCGGTTTCCATTCACCAATAAGCCATAAATATTTTATGTTGTTAAAATAATATTGTATATTGAATATTGTAATTTGAAAGAAAATAAGAACCTATGCTTATTTCATGTATTAAGAAGGGAGTGCGCCGCATCAACGCTCCTAAGAAGGAACCGCCTCTGTGATGCTAACTGGCTACATAAATTATATTATTATTTCATGGCGCATTATTAAATTTATAGTCGGTAATATTTTCAATGTTATATATCTCCCACAAATGGGGTAGCCAGTAAACTAATGTCATGGAGTAAAATTGCAGGTCGTCCTTAACGTGTAAATTAAAATAAAGACATTCAGAATGGGTGACATGACTCATCGCTAAATTAAAGGATGTTAAATAATGTCTTATCCGCGATGTTTTAGCAACACCTTCCTTTTACTAGACACTCTAAATCTTAAGGAAAGCTTGGAAGACCTACGACCTATCTTTGCATCTCAACGGTAAATACTATTCTGTAAGATAAAGTTACTAATTTTACTTAGTATCTTAAATCCTTTGTCTTATTATTTTTGCGCTACATTCTAACTATTTTGTAAGTCTAAGTACCTAGATTTTTGTAACTACAATTTTGTACTTGATACTCAAAAGACGCTGTAGCATGCACGCATTGCTACCCTTCAAGTGTAGGCAGAAAGGTTCAAATGCCACATAATCCTGCCCTTGTTTAAACTTTTTGCTTCCATCATCTGAGAACTTTCAGCACTTTGCCTCTTCTCGGTTGCCACTCCAGAGCTTTCTTTGTCCACCTTTTTCTAGTTCTAGTTATGCTTATTAATAAAACAGTAAAAGATTATTTTTCTTGGTTTATTTTTAATTTTCTTAAGAAATTAGAAAAAAGGCAATGGTCAGTAATATCTATAATTAGATCTATGAGAAGATGCACATTACACATTAAATACTACCTATACAATAATAATAATAACCACAAACGTGAACTTATGCCAAATAAATATAGTCATTGGTTATACCCGCAAAATTCCAGGAATATATACATTGTACTATCGCGAATTTCTTTAATCGTTTTTTGCTTATTATGTGATGTTTACAATTAGCATAATTTCTCAAAATTACATCATTTATTCATATTAGTATATAATAATCTTTCATAGTTTCAATGCATATAAAATAATTAACGTTATTTTCCTCGAAATTCCTAGAATTTTTTGTAAAAAAATCGTCCCACTCTTATACAAGTTTTTTTATTGTCCTGTTAAAGTACAACAATACGTTTTAAGACATTTAACATCTTCAATTCAGCGATGAGGTATGAATTTCTTAACTTTTACTGGCACGGAGAGGATGACTTGCATGTTTATAACAAGAAGTTGTCCCGCTGGCTATCCCACTTAAAAGAATATATCATAAATTTGTAATGCGCCGTTTACTCATAACATGATTTCAAGGGCTCCATTCTGTGTGTATCATCCGAAATTCCCAGCAAAAAGGTGGGTTTTCAGTTTCCTTCTGATGTCTTTTTTCGTCTAGCTCTTAGAACGTTAATAAATTATTAATGCAAACATTTATTACTTGGTTGTACTTCACATAGGAAAATTGGCTCTAAACTAAACTCATGATGATATTTATTACTGATACTGCAAGCTTTTATTTTTCCTCTTGTGGGATGCCGTGATGGGATGTATGGAAGTATTTTAATTTTCCAGGAAGGTTCATATTACTGGATATTAATAAAACGATAGCTAATAATTATACGATACGATAACGATACGAGTATCTTACATTACGGGTGCGAGTGGTGGAACTCTAGTTTTTACATTGTTCACATTTATAAACCATAATAATATACATACTATCACGCCGCTTCCCTCGTGGGGTAGGCATAAATGATCGAGTGCCACTTTCTTCTATCCTTGCACACACCTTTCGCTTCCGTCACTGTCATACAATTCCTCATGCATGTTCTGTTCAATGCACTCAACATGTGATCGTTCTGTAGGATCTGGTTTATATGATCTTGCCATTTGATCCTCAAATAGTCACGGCTCCGAGCAACATTCGACTCAGCCAAATATATTTTCTTGAGATTGACTTATATTTGCATGAGTCAATTTTAAATGACCTTATATGGTATAATCGAGGACGTATAAATTTCAGATGCCGTAATTGGTGCAAATGTTTGGTCCAGAGAATTTTGCAACAGGAGAAGTTGGGTTAGTTGGAAGAAATCGCGTCTATGCTATAAACTCCTAAACTATAGTAAACTATTGTTTAATCCTGCGATTATTGCTTTGTGAGCATTATGCTAATAATTTTCTTAACATAATAAATTTACTCTATTCTATCGTACCTAATTGTTGTTTGTTGATTTTATCTGTTGTGTTTGGTTATGTATGTTTTGTAGAGCACATAAGGGTAATATAGGGATCTTCACTGGATTGCTGCCATTGACTGCCACATCACACCACTGCTTAAGGAGCTACACTGGCTTAGAGTCCCAGAGAGAGTAGAGTTCAAGCTGTGCCTCACGGTCCACAAAGCCTTGAACGGCACAGCACCTCTATGCCTCGCTGAGCTATGTCCCCTCGACGAAACTCTGAGGCGACCACTGCGATCAGCTTCCACCACTGTAAACAAGCTTGTGGAGCCCAACAGGGCAAACACTTCCAAATTCGCAGAGAGGAGCTTTAGCGTTGCGGGGCCAACTGCCTGGAACCGATTACCAGCGGATTTAAGAAAGAACCAGCCCACTGCAACGTTCAGGAGTAAGCTGAAAACACTGCTTTTCAAGAAAATTCATGGCGCCCTTGAGATGGTCACGGACCATTAAACGGCGCCAAATATAAATTGTCTTTATTATTATTATTGCTAAATATGTTATAGACCATTGTATTTTTTGTATCAACTGTATGTATCCTGTAAAATTGAAATAAATAAATAAACTCGCTCTCTGTATGTTGATAATATCTTCTTTGAATGCATTTTTCTAGAAAATTGTACGTATTGTAATCAATGTACAGTAAAGAATGAATAAATAAATAGTTAGATACATGACAATATAAATGGTAAAAAATTGATTTATCGTTTTATACAGTAAATGTTTTTTTTTGCATGTATGGAAAGCACGTCATTGACGGGTACGTATAATGATATGTAGAATCGACACACGCAGCATCAGGTCAAGATCTTAGATCTATCTATCTATCTATCTATCTTTTACAGCTGATTGTTGCTGTTTCACTTGAATCATTTACAGACAGGATCCATGAATGTTTTAGAGAATCGTGACTGTATACTGCGTTGCTTAGTATTTCAATACCAAGACATACAACTATTAACTATTGGAAGTTCTGGTATTATAATATTATATACTGCAAATAATAATAAAGTCTAAGTACTAGGAATAATGCAATTTATATAACGAAATAGTAATTATTTAGTTGTACGTACATTGTATTTATACGAGTGCAAGTAGATACAATAAACTAGAGATGAAACTATATCTGAAAAGGATCCGGTATCCGATCTGTCCGGCTTAACTTGACTTTCCGAACGGATATTGAGCTACTATCTAGTTACAGATTGAAAAACGAAATGTGATAATATAGCGAATAAAATATTAAATAAACACAAATTAATCGATTTATAGATATTCTATTCTATTCTATTTTTCTCAAGGCCATCCACTCGTTTGCGAGTGATTTAGGATTTATAGATATAGGAAGATACGGTTGGACGAGTTAGAAGTATTTGGATAATTTTGTTTGAAACTACCTGTAAGTATTAGGTATAGATAGTGTCAAAATTGATCATTTATATTCGCCTAGTCATAAAATAACTTGTTTTATACCCCATTGGATGATTTACTCATCATTATAATAATATTTATACTGCTAGTTTTCATTATACCACAGCTAGATACGAACCTTTTCAAAACTTCGTCTGTGATTTTCGGTCTCGAGTAACATGAACCCACTGTTTTCTCATAACTAAACTATGTAATCAATCCATCTTTTTTCAGGTCTTCTCCTTCCTCATTTATTCTCCCACATACTCCATTCCAGAATTTTAGAAATCCACATTCCAATCTCATTTTAGTTCATTATGATAGTTATGTGAATATTCGGGTTAGAGTCTCGCCGGGTATCCGGGTCGATTCATTATCCATTACATCGCTTACATGCAGACACCTTAGTTATAACAAATGACTCTTATTAGTTAGGTATTAGAGTTGTGCTGTTTTAGCCCAATGCCCTAGGCGCCGGAGTTTCCGTGATCCAAACACGAGTTCTAACAAATAATACCTAATTCTGCCTTCTCATGTCTATTAATTCAATCTCCAACGATTATTATTATTATCCGAATAGGTCAAGTTTCCAGGTAATGCTACAATTATTATTAAGGTTTATTCGTATCGAGTGATACGACTCACAGCTGTTGTTGTTAGACCATCATTATTATTATTACTTTTACCAGATTTTTATTGTTTTTTGATAATTTGCAACAAAACATTATGTTTTTGCGTACATTTTCCTACTATTCTCGTAACGATTGTCAATTTTCTCGTCGATTAATAATCGTTTGATATCGTCTAATGTTGAGTTACACGTCTAAAGTTTTTATTTTTTTTTCATTCTTAGGTGGCTGGTGTGGCCCACTGAGGTAACGCTCTTGCCTTTGAGTCACAAGGTCCCGGGTTCGATTCACGGCCAGGACAGATTGAAGAAAAACCTTTTTCGAATGGTCCTGGGTCTGGGTGTTTCATGTTTATGTTTAGTGCATTGTATATATATGTATCGTCGCCTTAGTACCCAAAATTTGTTTATTTATTTAACACATTTAACGGCATAAAAGCCTTTTTTCAATGACTCCTATACAAGTAATACATTCAAATAATTTCCATACAATGCAAATAAAGCAACAAAAACAGTTCATGTTTATGTTTAGTGCATTGTATATATATGTATCGTCGCCTTAGTACCCAAAATTTGTTTATTTATTTAACACATTTAACGGCATAAAAGCCTTTTTTCAATGACTCCTATACAAGTAATACATTCAAATAATTTCCATACAATGCAAATAAAGCAACAAAAACAGTTCATGTTTATGTTTAGTGCATTGTATATATATGTATCGTCGCCTTAGTACCCAAAATTTGTTTATTTATTTAACACATTTAACGGCATAAAAGCCTTTTTTCAATGACTCCTATACAAGTAATACATTCAAATAATTTCCATACAATGCAAATAAAGCAACAAAAACAGTTCATGTTTATGTTTAGTGCATTGTATATATATGTATCGTCGCCTTAGTACCCAAAATTTGTTTATTTATTTAACACATTTAACGGCATAAAAGCCTTTTTTCAATGACTCCTATACAAGTAATACATTCAAATAATTTCCATACAATGCAAATAAAGCAACAAAAACAGTTCATGTTTATGTTTAGTGCATTGTATATATATGTATCGTCGCCTTAGTACCCAAAATTTGTTTATTTATTTAACACATTTAACGGCATAAAAGCCTTTTTTCAATGACTCCTATACAAGTAATACATTCAAATAATTTCCATACAATGCAAATAAAGCAACAAAAACAGTCAGCAAAAATAATACAAGATTCAAAAAATAATACAAGTTTGGGACTAGCTCGATCTGTCTGACTTGTCTGTACATGTAATGTTTCATTTTTAGTTAAAACTTCTTGAAAATCAGTGCAGCATTTTCACAAGTAGGTAACCACCAATTTTGAAATACATCGAACTTCTTTCATGTCTTAGGAATTGAATTGACCCATTGAGATTTCATACATTTTGATATACTAAAATCATCGTATAATTTATACTTATTGAAGTCACTTGTAAACAATAATCTGAAATTCGGTGTTTAATTTAATAAAAATACAGATTTTTGAGCCTTTTTATCTTCTATTTATGGCCATCTGGAGTACCATCGTCTTAACAAAACGCATTCAAGGAAATACAAGTCAAGATAATAAGAAACATGATAACGTGTCTGTATGTAGTAAGGCACTATAATTAATTAAGACAAAATTTATAACTCTTGTCACAATAATGAATACCAGTATGATAAAGGGATGAATATCTATTTCAAGGGTCTTCCGTATTTATCAGTATGTAACTATTATTAATAGCGTTTTATACAATTAACAAGTAGTGTATAAATAATAATTCTTGTCATGATTCTGTCTGAATAAGGTATGATATATACTTGTACATAGCAACAAGCAGTTCATCAAGACCACGTTTTGTATTTTATTATTAGTTTTGTGTCTGCAAATAAATTATATATGATATTATGTTCATTCTTCTTCTTCTTCAAGTGCCATCTCAGGTCCTCCCTGTCCTATGCTGCTCTCAACAGGTTATCCACTGTCTTCACTCTGTAATGTTGCGCAGCCAAGACATCTGCTTTCTGCCAACTCCCAGTCTTCCCTCTATCTTGCCCTCTAATATAAGGCACTTGACTAAAAAATTACTTTGTTTGCACTGGATGAAACTGAAATTCAATTTACTAGTCTCTCTGAGTGATTGTAAGTTTCCATTATTAACAAAAAATATCGCTGTTTTACACTTTGTCTTCGCCGCCTACTTGTCTAATAGCCTTGATTTAGCAAAAATCTCAATCCTTATTTTAAATACTAAAATCCAGTTTTTTTTAGATTTCAATATGCGGTACGTTAGTATATTTATTATTCTATGGATTGAATGGAATATTTTCATCAAGGCACGTGCTTTCATACAACAATTTGTTTTGCCTCCAGAATAAATATTTTTTCATAATTTATTTTATCTTATCTTTTGTGTAGATTGGTTAAACGCAGTCAGTAATAAATTTGCCATACCATAGTTAATTTTATAATCTTTTAATATTGTACGTGCTGTTGTTTATATTATAATATTGTATGCTAATATTTTTAACTGAGTAACGTGAAGTACGTAAAAATTTAAATGGGAATTTACTTTAAAATTAAATTTATTTGATTGCAACAACAACGGCCTGAAGAGAAATGCAGGAGGCTTTTGCTAAGAGTGTAAAAAAGACGAAGTATAAATGATTTCTATTACAAATCTCCACGCCAAGCAAAAATTATTATTTCTTGATGGATATCAGACTTGTATAGGTATATCAATATTAATTAATGCACCAAAGACGTAAAATGCTCGTTTTTTTTTCAATTTTTTTAATTTATTTTATACTTTTTGAACATCATCATTAACAAAACAAAACAATACAAAATTTAAAATACTGGGATCATATGACCTTTGGATACTGGAATGACCTTTTTCAAATTGTCCTGGGTCTTGGTGTTACATGTATAATGTATATGTGTTTAGTGCATTGTATATATTATGTGTATCGTTACCTATAATACAAGATTCATATCTGAGTTTGGGACTAGCTCGATCTGAGTAAATTGCCTATATATGTTATGTTATATGCAGTGGCGAGATTATCACTATGAAGTGATTTCTTACAACTAACCACTATTTGATTGTGGTAAATATTGTGCAGCAACTGGACGCATATAAAATAATATATTGTCAATAATACACATTAATATCACATTAATTATTACGTTGCTTTTTTGTTGTTTATTCCTGTTAATATTGCGACGTACTTCTTTTGGTCACGATGTATGATTGTATAACCAAGACAATAAATAAACAAACTGTATGAAACAGTGGATGTTATTTTTTAGAATCACTGCTACTAAATGATAAACAACTACCTCATATAAAGTAGAGTTGGTTATCCAACAACTTAGTACAAGGTATACATACTACTAAGTTTAATACATTTTTATTATATTATATTTTGCGATATGTACCAGTGATATATACATAGTATTAGATATGGAACCTGTTCTTTATAACAACAACGTACGCTGGTGTTCTCTTCATTGTAAAAAATGACATTGAACCAGGGCATCCCATCATAGACAGATGGATCTATATTCTATAATATTCTAAATGATCTAGACATAACGCAAAATAGGGCATTATGTATATTGTCTTAAGTTTTTATATAATCATTCTAGGATCCACATACTGTTTCTCGAAAAAACAATGTTAATATGTAGGCTTAACAGTGCTGAGTAATTTTATCTTTTAGATTAGCTTTATTATTTAAGAATTAGAATATAAGACATTGAAGGGTGTTTTTAAATTACTTGAGTCTATTAAGAGGGGCAGGTAAATCTATATGATATGTAATCTACAATTTGATAATGGGAAGAATAGTGTAATGATGTGCAAAAAGTGATATTATATTTTACAAAAATTATTTCAAAGTAGAGCATATTTATTTAATTGATACAGAGGGGCAGGTAAATCTATATGATATGTAATCTACAATTTGATAATGGGAAGAATAGTGTAATGATGTGCAAAAAGTGATATTATATTTTACAAAAATTATTTCAAAGTAGAGCATATTTATTTAATTGATACAGACCTGCATATATAATTATTGAATATTAATATGGTGAATTAATATGTTATTAGTTATTGAAATGTCAGGAACTGAAAGCAAATTTAACGGACGATTCTTAAAATCGACAAAAAACATTCGTACGTTCGAAAAATATTATTTGGATTCATTGTAAAAAAAACCTTTATAATTTGCGAAATTATCAAGACAATACGGACTTAATGTTTTTTAATAACATTGCCTGTATCGTTATCAAAACCATTGACCATAAATAAAATGGACAAGTTTATATAATAAGCATTTTTGCAAGCCACAGGGTTCCAACACTTAGTACCTACCTGCCAAGATACCTGATTTCAACCTGTGTAATGAATGAGTAAGCAACTTCAACTTCAATTTTTTCCCTTTAGTTGTTATTGTTTATTTGGAATTTTATTCGCCGTATTTTTTTTAAACAACTTATTTTGTTTATTTGAAATTTTGCTCTTTTAATTCATAAATACTCTAATTCATAACTAAAGTTTATTTCACTTTATTTTAACAGTCATTCAATCAAAGTCACACGAATAATTCGAATCACTACTAGTTTTGGCGTTTTATACTGTGACGATAATTCAGTCCACAAGGTTTCCGACAGCCTTGACAATCTTTAACAATAAACCGTTTTTATAGCAGTGACATCAGAACATTAGGCATGTTATGGAAAGAGGTACATATTATTACCTAAAGTGAGACGAAAAATCACTTGCAACGTATAAAACAACTTCCCTTTCACGTCACAAGCTTTTAGCTTACTGTGAAAGGTATTTGGGTTTATAACGAAAGTTTAAAAAAAAAGTCGGGTGACTATTAAAAATAAACGTTTTAAAAATCTTAATTTGTATAACACAACGAATACTACTTGTATGTCTATTAAGAGTAGATACAATGAATTTTCAGGGTACTCCGTTTTCGGAAGAAGATGGGATGATATAGTTAGAGAGAATGCAAAAAAAAACTATTCCTCCTCTTGTATATTCGATAATTTAATTATTTCAATCACATTTTTACAGGTCATGGTTGCCAACCAACCATCATAAACTCCTAAGAATTAAGTGCAGTGTTTGTTAAGTGAATGAAAATTAGTACTTATTTTAGTATACATATAATAATAATTGTCATTATTTTATAATAGGTAGGTATGTATAGTTGCAGAAGACGCCATATTGGTCACGGAAGTCGTGAAAGACTTGGGGCGGGTATTATTTGTCTTCTTGACCCTGTGTCGAGATACCAGACGTGGTCAATCACTACATGTAGACATAAACATAACAGTGTATACAATAATAGTATAAACACCAGCATTGATGTGATGTAATCACATTTCTAATCTCCCAAAAGTGGGAAGTCGATGAATTTGTTGAATATAATGAACATTTATCTACAGTTTGCCCTCTGTTTCATTATAGAAAAGTCATTCGTACTGGTAGGCATGTCTGTAGTATCTACTTAATACTTAATTCTTTGTAATCTACGTATTCTTCAGTTTTTTCGAATCCATTGTTGGGCATAATGCTTTCTTTTTGACTTTCAACACATCACTGTCTTTGGCACACACTGTTTTAATGTCCTACCAAAGATTCTCATTATACTATAGTGTCAATCCGTAATTTTCTAGAACGTATATACATCCTTTAACATTATATGACTGTACGGTGAAGGCGTATTAACTATTTTATATTATTGTTAGTACAGTACCTATATTACATATTATTATGTATCGTTATTAATCATTTCAATTGTCAATGTCGAGGTCAATTTAGCAACTTCTTTTGTTTTGTTTTTATAACACATTGTTTTTAAAAACAGAGTGTATCGTTTTATTTGTATGGAAATTATTTTTTAATATTCTTGGTTGTTTTAAATATGTTTAGTACTTACCAATTTTAGTGATAAGGATAGCTAATTTCTGATGTAGTTTTTCAGAACTTTTATGTTTCGTTTAGCCGCAAATGAACTTCATAAAAATCAAATATCGCAATCGCTTTTCCACTCATTTAGAAGACGCAATGAGGATTGCATATAGTCCCAAAGGATACTAAAATTATATCTTAAAATAATTGCACGAAATTTCTCTCCCATTGACATAAAGTTAGGTCTGCATTATTGATGTACCTACACTTAGATATGCCGCTTTTTGTATCAAAATTACGTTATAAAGGCGACATATTTAAATGCGAACAGTGTACCTCCGAATATCCAATGTATAAGTATGCGGCCCTCAATGATACCTACCTCACATTGTCCTATGTGGCCCTTGACCAGAAACATGTGACGACCGCTGATTTATATCATACCAACAACAAAAAAAACATTCCATTTCACATTTTATGTAAATTCGTTCTAATAATCTATAATTTTATCTTGATGACGAGTCTGGAAATTTGTTTTTTTTTGACGCCGTTGAAAAGTCTTTATAACGTCTTAAAATGGCTCTAGTGAATACTGCAGTCTTAAATTTTCTTCTGGAACTTGATACAAAGTGGATGCGATGGTTTTCTTGAGATTCAACTGTATTTTTTTTTATTGAGGATTTTGGAAATGCAATAAATAATTTCAGTATCGTAATATTTGAAACGTTACACCCTGTATAGAGATGATTTTTTATTACATTTTTATCTTTCGATAACGATATAATATAAAGGTTGTAAATAAATAAATAAATAATATACTTATTTATCTATCATCTATCACGGGTGTCGTGTCGATTATCTATTTATCTTAAGTACTCGGTTACTGGTTGTTACCAACCCAAAAAAATAAGCAGTCGATTTTTTCGAGTACGATTTTTTTGCTCATTATCTTTTCGCTAGTCTCATTGGATATCATTCGAGTATTTTTTATTGTGAAGAAGACATCCAACCCACAATAAAAGCTGTACTTAAAGATTTTTAAGCACTTGATGTAACTTTAAAGCATAAAATGCTGCTTCCATTCAGCGATTAGGTGTGCCATGAATCTTTGTCTTATTCTCTATACAATTACGCCATTTTTCATGTGTTGGATAGCCAGAGAATCAGTTTTAAGTAAAAATATGCATGTCGTCATCTCCGTGTCACATAATGATGATTCTGGATGATTTTATTTTGACGCCGTTTAACAGTCCCTAGACCGTCTCAAGGGCGTCGGATAGACATATGTTGAGACATTCATAGTGAGAGGCATAACTCATCGCTGAATTATATTAACACTTTCACGTATTTATTTGCATAGCCAATTCACACAGAACTAGCAAGTCCCAAACTAAGATGTGAATCTTGTATTATGGGCACTAACACGACGATACACATGTATACAATGTACTTAACTTGTTTTAATAATGTTTTACGAAGAATAATTGTTTGTTTAATTGGGTCAATCCTAAGGAATCTCCCGTTTGTAATGAACCCAATGTATTTAATGTGAATTAATTATTTTTTCTTTAAAATTGCTCCTAATCAGTGTTCATCGAACTATTTAATTAATAATGGAAAAATAGCAAATGAAAATGTACAGTAAATAATGGTGGTCCTATTTTGTTCCGCGAATTCTACAAACAAAAGTGCTCTTATAAATTTGAGTTGGTTATTTTTTGTAAAATTCCACTCAATCAGTACTAATCGTATCCGATAAATGGATCTTTGATCAATATTATTATTAATTGTTGATTGATCTATTATTTTATTTATCATTTATAATGCGGTCACGTGTATAATTATTTATTTACTTATTTATTATGATAATGTATGTACACATGGATGATTGATTCGTCTATATTTTTTTAATATTATAGTTTAATCGAATCCCACGTCACGCAGTTTTATTTTAATTTAGGATAATATATTAATTAAGTAATTAACTAGTCAACACCCTGGTTTTGTGTGAATGAGGTCTGGGTTAGATTTTTCTCTGGGTCATGATTTGACCATTTTTTTTAATTCAGGCATAAATTTTTCTTATTTTGAATGGAGTCGTTGGAGTCCCCGAAAAAGAATAGGCCTCCTTTTCTGTACCATTTTTGGTGTCCTGTAAAAAGTGGGTGTTCCAAAACCACACGATAAGGCAATTAACATCTACGATTCAGCGATAAGACATGCCACCTATCCTGAGTCTCTTATTTTTTTTTATTTGCACGGTAAGGTCAATCTGCATGTTTAGTTTCCGCGGTTAGTTCGCTGGCTACCCCACTTGTGAGAGATACTGAAATGATTTACCTAAATAGGTAGCAAAATTAGGTTCTTCTGTTCTCCTTATTTTGAATATGATAAGTTTTAATTTGTTTACGTTTCACGGTCTATAGTGGGAGTGACGTCATGTTTGTGTGCAACATGTAAAATTTTATATATTTTTCGTTCATTATGATTGACGATTGTCAATAAAAGTTTTAAAAATGATGTCTTTCTCACGAACTACTTGGTAACGTAAAGAAGGGTGAACGTAAAGAACGTACTGGGTGCAGAACGGGACGATTATATTAAAAAAACTCACGTTGTTCTTCTATTTAACATAAAGACTATGGAAAGGTACATTTTATTTTCAAAATCAACATGGAGTTCCACCACGTGCAGTCGGACGGTTACATTTACAACTTTCTAAGTTTTCAAATATTAAGCTGATTTTACCAATAACCAATATTTGAAGTTTGTTGTTGGTGTAGGGAGGACGGCTTGCGTGTTTATTGCATGTGGCTGGTCTGCTGGCTTAGTCCACTCGTGGTATATGCCGTAATGGTATAGTAGTAGTATAAGGAACCCAAATATATCTTTATTTTCTTAGATTAAGAAACAACTCATGACGTTAAGACGGACGTTTCATTAAAGTGCTATTTCATTTGAAGGAACCGGAAGATTAATTTAATTATTTATCAATCATTTTGTTTTTATATATTTTTTTACATGTATGCATTTTATTTATTTATTAGCCTTGGGTTTTATCTTTCACACTGATTATTTATCCAATACTTTATATGTAAACGATTTTCCTTAATGAAGTCAACTTCATGGTTAAAATTGATATGCTAATTTCGGCTGTACATAAATATATATGCATGTCGTATTAAGACGCAAGAGACGATTTTCTTAAAATATTGATTTCCCTAATAAGAATTATTATATCGAAAATTGACGATAATAAAGCCATGTTTACACTTTGCAGTTTGTTTCGGGAATGAGATGCATGCAATATACGGGCATATCAGTACTGTTTAACTCATTAGATTATTAAACAATATTTTTTTTTTTAGTTAAAATGTATTAAACAATATTGTTTTGTTAATTTATGAAAAAGATTGTCAATGGTCAAAAATTATAATTAATTAAAATATATGCCTAATTACATTAACAATTTAATAAAAATTGGAAAAATGTGTAGTATTTCACAAGTAGGTGGCGCTATCCTATCCATTCTGTCTACCCCGCAAAGGATGGGTATAATTATATGTATGTATGTTTGAATACGCATCTTATTTCACTTCTTAGATTAATCTTCTTCTTTGCCCTCGCATTTATCCGATTTACTTGGAATCGGCTCTCTTAGTCCTCATCTTCCAAGTTTTCCGGTCCCCTGCGTCCTCCGAGCGCAACTTTGCCTCCTTCAGGTCCCTGGCAGTTGTGGACATCCAGGTGGTCACTGGTTTGCCTGGTCTTCCGGATCCTACTTCTACATCCATTGTCTTTTTGATGATATTATCATGTGGTAGCCTCAAGATTAACTTCTTAGCTTAATAAACAAAGGTATTTAAATAAAAAAAAAAAATCTTATACTACACCATCACGGCATATCCCACAAGTGGAGTAGCCAGCAGACCAGCTGCATGTAAGAAACATGCAAGCCGTCCTCATGCCATGCATGCAAACATGCCAATAAAATCTTCTTTAGTGCAAATCACTTTCTGTGAAAACCTATAAACATAATTATTTACTTTTCCGTAATTCGACGCAACTGTCATAGTGTGAAATGTCTTTACTGTTATTTTTAGCAACCGTGACTGTCACGTAATAAAAACATACTCTATAACAATAAATAAACTCGACATTATAATATAGAAGCAGTGAATAATAACAATATAATAAAATCGCTTTCGCTGTGAATGTATAAAGTAATATAAAAAAATACTCTCACTATTACTTACTTGCTGCCAATGATGGAATGAAAACGAATCTTATTGTTGGTATTTTATTTTGTAGCTATTTTATTAGACGTCGGATGGATTATATGCAACTTAAAAAGACCGAATGAACGTTGAAAATATGTATGATTATATGCATATTAAATGCAAGTTAATTATGAAAATATGCTTAATAAAAATTATTTTTCATTCAATATATGTTGAGCATCGAGATTTTTTGCTGCTGAGTGTTATAAATGTGTTGCCGTTTTGTCCTGTTAATTTAAGTTGAATATTTTTTGAGGCATAAAAAATTACAAAAACGTGCTTCGTCGCAATAAATTATCATTAAAGTAGACATGCTTATTTTTTTGTAAGCCTTTAAGGTAATGTTAAGGGGCTTTGTTGATCCGCTTATTGTGTTTTTTTTTGGTGATTGTATAAATATAATAAAAGACAATATCAACCCAAAAAAACCAAAAACATGAAAAACCTACAAAAAATGACGATATATGCAAATATGTACATAATATGCAGATAATTATGTATTTGCATATAATGCGGTGCCTAGTTATTACCCTGTTTTTTTATATAAAACCACGGTGATTTTTATTGTTATTATTATTGTAACAGGTATCGTAATTATTATTTTATTATTGGAATACCCGATATTATTACTCCGTTCCTCGTGTAGCATAAATATACAGGATGATTTGTTTTCGAAACATCTTCATTTCTACGTTAATAATATACAGATATTTCTAATATGCCATCTAGCTATCTCCCAAAATTAATTTATTAACAAATAGGGTGTCCTCTGTACAAATATAAAAATAGGAAGTTTATATGTGATGTTTTACGAACCCTATTTATTCTATAGCACAAGACTTATTTTACATTTTCAACAAATCACTCGATACGGGTGAATTCCCATTAATAAAAGAATACTTTTCGCTGATGTTTAATTACATTTTGTTTTATTGCCAATCGTATCTGATTTGAATCAAAATTTTCATTTGTTTGTGCTGTGACGTTTTTGTTGCTAAGTTTACGATTGTCTCGATTTTTATCATAATCAGATATTATTTATCACATAATTAAATATACACGTGAACTGATTTTGTTGTTTATACTAGAAAAGAATACAATGACCGGATTAGCAGTTAGTTAAAAAAAAAATTCATTAATAATGTGATTTATTCTTATCAATAATCGATTTAATGCCAATATTTTCTACATACATACATTAGTTAAAAATCTTAGTTGTATAAGACTAACTGTAGTGACGAATTTTTCTGAGAACATTACCTAACACTTCATTCGCGCAATGCAGTAGATTGTGAAAACTTCTATTTAAGCAAAAGAAGGGATGGTGTCCCGATACTTAAGAATCGGCTTAGGATGGTTTAAAAGTTGTCTAGAAATATTTCTCGTATATCATTGTTCTTAACTAAATATTTAGATGTTTTGATGAATCGTCAATAAAGTATAGATATTTACATGCTAATCGTTCCTTGGATCCCAGACAATGTCCGTCCTCCACTTTTTTCTGTAAGTTTTCGAATTTTCAATAGATGGCATATATTCACATTTAATGAGCTATACAGACTATGATACACGATGACGACTGTGTGGGTACCTTATTCTTGTATTCTTGATATTGTCGGTTTTTCAAGACACATCAAAGATCCATCTCTTTCACTCTCAACATACATACTTGAAGATTGATCCATCTCTAAAAATAATCTTTGAATAATTTTTGAATCATCTTTATATAAATTTTCGCTATAATAACGACGAGTAATCATTGTTGTGTGTAGAGTCCAAAATCATTTTTTTCATGTATATATTTTAACTTATGTAATAATTTTTCATGTGTGTGTATGATATAAAAATTATTATATTATTATACAATATGTAACATATTATTTTAAATTATATTATCAGTGTATGGGCTCTCTTGCCATCGCTAAATTATTGTTACGCTTTGTGATTTTTTTAATAACGCATTCACAATCACCCATATTCACAATCACGGAATTACCGCCATTGCAATCTCTGGCTAAATAACACGTCACTCACAAATAGAGATTTATTTGCGCTATTAGGACTTAATGTCTGATAAAAATTATTCCCGACTGTTAATTGTTACTAACTATAAAACATCAGATAACTTTGGAATTATTTAGAAAATAATATTACACAACAAAATGTATGTAGATAATAAAAAAAAATGGTAAAATATTGAATAGATGCACCAAGGAACAAAATATTTAGTGTGTATGGGTTTGATTTAATTAGGGATCAATTTATTTCCAAACCAACTATATCTAGTAAGTTAGGATTAAATGTGCCTATTTTTTGTGAGTTCGAGTGTATCTTCTGCTATTATTACTTTAGTCTGTTTAAACTAGATATAGAGGTACATATACTCGCTACCTGTTATTATTTTTATTGTTACCGGTTATATTATTCTACGCAACACTAATCCATAATAATGCGACACTTTCTCAAACTTTTTTTGCACGTCACCCATTTCTCAAAATCTCACAACGTGATAAAATTGTCACAAATTTCTACTAGTGAAGGAGGCTTGATTCCATTCAATGTTTTCTGCAGGAGTACTATACCATCTCGCAAATCATTGATTATACCAAATTTGTCACAACTTAAATGAGGAAGGATCGCTGCAAAAAAGAGCGCTGAAGAAGGTTAACATCTTAAAAGTAAACTTAAAGCGCACCTGCCTCCTTCTTAATAATATATTTTTGTCTTGATTTGTGTATTACCCATAGAATCATTTTGTGGCTGCGACACAAAGTTCTGAAAACACTGTCGACTTGTCAAATAGTGTGTCCACTATTGAAGTACAATACATCATATTATTACGTACATCAACATCTTAGTATCGCATGTAGTATGTTCTACTACTTGTATGTATGTATTATTAGTATTATTATTATTCGTTGACCTACTTGATCCAAAACCATCTACCTCATCACCATAATCATCAACAATAACAACAACAGTAGTAGTAGTAGTAACAGGTGGGTAATGATTCTACTCGCTATGTAATAATAGCCATAATACAACACGTAACAAAGTCATGTAATAGTGGACCATATGGGATATTTTAATTATTGACAGAAGTAGGTATTATAGGTTTAAATAAAATGCAATTAAAAGTTAAATGTTATTTGTGTTAAAAACATTTAACATCGTTCATTCAGTAGTGATGAGGTGTGCTACCCATCCTAAATGTCTTATTTTTTTTATTATAAATAAAACACTTATTTATAGTATATCCACAGTGACTTTTTATTGGAAGCGAGCCGGCTTTCAAGAGCTTCCGCTCTCATCATCAGGTTAGCGAAAAATAAAGAAATGACAAGTTGGTAACGAATATAATTATTTATAGTATGTTATTGGATAGTATAACAAAAATGGTGATTGTAAGACAGTGGTAACAAACAATTGAAATAGAGTACCGTTGTGGATGGATTTTAAGAACAACATCTCCAAATAAGCGCTTCCAATAAAAAGTCACTGTGGATATACTATAAATAAGTGTTTTATTTTTAATTAATTCAACACGAATTTCCACCAAGTACCGTCGGTCGAAAATATCAACTTTTGTCTTATTTTTTATTTGTTGGTAGAGGACGTCTTGTAGGTACGTTTATTACATACCTACAGTTACCGTTTTGTGGGAGATATTTTAATGATTTCTGGATATTGATTGTTTTTATTCAACGTCAATATCCTAGAATGATAAAAGTATTTTTATAAATATAATTCAAATAGTAGAAAACGTGTTTTTGAAGATTATTTTCAATTCTTCTTCGCAAACGTCCTCTCGAGAGTGGGAAACAAGCCTTTATTATTCAGGTCGATTTTCTGACGGAAAAAAATAACTGCATTTCAAGGCGTCCTGAAGTCTTTTAGTATCGTGAAACTTATGAAAGAACTTCTTTCAATATGTCTGAGTTGCATTAAGCAAAAATAGTGATTTTACGCAAAACTATTTAATATTGAAAATAATATATTTCAAATAAAATTTATCACTAATGTGTAAATCTTACATATTATATTCTTTTGTAAAATACAATTTATATATGTTTTGTAACACGGTACATTCACATTTAATTTGTATTTTATAAACATTGTATATTATTGAGCTCATTACGTATAAACTGTATGAGTAATGGTTTAGTATCAGATATGTGAGCAGATAATTGAGTAAAATGAAAATGATTTTCGTTGTATTTTTGTTATTATTAGTAGTATAAAACTTGATGTGGAAATTGATCATTAGTCATTTTGTAAGATTTTTACAGTCATTTGTGTTAATATTGTTGCTCAATTCTAATGCTAGTTTTATTATATTACTGTACTTAGTGTCTTATTCTTCTACTTAGACTATTACTAGTACTAAAGGATAGGTAACCAGTTGATTATTTAGCTACCTAAACCATCAAGGCATATCCCTCAAGTGGATTAGCCAGAAAATTAGTTGCATGCAATAAACAAGCAAATTTTCCTCTCAAAATTAAGACATTCATGTTGGATTGATTATATTTTAAAATATATTTGAAATTGAGTGATAATGTAACAATATTGTTTAAATTTTAATTAAAGAAATTAACGGATGCTTGAGAAGTGTTGTGATTGTGAGTGAATAAGTTGAGATGCTTTGAGCAAACAAATAAATGATTCAGAAACGGCAGAAGCAATTAGTAAATTAAAGTTGATTTTATCGTTAATATGTATTCTATGTTGTTTTAACTATTGATTGTTTTTAAATTATATAATCTAACGTTTTTTATTCTCTTTTTTTTTTCAGGTAAGCAATCTAATCAATGAATATCCACTGAGGTGCTTGTCTGAAGGAAGTGGTAAGACTGTAAAATCTACTGAGAACTAATTATTCGTGACAATTAATATTTGCAGTACTTAAAGGCGGCTTACAGATAGCTGAATGCGAACGTCAATCATCAATCAAAAATCTTAAATCTTTCGGCGACAATGCGGAGCATTCACCGAAGAAATATCCGCATCCAGCTGTCTGTACGCCGCAAATTACCAATCTCTTACACTGTTAGTATCGTTGTTATTCGAAAGATATGTTATGAAAGAAGATTACCGGACGATCGGGTATTTTTTTAGGGAATTAATCGACAGCGCAGTTTTTTGCAAACTTGGATTTAAGTCAAAGGAATGTAATGTATGAGATTAAATTCAATGCAGTGTTCAGATGCGAATTATGCTTAGATAATATCGTAGATTATTCAAAGGCAAATATTTCAATAAAATATGGCTTTGTTTTTATTGTGTTATAGGATTTTTTCTCAACGTTTTGCAATAAAATCTTCTGTATTTTATTTAATTTACAACTAACATTGCTTTATTCAAATTCGTTTATTTGTTTTCTTTTTTCTGATCGATTTATTTGTACCTTTTTTGTCCATTTAAATCTTGTCTTATCGATTGATCTTGGGTATTTCCAAAATCACTCAAAACATTGCCGAATATTTTTCATTTGAATTTCTCGCATCGATAGGAATTTAAATACAAAGGTACTAATAGAATTTCGTATGTTTTTTTCCTATTGCTTGCATAGTGATAGAGAGTTCAAGGCCTTTACTGTTTAACATCTTACAACACCCATAACAAAAGCCATCAAAACAAATTGTTGATTCAATATTCTCTCACTGTTGGCGCTAATAGTTTGAATACGGTTTTGATACGTACTACATAAAGTTTTTTTTATGAAGTTGTCAGTAGCTTGACGTGAAGTCTCTTAACTTAAATCAGGAGGTCCCGGGTTTGTAATTCCAATATTTATTTTTGTTTGCAATAGTTACATTTCAATCGAGGTTCCTGAGTTCGAAACTTGCTTTTTATCTTCTTGGCTTAATGGCAAAACATATTACCTACTTTGATTATGTTAAGTAGTAGAGAATATGTCTCCCACTCTTTTCTGTAATTTATTGAGTGTCCTGTGTAAGGCAGATGTTCGAAAAACCTCACATATAACACAATTAACATAGCGATGAGGCATACCGCCCACCCTGAATATCTTATTTTTATTATCACGGAAAGGACGATCTGAATTTTCATGCATTACATGCAGCAAGTCTGCTGGCTACCCCAATTGTGGGAAATGCCGTGGTGGTATGATTGATGAAATCTCTTTGTTCTAAATTCAAATAATAATAGTTTTCTAATATTGTAAATTTATCACATATTTCATTGTTTGCTTGATATAAAGTGAAATTATTTCCACCCGGGACTATTTGCGTACAGTGTATAAATAATTTGTATTATTTGTTATTTATTACATCATGCGGAAAAAATCCGCTTGTCCTACTTAGATAAAGAAAATCGCAAGTGAGATATGTAATATACAGCGTGCCTATACCACATTATGGTTTTATATACAGGGTGTAAAAACAAGCTTTTGATTTTTCATTTATGTCAAGAAAGTCTGTACTAGACTCTTGGAACATATTAAGATCTCTTCTATGTTTTTCATTTTTCGTTGCTATGAACATATTCTTATACAGCAAAGGTTACCAAAAAATCTACTACAACTATTACTGTATCATCACGGCATAAACCTTATGTGGAGTATCCAGCAGACCAGCTGCATGTAATAAGTATGCAATCTGTCCTTTCCGTGCCTACAAATAAATAAGACATTCAGGACGAGTGACAAACCTCATCACTGAATTTAAGATGATGATGATTTTAGATGATTTTATTTTGACGCCGTTTAACATTCCCTAGACTTAGACTTGCGGAATTAATGTATGTAATTAACGACTGGATATTCCTGTGTAAGTGACGATCTTAAAAATTATTATTACTCTTCTCCACAGCCAACAGATTATGGAAATTCCTTATAGTAGGAAACAGCAGAGGTGTCTCGATGCTTACGAATCAACTTAGGCTGGTTTAAGCACACTTCACTCATTCATATTCATTTCCGTTTCAAACCGTTATGTTCGACTTGTGTTGAGCATATTGTATAAGCATGTAATGTTTCTTCACTTTACGCTTGCTTAAAAAAAAGAGGAAATTCTTGAAAGTAGACTCTTAAAGATTCACCGTGTAAATACTATAGAAAAGTATCTTTAATTTATTAATTTTTCTTGATTCGTCTACGCTGCACATTAAATCAAATAGATATTCGTTTGTGTAACTTTGATAAAATCTATTATTGAGTTTTTCTTTAAAAAGTACATCAAAACACGATACACACCTCTTTAGTTTCTCTTTTTACGGTCGAAAATTTACCTTATCAACGTAAAGTTTGTACTCACTTTGTAAATAATAAAGTAAAATATTACAATAATACCGTGTTTTATGACACTTATATTTGTGAAAAGTAATTATAAACATACTTAATAATAATAATAACTACTCTCCTATCAATTTATTTAAATATTATTTCAAATAAGGTTGCTGATAACGCATGACTGATAAGAGAAACATAAAAGATTAAAACTGTTTTATTGTTTGAATTAGTAAATAAATAAAATGTGTTATGTATCATTTAAATAATAAAGAAATTCTCGTTTACGTATGATATTTTTTTCTGTTCTGGAAAATTCTCTCTCAACACTTTCACAACTTCTTTGCGCCCTTCCCACGACATACCCTGGATACCACATCATGTGGAAAGATGAGGAAAATATAATCTTGCTAAGGTATATGATCACTGCTGGCATCTTCTCAGCATATGTTTGGGAGATATTACCCCCTATTCTATATTGATTCAAATTAAAATAGAACGTTTTTCGAACGTTCCAAAATTTAATAATCAAGTTCACTTGAACTAACATTCGTATTCTATATGATACAAGTTGTATATAATTCTAATTAGGAACAATTTTAGAGTTTATAGAATACCAATGTAGACTAACTAAAATTAGAACGTTCCTATTTTAGTTAGTGCACACTAAAAATGAAATAGAATCGGGCGTAGTGTATTGCATTTTTTTATTCACTTTTTATTCTCTCTCTGTATCCATCTGAAAGAGGGATTGAGAGCAAACGTGGTCGTCCGAGAACTTCGTGGCTTGATCAAGTGGATCAAATTCTCAAGAACAGCTGTGTGTATTGTAAGAAAAATCGGCATGCGTGTTTGAAAATTGTATGAATTTGGAAAAAGCGACAGAAGTTTATAGTGATAGAAATAGAACTGTGTGGCGTTTCGGCCTCTCTGCTTACACCACCTGGGATACGGCGTGAAGTTAAAGACGAGTTGGGTCCGCAGCAAGATATGAACTACACAATTCTTTCTTGAATGTCAGAAAATTTAATATCCAACAGCTTCTATTTCGCTATGCGTGTAGTGACGTAACACAAGTATAATGTCGTATCTCAAGTTTTAATAATAATTTATTATCAACAAAAAGAGAACCTGTTTCTCATTAAGTTTTTAAATGGTTAAAAAATCGTAAGTCAGATCTGTCAAACCTCTTGGTAAATACGAGTGAACAAACTTCTTTAAAAATTGATTTAATTTATGTTGTGTTTTTTAGATTGTGTGTAAATATGTTTTACAAATTAATATTGTAATGTTGTTTGTTAAATGGGTGTTAACAATTTATGTGTTCAACCGAATAGTAAAACTGGTTGCGTATGTATTTAATTTCTCAATTAGATAGTCTTAGGGCCAATATTATAAAAGTCCGTTAGTTGAAGTTATTTTAAAATTGGTCCTTAATTTGATATAACTACTCGGTTTTCATTATTATAAACATCCGTTAATATTATTTCAGTAAAATGTTACCATCAGCTTTAACTGGCCGACCGACCAGGGATTAGTTTTTGGTAATTTGACGACTAGTATTGCTGTCTCACTATTTGCCTAAAGAGAGAAAGAAATAAAAATAGATGGACCTACGCATGTGTTTTGTTAGGATATACTCTAATAGCATCGCTGTCATTTACTCATTTGTTTTGTGTAAATTATGAGATTGTTGGGTGAAGTTTTTATGAATGGGGAGCAGGTAGATAAAAGGGACAGGCAAGATCTTATGTGACCACCGGTTGAAAACAATGGGTACAGTAGGCAAAAATATTTCTTTTTAACGAATTGTCAAAATTGTTTTATAACATAATCTCTAGTAGCATGTACGAACAGATCGCCATCCGTTCGTAAAGTGTCGATATACTTACGAATATTGGGTTCCTCGTTTATAACATCGGCCCTTAACAAAATACGGTTATTTATCGCATTTTTAAGTAAACTTGAATAAATATTTAATAAATTCCGATATGTCTGATATTTCACTGATTTATAATCATTATTTTTTTTAAAGTCTAGCCAAATTTGCGTATATTTATTGTAATTCCTCGGAGATTACAAATTTCAAATATGAATTCCTAATTAGTTATGTTCTTTAATAAATTTTCTGTTATCACATATTGTTTATTGTGTAGACGTTGGCTGTCCATACATAAATTCTGGTGAATTAAAAATAAGAGAAAATAATAATTTGGAATTGTAATTTTTGGGTTAACTAAATAATATAATATGTATTTACATAATATTAAAAAACACGGCGTTCTTCTGTGTTTTTTTTTTAGTTACAAAAATGCAGAATGAAAAATATGTATTAAACGACGAATTTCTTCTTTATAAGGGTATCATAGCAAGAACATGTTTGAAAATTACTAAGTATCTTTTAATATAATGTTTTTCCGTAGCCAGGTAGGTATTGCAAAAGATTTGCAAAGTTAAATATAATTTATATTCCTCTGATTTTTGCGGACCTTCGAACACAATCACCTGGATATTCTTCTACGACTTTTACACAGTACAATATTCAATGTGAATTTTAAGCACGTATGGTATTTCCCGCAGAACACGATCAAAAATACTATTATGTATGTATCGTCATTATTATTGTTATTATTCGAGAATTGAGATACAATGCAATACATAGGCATGGTCTTATACCGTATACGTAGCAGCAGTAACTGACCAAGTTGTAGTGTTGACCAAAATGTAATCGCGTTGTTTTTTTTTTTTAATGTAGATTGATGTTGCGTATTATAAAATTCAATGCATTGTTTTTGTTTTTGATTTCATCTTCTCTTCTGTCGTCTTATGGGCACTGTTTATTTATTTATCATAAACCTGTTTTTGTGAAGATAAGAATGTATTTATTTTATTATAAGTATACGTAATGTGATCGCATAACTATAGTTAATGTTTCGCAATAAATTACGATGCTAGTGACATCTGGCGACAGATGTACATATTTTATACTTATTTGCAATGATTTTTTTACTCTTTGTATAATTCAGCACATAATTTTTTGGTTATCAACGTTTTATTTCAATTTTTTGGTGCATATTATTCATTACATACGCCTTTAATTCCTCAATTTAACATAATGGTCATGATTTTTGAAATATTTATTTTAGATATAGACAGTTTAAAGTGACATTGATATGATGTGTGGATATCAAGCACATCAGCTTCTAGCTGCCTGCATTTAGAATATTCCATAAACAATACATTTCTTGTGCGAAAAGAAATGGTGTGAAAGTTAATCTGTAATCATTAAGCCATATTTTTTTTGTCTCTGTACCTATTCACTGTGCATCTTTCATCTATATAGTCACGACACCTCCCACAAGTGTAGAAACTTGTGAATTGTGCTATAAGTGTGTTAAGATATTTATAATGGTAGTAGACTTACCTTATAATGATTTGAAGGTATTAAGATGTGTTATTTTTGATCTCTTACTACAACAAAATGTATGGTCGTTGGAAAAGAGGAAGCGACTGCGAACATTGCCTTAAATGGAGTGAGCATCAAACAAGTAAGTTAATTCGTGTACCTAGGCAGCAGAATAAACCAGGATGGACGCTCCAAAGCAGAAATTGTAAGCAGAATAAACCAGGCAAGGATTGTCTTCAACAAAAAATCGAAGATATTGGAATCCCCAAATATTGACTTAAGCGTAAGGAAGAACCTTACTAAAGCCTTTGTATGGAGCATTCTGCTTTATGGTTGTGAGACATGGACCATCAGCAAGAGTGAAAGCGGACGGTTGGCGGCCTTTGAGATGTGGTGCTACAGACGCATGCTTAAGATCCATTGGTCGGAGCACGTCGAAAACGAAGAAGTATTAACCAGGGTAGGCGAAAAAAGGTAACTCCTTAAGAGAATCAGCCAACAACGAGCTAACTGGATTGGCCACAATATTAGGCACCCAGGACTACTCATCGCCATCGCGGAGGGTAAGACCGAGGGGACAAATGGCAGAGGCCGACCAAGAGACGCATATATGGACCAACTGAAGAGGGACATGAACTGTGGCTCATACGTGGAGCTGAAAAGACTGGCTGAGAATAGGGACGAATGGAGAAGAAAAACTAAACTCGTTGCAGACCAATCCAATAGATTGTAACTCATTATATATATACTACTTGACTACTACTTGACTCTTACAGATCACTCTAAAACTTATAGATAGTAGTTAGACATGTAGATTATTCCTGATACATCATATATTTATAACCAAGTATATATAAATAAATATAGACATCAGTTTAAAAATGTACATAATTTTCATTATGATGTTTATCTATTCAATAACTGAATGTTTTGGAATGTTGGGTAACGCCCAAATCTATGAAAAAAATCGCTGAGACATCGCCGCGACAGTGTTATTATTACTTATTAGTACTACATAATATTGAATGGCGTCAAGTTTTGAATAATGATAATAATGATTGATAAATTAGCATCAAATAATATACAATCATTACAGTGACAGACGTGGGTATATAATGACAAATGGAATATTTCAATTCTTTGTGTTAATGAAAACAAAATTTAAAAGGATTGCCAAATATATATATGTCAATACTAATTAATAGCATAATATTATTGGGATAATAACTCACAAATTGTGTATTGGTTCTCTTATTCTAAGAATGCATCCATAAATCGCATCCTTGACGCCTTCACATCTGGCCACGCCTTATCTTACCAATATTATTTATTGCCTTAATTAGTCTTATGTACTAAATAGTAATTATCATTATTAAGTTCATTTGTAGTTATATTCTGTTTTGGTTAATATTTTTGATTCGAAAAAGACAACCTGTATATTAAATGTATAAACTGTCCATACATACATCCATCTCAAGTTAAATTCATAGATCATTGTATTGCAATATCTTCCAATTACCCATTTCTTCTAAAAATCAACTTATTATATTATGATTTCTATGAAGATGAATCCAGGTTACAGCACCTAAATATTAACTTACTTCCGATGGCCAAACATCCTTTGTAGGGCCTCAACCTCCAAAACAACAGATCTCCAAATCACTTTATCTTGAGCAGTGGATTGCCTGTCGTCTTTAGCATTCAGCTCCTCTAGGTCTTGGTTGATGTTATCCAATAGCTTTTGCCTTGGTCTGCCTATCGTTCACCTGCTTTCTCAGGTTTACCCTGCAGAATACATTCAATCCACCTTTTATCTTCGGATCTAAATCCAAATATTATTTACTTTTTTTCACTAAAGTAAATTAAATACTTAAATATCATTAGCGGATTTCGGCATCCTTGAATTCATATGAGCACGCACTCTAGACGCATTATTATATCTAGCTTGTATTCATTACACAAAAGGCTCTTAACATTATATGATTTTTTTGTCATTTTTCAAGAATTACAATACATATTATAATATTTGATTGGATTCTTAATCAAATACATGGTTTTATAATAAATTACTTAGAATAAAATATTTAGATTGTATAAGAATAATAAAGAACTACATAATTGTGTCAAATTGCATATTGTATCTTATTAAATATAATATCATTACATTGTTATTATTAATACTAGATATTCATAGCTTATGATAAGTAACATATTAAATATAATATTTAATACAGATATATTATGCGAAAGTGTTGGATGTGTGTGAAACTATGCTCAGAAATGAGGAAAACTAACATCGTTCTATATTATGCTAATGATAAAACGTGTGATTATTTATATTAAATTATAGATTTCACATAATTATATAATAAATAAATAATGCATTCATAGAAAATGTATTCTTATGGTTTTTATTTTAATGTGATAATGGCGGTTATATTAAAAATATCACCGTCAGATGCCTAGTTTCACGTCTTTATAACCAAATTTTATATTTATTTATTTATTTAACAAATACAAACATACAATCAAATCAATATAATTTAGAAGTAGGATTTTTCAACTAGGTAGACCTTTTCTAGGATAATCCCTTTATTACAAAAAGATATAGGTATCAAAACATCTCAACCTATTAACTAAAATAAAGTAAAAACAAAATAAAGTAACATACCTATATCACCAACAGTCCACACATACATACATGTGACACGTTATTCTCACTTAACACTCACGCCCACATTACACACCCATACACAAACACTATCCTCAGCCACTCTGAAAATGTGAAAAGTTATCAAATATTGTGAGAAGTATCGTCTCCTCCGCCTTATATTGGAGGACAAGATAAAGGGAAGACGGGGAGTGGGCAGAAAACAGATGTCCTGGCTGCGCAACATTAGAGTGGACCGGAATCCGGACAGTGGATGACCTGTTCATAGCAGACAGGGAGGTTTTCGCCGGAGTGATCGCCAAAGTCGGGGGGACCTGACATGCCACAGAAAGAAGAAGAAAAAGATTAAATATTTAGGGATGGAGTTGAGGAATGCATTCTTATATTAATTTGTTCAGAGCGCTAAAGAGATTAATGTAGAAATTCACTGATACAAGATACCAATTTGGTGCAAAACATGCTCTCAGGAAAATTCATCAAATTGTAGGCTCGTAATATGCGTCTTAAATTAAAATAATTCACATGGAAATAATTTAATCATGTAATTAAAAAAAAAAATAATATGACGTGAATATAATTATTTATTACGAAGCTGTTAAATTTATAGGTTGTTTATTATAAATAATAATATTTAAAATAAATAAATTATAAATCAAATCGTAATAATATTTACAATAGTTTAATATATGCATGTTTGATTATACCCGCTGTCGACTTACTTTACCTTCACGACACAAGCTTATAGTTTACTGTGAGGGTGTCTACGGTGTATCGGGAGTTATTTAAATCCAGTTTCATCTTGCAAAAATCACAATTTTTGGCCAAAGTTATATAGTAACTGTCCTCCGAGGAGTTTCTCACAAAGATAGAGTATCCCACTCTTTTCTGTAATTTTTTTAGTGTCCTGTAAGAAACACGTTTCGTAAAACATTACAAATAGAACATTTAATAATGTCATCATTTTGTATTGGCACGGAGAGGACAATTTGCGTGTTTATTACGTGCAGTCAGTCTGCTGGCTACCCCACTTGTGGAACATCCGTGATGGTATAGATATAGTATAGAGATATGAACAAAGTGCCGTTATCTTCATTATGCCCTTCTGATGGCTTATTCACCTTTGTTCAAAACACATTATATTTTTGTGATATCAATAAAACTATGTATATTTTTTATTTTCAAACTTATCGTTTATTTATCTAAATAATATATTCTTTACATATATAAAAAAAAAAATTACAGCAAAAATGACCCACAGACAGTAATTTCGTGTCAATTACAAATAAATTGTGAAAAGTAAATGTAATTACAGTATTAAAAAAACTTGAATGACTTTGCTGAAAATTGATATTTCTTGACATAATGTAGTTTGCCTCCAACATACAGATTCAATAATAGTTTGTATGTGCTGCAATGTTCATTAATATTTATGATATTTAAATATTAAAAACCCAGTGAATATACAGTAATTAATTATGTTTACAATATAAGGATATAAATGCTGTATATAATGTAATTTATAATTTTTATCGTTGTATACATATATTGTTACATGTAAATGTACTCCTAAACTAGGAATATAATTATACTTACCTAAGTTACACACTGCACTAACAAACATATTAGGTATATTACCGCGTAGTTCAGACTCTATGCTTGACTAAAATGACTCCTAATAAATAATGTCAAATATTTTTGCCGCATACTGACCATAGAACAACTTACTGTTGCCATTTGAAAAATTTATTTACTAGACACTATGGAACAATATTTAAATTTGAAATTTGTACTTAAAGTGTTCCTAATATGAATAGGTGAACCATACAACAGAATGCTTAAGAGTAAAGTTTTGATTTAATTAGGGATAACACATTGTTCTGTTAGTGTGTTTTTTATGTACCTAACCATGGTTAAGTTAAGGCATGTCTAGTTAGGCAGGAATAAATAACATACATTTTCCATGTAAATACAACAGCTGATGATATGTAATATTATAAATATCTCTACGCTTAGTAAATAATAATTTGCTTGTAATAATACCACATAGTTACATGTAAATGTATACAAAGTACATAATTATAAAAATTAAATACATAGTATTTATATACAAATTATCCGCAAACATATACATATATACAATAACAGCGATCAAGGGCTTGTGACGTCATAAAATTATTCATAAATTTATGTATCTTGGATAAAACATTCTGAATATTTATTAATACCAATTTAAAGTCGATTAATCATTGATTTTTCTTATACCTTGGATTTTTTCCATTTATGTAAATTACTGTGATCAATAATAACAAATTACTGTGTGTCAAGGGCTTGTGACGTCATAAAATTATTCATAAATTTATGTATCTTGGATAAAACATTCTGAATATTTATTAATACCAATTTAAAGTCGATTAATCATTGATTTTTCTTATACCTTGGATTTTTTCCATTTATGTAAATTACTGTGATCAATAATAACAAATTACTGTGTTTTTATTTGTAAATAAATAAATCCGGGTTGAAAAACAAACTCGAATACATACCAAAACGCTCTCACGGTAAGCATATTATACTTGTTTCCTGAAGGTAGATCAAATCGACAGCTGGAGGAATCGAACCTGGGATTTCTCGACTGAAAGTCCGAGGCTTAACTATTTATGATATCTTGATCATGATGCGTAAAAAACGTATATCTTGGTTGGAAGAAATCACTTCACAGTCAACTATAATATGTAAAACGCTTATATTGTAAGTGAAAGAAATAACTTCACTAGTGCTACTAAATATCATTGCAATGTGTTTCTCTTACTCTTTTGAAATCTACCTTTCTAAATAAATAATAAAATATTGTATTAGATAAATAGAAAATTAAAAAAATATCTATAAATTTATTAGGTAAACAAGTTTTAAGGGAGAGCTTATTGTGAATGCAATTTCTTCCAGTCAATTGCAATTTCTTACAATATTATAATTATTGTTAGAGGTGTTCAAAAATCATGTAATTTTCGATGTGTTCATTACCTAATTGAAAACGTTCACTGCCTTTCTAGGTCTTGTGAGGAAAATTGCAAAAATATAATTTGCAATATACTGAAATAGTCTTAACCTGGTTGCAATGATTTCTGATTGGAATCACTTTAATACTAGGTAGCAAATAATCATAGTCAAATGAGGATAATGTAATAAATGTAGTGCAATTTCGACATTCAAGTTGTAATAGAATATCAAATAAAATGTGAAAGATGGTATATAATGTACATGTTTTGTTAGATCTAGGAGTTCTTGAAGAAATTAAGAAATCTTATCCGAGGGAGCTCAGGGTAAAACGAGCCTTTTGCAATCAGAACAGTTCTGTGCTGATTGAGTCATGCTTTTTCGCTAAATTTCTAATGCTCTTATACAGTTTTCATAGGGTGTATGTATTTTCAAAGATGGGTATTAGAGAGATCGCAAAAAAACGTTGTTCGTAACTATCATATAGGTATATTGGAAATTCTTGAAACATGGCTCTGGCAGAAACATCATCTATTCTGTATCACAGAAACTTTATATCTTTAGAGAGTGCATTATCGCGGGCCCATTATAATAAAGAAATAGAATCGCTTTATGTATATGATTACAAAAACAATCAATCTATTATTTTCGGGTGCCTCTTTGGGGTTATTGTATTGACATTGTACTTGGTGATAAAAGCAGTCCGAATACGTCCGAGCTCGATTTGAATAAAGTAGCATTCCAAAACGTTTTGAGTTAAAAACATAGATAAATCGCTTTTTAAAGTTTTATTGATGTGTGTAGGTTTAATACGCATACGAAATGAACTATAAAAGATAAAAAAATATGATAATATTGTTGTAGATAAAAAAGTAATGTTCTGTCGATGACTGCTGCTCTAACTGTCACCAGCAAGGTCACGGTAGCTGAGGTGATTGTGATCTATCGTAGAGGTCTGAGGTTCAATGGCGTTCACGGTATAAAATATTTAAGTTTATTTTATTAATAATGTATACGGAATCTAATACAACACATACCTACACTGCATATACTGCCTACTTAAGTATCCGGAATTATAAGTAGCGGCGTATTGTTGAATTTTAAAATATTGTTTTAATAATGATATTGTTCAGTTCATTCCTACTACTATTACTATTACTACTATTTCTGAGTAGAATTTGGCAGTCTAATCTGGTTTTATCGTGCATCAAGAACTGAATAAAAAAACATTCATACGACCCTCCTTGGAAAATTACAAGAGTAAAGTGTAGAAAGATAAAACATTCAAAGATACATTTCCGAGTTTAAAAATTAATTACTCAAGTGTTTCCAAACTGTTGCTTGACTTGCTACTCACGTTTTACGCATTAGGTGAAAAAGCTATTTGACAGTATTTTTTTTGTGTAGATATTACGTACCGACCACTCATTAATTTCACAATTAAATGCTGTTTTAATGATTTATTAATTTTCATTAAAAATAACAATAAACTACATGTTTACGTTTGTAGTTAGTATTGTTTTTATTATTTACCTGTGAACTAATATCAGTTTATAACATTGAACTAATAGATTAGTAACTTAGTACTAATTTTCTCAGAAAACATACCTATTCTGAAAATGCTGTCTTTCTCTGAATTTTAATCTAAAATCTGCTGAAAGTTTTATTCAAATATATTTGATTTGTTAGAACAATATTTGAATCATGGAATCAATTGAAAACGGATCGAAGTATTGCTGTATTGCTCAACACTGACAATTTAAATATATCTCTCTTTAGCATATATTAAACTTATTAATTAGAACAGCATAGAAGATGTTTTATAACCATAAATTGTTAATTGCTTTTAATTTGTAGTATCTATTATACTTATACATACCCATTTAAGCTACAAACTGTTTGACATTCATTATCTCATTTAGGTCATTAAAGTACAGTTGAACTTCGATAATTCGGGAATTCATCAGAAAATTCTGATCCTTTCAGATAATCAAGATAGCATGTAGAATTCCATGCAAAAATTATCTTGCAAAAACCTAAAGTTTTCCATGACTTTCTAATATCACAAAAAATTCAATGACATGAAGTGTATACAGCAAGAATTCACTGTGTTGGTGTTTAGATAGTAGAATTCCATATCGAAATAAATAAAACAAATGTTTTATTCTACCATTTGTTTATTAGACAGAGAGACGTCTGAAAACAATTGTTGCATATTCTTAATCAGATTGACAATGTCCTAATAAGACGAAAGACATCTATATGTCTAATAAACAAATAGTAGAATAAAATATTCGTTTTATTTATTTCGAACAGCAAGAATATTTTTCTATCGATTTTATTAATATTTAATATAATCTGTGTGTATCTATGCCATCATAACATCTCCTAAAAATACGGTTACCAGTAGAATAACTGCATTATATAACTGATAGTCTGTTTCATCTATTATTAATTTCATTGCACAATAAAAAAAACATTCACTGTTAATCTTAAGAGTGGGCAACACTATTAGAACTCATCATAGACAGTTGTAAAGTACTGCTTTCTACACATTGAGCGTTAATTTTGTAAAAATCTCAGTAACTTTGAATTTTAATATGATAGCGGTTTCTTGAATTGAAATTTATAGAGAATATACTGTGTTCCTTAATATGACATGTTATTCTGTGACCCATATGATGCTAATAAAACTGCCCGAATTAATTGAAAAAATATGGGAGCCACTATCATAACCAATGTCATAATTTAATCGTATTCTGACTATTTATGTACCTACTTGGTTTCTTTATGATACTTACTTTGTATTAGGTACTAATCATAACATCTTGTTTTGTCACGTACGTTATCTTATGACACTATCTCGTATAAATGTACTTGGTGTATTTTACAGGTCAAATCTTTTGTAATGTTTGTCAAACGAATTACTAATACGTTGTACCGAAGCAACATTTCAAAGAAAGTCTATCAAGCTAAGATAACTTTTTCATCTTAACAATTCAAATTTTAAGTTTTATTGTGATGATCCATAGATTCGTTGAAGGTTAGAAACAGTATAATTTTTTTCTAATTGATACTTAACTTTTTAAATGTATGAAATTATGTGATTTGTATATTTTTTCTAACAATCGCTTTTTAATTTTTAAAGATCGTAAAATGAATCTATTTTTATCATGAGGTTACTTATGAGTCGGTCATTCAATACTATTGTGTTTTAAAGAGAAAAGTTCAAATGCATAAGAAATTTAAAGAAAAAAATTAAATTGAATAGAACACTTACTGTTTTAATCTTAACACTAGATATATTATTTATTTTATTAACGGCTTGGTGTATTTGATAAACTTGTTTCTAATATAAATTTACTTATTTCTTTTCAGGTAAGCAAGCAGAAATTGACAGTTTTTCGAGCTCTGCCATACTCTCCAACAAATTATTTTCAATTCTATCTTCATTGTATTACCAAAGAAAAGTTATAGAGTAACATGACGTTCTTATTTGATTTGGTAAGTTGAAAATATCCCATATTTTATGTAAGACTTTCGTAATGAAAAATACATCTATGCTAATGACATAGATAATTTCATTGAGCAAACTTTTAAATCTTACAAATCAGCTCATGGCTGGCTCAAGGATATTACTATGCTTTAGACATCCTAGGTAGACAATTATAATTAACAGTTTATCTTTTCCCAATGTCAAGATTTCAGCATCTGCAAATTAAGAATACATTGGCAAATTTAGATTCGTAGCACATTAAAGTATTTTATGGAGGACAATCAGTGAATGTTTTTTTATAATTTATTCTATGTTTTATTGTATTTATTATAAAATTCAATTTCTTATATGACAATAATATTATTATGATCCACAGCTGACATAAACATAAAATGTGTCGTAACATACTAGTTTTACTAGTTATAATAGCAATCAATATTTTAACAATTAATAATAAATTAAATAATAAGATTCTGTCATAAAAGCACCATAAAATTTGAGGATAGTTAAAATTCATATTACGCAATTTGGAAACTCACAAGATTCGTCTCTTCTTGTTGATAATTAATAAATTATGTATGTGGTTTTTTAATGACTAAGATAGAAATCTTCAAATTTAATTTATGTTGATAACATATCCATTTGTATTTGTTTTGTGTTAAATGTTTATGCAAAATCTTACTTAATATAGCAATAATATTAATACTACTTTTGCTTTGAATAAACTGCCTTTGTCAATGAAATTAACATCTAAAGATATAAATACATAGTCATATAATATTTATCTTTCTTGTAATCAACTCTATTTCAATATCCTGTTAGTTTATCGTTGTACAAGAATCAATTTGGCATCAAATTATTATACTGCCATTCTTATAACATGTTGCATTAAGCATTACAACTCTATTTTTACATTTTCACAAGTTTATTAAATAAATGCTATGACTATGTATTAAATTGTTATTTTCAGATTTTAGAGCTAATATTCCTGAAATTGACGTGTTTATTAAACTTTTCTTTTTACCCTAACATCGTTTCTCATTAGATAGTTATAAAGATTTGGTTCTATTGATTTTATCATTCACTTTTCTATGCTCTTCAAGTGAGTACAGATGAAAATGAGCCTATTCATACATTCAGAGCGATCTCACCAATCAATCACTTTTCCTGCAACATTTCTAACCTTTGAAAATGTGAATCAGACCTCTCGATTGGAGAATCATGATTAAATTAAACAATGCAGCATTGTGCAAAATCTAGTCCGAAGAAGTGGTTGTGCATTCTGCGCGTTGAGACCCAACAAAAAAGTTGTAAATATTTGTAACATTTGACGATGTTGTCATAGAAACGGTATAAAAAGTTTCAATCTGGCTCAGATAGCCTTTCCATTTTCATATTCTTTTAGATGAAATAGAAAGAAAAATATTTATTAGGTACAAGAATCTGTAATAATTTAATATCAGTAGAAACGTTACATATTATGACAATTCACGCAGATCTAATATCTTTTCCATTTTAACGACAGTTTTATTTAAAATAATATAGCCTCTTTTATGTCTTAAGTATCTGCATACATAAGAATTATAATTTATAACATCTTTGATATTTGTCGTTGTTGAAGTGCAAGACTATTTTATAGACTACCCACTCAAAAGTTTCTACATTGAGTCATTAAGATTTCAGCTAAATCATTTGATTTGACCTTAACAGTCGTAATATTAAGATACTTCTATTATCTAAATATTACGATTTTTAAGGTCAGAGAAGTCCCGACATCGCTCAGAAAGTAGTAGTCCTCTAATCTAATATATTGAAAAACTTTTAAAATGTATGATCCTAATTTAGCCACCCATCCATAATGTCTCATTTATATTTGTTAAGCATCATGTTGAAGAATTTAACATCTTGAATACAGCGATGGGGCTTGCATCTCGTCTTGTTTGTTTTGAATTACTCACATTGTCAACATAATATCACACATTATTTTGGTTAGCTGGGAGATATTGCGTCCAGGCAATGAGCTCGCCAATTGCTCGTGATTTTTTTTATCAATATAGTGTTGTTATTATTATTGACATAGAGAGGACAACTTGCGTGTTTATTACATACAGTAAGTCCGCTGGTTGCCTCACTTGTAGGAGATGCAATGATTGTATGAATAAAAAAAATATGCATACAAACTGCCTTTTAAGGTTTTTTATGATGTCGGACAATAAATATTCAAGATCTATAGAGAGCATTATTTTTATTACTAAATTAATTATGTTGGAGATATGGCTAAAAGACATTTCACACAGATGTTAACATAATAACACGAATATAACATTGTTTTAACATCTTCTCCGCGAAATTTTATTATCTTTAGGAGTCGTTAATAATTTAACGACTTTTGCAAAACATTATTGTTAATTCAATAATAAATTTAATATACTTTCGTTTTTTTTTACAATTTACATATTTTAATGTTTTTCATTTTAATTTATTTAATTATAATTAACTGGTAGTGTTACACTTTTTAGTAAAATAACGAATGCCGTTGCTGATCTAATCTCAGCTTTATAATAGAATCTATTGCTTACCATGCGGAGTCCAGGGTGTCTTTGAGTTTATCATAAACTCATCAATCTTTTTTTATGTAATTTTATTTTGTATTTCACACCTATGGCAAACTAACCCTAAAACAACGATAAATAATCATAGGTTCACTCACTGGGTTTGCACCCATGTGCTTGATAAAAGAATAAAAGCAACAAATAATGACAAAAAAAAAATTACGCAATATTACCTATTCTACTTTTGTGTTGAATTGTAGGTATAATATAAAAGAAAATGTTAATACATATCACATTATTATGTTCATATAGAATGCGGATACAGATTTTAGTCATAGAATTAGTACGAGTCAGCTTAGATACAACAAACCTCAATACAAGTTTATTGCTATCAGTATATAGAATACAGTAATATGTTAAAAGTGGTATGTTTAGAATTTTATGGAATGTAAAATATCGCTTTTATTAGTTAGAGAAACCGTCACGCCGCTTTTTGCCAGGTAGACAGAATGGATCAAGCACCACTCATTTCTGCCATTGGATACTTCTTTCATCGCTTCATCACCTTCATACAATTCCTCGTGCATGCTCTCCTATTCAATGTGCTCAACACAAATCTGTCCAATATCATTTTGCTATTTAATCCTCGAAAAGGCCACCGAGCACAATTCATCTCGTATACGCTTTCGATCATTCATTCAGTTGCCCAAACTACCGTAGTTTATTCAGTGATGTGAGAAAAGAAAATTCTCCAAAGAAATTTCTCGAGAACGAATAATTTCTCCGAGAATTTCTCCTCTGATGGAAGAGAAATTTCTCTCCATAATTTTTCTTAGTGGTATTGTGACCTTTCGCCCAGTACACTTCGCAGCCAACCTGATTGATCCAAAAATTTGTGAGGCTGATTAAGGCCCAAATCAGAGGTTATTAACACTTTTTTCCATGTAGGTACCTACCTAACATTTTTTTGTTTCCGTAATTAATTGTAGCCGCATTGGTGATAAATTGTCTCAACATTTATACATTGTTATTGATTGATTGAATAAAGTATTTATTATTATTATACTGTTAAATAAAAAATAAAAAAATTTCTCCGAAAATTCTCTATTTCGAGAAATTTGCCGAGAAATTTCTCGGTAAATTTCTCGAAAAGTTATTTCTTGAGAATTCCACAACACTTTCATTCTTGTTTTTATTTTTAGTATCATTCATTAATAATAATTATATCTATTTACTCTTACCTAATCAAATTACCATTGTTATGTGTGTGTTATTTTTATTATTACTGCGTTTTTTATATTATTATTTTTCGTGCGAAGAAAGTTGTTCCGCACATCAACAACTTGTAATCATAATATATTATTATGCTTGTATCATATTATAAGAGAGTTGTAGTGCTATTAATATTTATAGTGGTGGTATGTATTTATTTTGTTATGTAATCATAGAATCATAAGGTGTGTGTTTATTACGATTACGTAGGTAGGTAACACAAATGATGATCTTGTAAAAATCAGTAGTAAAATTTAGGCAATGTTCATTGTGAATTATAATAGCGTACAATTGATTTGTCGATATCATCGTGTGATATACATAGGTAGCGTCTATTTTAATCATGTTTTTATTTGTTTATTTATTAACCTACTCATTGCGGACCTAGATATCTCTTCAAATTCTGTCAAAAATATCTCCCATTCTGCATGTGATTTAAAAGGTGTTAAAGATTTGGAAGATGAATATTTTATATTCAACTTTTTCTCTCCATAGGATTTCCACTCTTTTCTACGTTATCGAGTGTTCCGCAAAAGGCAAATGTTTTGTAAATTGTTACCACCCATCCTGAATGTTTTATTTTTGTTTTGCTAATATAAATAGACATGTTCTCGGTTCTGAGAAACATTATGACTAATTGATTAAGTTCGCTTAAATTAAATTACAATAACACAAATTACTTACCATAAAGTACATGGTTGCCATTGATCATATTGATAAATTTATTTTCTTGAACGAGTCTAGGATAAGAACATAGTTCAAATGTAAATTTGTTATTTTCTTCAATAAATCTGATAATATTATTTATAACTATTATATATTCTATCGTTAGTAGCCTATATATTGCAATTTACAACGGAGGCGGACAGGTTTAATCTTAGGTTTATCTACCTCATTATAAAAATCTTGTAAATTTATTATTACGAGTATCTACCGGTCCCATTAAACTGCATTCAATGTATAGGAACCAGTAATAACTAAATATTCTAACTCATAAAATACAATTACAATAATAATATTCTTGTTCGTATATAAATTCTATGTGCAAATTTTGCACTACATACCTACTTGTAAAACTACCATTAGAACATGAAAACCGAGTGTGTTTTGATGTTTGCGATAACAACTTTAAATTCGTTTCTTTATTCAACTCAAATTGATTAATCCTTATTCTTTGTAATAGGAATACTGGTGTTATTTGAATATGTGTCCAATGTTCGAAATTCACTCATTTCTAAGTGCTTTGTCATGAAATTACAGTAGACGAATTTAATGTTGATATGATTTTTGGAACATTCTTGTTCTATTTTGATCAGTTATCTGAAAATAATAATAATTAGACAATTTGTTTTGTGGATAAACCATCGCAAATGTCCATTTAAAAATCATGAGACCTCCCGAACAATAGGGTTTTTACCCTACATCTACAGCCTCAGGAGTTCGCAAATCATGGGAATTGAATTATAAAAATGAAATCAGCCCGTAAGTGTAACATTATCAACATTTATTTTTGTATTACGATTCATATCTCTATAAAATAATTTATTTTATTTCTATCGAAATCCAGAGTTCATCAAGCTAGGATGTTCACATAGCCAGAATTGGTGACTAGATGGACATAGGAGGCTTAGAAATGACAACCTATTACAAGCAATACAAGAATTGCTCAAGAAATAATGATACGGAAATATAAAAAATAGCTTTGTTGGTCAATGGACGCAATAGGAGTAATGATAGTAATATTTGTATGACAAACTGCAAAATTTCTTTCAATATACATACTTTAGTTTTATTTCTACATCTAATATTTAAATAAATATATGTTTATCAACATTCGTTCTAATCGTCTATTCGTATTAATATGTATTTTATAGGAAGATGATGATTACAATAATTTATTTAAACGACAAACGTGAAGTGAGTACCACTAACATCAACAAGTACTTTTGTTTTCTACAGAACGACATCTACAACCAGAACAAAATACAGCCTACTATTATATTACTACGATTAACGAGTTAACGATATAAAAGACTTCCTTTTAAATAATCGTTAACTGTAACATTCCGTTAAATTAAGTATGTAAGAGCTCCCAGATCTTTTGTAGAGCTGCACAGGAATTGGCTTTTTGAAAAAATTCGCGCTGGAGTTTTATTTGTTTTATAGTTTCTGAAATTAACTGTTACTTAACATTTCAATTTTATAAAATTAACGGCATAACGAGTGACGAATTTAATTTTCATTTAACGAATTAATGATTAACATCGTTAAAGTTGTAATTAACGTTGTCCATATCTGACTTAATACTTTATTAGTATTAAGATATCGTAATGATGTTGTACCATCATCAGAGGTGGCGTCAGTCCATAACGACTAGCGACGTAACGTAAGACAAACCGTTCCGGTACGTCTAGTTTCACTTTCACCTATCTGTTGCGTAAAACCTCTTGGACAGTCAGTCAATATAATATGGTCGTAGTAATCGACATACATTTTTATACTTACTACTTGCTACTCACAATAATAACAAAATTATTATAATATTAAATGTATCTGAAAACAGGGGCTTACTCTCGACGCGGTATTAATCTAGAATTAGTAATTTGAAGATGTCAGCCACAGATATTGGTGAAACGTTGGGTTACAAATTGTCCTTGAGATAACGTTCCCTCAATCCGGAAGAGGGAAACATTTTTACTGTCCACCGGTCGTGAAAGCTTAGGATTATACATTAATTAATCTAGAGTCTTCTTTTGATTTGTACATCAAAAACGTCAAATTAATATCTAATCATAAGACAAACTGCTGTCTTTCTTTTCTTGACAATCTTAACTGTTAACCAAGGTTTCAAATAACGTGTTTTTCAATGGAGGCAAGACATCCTATTTTCAAGAGCGCCGTTTTAACTTTAATAAAGACGACGTCAATTGTTTATTGGTACAGAGATATTAAATTGGGTGTTTATTATTTTCAGTAAGTCCACTTTTTTTGAGGTGCCTTGATGGAATAAATTAAAGGCCAATCTGACGTTTATAAGAGATTCGTAACTGAAGCGTGTCGAGAGTAACCCTACTACATTATCAGTGTACTACAAAAATAATTATTAATAATTTTGATCCAATCGCTCCAAATTACTTTGACGAGTTACAGCAATAATAATGGGTTTTGTGCAAATTATTAAATGTATATGCAAAATTATTGTCGACTGGTCATTTCGGGTAGATTATTAATATAAATTGTTTATGGTTTATCAAGTTTTCCTTGGCAGATCTGCCTGAATGACAGTTGAGTTTTCTTGCGAATGTTGTTGTCAATAATAACCTTGCAGAACTACTTATTATACAAACTGGAATTAGCTAAGAATTAATTTTCGCAGGAATATTGTCTTACGTAAAGAAAATGGTTTTGAGCACGTTACTTTTTCTGAAGTCGCGTCGCCCATAAGCTGTGTTGACCCTAAAGAATGGATCATTGTTTAAAATATTACGATTGTTAGACTATTAACTGAAACATCAACATCATATCTAATATTTTCCAATTGGTGCACCTAGATGTATTGGGACAAGATTTTAAAGAGTAGAGTATTGTATTATACACAATGAAATAGTGTAAAGTAAATTTATATTGTTATTATCAAAAGTAACCTTTCGTTGAAAATTTGACTCTGTCGTTTATTTGGTCCAAGTAAACACATGATTTCTTTTCTGTTTTGAAATTCGACTCTCACTTCTAATCTGACTAAGGATTTCTTTTGTCAACAGCTGTTATTTCTCCTAGATTTATTTCCATGTAACGCAATTTGAAACTTAATCTCCAAGAGTTTCCAAGAACCTCTAATCTAATCTATTCATGTTAATCCATTGTTTACTATTTGACTATGATGGTTTCAAATTTTCACAATACCGGAATAATCGCTGTCTCCATTTCATTCCAGTTAATTACTGGTACTGGTGTAACTTAATAAGCGGAATATAAAATCATTCGTCCGATTTTTTTTCGAGAATTCGTTAGTATTTTAATCTTTGCATTCTTACATTAAAACATACTGCTAGCCTTCTCCTGTCTACAGCTGTATCCTCATTCATCAAACTTTCATAATTCGTCCACGTCTTCTAACTTTTTGAATAAATCAGTCAAATAAATAAATTGTTTAAAATCTTCATCATGTTACACGATGCTTACGAGTTTCACAATAATATTGGTTTAAAACAATATATAAATTCTTGAATATAATAATATTGTGTACCTACTAGTCGCCGAAACTCGTATTTTTACAACAGTGGAACTTATGTCACCCAATGTGCCTATTAAATGCCTACGCAGTACAATACAATACATTCATCACGTTGTTGGTATAAATGTCATCGGCATTTTGTAGAATACGTCCGTTTACAAACGGTACATCATTTTACAAAATCGCGCATTTTACGAAAGTATATTGAGGCAAATTGTAAAAATAATTTTTGTGTCTCACCTTCTCATAGCGCAGCATACACAACGCAAGAATTGACTGAGTGAAATTTACTATGGCTTTTAATAAGTCTTGTCATTCAAATACGGGAATATCTGTTCGGGTGCGCAGCCGCAATGTCTTATTTTGGGTGTTCTTTATGCATATTGGTTTAGTGTTTTATTTTTTTTATATAACTTTTATTAAATATGAACCTTGTTGACTTAGTGTAATATAGCAAAGTGTAGAATTATGGATGCAAGTTGAGTAGGATAATGCATTGTCTATGTTTTGTAATTTTGTATGTTACATAATTCATTTCTGTTCATATGTATGTTCAAATGTTTTATAATCCGAATCTTCTTCTTCTTGTGCCGTATCAGGTCCCCCCGACGTTGGCAATCACTCTGGCGAAGGCTTCCCTATCCTGCGCGACCCGGAACAGTTCTCCCACATGTCTCATCCCGGTCCAGTCTCTTATATTGCGCAGCCAAGACGTTTGCCTTCTACCAGGACCACGCTGCCCCTCAATCTTCCCCATCAGTATCAGCTGGAGCAGACTATACTTATCGCCCCGCAGAACGTGACCCAGATATGAAATCTTACGGACCTTAACGTCCTTCAGCAGCTGTCTACTGCAATTGGCTCTCCTCAAAACCTCCGAGTTGCTGACCAAATCTGTCCATGGTATGCGAAGCATTCTCCTGTGCAACCACATCTCGAATGCCTCCAACCAATAATCCGAATAAATAAATAAATTAATTAAACATGTCTTTGTACTATGTTTTATTTTGCTATTTATTAATGAAGTTTTTATAACAAGTCGTAATGTTTTGTTGCTGATTTAAACGTTTTAATTTACAAAGCTACGAATTATTAAAAAAAACAGGCTAATATCTATTATTTGCCTGATCGTGTTATCGTCATTTTGTAAAATGATAGTGCCGTTTCTTAACGGGCAAATTCTACAAAATGCCGACAACACAAAGATGACACAGTCTTGTTGGAAATGTTTTATTATTCAAGTATTATTATTATTATTTTATAGGCTGTGATCTTACTATGTATAGTATGTATATAGTAAGTATTTGATACATACTCGGAACGGCCTTGCCTTCGGACATTAATTTTATTCTTACACACAATCCGTCCGTTCATTTTTATCTTAAGTGAAAGGGCATCCATGAATTTATTATCAGTATTAAAAATATTTTAAACTTTTTTTATTATAATAATAATTCTACACGTTTATACCTCCTCTTTCTTATACTTCTTCGGCGTCAACTAGTTGGTCATGGCCTTTCGGGGCCATCTTTTAATTTGATGTTCGTTTCGTTTTCAATATCTATATCATTAATACTCATTTGTAAATAAGAACCTTTTCTCGTCTTGTTGTCCATTTCACTTTCAAAGAATTTTTATCTTCAATACCTACTAAATTCCGAATAAATAATTATTTCAATGTGTTTTATATTTATTTACCCACTTCTTGGATTTATCAAGTAATTAATTTGGGGTATATTGAATATCATTAATTTGTATTCCGTGGAGCACCCGGTAAAGAATATTGGTCTCCCACTCTACTCCGTAAATTTTCGAGTGTCCTGTAAAAGGCAGGTGTTCGAAAACATTTTACATCTTAAATTCAGCGATAAGGTTTGCCATCGATTTTACATTGGCACGATGAGGACAGCTTACATGTTTATTATATGCAGCTGGTCTGCTGGCTACCCCGCTTGTGGGATATGCCGTGATGGTATAGTAGTAGTAGTAGATTATTTTGTAATATTATAATATCTCCTGCTAACGAAATTGATATATATTTGTATTGAATTTTGGGGTCATTGCGATGCAGTTAACGTATTTACGGGCATATCGTCCTGTGACTTTTCAACGCACTTTGCATGCAGCTTGATTACGAGTGTGAATGACAACGGTCCCTGCAAGTGCTTTAAAACGTAAGGAATCACTAAGACGACATAGCATACCAAAAAACCTGTTACTTAAAGGAAATCGTAATGAAAACTTCCAAGCAATTGTCATTATTACACCCCGCGAGGTGATATGATTCATAAAACTATTCATTTCTTTGAAAAGGCATCGAGTATATACATTTTTGAATTAATATTTTCTAACTTAATTGAGTCTATATTTAGACTTGTTATTAATAATTCGTACACATTTTTATAGGCGGCTCATTAGCCACCTGACCAAAACATTTACGAAATTAAGATTTATATATTTGATAATAAACTGTAAAGTATTACCATAAGAAATAATTGGTTATGTCACTATTTACACTACGTACAATAATAACATATTATGATATGAAATTTTGAAATATCTATTTATTTATAATGTGGCTATTATTATTATTATGATTTTGTGAGGGTTATTTATATTTCCTTTGAACAATAATGATTTTTTCATTTCCATATGTAGAGAATTTTAATTATATAAATATATCTCGAAGGTTAAGGGTTTATTGCTTCGTAGTAATAATTTAAATTAAGTTCAATAATACCATAAATTTTATCAATTGATTATATTATTATTAATGCATATTATTACTATCTATTGTATTTGAAAATACTATTTATAATTAAAATCCATATATAGAAAAAATGTGTAAACTTGTTTTTGATTAATAATGATATCTATTACATTTAAGTATTTCACAATCTATAATAAATACTTAAACTTTCATTGAAATATTTATAAATATTTTAATTTAGTAGCTTACTTAACAGATCCGTACCTTAGACCTTGCTTCTCCAAAATATAGCTCCAAAAATCTGCCTTACCGGACGCCGCAGTGAATGTGTCCTCTCTTTCCAAATAAATTGCTTATTTTGGTTTATTTACTTGTTTCGTATCTTATCCAATCAGAACGTTGATTTGCATTATGTATTTTGCTATTCTTGTCAACTGGATTTGTCAAATATTGGCCCCTCAGACTTGATCATTACCATTGTTTAGATTTCAGAAATGTTAATAGAAATAGACCAAAAGACGGTTATAATAATATACGAGTCATGAAGTGGTAGGGAGCACTACTTTATAGAAAGTTCGTAGCATTAAAAAAATAAAAAAGCAAGAAGTGTATATCGCGACTCCAGTCGAGCTTAGTCGAGTCGAGATTGAAGCCAAACAAAGTTAATTGTTAGTAGCTACATTTGAAATTAATAAAAGACTAAATTTTCATATTTGGAAACCATTGCTCTTAGCCAATCAACTTTTTTTGCGTCAACACCAATAGCTTGTTTTGCGTAGGAAGTAAATGATCATGTTTCATGGTGTTGCTCAACAAAAGGGCTTATGATATTATTATATTATTTTAGTATTGGTGTACTGTTTAATGTTAATTCTTGCGCAATCTCTTGTCTATTCACTTTACGTACAAAGTGTGTCTGTGTACTTAACATAACATCTACATACCTCTCCTACCACAATTTGATAGTGAATTACTACCGCTAAGATTATTTACTACAAGATTATATTTCCATGTTGTCAGCTGATTGCATACTACTATTACTAACTTGTACTATTACCATTGTGTTTGTAACCAGCAACAGTAATAATAAACGCAATGATTCACTGACTTTGTGATTTGATTCGCTGTAATTACATACTATTCTAAAGTTGATATTTTCAACCGACGGTACTTGGTGGAAAGTCATGTTGAATTAATTAAAATAAAACACTTATTTGTAGTATATCCACGGTGACTTTATATTGGACGCGAGCCGGCTTTCAAGAGCTTCCGCTCTCATCATCAGGCTGGCGAAAAGTGAGCCTTTCGAGCTTTTCGCCAGCCTGATGATGAGAGCGGAAGCTCTTGAAAGCCGGCTCGCGTCCAATATAAAGTCACCGTGGATATACTACAAATAAGTGTTTTATTTTAACATACTATTCTGTTCCATATTATGCTACTGGGTTTTCAAAATTAACAATAGTTTGAATTGTATATTTCAGTTTTTTTCTCTCTATTATTTATTTATCATGTCGAAACCCAGAGAAAAAACCCATCAAACTGATCTCCAGTACTGCGCAAAACGCACAGCAGGTGGAGATGCGTCAAAAATATCCTCCATAGTGCATAGTTTTCTCTCTATGGTATCTATTAACTACGATTATTTATGAATGCAAGTTTTTTAATGTGATAGATTGGATATGTAAATTTAACGCATCAAACTGTAATACAGAACTTATAAAAAACAATGACACCTTTATTTAATAGTTTCCCAGATGTGATTTGAACCTTCAAATGCTGATAATGAAAATTGTTCCGATAAAAATATAGGAAACGTATATAGTCGGGAGAATCCAACCTACCTACAACTGGATAGGTTTATCTAGTATGAGATGCCCATACTTAGCATCGTAAGCCGAGCAACCTTTGTAACGTTTTAGCTTCCAAAAACAATAGAATACAAGTCTTTGTGCGGTAATTATACTAACAAACATCGCTACCCCAGTTCCCTTGATAGAAGGTATCTATTAAAATATGCAAAAAAAACAATAAAAATGCATATGCATGTACTTAATTCATACTCTATTAATTATAAATGTCACGTGCTCAATGAGGAGCAAACGACAATCAAAGATTGCGCATTCGTCGTAAGTGTGTGTCTAATTGTAATGTTGTATAGCACCAAGTTGCACTTAATATTAACACAAATACTCAAAAGTATCATGCATTACATCACAGAAGTATGCAAGTACGTAAATTGATAATAACAATTAATATTGCATGATAGATTGCGATTACCACTGTTACTTACACGTAATGTTGACGTTCTTTGTCACGTTCAATAGTTACAAGTAACGTAAGTGTTATATTTGTTATGTACTTCGTAGTTCTTACGTGTCCGATCTATGTCGTATTACGTTTGCATAATTAAAATGTCCTAAATTACTTACTTAATGTAAGCCTTCTTCTCTCCACTGTAAGATATAGATCTATTTAAAAAGCCTTCACCCCTTGCGATGTCGAGCAATACGAACTCATTGATTTCCCATAATTTGGACAAGATTATTTATTTATCGTGTTGAAATCCAGAAAAACCAAACAAACTATGCAAAACGCACAGCTCGTGGAGATGCGTCAAAAATATCCTCCATAGTGTATATGACAAAGCACAATAGACACTAACAAGTGTAACATGGTCTGTGCCGCACCGCAGTCACACGCTCCAGATTCAATAAATTGGACAATATCATCAACTCATCTCTTTGGGTATCTTTATACACTTCCTTCCATCTTCCTGCTCTCCCATGGTTTCATTTAAGAGTTTTAAAAGTTCGCCTACCAATTCTCTCGCCTTATCATGTAATTGTAGATGTGTAATGTTTGATACGTAGTCAATGTGGTTTGAAGGCTTTCATGGCGATCCATTCATATCCTGAAGATGGGGCCAGCAAGTGCACCGAAACGTCAACTAAACAAATCGAGACATGGCAAACCCGAAAATCAACATTTGATACGTAATGTTTTACAAATACTTGCATATTACAATTTTTTTGTTAAACTGCTACCGTTTATAATGATATCAATCGTCGCATTTTATAGCCGCCTCTATAATGAATATTGAACCTTTAACTATAAAATCAGAATGTCGATCGATATTTGATTTACAATGCATACTTTTATCATGTTATATCAGAAATACCAACTAAATAATAACACTATTTAATAAATTGCAGTTCCCTTTCGTTTACAATTGACAAAGAAATATTTTAATGTTGTGTTGTTGTTGTAAGTAATGTAACAATCAATTCCATTTTATGTATTGTTTGATTCAAATCAACTTCAATACTATATCTGCAAATATGTTATTTAATTCTAACTCCTTGTTATTTATTAATTTGTGATTTCTTGTTTAGTTAGAACCTATTAATACAATAGTATAACTGGGCCTTAACTCGTTAAATTAACAGTTAATTAACCAAGTAAAATATATGACTGTAATAATATAAGAATATAGATTTTATATTATGACTTTTTACATTTTAATTTACCTTAAAAATTGTTGATATGATAATTAATTTCCGCTAAAAAAGCATCCCTAAAATTAAAACTATTATTTTCTAAAATTTCCACATTGAGGTACAAAAAAACTGAATTTTCGAACCCTCTATTGATTTTTTTATATCCGACATCGTCATCATTTTGCTCATCAACGCTCCTCTTGGGGACTTATGGCAGAAACCAGCCTTATTCTGAGCGTCTCTGCGCCAATTGAGTCATTTCTTCCCACAACATTCCTAGCGCTATGATGTCGTTTTTGTGTCAAAAGGCAGGTAGGTATTCGTTAAAAATTACGTTTAAAACATTTCACATCCTCAATTCAGCGATGAGGTATGCCACCCATCCTGAATGTCTTTAACTTGGCACAGGAAGGAGGACCTGTACGTTTATTAAATACATTTAGTTCACTGGCGACCCCATTTGTAGAAAATACAATGATGGCGTGAGTGACTGAATTAACGATGTTATTCTATTCCTTAACTCATGGACGAATAACAATGTTAAATTTTTGATTAACTATTATGTCTAGTTCTTAAGTACAAGCAATACACGTAGTTTCCATTGCTTTTTACTGTTGCACTGTATTGGTGTATCTATAATCCTGATTTATTTCCTTATCGCTGTCAAGTTGTCACACTGTAATAAGATTTAATTGTGTAGGTATTATAGGTATTGTGCTTTATGCCTGATTGTATTACATTTCTTGTTAAATGCAGTGACTCTTAAAATTCGTGAAAAGAAATAGTGCAATTATGTTTATGAAATCATCAAAACCTGACAATTTTTTTGTTTTTTTTTAAGCGGACTTATAATGAATAGTCTCGTATGGAAAAGTGCTGTTTGTTTGTTTTTATTATTATTATTAATTCATGGTTTGGGCATGTGGAAAGAATGAATGAGGACAGAATGACTAAGAAAATATATTAGGCTGAGAGGAATGGTGCTCGGAGACGTGGACGTCCGAGGATTAAATGACAAGATCATTTTAAATCAAATCCTACAGGACGGTCACGTGTTGAGCACATTGAACAGGAGAGCATGCATGAGGAATTGTATGACTGTGACGGAAGCGAAAGATGTAAGTATGCAGGGATAGAAGGAAGTGGCGCTCGATCCTTTCTGCCTACCCCGCGAGGGAAGCGGCGTGATGGTATGTATGTATGTATTAATTCATAACAAACTTCCACCAAGTACCGTTCGTCTTTAGTAGGATTGAATCAAGTTTTCTTTTGCCTATTCGATGGAAAATATTCTTTTTACCTATTTTATTTGTGTCACAGAAACGGTGCACTGTTCTAATTAACCAAGTAGGTATCTACGTAGTATAGGAAAAGACATTTTAAATTTATAGATCGCAGATAGAAGACTGATGGTAGAGTCTTGGACTTACAATAGAGAGACCCGGGTTCGATTCTAACCCATTACCAATTCACTCTTCCTTCACGACACAAGCATATTGCTTACTGTGAAGATGTTTGGGATGTAATTTGGAATAATTTCTTATCCAGATACGCCTTTAAAAAACAATTTTGTGTGTTATTTTCAATACTAAACGTAATATTATAATTTATTTTTATTTCAAGCATATTAAATTAATGTGAGTTGATTCAACGCAAAAATCCGTGTAACACCACTGATAATTTGCAATTAATATTGTGTGCAGTGCATTTATGTATTGTTTTATTGGATACTTTTACGTTTCAACAGTCGAAGGTGAACCTAGAATTCGTGAGGAAATGTCAAACGAAAAACGTTCTTGTAATTTTGTGCATACAAAAAAAAATATAATCCTTTTCTTATAATAATGTAAGTTATAATAAAATTTTAGATCTCACCATAAATCACATCTTGCTCGTGGCTGTCATTACCAAAAAAAGTTTGGAGGTGAAGGTTAAAATTCAGTGCAAATTTTTAATGAATTCAACGCCCATTTTAATATCCGCACTTTGTATTTGAATTTAGTTGAAATTGTCTATGACTAGTTTATCAACCGGAGTCGACCAGAGAGAAAAAATTAAAATAATATTTTTGTTGAATAATTCATCAACGTGATGATTGATACTGCGTCTATATAAGTAAGATTTAGCAGCCGGCGTAGTTTCAATTTAAAACATTGAAACAATTGGAGGTATATTTTGAAAAATAAGTCCAAATTTAACCGACCTATATGCTTATTATCTGTAAATGGTACTTTTGACAAGTCGCAATAAATGCTTGTATAATGTCAATAAATTGAAACATGATCAATGTTTGACAGAGTTTGACAAACATCACAGTTAGACAATGACTTTGTAAGTCGAAACCAGATCTTTAAATTATTAAAAAGTAGTTAAACTTAAACCATTTACGTTTTTTACATAAATTTAAACGATTAATGTATACGACGTAGGGTATTAGTTTTTGCGGTTTCTATTCTTATAGTTATTACAATAGTCATTGAGAACTTTATGAAAATATACTTATCTATAAATAGATCCAAACAAAGTAGAAGAACTAACAAACGTGATCAATACTAATTTATTACTATATACCTACCTGTCATTTTGCTTTACTTTGTTCAATAATGAATTGCTAAATATCTCACAGATAAGCGGGAGTGTCTCACTTCTCATTTGTTTCGTTTTTTCAGGGCAAACTTCTCTTATTAGACAATACTTCCTTCTTGTTAACTCACAATATTATAAATATAAGATAGCGCTATATATGTAAAACGTTTATAGTTATCAAGACACGGTGATAATGCGTATTGTAATATAAAATAGGTGTTATAATATCATTGTCTATCGAGAATATTGTTAAAGGTTAATACATCGTCAACTCACATGCGATGTAGGAAGAGAGGAATAGTAGATACATAACATAGATGAAGCAGCGATAAATATTGTATTTAATTTTATATTAGAGCCCGTTCGTTAATTTGTATATTTGTGAATTCGAAAGGTATTTATTGATTAGTTTATTTAGGAAATATACGACTTACGCCTCTTACAATACGATGTGAACAACAATAAATTTTACTCATTAAATTATTAATTTTTATGACATATTTATCTCTCAAATAACATTAGAGAAGCTAATCTCTTTACGCAAACTTACATCTATGGGATGTGTTTCTAGATCATAAAACTGATCATATTTTTTTAGCAACGATATTATATTACTTATTTAATGATATTATGCATTTAAGTTCGCCGGTAGCCTGGAGGTAGAGTCTCGGCCTCTTGAACAAGGGGTCCGCGGTTCGATCCCAGGTGCCGGCAAACTCCCCTTTCACGACACAAGTCCACAAAATATCACAGATTTAGTGTTATTTTTGGAAGAGACGATTAGATTGGCGCAGAATCTATCAGAAATGGTGTCTTTCTATTTTATGCTCCTGAAAAAAGCGTTGGGAAACAAGGGAGGATGAGAAGTGATGCCCGCATTTATATAATATATTGTCAAACGATACTAATATAAAATTTAATATTTATTATCACACGGAAAAACAATCAACATGATTAATTAATACAAAATAACTATGTTAACGATATGCTTATTCACATACCTGCTACTACAGTAGTAATAAATACAGTACCTACATACATAATAATATTATTTAATAATAGTAGGTACGATTAATTAGTTATTTTCTCTTCTATTGGTTTACTTATACTTCCTTGCTTTGTATTATTATCATGCGATCTAGGAACTAAAAGTGTTGTTAATCATCCATCATTTTTATTAGAAAATTCACTCTCGTTACAACCGGTAAAGTATCTTTTTATTGAAATTCATCACGATACGACTACTACTATTATATTACGTGTTACCCCAATGATTTTCGTTATAGTTTTTATTTTGGTTACGCCTTTATTAACATTACCCATCGATGCTATCGTGGAATTAGCGCACAAGCGGGGTAACTTGTAGACTAAATACGTACTGAATGAATAAATAAATAAATACCGGGTTAGTTGGAAGACATCGCATTTTAGCGATAAACTCGCCCTCTGTACATTGAATTTATAATTGTTATTTTTATGCCACTATTTCATTATGTAATATTGTAACCAATGTACAGTGAAGAATAAAATAAATAAATAAATAAAATAAATAAAAATATAGATCGCTCTCTTTGTGTTATAAAAATAGAGACATTCAGGATGATTGGCACGCAATCTTCTTGGATGTTTGATATTTCCTGTGGTGTTTTGGCCCTTTACAGGAAACTCGCAGACAGAAAAGGTTGAGAAACCTACATATTCTATTTTATTTTATTTTTATTAATTATCCTATTTAATTTCTTTTTTTCTCTGTAAGCTTGTTTTTTTTCATAATTAAGTCTCCTCTTAATAAACATTTAAAACGGATAAGTTTATCAATATAACTTACGGCTATTTAATACTCAAAATCAATGAATAATATTGAACAGAATCCATTTGGTTTTGACATGTATTATTATTTTAGGTCATGACATTTCCATGAATATCCAATATTTTCACTCTCTATTTACACTTCACCTCACTCATCTTTTATTTACTTGTTTTCCTTGAATCCTTTGGTTTTTTTTTATTTAATATCTATCTCATATTAAATATAAGTAGATATAATTTCAATCAAACTAATTAGGAGTCTTTTTGCGCAGTTGATAATTTAATTTGTAACATGTATTGCATTAATTATTATAATATTTTCATCAAACTGCTGTCTTATCTTTGTGGTTACACTTTTTTCTTTGTCTCCACATTAAATATGATCATCCTTCGAGTTGGTTTTGTGTATTACTCATTCTGTTATTGTAGATAATAAATAATTTGCATAAAAATAAGAACATAATGCCTTTATACTATGTACTATCGTGCGTTACATATATTGTGACTTATTAAACCGCAGGTGGTTTTTACAATAACAGTGTTATCAGTGACAGCCGTGACAGTATTTCCTCTTGCTGCTTAGTGGATGTCCAATAATGGGTGATTATAATTTAACAAGGGATTATTATTTTTATTTTTATAATAGTCTTTTTTCAAAACCACAAAGAAGTCTTCCTGTTTAAACGGTTCTCTAATCTCTTAAACTGTGCCTTGTGGTTTTGAAATCCCAGGATGTATAGTCGAAAACTTGCAGATTCCGGAACATTTTATCTTATCAATACTTTTAGTTTGTAATTTTATATTTGCTACTCGGATTATTGTATCATCATCTTCATTGTCGTGTTAAGTACCCGCAACGTTAATTATGATATGTAAGAATGTGTCCCTATTCTGAGCGATCCAAAATAGCTCCTCCATGCTCCCTATTCCTATTAACTCATGTATATTACTGATCCAGGAGATTCGCTTTCATCTAATACCTCTTCCATCCTCTATCTTGCCTTTAATGATATTGAGGAGTGAGTTTTATTTGTATCAAATCCCAATTATTTCATTTCTGTCAAATTGGCGTATAGATGCCCTTACCATTTAAACTCAAATAGCTGTATTAAGCTCGTAAATATCTTTTATGTTTTTGTTAAGATGACCTTTGTCTTTTATTAGTGTTACGAATCCTGTGTCTTTTAATACCTAATATTTTAATTGTAGTCGTGACATAATATTCCAAAGTATTTGTCCTGTAAGATTTTCTATATTTATGATTTTTCTGTGGTGAAATAAAATGGTAGCTCACCTTAAAATAAAGGACAATGTGGTTTTATTACTTGCTATGCAATCATCACAGCGCTGGCGCTGATATTAAAACTACTAAGTGCAATATTGTGTAAGCGAACAGCAACATGGTAATTCATATTTCTTTGTTTTGTTTTTATCAACAACGACAACAATAACTTATCGCCGTTTTGTGCTTCTTCTTTTGTGTCTGGTGGCTTTATGAATATTGATAAGCTGTCACACACAGTTTGGTATAATTAACTTTTATCTAATTAGTAATTGAGTACTCCCGATCATGTTTGTGTCGTTGCTTTATCTATCTTTGTCTATATTCACGTATAATAATAATAATATGTCATTTGTTTTTATTGTTGTATTAATGTTACTTTTAATATATGCACGTTTTGCTCGTATTATTATTAATATTATTATTTTTGACATACATTTCCTTGACTTAGGAATATTATATTGTTATCATCAGTACATTGTTTTATGGACAGTATTTAGTATGTAAATAATTTATCTTGAACTCTGTTTTTATGAAGTTGTTTGTGCGTGTATCTCAGCAATATTTTTACTACAATTTCTTATCATTACTATTTACCAACATAATTTTTATCATGGTCTTATAGCTCGCATACTTCATCTAGCATTTATTTAAATTCATGATTCTGATTAGTCTGGTTTCGATTTAATTACATTGTACGACATTCATTCATCTCTTCGGTAAGATCTTTTAATGACCAATTACATAAATGTTAGACAGGCTATTCAAAGAAAGAATAGTGTAGAAAGAAGGTAAAAAGAAAGTTGTACCTATACCTAATAACAATAATAATAATAACACTTTATTGATCAGAAAAAAATCATGAGCAATTGGCGAGCTTATTGCCTGGAGGCAATATCTTCCAGCTAACCAAAATAATGTGTGATACTATGTTGACAATGTGTAATTAATACTAAATGTGAACAGTTTATACTAAATTTAATTATAACTAATTACATTCTTAGCCCTAAGTAGAACATTATATATGTCATGTTTCCTCTAGTAAATACTATAAAATGAAGGATAAAGGCACGGGGAGGAATTTTTTAGGATAAGTCTATGGATTTTAGGTTATTCTTAAAAACGTGTAGCGTAGAGGAATTTCTAATATTGCAAGGTAGATTATTCCACATTCTAATTGCATGGGTCGTAAATGATGAACTGAAGAAGGTTGTGGTGTGGGCAGGGACGGCAAGTAACTGGTTATTCTGAGATCTCAGAGGACGTCCATGTGAAGACAAGTATTCAAAATGCTTAAAAAGGTATTGAGGGGAATTGTGCTAAGAGATGACACGACCGTGCTAAGATCACCTCAAATAAACTTCAAATAGCAATGCACAGAGTTGAGTATCACACTATATGGAAACAAAGAGTGGAGAGTATCATTATAATTGAAAGACTGGATATTTTTTTCACTATATGCTATTTGAAACGTGAATCATTTGACTTACATTGGAGTAGCGATTTATAATCATTTAGAAATGAATGTGAAATAATCACTAAATATTATTAATATAATATGTCTGTTCCTTGAACCAAATTATGTACTTCAAAAAAGGCCATCAGTCACTTGTAGAACATTCCCTTGAAATTTCAGTATCTCCGTTTACCATTCACTTAATCACTATAATGTTTAGTTCCTCAATTTTATTTGATTTTTTCCTTCAGATAATCAATTCTTCGTACTAAAATTCACTCAAAACTCATTAACAATTCCTTATCTGACAAAATAGATAAATGGTTTAACTGTTTTTGCTGCTGATATCTTATCTCTCTATCTATAATTCTGTTGAGATTATTGAAAAAAAAAACATCTATCTAAACTCAATTACCAGTCAATTACAAATCTTCAGAATTGGTGCTAAAATTGTTCTAAAACTAAGCAAATGTCATAGCTTTAAAACCGCGTTTTTAATATTAGATTTATGAACCAGGGTAAAATACGTAAAATTTACACTTAAAGCAGTCATTAAAGTTTATGAGAGAGAATTTTGAAGTCTTCGATATGTCACCTATAAGCAGCTTAATTGCACACAGCACATCTCGCGAAAGGATAAGTTGTGGGTTCAAAATCTGTCTGGGGAACTACCAAATAAGGTGACACTCTCTTTTCTAAGTCCTATATGGTAGTTTCATGTATTTACATAATGTAACCTTACACAAAAGTTATTTTTTAGTTAAAGCAATTTCGATATAAGGGTAAAACTCGATATAGCTTTGATTAAAATGCTTTTATAAGATTATCTTATAGATATACACACATAAAATAAGGCAAAAGCCAAGTCTCTGCCCGACTGTACGCAGTGAAATGGAGTAAAACATTCATCTTACATAAAATAAGTATTTATACACTATAAATTGTAACAAGATTGGTCTTTCACAGGTCAATCCTAAGCTTTCAAAGAAAAGTTTGAAGGCACTGCGCAATTTGATTACAGTAGCCATAGTTGTCTTGTCTTTTCATTGTACCCGTACTTAAAACATATTATTATGTTTGTATATTACATATCATATCCTGTCAGAAGTCAGCAACCATAACGAACTGCGGTCAAATAATGAGGTCTTGAATATCGTATCAAAATACATTACATATTATAATATTCTTTTGAGCGTTGTGTTGTTATTGTAGATATGCCATCTCATCATTATTATTAGCACTGTGTGGACTTTAAACTCACTTGCGATATAAATACAAATATACTTTATATTTAATTTGCGACTATCAACAAGTGCAGTTGATAATTTCACCATTACTAACATAATGGATAGTTAATTTTATTTATTTCCAATTTATAAGTCTAAATTCTTAAGCTGGTTTCATTTTTGATTTAATTCTTGCTCTTTTCTTTGAGTTTTCAATTATTGGTTCATTGTTGCTTTGGATTTTACTTGTTTTTCTCTTTTCTTTTGTTCTCCTGTTTTCAAGTACAATGCGTCATTTTCATTTATTTTTTCTTTACTTTTGTTTCACCTTCTATGAGTCATTCTCTTTTACTCATCTTATCACGTACTTCGTGACGTCTTCACTCTGATGACGAAATGCATCACTTATAGTAGGTACCTATGCATTTTTCTTGTTATTTTTACCCCGTAGTTGAGGGTTATTATATCTCCCGGCAACTTCCTCTTCTGTATTCAACACTGTGGATTTATTTGTAGACTATAGGAGCCACGTTCTGATTTACTTGTTCCGTCCATGTCATTGAAATTAGCTTATAGATTAACTTGTTTTAAATTAGGCTCAGTTAATTATTTGTAGGTATCATTGAATGCAGATATATTAATTAATAATTACATTAACCTTTTTTAAACTCAAAGTCCTTTCTTCTTTTATTTTGTAGTGTTTGTTTTTAATTAGATGTGTTTTTTTTGTTAATTATCATGGCCCCATTAACTTTTAGTTTCATTACATTGCGCGGTTCGTTGATTACTTCATGGATGAACTACAATTTAAGTCCAATGCTTAACTTTACCTTTTCAAAGTACATACTTTCAAGTAATCATTTATTTTTTGCCAAACACTCATACCAATTAACAATTTTGTGTCTACTCTTTATCAGTTATTTTTGCTGTCTTTAAGTTACTTTTTTCTGGCTTTCTCTGTTTCTTTAGCCCTATTTTTTATACGACTCCAGAATAGAATTGGTTTCCACATTTTTTGTCCTACCTTTGAAGTGCCTTGTAAATCAAACGCAGATTTTCGTATAACAACACATGTACAATATTAGACAGTTACAATTCTTGAATGTCTTAATTTTTTGGTTCAAAAAGGATAATTTGTATTTAATTTGAATGTTTACCTTTTATGTAATTGTTTTTAATCAATGTACAGTAAAGAATGAATAAATAAATAAACTTGTTTTTTTATTTTAAGTACATGCAAATATTCTACTAATAATATACTTAAGAATATATAGATAGATGTTTTAAAGATAAAATAATTTTTAAATATCTTTTTGTAAAAAAATACTTCACGTGGTCCAAAATTAAATGTACATTGTCTAGTCAAAAGAAAAAAACATTTAACACCAAATTAATCCATAGAAAGAAAGAACACACTATTTCACATGTTCTCGTGACGTCATCGCGTAATTTTATTACGATTATTCATTGTGTTACTAATAATAAATAAATAATGAAGTTTTTATAAATTTATAATTAGTAAGACAAAGCCCGAAGAGAGATACAATAATAATAATTTCCCTTTTATACTATTAGTGTCAATAACACTTGATGATAATAGCTTAGTAATTATAATGGGAAACATTATCATTACATACTTTAATTTATTTATTTATTATTTATTCTTATTTGTTGTTATCTACTTCTATTGTTTCAAGTCTAGTATTATTATTGTAGCATTAGTATGTAATGAAAAGGAAATTATTTCATTTACTTCTAGTTTAAAATCCGGCCTTTTTCAGGAGTAATTTGTAAGTATAAATTAAAAATAAAACATCTCTATACGATTACGGCACATCCCACAAGTCTGTATTTTGTATTTACTCCATTTATGAAAAATGCAATGAAATATCCTCTTCCTGCCAAAAAAATAAATTAGGATGGGTGGCATATCTCATCACTGGATCGAATATGATACGTGTCTTATTCGTTACATTTTAGAAATACCTGTTTTTTCCTTTGTAATGTCTTTCTATAATATCAAATGACGTTTTTGATTAAGTAACTGGGACTATGCTGAATGAATGTTTATTGAGGTTTTTATTTTTCGTGTTTTTTATCTAATAAAAGTAAATATAGAAGACATGCAAACATACAAATTTACAAACGTTCTCAAATGTTTATGTGAAGATTATTGTTTTGCAGGCAAATGGCCTGAGTTGCTTTCGTACATCATCTAAAACTCAAGTACAAATTAATTGTATTTATTAGACAAGTTCTAAAAGATATGAACATAGATAAACTAAATACTTACTTGATTTTTTAAATTGAAGTGGTTTCCGTATTCATTCCTTATCATGTTTTTAATAAATATCTAAGTACTCTTCAATAGCATTTCTGTTGCAATCAAATGACAATCTAGCCTTTCGGAAATATTAAACTGTTATCAATCTACCTTCCAAATTTAAGGTTTATTTGATAATATGAAGTAATTACGATTTTGGTTTATCAGTACTTGAATCCAAGGCGAATTTGATTTCAATTTTGGTTATATGACCAAGTTGATTGTTTAGAACTTCTCAATTTAAAGGTTATGTTAGAGTAAACGAGACCCAATGCGTTGATACAGAAGATCATCGTAATCTGTGGTTTTTACCTATTGGAAAAAAGTGTTGATAAGTTTATTCTCTTACAAAGAGCTTATCTTTTCTATTCTCAGAGCAAACTATAAAATCTATTCAGTTATTTCTATGAAATATAATATGAAGTCTTTAACAAAACTAAATGATATTAAATTATCTTACTGGAATGAAATCTATGTTAAGCTACAAGAATGCATTTAAGATTGCGTATGACACAAAAATTGGATTTGACCATTTTAACCGCATGCTGGTCAAATGCATTGTTCTGCGTAGTACATTTATGACGAGAAAATATAAACGATATTACTGATATAAAAATGATTTAATTAAAACACTGAACTTTCACAATTTTACTATATATTTGGCAGAGGCTTTTCGGAAATAGTCCATCGTCAGTGCCATAAACATAGAAACTCATAAAGTTACCGTCGAAAAAACAGAATCTATACATGTCTGTAATAAGGATAAGAAAATGTTCAAATCTTTTACATGATCCAGATATTTCTCAAAACTTTCGAATTGAATAAAAATAGCCTGACAGTTGTATGAACTATGAAGGATGTCTGCCCACATACTACAATATGTTGAGGTTTTCTCCCATTGTGAGTGAGTGGTTCATGTTCGTACATTGTGGTTATGTTGAGGCCATTTTAGGTGCGTTAACATTATAAACTTGGACCCTCATTCTGTGAATTGTTACACTACGACAATATGACGTATCCATCACTTTTAGTAGTGCCATTATTACTTATTTGACCTCATAATCCAAAGAGTTCAATCGATGACACTATGTGTACTTATTGTCCTAATTGTGACACAAAAATAGTACAATTTAGTTTAGGTCATAGTGTCAAATTCTTTTCTACAATTTCATTAATAATTTATTAATTCAACATTAAGCTACAAAAAGTTACTGCGGCTTTTATTATTCTGAACCCATTATGTCGATTGCAAGGAAATGAATAACCAGTGAATTATTCTCGTATTCCTCTCTTTTGAGTTCGAAAAAGATTTAATATTATTGTTTAGTTACACTCGTTTATATTAAGAAGTCAGAATGTATATTAAATCATTAATGTTGTCGACCGAAGGTACTTGTTGGAAGTCCATTTCAAGATAATTGAAAAAAAAAACACAATATGTAGTTAACTTCCAAATGACTTTATTAACATCGCGTACTAGTATTCGGAGACTCTCGTCTCCATCATCAGGCGATTAGTAAAAAAGTTTTTTTAACTTTTAACTTTTTTTTCAATTATCTTGTATTTTAAATATTTTATTTTGAAATATTGCTGAACTGACACATAAACATGTACGAAAAACAAAACATAGAGACTTTCATTGTATATTTTTTTTACAAAACCATTTTCATTAGTGCTATTTCAACATATTTTTCTCAATGCCCTTGATAAATAACGAAGTTCGTGAACATGGGGAATCTTCTACAATATGATTATAAAAAAATCATAAATGAATGAAAATTTCCTAACAAAAAGGGCTATGGATAAAGAACGAAAAAGATAGGGATTTCAAAAACAGCCAACTGCTAACTAAATGATATCAGTGAGTACAGTAGTACCTTGTGGTGGTCAAGGATGAATATTGACTTTTTAATTTCCATACTTAATAAAACTCATTTGAACCAAAACAGACATTCTATTTTATACTATCACCTCTGTAATATTAATTTAAGGTTACTCTGTGTTAATAAATTTAAGTGAGGTGCCAATTGTACCTACGTTAAAAGCCGTTTTTATAGCATGAAACAAACGTCGGATTTTCTTTTAGGAACAAAATAGTTTTATACTCAGTGAAGAAGATTTTTGTTAATCGACAGAGGAAAGGAGAGATAAGTTTTCAAACCTAGCTTGTGATTGATCAAAGAAATTATACTCTGTTTTGTACATGCTCAATAATTGAAACAAGAAGATGTATTTGCTATTCGCATTCACAAATGACAGTTACCTCTATTCCTGAGTAGGATTACAAATCACAATGATAGAAAATGAACTATATTGTAGAGTGTCTTCTGTATGATTTTGAATTTGGTTGGGGGGGACCTGCATAACCACCGATGGAGTCAAATGACTGAGAAAGTTACCATCTAACCTATAGGAAGATAATGCCAAATGCATTTAAATAAATCTCAATTATAGACTTGAATTTTTTTTAAAGTGCCCTAGTACCGCTACGCTCACAGTCATAGGTAAGGTGTATTACAGGACACGTGATTGTATTAGTAGTCGAGTAGCATCACTGTGATTGGCTGGTGCATTGTGTTGTGTGTAGTATACTTATTACTGAAGGATGTATTAGTAATAATTTCCCAATGAGCGGGGCACTCTTAAATAAATTCTACTCTGCTTTAACATAGTGTGTGATCACTAAATCCTTAGTGAAAAGTTCAAAATTCTGACAAGATCATGACGTCATCATTACACTTGTGTGTTGTATTGTGTGAAATCAATGCGAGTGCAGTTTTTTTCATTCATACATACAATCACGGCATTACCTACTAGTAGGGTAGCCAGTAAAAACGTGCAAGTTGTCCTTTCTGTTCTAATAAAATATATTTACGAAGTCGTTTGCATGAACTGGTATCCGATTAAAATTCAATGACGTCATCATTACACTTGTGTGTTGTATTGTATGAAATCAATGCGAGTGCAGTTTTTTCCATTCATACATACAATCACGGCATTACCTACTAGTAGGGTAGCCAGTAAAAACGTGCAAGTTGTCCTTTCTGTTCTAATAAAATATATTTACGAAGTCGTTTTCATGAACTGGTATCCGATTAAAATTCAATAGTATAAAAACGACCTAACCTTAATTCTTATTAACCCTTTTACTATCATTTTCAAGGCGCAACATTGTTCTGTGCGAGTAATTAAAAACACATTTTATTACGTATTATTACATTATTTTTACGATGCCAATCATTTTTATAATAACAAAGAGTAATCATTGTTATGTTTTATTGCACAAATTTTAATTTATTTACTATTAAGGTGGGTATTGTGATTTATTTTACCTGTCGTACAAAATAGGTTAAAGTTATTTTTAAATGTCAAGTGATTTACTGGTGTAATAATCATAATAATAATTGTCTGGCGCTCATTAGCATGTATCACAAATAAAAAGTAATTACCAGGGTGATTTTAATTCTTACTAAATTTATATTTTAATCTTATTTTGATCTTCATTGAAGGGAGTTAATTAAATAACTACTCCACTTGTGGATAAATAAATACATGACGTTTTTCTTTAATTGGTTGTTTTGTATTAATAATAATAATTGTACTCAAATTGTGTTTTTATGAATATTTTTTGTTTTACAAGCTGTCGCCAAAACTCCCTTTACAGTACAATAAAATAAAATAAAAAATCACTTTGAACAAACAAAATCAACATACTAGACTTGCAGCGCGGTACATTTTTTTCGGAATTTTTGTGTTCCAACATCGATGTCGTTCAAGCATTAGCAATGTCTTACAAGCAACGTCAGTTTAAAACTGGATGCAAAATTTGATCGGCCGCATGACAGTTTTTTCTTTGAATTACCGATCGAGTATATCTTTGCGAACAAAAACATGACAAAAGAAATTACAGGGGATTCTCAATGGAAAATTTGAGTATTTCATCACGTCATTTACGTACATATGGTGACCAGAGGAGTCCTATAAAGTAGGTACCTCATGAATATTACAAAAACTTCGTAACAGGTCATTTAATACGTTAATTTATAATTGATTTTACAATAAATAATAGGTATTGTATTTGTATATTATCGCATTTCGCACAAGCGGGGTAGTCGGCGTAATCACTGCATTTATTGTACACAGAGATAAACTTAATTGAGCAAGCGGTTAATATTTGTTCTAATCTCCAAAAATAATATTATTGTCATAAGTATTATAGTCTGGTGCAACGTGTTGTATGAATAGACACTTCGGTACACTGTGTCATTGATGCGACACCGCGATATGTATCTATATGTAAGTTGCTGTAGGTATACTGTAACTGTATAGGTATAGTTATAATACTGCTGGTAAATTTATTGTATCGATGATACGACGATAATTTAGATACGAGATATCTTAATTGTTTCCAAATACCTACTCTCATAACAAGTAGATAGTGTTAAGGATTAACAATCCAACAACACAACACAGTTAGTCTACTTGCCTTACCTTTTTGTGGTATAACCCGTGGTGGCATAGATACATAACATAACATGCATAGACAATGCACACAGATCGAGCTAATCCCAAATTAAGATTGAATCTTGTATTATGGGTACTAACGCGACGATACACATATATAATAATAATAATAATAAAAAGATGATTTGTATTTGGCGCTGTTTCATGGTCCGTGACCATCTCAAGAGCGCCGTGGCTTTTTAGTCAAGTTGGAAGCATCTTCTAGGTCAAACATGAAGTTCATGTAAAGCTGCTGCCACTGCAGAGGACTCTCTATCTTTATTGGCATCAGTTCTCTGCCTCAGGCCATCCCATATCTTGGTCGTGGTGTCGTACATCTCTACGTTCTTGGGATGACGAAGAGTGTAGATTTTCTCAACAGCCGACTCGAAGTCCTTCTTTTCGAGCGTTCCACTTTGGTTGACATCAAAGAAAACGTTGCACACATAGAGAAGCTTCTTCTTACGGAGATCTGAGATAGGCATCGTGGTAGACAAAACAGTATTTTTGTCCCTTTCACCCGCTGTGTTGTTGCGAGTAGTCGGTGTTGTTATCCTTCTCTGTTACACTACTGGACATACACTGATCACTACACGCTGGCACTTGTGAGACAACAGAGTGATTCCCGGAAGGGGTCGGTTTTTTTAACACGTGTTTTGGCAATAGAAGCGGGAATGTAACACAAAATGATGACTTGTTTATATACAATATACAATGTTGATATACAATACATTAAACACATATACATGTAACATCCAGACCCAGGACAATTTGAAAAAGGTCATTCTTCAATCTGCCCTGGCCAGGAATCGAACCCGGGACCTCGTGACTCAAAGGCAAGAGCGTTACCTCGACGCCACACCGGCCGACTCACATACATAGATATTCGACATAAATGTACATTCCCCCATATATTCTCTGTATCTATCATTCTGCTTCCCTTGCAGAGCAAGCAGAAATATCGAAAGCCACTTACTCCTATTCTTGCATATATTTTTCGCTTCTGTCACTGTCATACAATACCTCATGCATGCTCTTCCATTCAGTGTGTTAAATACTCTTCCGTCTTGTAGGATAAGGTTTATATGATCTTAACGTTTTATCGGCATCGTCTTGTATATTTCTAACCAACTACAGAAATATATATTTTCATGCATATTTCAGGCCTAAGTTTTTTCCCGCTCATATTTTAATTAATCCTGGTAATCAATACCTATTCCAAATTTTTGTGTAAGATTTCGTGGTGTCTTAAAAACGGAGATGTTCGTAAAACCTCACGTATAATATAAAACATTAACCTTACTTCTTATGCGTGCCATCCATCCTGAATCTCTAATTTTTTTATTGTGTGGAGCACAGCATGCAACGCGACCTAAAAAATCTATTGTACACCCCCTACTCAGCCTTCCTGGTGTTGCCAGTCAATGCGGTCCCTCAAGTCCCAGACATCTTATGAAGTGTATGATCTTGAGTGGATCCAAGGTTTATTACATTCTGTTAGTCTACTGACTCCCTCACTTGTGGGGTATGACGTGATGTTATGGTTGTAGTAGTATTATTTATAATCATCCAGATTAATCTATACTTAGTCTACTGACTCCCTCACTTGTGGGGTATGACGTGATGTTATGGTTGTAGTAGTTTGTAATTTATAATTATTTATAATCATCCAGATTAATCTATACTTAGTCTACTGACTCCCTCACTTGTGGGGTATGACGTGATGTTATGGTTGTAGTAGTATTATTTATAATCATCCAGATTAATCTATACTTAGTCTACTGACTCCCTCACTTGTGGGGTATGACGTGATGTTATGGTCATAGTAGTATTATTTATAATCATCCAGATTAATCTATACAGAACACATTATCAGCAGTTAGAATTATTAATCTTACATCTGATGGATAGTAGGTAGGTAATATATCGCTGTTATGTGATGATAAAGCTTTATTTTTATCTCTGTGTACTCGCTGTTGCCGTATAGGTACTATAACACTCCCGAATGTGATTTAGATAAATTTATGTACTTTTTGTATACACGTCAGTAAAAAAATACAACCTATCGCGATTAGCTCGCAGAGTAAGTAACTGATAAATAACACTAATCAATGCTGATGCTCGTATCAATCAATTAATTAATTTAGATGAGTATTTTGTTCCAGTAAATGTATAATGCAAATTATTCCAGAACTTACTGAAATATATATTGTAATATTTTTTTTAAATTTAATGTTTCAGTGTTGACATTGTGAAACAACATTTTAATAATATAAAATATAAAAAACACTGTTTTATGTTTTACATTAATGTATACCAAAGTATACTACAATTACGCCTAGCGCTTTTACCAATATATTGGTGAAAGCGCTAGGCGTAATTGTAGTATACTTTGGTATACATTAATGTGAAACATAAAACAGTGTTTTTTATATTTTATATTATTAATATTTTTTTATTTAATATCTGCAGTTCAGCGATGAGGTATGCCACCTGTCCCGAATATATTTTCTTTTATTGAATATTGTAGTATGTCCAAAAGCTGCCTTCATTTAGAAGAAAAAAAAGATTCCATTCTGATAAGAGATATACTATTAATACCTTGTTATCAAAGATTATTGATGTTAAATATTTTCATGCAGATTCCAAAAATACTATGAAATATTATGTGTCGGAGGCTTCAAATAAAGGTTTTCTAAACAAAGTTGCCGGATCTCTTCTATACCCCCTGACAAAAACCTCCACTATATTACAACCATGTATGTCACTTGGAGGAGATACTCACTACAAGACACTATTCTTCAAGAGAGTTTTTGGTGTTACAGGATATCATCAATAGCATGAACAATAAAGTCTTTCACTGGCAATTCCCAGAGGCCAGTGAAAGACTATATTATTCACTTGCGCTTTTGAGCCCATTGAGTGTGAGTTAAATGCCAACAATAAGCTTGCAAACACTTTTTTTCACAATGCGTAAAAATGTAGAAAATTATGTTTTCCTATTAAAAAGTCCACAAAGTAAAAGTTCACGTCCTTAATCAATGTATGGCCTTATATATCTGATAGTAACTTTGATTTTACTACTTGAACTTATGATAATTATTAATAGTACGTCAGTACGTAGTAGTGATGTACTATATATTGTGAATATAACATGTTAGTTACTAAAGAGACAGCTCATAATAGATATAATAAATTGGTAAGTAGATTAACAGATAAATAAATAAATAAATAATATTTAACAGAAAGGTTATGACCGATGACATTTTGCCTAACAGCCATAATTAACACTGAATATTATTATTAAATCGTTCATCAACTACCTATAAAATTATTAACCAACCGATATCGTTTACTTGTAAAATGTAATTACATTGCTCATTAATCAACAGCTGTCTTTATAGACACTTGTAAAATTTAAATAGAAAATTCATAGTGAGTCTGTTTGAAATATTTACCATTCTAAATCTGTTGTATTTTATCTCTCTGGTATATGTTTGCTTCCCACGGCTAAGGCTATATCGAAGGATTCTCGCATTAGAGTATACCATTGTAGAAATTAAAACAGGATAAATTGAACACGCTCAGACTTCAGCACTATTTACTGGGTGGTCGGTGTGTCCTCCAATGCTGTTTTTTGTTTCACTAAGATTCTAATCTCGATATTTTTCTCTCTTAGATATATATAGAATCGTTTCTCTGTACTATGATAATAAAAGTAGCTCAAATCGACAGTTCAAATCACATTAAAATCACAATATTTGAAAAAATATGAGATATAGATAAATAGGTTATATTTTATTATTTATCCATACATTAACAGCACTTACTGTATCAAAAACTGGTCGTATTTTTTTGGTTTATATAATGTAATATACACCTGTTTTGTCTATCCGGTATTAAAATCAATGGATAAGTATGTGTGTACTCGTAGTATGATGGGTGTATATTTTGTTCGGTGCAAGTGGAAGTTATGATAGCTTGTAGACAATTTAATGACATATTTTCCTCGCAATAAAATCGTGTGATGTCTGGCATACATAATTATTACACTATTATATATTATGACTCATTATGAATATACACATGATATAAGTAAAGACGATAAACATAATATGTTTGGTCTTTCACTTTTTTCAGTTTTCGAGTGTTCTGTAAAAGAAAGGTATCCATAAAACTTAACATATTAAAGCTTTTAACATATTTAGAGATGAGGTATTCCATCCGTCCTCAATATCTTATTATTTATTGAAGCAGAAAGGACAACTTGCATATTTTTTTAAATGCTTTGATCCGTTTGGTACCCCGTTGGTTAAAAATGCTGTGATAGTATGAATGAACGAATGAATAAACATAACAGCTGATTGAAAGAGCATGCACTAAGAATTTCGTACAGCTGTATCTGATACTACTAATCTATAATCTTGTGTATCTGGTATTTGTTATGCAAATGGTACGTATTTTAAAACATTAAAAATAAACGGCCCATCCGTCCATTCATCTGTCGACCTCGGTGGTGAAGTGGTCAGTGTGTTTGACTGGCAATAACGAGGTCCTTATTTCGATTCTCCACACATATTTACTACTACCAATACTGCCGCACTAGGTCATGGATTATGGCATGTACCTACTACCAAACTATCAAATTTAAATATCATCAATATCATACTTTATTAATTCTAGTGAATGGATGAATTTGACTAATGTATTTATTTTTCTATTTGTTTCAGGTAAGAACATAATGGATGTACAACTTTGGTTAATGATGGAATAGATTTAAATGTGGTATGAAAATTATTTTGATTACTTCAATCAACATTAATAAAACGGTCAAGCATTTTTTATAGTATAAATATATACAAATAACTTATTTTTTCTAATTCTGAATATGAAAACATTTTACGAAACTTTATTTTTTCTTTTTGCGCATCATCATTATAAAACAGTGTTAACAAAACAATACAAAATTAAAAATACTAGGACGATATTATGCTGTGGCGAGATTATCACTATCAAGTGATTTCTTCCATCTAACCACGACACATTGAGATATACCTATTTAAAACAAATTTAAGTACTTATATAAAATATCATCAATACATAACAAGAAATAAAAACAAAATTTAAAATAATATTTGACACAATATACCCAACACGTGGTAGGGATTATGGATTGGAGAGGGGGGGGGGGGTAGGGAACAGATAGTGAGTTAGAAGACAATGCTATGTTAGGCCAATGCTTGCTAAATACCTACTCAAAATTGTGATCTTTGCTCTATGAAATCTTATGATCTATGCGTAGTTATATCAATTATGTGTTTTACAAACGTTCTAAAAACATTTATTTTTTACAAGATTTCAATTCAAGGACTATACAAGTAGCTTCAAGGCAGCTTTGAATTTGATACATATTGTTAAAACATGTAGTAGTAATCTTTTTAAAAACAACTAAGTATAGTTTTAGATAAAAACAATAGAAGACTTAACGCTTGTTGAACACGCTAAATACACGTAGTATTAAATATAAGTATTATTTATCAGTTAATTCAAAGGTGCATAGTGCATTAACATGTATTGTAATATTATACTAGTGTGGTTGCACTCGGCTTCCCTTAAGGAATAAACATCAAATTAGCAAAATAACACTTACAGATAGCATAAGTTTTTCCTTAAGAAATTTGAGAAAATTATTTTAGAACTGGCAACAATGTGATGCAAATATTTTTTGTAGTTCTATACAATGTTCTATAATAATTGTCTGATGTAAAATATTAGTGATTTAGTTTTGCATAACCTAGTCTTGGTTTTTATTATTAGGAAATGGAATGTTTTTATGCAAATTCTGCATTAAGAAAATAGTTAGAAAGTTTATCTCCTTTAAATAACAATCTTGTATTTTGACACAACATGCAGAACAATGCTTTTGATTCCTGTACAAATGCGATGTCTTTGTCAATTTATAATATTTTTAATCTGAAACTTGCCCAAAAAATGAGACCGCGTGAGTATTAATTTTCATGTCTTTTTGACATTTAAACAAATATACAAATGAAAGCAAATATTTTATTAGATTACAAACAAGTACGTACGTAATTAATTAATAATTGAATTGCTTCGTGTTTTATCTCTTATGATTTATATCTGCCCATTATTAATTAGTATATAATAGTCATTACTTGATAGTTTGTTGTGTATGTACATTGTATTGTATAGTTGTACTGGGTTTTCCTATTTTTGTGTATTTGGGTTTTCAAGTTGAAGAGCGGTTATTGATTATTGTTATGATTAATAATTACAACAATTTTATTAATAATTGAACTTCGTTTTATAAAGATCATTACGTCCTATATGGACTAATGTTTTAAATGATCTATATTCTATGACAACTATAATACCTGCTCCTATTATCCTATTATAATACTCCTATTATCCTATATTCTTCTTCTTCTTCTGCAAGTGCCGTCAGGTCTCCCCGACGTTGGCGATCATTCTGACATAGGCTTTTCAATCCATTCCAGTCCAATCTCATATATTGCGCAGCTACGATGTTCGCCTTCTGCCAGTCCCCCGGCCTCTCTCTATTTTGCCTGTCATAATCAACCGCAAAATGTGGTACCTATATTCCATGAGGGCTAATACTCTTACTGTCCTATGTTTTGTGAGTGCTAATACTTTCACTGTCCTATGTTCTTTAAGGGCTAAAACTCTTACTGTCCCTGTTCCGGAAGGGCTAATACCTACTCTTACTGTCCTATGTTCTGTGAGGGCTATTACTCTTACTGTCCTATGCCAGCTTTATTTATCATATATCTGTTTCATTTCTTTTTATCATTGAATTCCTAGATATTTTTGATATTCTTAGAAAAGACATTTACTTCCTTCCCACGCCACGTTTGTTTCGTTTTTTGTGTATTATATTTGTTGTGAAGAACGTGTGCCAAATAAGTTAACTTTCTTTGTTTAAGCCATCATTCGGTCATCTCAAAAGCGTAAATAAAAAGAAAGACACTGTAAGAAAATATAGTCACTGAAGTTAGTTGAAAAATTTACTGACTTCTTTACTTAAAAATAAAATTATAAATTAGACAAGATTCATTTTTGTGTATTAAATCTGTCATAATTACAATCCAACCTACAATAGAGGTTAAAAAATCACATGATCTATTTATCCACTCTCACGCCAAATACCATAATGAGGTATCTAGTTTGAGGAAGTTTATCCACGCAAGTTAGATCCTCAACCTTGACTTCCATCACATCCATGCAATAAAAATTCCTGATATGCCATGTACGCTTTGTTTAATGGTATTTTTATTGCTTATTGATTGATTATATTATAACAAATTATCGTTTAATTTGTAAATACTTTGAACTACTTTATCGTTATTAATGTAACAGGAGTTATTGAGTCATCACAGATATTGAAAGAAAAAAAGACTAGGTCGCAGTTGCAAGTTCGTGAAAAGTTGTTACATAATATTTATTCTGTTTTTCTCTGATTTTGTAAATGTTGGCACGGATTAGTCTGAATTTTTTTCTATGACGACCATTTGCATTATTTGATTAGTGGATTTTATCTTTCGCAAGCTGGCTGTCAGGTGCTTTTGATCAAGCTTTCAACATATTCAACCTGTATGTTAATTACAAGCACTTTATCCATTGCTTACTCCACTTGTGAGAGATGTGATGATAATACATACCTATATAAAAAAAAAACTTTTTACCTCAATATTCCAGACGGATTCTCTTTATATACCTATTTATTATTTTATGAAGTCCGTATTATTGCAATTGTTTATAATATGACTTTTTTGCCTTTTTTCCATAGGTTAATAATCTTTGTATTGTAATTTATGTTAAATTGGTCTGTCTGCATTTATATCAGATCTTTATTATGCAGCTTACTTATTATTATGATTTTCAGTAATATAATATCGATATCAAACTGTAAATCTAACGCAGTACAGTTCTTATATTAAAATTCAATAAAGGTAATGTCTGGAAAGGGCATTGAAAAACAGATTGACTGAAAAAAATAAGTAACCTCTTTTCTCTAATATTTTTTTTTTGTTTTCTGTTGAATTTTCCAACTGTGGGCATTTTGTACAAGATGAATCTGGGTTTAATAATAATCCTTATACACCCCAAACACCCTAATGGAGTGTTAGTGGAGGACGGAAGCAGGGAGAATCAAACCCGGGGTTTCTTCATAGTAAGTCCGAGACTCGAATCTTAGGCTACCAACCAGCTATATGTTTTTTCATTACATTTTCTTTTTATAACAAGATTAGGTATTCTTCACTCAAAATCAAAACAGATCTCGTGTTTAGTACTCGATAGATTAAAATTCTTTCGAATAATGTTCTCTCACTCCAATCTCACTGCAAGAGCAATTTTATATTTCGAATTGATTGCCTTAAATTTAAACAAAGATAATTACGTCACGTTCTTTACTGTTTTTTTGCTTTCCGTTGATTTGTATCTTGACAGTCAATTTAAAAAATAATTTATTGTTATATTATAAAAACTTTTAAAGTACACAATGAATAGTATTTAAAAAAAATTACCTTAATTATTCGCGTCGTCTAATTGTACATAGATATCTAAGACGTTTTTTTCACACAGTTTTTAACAACAGTATCAAACTACTTCAACGGTAGCAATTCACTGATATATAAGCGTTACTATACGCCGTAGGACCAATTTACTAACTTAAAACTCAGCATCGTTCAGATATTACCTGCATATGACTGTTTGTATCCCTGTAAAAAAAATAAAGTAAAAATAAAATAATAGAATCCATCGAAACCTTTTGAAAACTTTGATTTTTTTTATTATGAAAAAAGATATACAGTATCTGTGTTTTGCTATAAACTCAAAAACAACCTTATACATGTTTCACAGTAAGCTTAAAGCTTGTGTCGTGAAAGGGGAGTTTGCCGGCACCTGGGATCGAACCACGGACACCCTGTTCACGAGGCCGAGACTCTACCTCTAGGTTATCGACAAACTCGAATTATAATTATCATCTTTCTGAAATTACACTGATTTGAAAACAAAAAAGAACACATTAATTTGAGAAGAGTTGCTTATAATTTGCAAAAATCTTATTGATGAGTAAAATAGGTATATACATTTGTTATCCAGTGGATGTCTGTTGGGGATGGTTGGTTGCTTGATGGTGTCACGCAATTTACTATTGCGGTCTACGGTTTATTCCGGCTGCCATCCTCTTCATCTTTATGACACAGACATTTTGCTTATTGTGACGGTGGCTTTGGCTCAATCACAAAATCAGATTTATCTTAAAATATTTACGAGTATATAGGTTATTTCCATTGAGGGCATTTGTCACATTGTTGCTTGTCTGGCAACGTATCTGTAATAATAATTACGAATTTTTAGAATACAGTACTTACATTTTTTTATTGTTTAACCGGATTTAAGTACAACGTGCAGATGACAAAACCAATCTGACATCTCGGTTGAAGAACCATGTGCGAAATCTAATCGCAATAAAAATTACTTTTTATTGTTCAAAAAACATTAGCATTTGGTGAGTTTATTGCTTGCAGGTAATTTCTTCTATCTTACGAAATCTATAAAGGATATACAAATATACGTATATGATTGAAATAAAACATTCTTACTGAGATTGGTTGTATTTTTCCATATCATGATTTTCTCGGGAACGCGTTTTTATTAAGTTGTATATAATCATGAAGTAGTAATAATACATACGACATTGTCTCATTTAACCTTGTTTATCATTTGTCTAGTGTATAACATTGTAGTTTTATAAATAATAATAATGTGAAATGTTTATTTACATTTTGTATACTATGCCATTTTTCTTTATATCCTAGAAGACATAGTTACAACAAATTAATATTTTATGTATTCTTTGTTATTACAATTATTCTCTAAATTCTGTCATATATTTATCATCAGAGAATGCCACCTCTCCTTGATGTCTTATTTTTAATGGCACGAAGAGAACGATCTGTATATCTTATCTACAATCTGTCGCAGATGTCGAATAGATAGATACCTACCGATTTTATTACTACGAGTATTATATAAATCGATTAAAAGAGTTTAACAAAAAACACTTGCTTTTTCAACGATTTGTAAAAATGAACTTTTATAGTGTAAACACAGAAAAAATCAAATATTTAATAAAAGAATACTATATCATCTAGACATATCCCAAAAGTGGTATAGCCAGCGGACCAACTGCTTGTAATATTCTTATATACTAACCTGTTAAAACTCTCACAATTGAAGCAGCCAATGTTCTCTTTTATTTTATTGAAAATATTGATCGGCGTTTACCCAGTGAATTGAAAAATAAGACATCCAGGATGGATGACACACCTCATCGCTGACATGAAGATATTAAATATAGAGATGAGGTATGAAAAGTTGACTTTGAAATCGTCACTAGTGTTATCTATCATACATTTTTTACATAATTTACTTCGCAAGGGGCTTCCAGAGAGAACTGACAAAACAATACACAGATTACAAGTAATAAAATCTGACCAGTTCCCCAATTAAGAGTGTCTACGTTATATTATGTTACAAACATCTCATTTTACGACTTATCTGAGCTTCCTGTAATAATGGATTGTTAAAAAAATTAACATCCGATTAATTTAATTATTGTTACATATTTATTCATTTACGATTTAAGACAACTTTCGCATCATATAACTGTGAACATTCTCAAAAAACAATAATTATTAACTTTATTATATTGTGCAGAGAAACACATTACATTCATTAGAAATCTAGATATTATGTCTGTATTGTTTTCGTTGGATATTAGAAATCAACAAGAAGGAAGGTAGGAAATAATTTGATTGAACAATAATTCAACGGAAACACAGACATCTCAATGATCTTCGAATAAATAAATAACAAGAACTCTGTTTCCTCAAAGATACCTAATGTTTATTCATAAGAAGGTATAATGCGCTTATAGAACCAAAATATAATTCCTTAAAATTGTGTGCGATGATTGCATGCTTGAATTACCTACCCAATATGATAATAATTTTAGATGCATTGATTGATTGAATCGATGTTTATTTTGTAAAACTCTGTATTAATTTATGCAAAAAAAAAACACACACACACAGAAATGATTCGTGAATATTACACAACAGACATCTCATCCACACAACCAACACACTGTGTAAACTCCTTTTAGTAGGAAACAGGAAATGTGTTCCAATGCTTACGAATCGGCCTAGGCTGGTTTGAAAAATTATCACAATTGATGGATCCAGAGGATTGACTGCATTTAATGATAAATTAGATCGTCTTATTTGTACCATTAAGAATAAGACGTTCAGGATGGGTGGCAAACGTAATCGCAGAATTGAAGGTGGTGAATGTGTCATGCGTAGTAATCACAATTTATGTTGATATTTTTACATTTCATCAAATGCTTTATATATTTCTATCTATAGGTATATCATTTATTCATACCATCACGGCATCTCTCCCAAATGGGGTAGCCAGCGGACCAACTGCAATTCATTAACATACAAGTCGTTCTCTCCGTACCAATAAAACTTTAGACATTCGAGATGGGTGGTATACCTCATCGCTAGATGTTATACGTGATATTTACGTGCCTACGGGACACAGAAAACCAACAGAATAGAGTGGGAGACCTATTCTTTGCTGGGTACTCCACGGAACGTCCATATACTTACCGCAATAAATAAATAAATAAAAAATATCATTATAAGTGCATTGTCGTTTAAGTAAGTATTATAATATAACAAAAAGTATTTTCCAAGATTGAGGACGTTTGATTATCTAATTTCCGGATAGTAACGGATTAAAAATAAACGTAAAAAGCATAAAAACAACGTCAGTAATCAGTTGGAAAACCTTACATCCTCCATCGAAGGTTTTCAATACTGTGTGTTTGAAAAACGTTTACCCTGAGAATGAAGGCCTAATTCGTAAAGAATTTTCCTCTAAATTACTTTAAATTTAAGGTCTATGATAAAATCTAAAGATTGAGATTTAATCTAGATCCATTATAGTTACAATAATTACTTTAAAACTATGTATAAACTATTAGATTAAATAAATGCCCATGGACTGCCGCGTTTTGAGTAAGAGGTGGTTGTATTAGAAAGTGGATGAAGGTTGAGGAAGCGAAAGAAGTAGGTAATGAATGATCAATATTGCGTTTCCATTCTCTCTGTTTACTTCATTTGGGATGCAACGTAAGGATATAGATAGGTAGATAGGTAAATTTACTAATTTTTACATAATGCCGTATATTTATAAATACCTATTTAGTGAAAATTGCAATTTAAATTATAAATTCATCATTTAAAATCTCATAGCGAAATTTACAATGAAAAATGGCCCAACTGGTTTCAAATGGGAGCTCTTTTGCCTACAAGTTGGGAAAAGTAATTAATTTCTATAAACAACTGTTTGAATAAAAGTATTATTCAGTTTATATTTAATTTAAGTATTTCTGTCTGGAGTAAAGATAAAATAAAATAAAAAAATAAAAATTTCGGATCCTTATAAAATGCTATGTCACCACGTCTTAGTCGCAAGTTTACTCCGTATTTCTATGGTTCCAATCAGTAGTTTCCTTAATTAACCAATCAAACTTATAGTTTAATTAAATTTAGTTTAAACATTATTTTATCTCAGTAGTAAAACTAACAAACAAAGCGATAACTAATGTTGTAGTATCCATGAACTTAACAATGATTTTGGAACTTGGATCGGATCCAAAATAATGTTTTAATGAAGTGTAATATTATGAACTGCGCCTCATTGACTTTATGAACGAGAAGGTATATTTCTAAATGGATGGCTTTTTACAACAACGCGTCAAGCCATACCAACCTGAGAATAAGATCATCTATGTTTTGTATTAAGTTATATTGAGATGTCTTATTTTCATCGAAACATGTGAGATGGCCTAATTTTTATGAAATGCTTTAGTCAGCTCGCTACCCCACAAGTGATGGTTAGGATAAGTAACACTGACAATATTGTGTGGGTTATGAGTTAACAAATAGAAGTATTACATAAAATTGGTTAGCATTAGCTACTCAATAATTTAGCAAAGCAAGAATATCGTGTTTAGACTTGAGGTGTGTTTAGTTAAGCAGTCACAGATTGTCTATAATCCTCTCCTGAATATATTTTTTTATAGACTCAAAGAGGGCAAATCGTTTGTCTATTGGGTGCAGTGGCGTCAACTGGCTAACGTGGAATATAACGTGATGGTATAATATAGATTGATATTAAAAATTGTGACATTATTTTCTTTTGAGTTTGTTGGATTGAAACAGTATTGTGAAACACCATCCCTTTGTTTTCAACTGCTTCTGCACCAGTCAGCTGTTAGAAATAAACACGAGACCAACAAACCTTGAATTAAAATAGTTTTATTTACTTTTTATTCCAATGAACAAAGGAAAGGAAAATTATACTTAAATAATTTATGACTAATGGTTTTTATAACATAAGAGGATTCTCCCTTTTATCAGAGGCTGTTTTATTTGTATTATATTATGTTATAATTATTCACTCAAAAGTTTAAGACCTAACGTAAAACCAAATTGAAAATGAGCAGATCAAGAAACTTGACATTGAACTCTCCGAGACTACAGTTGAGACCAGAGTCTTAGAATAAAAAAAGAAAATAAGGAAAGTTTTGGAATACTGAAGGTAATGTATCGGACTTTGAACTGAATGATCGCGAATTCTATACCTCCTCCACTGACAACATACTCCACCTTCACAACACAAGTATATTGCTTAGTATAAGGGTATTTGATTTCATCAAAACATGATTCGTCTTAAAGAAATATATTATGCAGGTCTGTCCTATTCTATCTCATGCAAAAGCAGTTCTAGAAAAAGATAAATGGTAAAATTTATCAAACATAGCCTATCGACACAATTATCTATTTATTTAATTTTTGCTGGTCACATAATTCAAGACTTAAAACAGAAAATTATTAGGTACCCGTGGCCAATTCATAATTTGATATCAAATTCTACTGAATACTTTCTTTAGTTTTGTAACGTGCTTGGCAATTAAAATTTGTATTTAATCATTGTTAATTGTGACATTGTCAACAGTTTTTTTTTTTTATTAAAATGACTTTTAGCAACGTAATCGCACCAACTTTAAATTTAATGAATACTTTCTTTTAACCTTGTCCTTTAAACTCTTGAGTCGCATAGTAGATGTCATACCGCACATTATCCAAATTATAACAATTATATAAAGGTATGTATGTAATTTCTAAAACTATCATATCCTTCCTTTGAATTCGTTTATAACAATATAAATTTTCTCATCTGTATCTACAACATTTTATATCTCTATCATTAACTATATAATCACAAGTTAAAGACATATTACTCATCTGACATCCTGCACTTGTTCATAAATATTTATACTTAAGTAATACTAACAAAGGTATAGTATTTTCATATCTTTGCATAGCTAGTATTCATATAAAAGTAACCCATATAAATGTTATTAATATAAACATCGTTTTTATTGTAGACATAATGCTACTAATTTCACACCTTTGTGTTATTAAATGTACATTTTACATTTATAGTCATATTCACTTTCTAAATTGTAGATTTTCACGGGTTTTTAGAAGGGATTTTAAAGAGAGAAATTGGAGAATAGAGATTTTTGAGTCATGATTCCTTAAACTTTCTTTTCTCGATAGTTTCAAAACAATAAATCAGTATAACCAACTGGAAGTGCGCGATTAATATTAAATTGATACACTTTTTCAATATGTGGGTGTTTTACCAAGTTTCAAAATTTTCCATGCTCGTAATGAATAAAAGTTTCATACAATTTATTTCAGATAAAAATTTATGAAAACCATTTCAAATAATGTCCCAATCATGGTCACTGACTATTGACCAATCATTCTACTAGAACTATGGTATACATAATTTGTATCCAATATATTCACCAATTCAAATTTTTTATTCATAATGATGAAATTAATGTGTAAATTTATTTCGTTAACATAAAATCGATGGCGCTTTTAAGTGCAGTTTATTAGTTTTACATTTCATATTTGAATTTTGAAATATGATATTTTCAATAAAAAATGCATTGCCATTTTTTTCATACATTATTTGCAATAAAAATGTTTATGTCTTCTTACATGATATAAATGATTGTCAACACAGCTGATAAAAATAATATTATTCACCTATCAAATATTTTTTTACGATGTTCCAGTTTTTCTGGCATTGAATTAAATCGTGTCTTTTTTTCGCGCGTATGTTTCTTTTTTTATTGTAATTTAATTTGTTGAATTAATTTTCAATTCAGGAAGTATTATTATTTTTTGCAGTTTATTATCAATAATCAAATGTCAATTTTAATGTCCTTCGTTTTATTATTTATTGCATGTTTCTCATTTAATCTCCTTTTTAAATCTTATATTCCCTTTCAAGTGATACCCTATATGGGCTGCAACAAGTAACATAATATTATAAATAGTTATAAAGTCATTATCATTTCAATCAAGACAACATGGAGTTATGCAAATAAACACCTGATTCACAACAGTGCTGAGATAATCACAATTAGTCGTTATGTTTTTTTTAAGTAGATAATAATTAATTTAAATACGTTATGTCTAATAAGCTTCCATCATTCAAAAAACTTCACATATATTAATCCCTCTGTGCCCCATTCAACAATTTATTAGGCTTTTTTTACGCACATTCTGCACATTGCTTTCTCTGTACATTTTTCATTTTCCTGTCGTATTTGGAAGTATTGTCGACTGTCCAGTTTTTCAACAAGTCGAAAAATTCGAATATTTTTATTTCATTGCATTAAATACACACAATCAATGCAACTCTTTCAACTCCACAAGCAAATAGCCTAAAAATACATGATTCCCTTAGTATATTAAATATTTAGTCATGGAAATAGAATGAATTTACCTATTATCAATTTGACAAATAAATATTTCGAATTGTCTAACTATTGAACAGAACAAAGACAACGTATGTCTTTCACAGTTTGATTATTATATACAGTAGTACATTTCACTTTCTGATATGTCCTTAAATCATAATATGTCCGTAAGTATAGCAAAATTACAAAAATGGCCATTTCTCGAATATAAGACATTGGAACTTGTTGAGTTTTGAAACTGGACCGGCGAATTGTAAAGTTATCTCCTGGAATCGCATTGGTATCCAGCTGTAATGATCCGCGAAAGAAATATCTTTTTATCTACAAAAATGATATTCTGGAAGATAATTAACAACCTCGCTCTCTCTAGAGTAAAACCATTTACTTTTTAGTTTGTTAATAGTGTATAAAATATATTTTGGGTAATAATCAGTCCCAACTACATCAAAAATCCACATCCATACAATTTGTCTTGAAAAGTTTTTTTTCACCGTTTTATAAAGTTTTATACAGTATAGGTTTGTTGCTCTTCCAATATGTATTGCATATCAAGCAAATAGACTGCAAATATTTCAGTATTTTATTTTACATAAAAAGCGTTTCTTCATTATCTATAATAATATGCTCCGAAAAATACATAATATTATTATTAGTCCGGACAAAACATCGATCGTCATCATTGTTCGAAATAATCGAACGATATTATTTACACGCGAATCAATATTAATTATGGATCGGTACGACTTTGTATTATTTACTCGTACCACAACACAATGTTTGTTCACACCTTCGAGCGTGTGTGATTATTATTTAAATAAATTTATACGCACAACATACTTGTACATTTTATTCGTAAATAATATGTAATGATTATATAGCGATATATGTAATGTACACAGCGAAAACTAAATACGAATATATTGTAACCTAATGCCGTTTCGTTCGACCTTCTCTGTACAGAGTTCATAGAACTTTCAATAAATAAAATTATTTTGTCACATAATGAATATGCACATAATAGTTATTCATTACTTACTACTACCTATTTTAAATTTATATTTTTTATTTGTAAATCTGTTGACTCATACGAATTCCGTATGAAAGAAATTACAATTATTTACTATGCTAGCTTCATTAATATTATAATTGAGTGTCTAGTTAATGACATTTTAAAAACGAGCGAATGAACTAAAAACACGAAACATTTAAAAAAAAATCATGCCAAGTTAGTTGCATTATATTTATTCGACATTTTACTGGCAACGAACGTTATAATGTGATCCTGCCAACAAAAAACAGAACTGACACAAATAGTACGAATTGCATAAAGGACCAAACAAGCATCCTTGTGGAATGCTTTTTGTGGAAACATTCATGTCCTTTTTTGGCATTTATTTATTGTTTTTGATACTTTCACTTATCTCTTGTACTAGTTAATAACTCTTTAAACAATTCAGGTTCTAGGTTTGTTCAATTTTTTAAATAATGAAACAGTAGAAAATATGGCCAATTTGATACGTGATACCGTGCTTACGGCATGACACACCTTCCCGAAGTAATTGAAATATATAAAAATTAGGAATATGTATCCAATTTATTGTTTTGCATAACAATGCTCAAGTTTTTCAATTATGGCATACGTAATTACGTATGTATTATAGCTCGTACATAATAAATAGGTAATGTTGTCGATTATAATTTTGTATAATTTATCCTTGGTTTCTTTGACACGGTTGTTGATGACGGTTCATTGCTATCACCTTGACCATGTCAGGCTACCAACAAATGTATCGAATATATTATTATTATTTATTTATTTACCAGCGTTTACACCTACATTTAACTAGGAAATAAATAATTAAAACAGTTATCAAAACAATGAGACCACGAGATGATAAAGGAGGAATAGTTCGGCTTTAGTTAAAATAGGGTGATTCAATTATTTCTATTTCCGGTAAGAGATGGTTTTGAGTGTCCTATGAGAAGGATAAATGTTTAAGTTTGGAATAACCCTTCTTCTAACAGTTGAGAGATGGCTGAAGAAGAAGAAGATTAATACTCGTTTTTAATTAATCACATTTCATTAATTAAATTAGAACCAACGATGAGGTTGGCCACCCATCCTGAATGTCTTGAAGATGATTTTATTTCATCCTAATCTAGTGAACTTAAAATTATAAAATTATAATAAAAAAGTACTCAGTTTCATGTGTTTTTTTACAGAATGATTAGTTTTCTATGAAGAGGCTTGTTGTCAATACATACTTAAATACATCGAAATAGTAGATATCCTCAAATGTCAGATTACACATAGCTATAATGTAAAACATTATCGTAATTGCTTCATAATTAAACGTTGCGTTCATTTAAGAAACATATTATTTTATTGAATGCCGGGTTTATTGTTTCCATATTTATGAGCAACGTATGTCTAACAATGACTACACACATGTGTACAAACATCAATTCGTTCACACCATCACGGATCTTAACAAATTATATACTTTAAGTTAGTGATTTATACATTCTCACCATTAATCAATCTTCATTAGATTATGGTAGAATTGTTTAATTATTTTACCATAAAAAAACACCATGTTGTAAACACTTATTTTTGAAATGTCATAATTAATTTGACATGATTAATAATCGATCTTGGAAAATCAATATCTGTGAAAAGGCACATATCGATACCTACATGATTGGCAGATTAACGAAAAACTGAATGGCAATTTTCAATTATTCTTTTTTACATAAAAGATTTATTGACGAAAAATTTATTCTTTTGTAATTCATATCTTTATATTCGTATTTGAATTCCAATAAAATCATAATCAAATGAAAAACAAAAAAATATATTTTCTTCGATTATTTCTGAAATTTCATATAAGCGAATCCCATTTTTTGTTTGATGTTATTTATTACCAAAGGTATGTCTATGTTTATAACTGAATATTGACTTCTCTCGATTACCTCTACTCGCATCTGACGAATATTATCGTCATTTCAACTACCGTATGGTTAATACAATCCTTTCCTTTGATCTGCTATATTTAACCCGATACAAATGTTAAGGTCTTCGCCTTGTAAGACATTATTATTTATATAAAATGCATTGAATATAAAGGGAGTTTTAGTATTTCTGGATGCGATCAACAGAGTTCCGGTTGATGTACGCCCATAAAATCGTGTTAGGAATCACTAACTGTCAAACCAGCTGATATCGTATGTAATGGCTGTCAAATGTGCTGCTACGATTCTCAATATTGTTGTCGTTTCTAATTACGAAAACCATTAATTGTTCATATTGGAATGATTCAAATTATGTAAACAATGTTAAAACGCTAATCAAAAGTTAACTTTTTAATTGTAGTTTTTGGGTACACAACTTCATAAAAATCTAGCCAAGCAATTTTTGTTCTGCGTTCCCCCTTTTTTGTATTATGGGTAATGTGTAACAGCAACCCATGAAAAAGCAATAGTATTCTTTTTTTAAACACCAGTTTGACAGTCTTGAAACGTTCGATTTATTCTAATAATTGCACATTTCCTTTGTTTTCCAGATACCTATATAATTTGAAACAGTGCATTATTTCATTCTCATTATAATGTTTTTTTCTTGACTCTAATGTCATGAATATCTAAGCATTTAAGCAGTCAACTTAGTAATTGTCATCCTTACCATTAGCCTAACGAAGAAAAATTTCATATTTGTGATTTTCAGCATGTTTATTGTCAACAATGAAAGATTGTGAAACATTGCCGGCGCTGTATACCGTTTGATAACAACAACACACGGTATATAAGCGCGAGTCGTTCATAGTGTTCGGTGTTGTTTATTTTGAATCTAATGAAGCTATTTCCGATGGATGTTTAAACAATAATAAATCATAATAAATGCATGAGGCTAGAATGCACGTCGCTACTTTATACACGTACCGCCGCGCCTGTCCGCTACTAATGAATGAATACAGTGCGTATGTGACTATTTCAATCATCATATATCTCTGTAAAGTCCCTGTAATAAGGGAATAAATTTCCCCTTTCTCGACACAAGCTTTTATCTTACTGTGGAAGGTGTATTAGGTTGTATTTGGGGTTATAACAAATCCCAGATATATATTTAAATAAAAATAGGTCTTCCACTCATTTTTGTAATTTTTTTAATATCCTGTAAAAAAATTTAGATATTCGCCAAAAATTATTTATCACCTTCAATTCACAAGACAGTGATGAAATAAATGCCGTCTATCCTGGATGCTTTATTTTTTATGACACTGAGAGTACAACATGTATGTTCATAATAATATCATTTTCATTAGCATCTATGCGTTTATTAATAAACATACATTTTGAGCAGACTGCATCCAATGACCACCGGCCACACGCTCATAACATGGGTACGGTTTGATTTGTGAGAAATACCGTGATGGTATAGAGTATAGACAATAAGATTAATAATTGAATACGGGAATGTCATTTCATTTCTTAAAACATCTTTGTGTGATTGTAGGTACTTATTGCTGTAGATCGTTGCACTCGACAAATAAATAATACCACACGCAAGGTAGGTAATTTGTATTTGAAAGTAACTATCGTCCAGCCAAAGATTCACAGTTAATATTTAATATCTGATTGCATACAAAAGGATATTATACATTGTAGCTGTCGTTAAAGAACAAAATATTATTCTCTCCTTTGTGATATTTTTATGCTACAAAATATGACCGTGAAATTTCACAATAATCAAAATTATATTCGCCGGTACCTGTTGACTTGATAATGTCAGTGAACCCGCCTGAAAAATCGTGAAAAACGTGCTAACAAATCGCATATTATTATACGTCTGTATTGTTCTCTCATTCTTTTCTATAGGTTTCGTGTGTCCTATAAAAGGCGAATATTATTAATAAAACATCACAAATCATATATTCAACATCTTAAATTGGGCGATGTAATACATGTCTACTTTACTATACCCTCACGCCATGTCCCAGGAGGGGTAGGCAGAGAGAACGGAACGCCATATAGATCTATCCTTACACACTTCTTTCGCTTCCTCTACATTCATCTAGTTTCTCATACATACACGCCGATTTCTCTTATTCAACACGCGTCCGTCCTTTGCACTACAGCTATCGTGCACACACGAAACCCATCTTTAATGTCTTATAGTTTATGGTACTGAAAGAATAGCTTATGTTTTTTTTGCTTTAAAGGACACCGCTATCTCACTTATAGAAGATGTCATAGTTGATATACAAAGATTATTCCGTCTTTTCATTTGTCTTTGTCTATTTCATCACGGTATCTCTTAGAAGTAGATTAGCTTCTGCTAGAAGTAGGATAAGCTTCTCCTAGAAGTAGATTTAGTTCGTCGGTAGCCTGGAGGTAGAGTCTCGGCCTCGTGAACATGGGGTCCATGGTTTGATACCAGGTGCCGGCAAACTCCCCTTTCACGACACAAGCTTTTAGTAGCTTACTGTGAAAGGTGTATAAGGTTGTATTTGGGTTTATAACAAAAACCCAGATATATCTTTTTTTTTTTTAAAAAAAAAAGATTAGCTTCTCCTAGAAGTAGACGGTGGTTTGGACATGCTGAACGAATGGACGAGAGATGACAAAGAGAATGACAAAGAGGATACATACTTGTCTGAAAGAAAGGGTGTGAGGAAGCGCGGTCTTCCGAGAACCACGTGCTTTGATCACGTGGATCAAATTCTCAAGGATGGTCGTATTTTGAGTAAGAGTAACCGACGTGCGTGTATGAGAAACTGTATGAATGTGGATGAAGCGAAGGAAGTGTGCAAAGATAGATCTATTTGGCGTCCTTTCTTTCTGCCTACTCCACTTGGTACACGGCGTGAGGGTATAGTATAGTATAGATTAGCTTGTAATGACTTTAGTCTTCCAAGAACATTGCCAAGAATATAATTTATTTTCAAGTGATATAAGTGTGTAAGAAGCTATTTTTCCGGAAAGTGCTTGAGAGGTAGGGGATCGTATAAAGGGTAATTTTATCTTACAACCTTTTGTCATTTAGGTTCCTGTAGAGAACATACAATTCACATTCTTATTAACAAACGAACTTAAGTACTTAATACATGAATATTATTGAAATATATTTTTATAGTACATACATAGTATATACATTCATATTTTAGAATTAATACGAGTATTATTTAAGAGCTGTTATTATGTAATAAAATATAAATTAAATAATTTTATTATTACATTAATACTTAACCACTTTCTTTTATTACGACTTCAGCTCTTTCATTATCACATTTTTATTGATTTAATGAATGAATGTATGAGTTGTTATTTCTTCGTGAATGTTGAGCGTAGTAAAAATTATAATTTTATGAATCCCACATTTGACCATTAGGCATTATCTATATGTTTATTTTTATTACTTTTATGTAATATTTATTATCATTATAATGAAATAGGTAGATATACATAAGTAAAGTGGACTTATCGATGTACAAAAGATATAAAAATATTTTAATTTTTTTTTTTTAATTTTTATTACGTACAAAGTTCTTTAATAATTTTGTTGGATTTACTACAATGAATCCATTTCTTTCAATCAACTGAGTTAACCAATTTGTTAAGAAAATGCATTCTTTGAAGAATTTCAAAAAAATTTTTTTTTTTTATTAAAGTATTTATGTATTTTATTATTCCAAGTGTCAAAATAAAACAAGAAATGTAGACCCCACCACCATATGGGACTAATTTCCTAAGTGCTCTTGAAGAAGAAGAATGGATAGATATTTATTATAAAAAATAACTTTTTTTTTAAAGATGTATCTGGGTTTGTTATAAACCCAAATACAACCTTATACACCTTTCACACTAAGCTAAAAGCTTGTGCTGTGAAAGGGGAGTTTGCCGGCACCTGGGATCGAACCACGGACGGACCCCTTATACCTAACTACATAAACTGGTTTCGAAATGATCATATCATTATCAAACGTAGAAAATGAATCAACTCACAAAATTAAATACGTTATTTTTTTATTTTAGTTTTGTTTTTCTAAATATTTATCATTGTGTTCGGTAGAGGTGAATCGATATCAAATAATCATTATATAAGACTACAATCATACCGGGAATACAATCCTATGACTCCAAAATTTTGTTATTAGGTAAAGTTATTTCATTTTCATCAAACTTTCTGTTCATCTGAACTCAATATGAACTCAATAATGAACTCGCCCATTGCACATATTTATTTGTCTGGTTCTACAATATTTATATTATAATAATGTTTGTTTTTTTGTGCAATATAGATTTTTATTATTATTATTATTATAATTATTTAAGATGGGTTTGATCGACTTAAAAATGCTTTATTTATGAATATAAAAAGCATGCAAACTATTCAAAGTATTCATCAAAATAAACTTGGAATTTAAATTGAATTTAAATTTTTGAGTTCTTATACTCGTAAGTAGGTCTTCGACGTATAATTATGCAACTACAAAATTTAATTAATCATCATTATTACTACGATACTGAAAACGATGATTTCGTAATAATAATACTCATTGTGTAGAATATATTGTAATAATTTAATTTATTTACATTTACATGTATAATAAAGTGATTAATCGTAATCGTCTGTGCATAAAATCTAATAGTATTAATACAACATCGCATAAAACCAGTAGATCAAATCATTAGATTAAATAATCTTTAACTAACTGTTAATTTTTATTAGCAATACGAACACGTGTTCATCGATGATAAATTATACAGTGTGAATTATTAATAATCAAAATAAAAATATTTGACTTCGTAATTAGAACAAGGGCCCATAAAACAAAAAAAGCGTTCTGAGAAAGCATTTTATTGTTTTTAATTTTCTCTCTCAATTTATGTAATCTGACTATTTATGTAATCGAAAGTTCATAATTTAAATTTAGAAACATACAAATAAAATACACATTTAAGAAGTGTGCATTTGAAACTGAAACCCTATAAAAAATTTTATCGATCCTTAAAATAAAGGATTATTAGCATAAGTAATGAAAATACCTCAATGAAAATTTGCAAAGACGCAGATAATAAATAATAAGACAAATATTCTCTTTACACATCTTATTGGCCAAAAGCTGTAATGATGTGCTAAGTAAATTTAAAGAGAATAATAATAATAAGACTCAAAAAAATGTGCATGGTCACTTTTTCTGGCTACCGCGTAAATTATTGATATGTAACATTATACAATGAACGCATCCATCGCTTACTTAATAACATCTAACTAACACTTTTAATGAAAGTAAAAGTAAATTATTATAATTATTATTGCAATAGTGGTGGCTTGGAGATGTAGAAAGAATGATGATTAAATAATTTATTGCAATGAGTAGTAATAGCAGTCCTCACATTATTTATATTTACCTAATAAGTCTATTTCTTACTTGTACCGGTATTTCTAAGTAAATTTTATAGAATCATGATTAATACTCGTAGATTAGTTTCGCATCAATAAGAAAAATGTTAAAATTAGTATTTTAGTAAGATATTGCGAGTATGTCACATAATAATATATGGATTTCTGTGACAGTTATTAAATTTATTAAAGAAACGGTATAGTAACTAATAAATAATATTTTAAACTAATGATTGCAACATACATCAAAATTTTCTGGATGACTAATCAATTCCTCCATATTAATAATTTTTCTACTTATTTTTTAAATAAATCAATGTTTCGGTCAGGACAGTTTAAAGAATGACATTTTTCAAATTGTCCTGGGTCTGGGTGTTACATGTTGTATAATTATGCGTTGTGCATTATTATGCATATGTGTATCGTCGCGTTAGTACCCATAATATAAGATTCATGTCTTAATTTGGGACTAGCTCGATCTGTGTGAATTGTCTATGCATGTTGTATTCCTCTTTAAACTAATGACAATTACATTAAACAATAAGACATAATCACGTGGGTACCTCATCATTGAATTAAATTTTGTGCACATTATTTTTTAGGATTTTATTAATGCCAGTACTAATTAATTACTTTTTCTTTTGTTACAGGTAAGCACAAACATCAAAACAATATCTGAAAGAGATAACAGTGAAATATATCGTTTGTTAAGTATTTTAACATAATTTTCTAACATTAGAGGTTAAGATTTCTACTAACAACTAATTTCGAGAATATAATATTGTTATCAATAAGACGATTAGGTATTTATTTATTAACATAATATACGGCCTTTTAAAATAGCCTTAACAGTACAATAACATAAAAAAACGCACTTGACACAAACACAATCAACATATAAGATACAATGAAAAAAAAGAAAGGTTAACAGAAACTGTGTTCGTTCCTTTCTGAATGGCCCATAAACGCTGTGTTGTGTGGCGATAGATTGTGATTATCTGCAAATCTATATATTTACTAATTATCACCACATCTCGGGTAGCTAATGTACTCGCTGTATGTAAAGAACATGAAGATTGCCCTATCTTCTTCTTGTGCCGGATCAGGTCCTCTCGACGTTGGCAATCTGGCGAAGGATTCTCTATCTTGCCCGACCTGGAACAGTTTCCACATATTTATCCACACAATTCACACACAGTTGTCCTATCCGTGACATAAATTGTGATTGTACAGCATGTTTATCATCCAATGTCCTTCAAAATCTAAAAGATATATGGATGTATTACTCAGAATTTTGTTTCAAATTTACTTTTTAGTTACTTGTTGTATTCATTACACGTTTCTTTATATAGTCATACTAAAAATTTCGAAGTTCATACCTATCTAATGTGAGTAAGGATTATTCATTCCGAACGACTCATATGCTTACGATACACCCAATAATAATATTATTGTTATGAGTAGTAATAGTATTGAAAGGATATGGTGTTTAATTAATATTCTAATCAGAACTCCGCCAGCTCACAGCAGCAGAGTCACAACTTTATTATCCCTGTGTTCTTAAGGGAACATGAAACAATGCTTAAAGTTTTAAAGTTCAACTTGTTGACCGACGACCGTTCTAAGTATCATGTTTTATTTTAATTTCTTATAGTACAACTAGAGACATTTTCTTCAATAACCTCAACTTTCAAGAAGTAGGTACATAATTATATTTTAGGCTTTTTTGCTTAGTGGCCCGAGTTTCGACTTGTAAAATCGTTTTCGAATTCCGGAATTTATTATAAAAATTAGTTCAATCGTTATCTTACAGAAATGATTCGTTCAAAATTCCTTTTGACGTATTTCTCTTTATTAAACACGTTTTTTGGACAATTTCATTCACATACTCAATAAGTATTGACATTGAATCTTAAACATTGTATAAATTCTATTTATTCAAATGGGACTTTCATAGGAAAATCAAGGAACAGATCAAAATATATTATGTGGACCTTTTTTTCAAAACTCTTAATGGAGTTGGGCGCTGAAAGAAATTGAAACATCAAAATATATATCTAGTAAAGCTATATGACTTTTATAATAGGTACCTATTATAACTAATGTACTCAACGTCTGCTAGAAATATTTTCACGTCTTTTGCTGTAGGCAAACATTCGCATATTGTTGCCAGGTTGCTAGGTAGTAAGTACCTTGTTCTATGAAATAAGTCACTATTGTTTAACAGTTGCCATTCTATCTATTATTTACATAATACTACTTTCGTGCATGGTAATACATACTAACGTAAGGTAGTAATCTATGTTCATAATATATAATATGGAAAGTTTTACCGAGATTTTTATGATGGTTTTTCGAAGACCTATCTACCGTTTAACCTTTTCTCTCTGCCTTTAAATATCATATTTTATAAAAAAATTGTTTTTGTCTCGGAATTGGTAATATATTTATTTACATATCTCGTTTTACCATATTGACATCTTCAAGTTTGTGGATGAGGAGGATTTCATCGGCGCCGTTTATCGAAACATCCATCTTAAGGGAGCGGGTAGCTCTGTTGTTGTTGAAAAACAATAACCACTTTTAGTCAATTCCCGTCCACCCTCAAATGAAGCATTTTACATGATTTTTTCATGTTACTCAGATCTTGTTTTATTTGCATTCAGCTGATACCAAGATTTCAAACTAGATTATCCTATCGATGTAGTTATGAAAATCTATATAACACCATCTCTGCGCAATATTAATATGGTTTTCGTAAATTCAATATAAAACACAACATCTCATAATAAATAATAATAAAAAAACACTGTTTATTTTCATTTTTGTGACTTAAATTACTAATTTTCATTTAAAATAAAAATGAATGTTCACAAAGTTGCATCAACCAATGATCAAAAAACCCAACATCACAAGTAGTTCCTAAAACAACTTTTATGTAGTCTTGTAAAACCATGTTGTATTATATTATAGTTATCAGTTCATCTATAGATTAGTGTCATTATAAAATAACATTTATATTTGCTTTTGCACATCAATAATATTTACTTTTGTTGTTAATAAATTCATATAGCCTTGTGTTTTACGTAGGTGTTGTTTGTGGGTACATTTATAATTCGCACACTCAGCATGAGAATACATACATTATAGATATTATAATAGATAGATATAAATTAGATGTATTATTCCACGTTTTTTTAGATACACGATTATCTGTTGTGAATATCTATTAACTTCTAAGTTCATCACCAATTCAGGCATGTTTAGCGTTTATATTTACATATCAATAAGCACAAATATAAAAGATGTTTAACTCAGTGTCGTATCTGTCACATTTACTACTATCATAATATATATGATCCCAAACTTTTATAAGTAGTGCATCATAAACAAAATTAAACGACCCGTTTGTACTAAACAGTTGAAAGATGCACAAAGTTGCTGCATATACCTAATGTAACAATTCGTTTAACAATGCATTTGCGAGATACTCTTTTATAATTAATCCTCTCTGCAGTATTCCTAGTAAATAAATACAGAAATACTTCTACAAAAGACATGGAATCTTGCTAGAGAAACTGTATTAGAAAAGCCACTAAATAACTGGCAAAGAGCAACTTATAAGGAACCATCTTATTTGCTCTTTATTTGTTAACAATGTTTTTTATATTTTAGGACTCAATTTCCACAACCATCATTGTTATTTATTTATCTATCAACATTATCGTCAGCCATTTGCATATGTTTAGCGCCACAGTAGGTACATACATTCACATGGCGCCCAAAAAAGGCCAAACACATCAATATTATTACTGAATTTCACTGTGTGTCGATCAGTAAAATTGTTTTCAGTATTATTCAAATGCGATAAGTTTTATTTTTTATTGTAATTCAAATTCATTTAGATCCGAATCTTTCAATGTTCATATCCTTGATGTTATCAGTAGTTTTAACGTATTTATTTGTTTTGTATGTAATATTTTACGCATTCATAATAAATTCTTGAGTTTTTCTCTTAGACAAGGTTTGTATATATTTTTTGAAGATTAGATTTATTATAAACTAAAAAGATAACACTGTCGTTTTCTCGAGTGTCATCGTTTTATTAATGTAGCCAAAGCTACATCTATCTATGCCCTCATGCCATATCCCAGGTGGGGTGGGCAGATAGAACTGACCACCATGTCGATATATCCTTTTATATTTCCTTCGCCTCCTTCACATTTATCCAGTTTCTCAAACATGCACGCCGATTTCTCTTACTCGAAAAAGTGAACCTATTTTCAATTCCACAAACAAATATTTCGAATTGTTTAACTATTAAACGGAATAAAGACAACTTATAGCTTTAGCAGTGCGATAAATATAGCAATATTACAAAAATGACGATTTCTCGAATATACATTTCTTACAACTTCTACATCAAAAATGACGATTTCTCGAATATACGACATTTCTTCTGGACAGTCGACATTGTTCGGTATTTATGTAGTATTTACCAATCTTTTAATATTTGTATATTTTCTGTAATACCATCTTTTTACAATAAAATAATTATTCTTCTTGTCCTTTTAATTGTCACTAATTCATTTAATATTCATGTCATAGCTGTTTTATAATTTAATATTAATAATTATCGTCTTCCAAGATCCTTGTGTAAATATATTTTACGACGACGTGTTGTTAGTTGGTTGTCCCGTCGATAAATTTCAAATGTTCAAACATACACAATATTATTATATTAACTTTATCTTCTACGACTGTCTTTGTTGTTAGTCAATTACTATATAATTGTATTATTATATATTTCTCCGACACGTCTCCAAGGTTTGTTCGTAAAGTCGTCGACTTTGAATGCGAATGGCGTTTATTAGAATTTCATCAAATTCTTTATGACTTCAATAATAATGCTGTTGACAATATTAGTTTGTAATGTCTTCCTGGTTAGATAGACACATTGTAATATTGTTATTCTTCAGACCACTCTCTATATTATTATATGTAGTATAAAGAATCAATAGTAATACAAAAGAACGTGGACTTAGTTATAAATTACTTATTATTTTATTTTTATTCGATTTTGATGTATCCTCTATGTCTATAAAGTCAATATTCGAAACTAAATATTAATAATTAAATTCTGATAAACATCAAAATCATTAAACGAATCTGTCTTTTTATGGCTATGAGAACAAAACATCTAAATTCGCGTACAAGGATCAATAAAGAGCAATTATTCTTAAACAACGTTGTATACATTTTTGCTAGATATTGTAACAAACATCCTCCAATATTTGTAAAATATAGAGTTAAAAAAGGAAACTGAAGGCGCATTTGTTTGCTGAGAGTATCGTGCAATGGATTTTCAAAATAGCGACCTTAAAGTCATAGAATTGTGAGGAAACGGCGCTAACGATATTGTCTTCGTAAGAAAATACGGAATTAAACAATTATTGAAGAAGAATTATGTCGAATTTATACACGGAAATAGTAAAATGAACTGGGGGAAACTATTCATGGGAAAAAATACGTTATAAAACCTTGATATTTAATACTATCAAATCGAAAGATAAATATATTATAGATAAGGAAACGAATAACATGACTATATACAACAAGGGGATAATTTTGGTTCGAATCTACAGGGGAAGGTCGTCAACCAATGGTGTTCATTTGTCTGTAACGGCGATAAACAACGTCCCCTCGAGAACATTACTATAGACAAGCAACAATTCTTATTAATAAAATAGGGGAGATGTTAATCTAAACTGTGATTGGCCAATTTACTATAATCATTATCAATACGACGGATTGTCGTGTTCGCAACAAGTTGAGACATTAAAAGTCTTTTTATTTTATTCGGACTTCATTTTTCTCTCTGAGCGTCGTTATGCAAAATGTAGCCAACAAAAAGATATTTAGAAATGTATGTTCTTAAGTATTCTGGATGGCGATCAATATTTCCAAATATTTTTTGTAAACCATGTGTAACTACTACTTAATTTTTGTGGTGTGGTTTTGTTGTCTCGAATGTAACAAAATATATAAATTCGTCTATGTGATGAGTTTTATCAAAGAAGACCATTGTTGGATTATTTATCGGGCGTAACACTTAAATTCTTGTTTGGGATATCAGTTTATTTCATATAAACTATACATAGTCAACATGGTGCCGCCGTAAGAATTCAGAATGTTATTTGTTCAGGGTTTTCATCGGCGGCGAAATAAAATAGCTCCTGTAAAATCTACATGAATTTAAAAAAACACGATAATTTAATGCTTCCATCACCTGTTTTCTAATGGTCTAGCGCCATTGCTATCAATTCCTGTTGCATTAATACCTCGGTTGCACAGCATACCACTGACATCGATGGTGACTTACCGATTCCCCAACATGTGCATTTGGAGAAACCCAATCATCGGAACATATAACTAACCACTGTCCTATATTCTCATTCATTGGAGGTATACAAGACTTCCATTCTATAACAGACGATGCAAAAACATAGCTTCGGACCCTCGAGATTCATGTCTAGCATAAGAAAAAGACAAGACATCGATCATGAAGAATTTCACTTTATGTCACTTCTAGCAAATTCTTCCACTTTATTTAGATGTGTTAGTTGTTTTGATTCCAGCCTATGAAAGATAGGGAATGCGTCAAGTACTATGGACATTTTAAATTTTATTTAAAATATATGTATCTGCAATGTATATATTATAAAGAGTTTGGATTGGTCTGCAACGAGTTTCGATTTTCTTCTCCATTCCTCGCCAGTCTCTTTAATTCTACGTAAGTGTCACAATTCATGCTTTTTTTTTATTAATTCATTTTCCAAAACAGCACAATCGAATAATGCCCTGTTTAATATTCGAATAAGATGGAACGTTCGATACGTTTCTTTGTTTTGAATTTGCGTCAATAATGGGGCATTCACTCATTCGAACTTATTTCTTTTTTTTTCGATTATACCAAATCACATTTTCTTGTGTATCTTTGTAAGAAAACCCGTTTCAATTTAAATAATATTATTACACCCGTGTTTATTGTTTTGAAAACAATTCTCAACAAAATAACAAAGCAATTTTAAAAATTAGCATATTTTTATACGTAGTACATTTTTATTCGCCAATTTAAATATTTGCTTAGGTAGTATTAGAATTTTTATCGATGTTAATTTTTATTTATTCTTTGACTTTTATTTAAATTTCAAATTAAACGAAATTTACTTTTTTTTAACAAAATATGAAAATTTTAACAAATTCGAAAATATCGATATGTCCTGCTTTGATTTTACTCTCATGTTGGTATGTTGCATGGATGTAAATTTACAAAAAGCTATTACTACTGCACCATCACGGCATATCCCATTTGTGGGTAGCCAGTAGACCAGCTGCATGCAATAAACATCCAAGCCGTCTTCTCTGCGCCGACTAAAAATTAAGACATTCAGGATGTGTGGCAAATCTCATCGCTGAATTTGAGATGTAAAATGTATTACAGGACACTCGAAAACTTACGGAAAAGAGTGAGAGACCAATTATTTGTCGGGTGCTTGTAATATTCATGGTAATGATTTGCATCACCGCGTTATAAACATTTATTTTAATAATAAAAATCCGTTCGATTTGCCATGTCGCCCATTAAATTAAAATCATCGCCCGTGCTCTAGAATATTCGCCCGATCAAAATATATACAATGTATATCCAAAATCATTTCGCGCACCAGTGGTCTTTCCGGAACCATGTATTTTTTTCTGTTAGCATTTATTTTGTTTTTGTGTTATGGGTTTGTTGTTGAATAGGAGCCGTTGATTAACGACGCTGCCTTCCAAGGTTTTGCACACATATTGTAAACGTTTATGTGTTTATTATTGATGGCAGTTTGTCCAGACGTGAATTTAATATGTCTGTCTGTGGCGGTACCAGAGCCAAGCCAATCAAGGAAACTCATTCATAATTAAAGTTTCACGTGACTCATTGTATTATGATATATATGATTATAATATGTATAAGATTTCAAGGGTCAAGAGAGATGGGAATAAAATCCAAATCCATTTTTTATGATACCTACCATCCATCCATCTATACAAGCATGCTTCTTTTAGGCTTGCATAGAGAATGAGTCGTCCTATTTCCAAATATTATTTGTTTCCGTCAAGCTCATGCAATATTTCTTCGTGAATAGGTACTCTTCCTTATATTCAAAGAAAAGTTATGAAGTTGAATTTTATCCTATTATGAAACCTTTTTGAATAGTTTTTCACTTGGTTATGATAATAAACATTATCCTACTTGTTAAAACATGTGAATGCACCTTGACAATTGTCAGTAGATTTCTTTCTATTGTCTATGATCATGTTTGTGACCGCATTTATATCTATGCGGCTGCAAACTTGTCTCTTCCTTCTGTCAAATTCAGTTCTTTCTTGAACTGAACTACACTTCGTTTCAACACCGACATCTTTTAATTAAAAATTCCCGATTACATTCCCCTGGATCAAGTTGCAGGCCAACACTACTTGCATTCAATCAAACCTTATTCTTTTTTTTTGATAATAGGAATTTATGTTTCAGTCAGTTTATTGCAGAAGCGCGATAGGTACATTCCAACTAACCGATAAGTATTGTACTTGGTTTCTTTGGAGTGGTGATAATAATAATTAGAAAAGGCAGTAATAAACCGTTGAAATCGAATCGTCTGATCCAAGTTTTGTCATTGCGTTTGCCAAAAAACTTTCATTTACTTGTTACGTACACAGCCAGCGTAACGGACATTTTTACATTCATAGTACTTTATAAGTCAAAAGCCGATTCGCTCCATAAGGTACCATCGTCCGATAATTTTATAGTTAAAATTTAATAACATTTCTTTTATTTTGCTATGAAATAAGCTATAAAAACACGCGACATGAGGTAATACAGATTTCATTCCTAAAAAGGAAATGCGTCGACTATGTCTCCGATGTTGTTTTTAAAAATACATTTTTTCTTTTTTGATAGTATGAGAAATTTTAGAATACAAATTGCCTGGAATTGGACAACGAGAAAAAGCTTTGGTTCAAGAGTGAAATGTGAACGGACAAAGGTGATGATGACGGATAGAGTAACTGACAATTTAGAGAATACTCATTTACCTGCTTTGGATGAATATATTTCAAGTGCAAGTTTTGCCATACAACAATAATTCTTGGATAAAATAAAGACTCGATTACAATGCACGGTGCCTTAAAGTTATAGTATTATAATAATAAATGAACAAATGAAAACTCTCGAGAAAAGACAATAGACTGTCGAAAACAAAAGAAATCAGCACAGCCGCAGCACGCCTCCGCTTCATTGGTTTAATACCTTTTAATAATAATAATAATTCTATAATGCCCACTCTTTTTTGTGTAATTTTTTATTGTTGAATAATGTCAATAACTTTACCACGTGTAACGTTCTCTTGTAGTAATTTCATTATTTTATACAATAATATTGCACATACAACTGCACCGCGCGTTCAATTAATAACAAGAAAATAATTTCTTTCAACACTCTGATGAAACACCTGACACTTAATAATTCTCTAGTCAGTGTTTCATTTCATATTATCGCTGTTAGAACATTTATAATTGTTGAATGAAATAATATGTATTGTAAAATCAATCGAAATATTTCACATAAATTAAGAAATTAAATCAGTATTAGGTATTGCGGAAAAATTGACAATATCCAATGCTAGCGAAAGATACCCGGTAAATACTGAAGGATTATTTTTTCAAGTTTCTTTGGAACGGTTCCCCGAATAAAGATCTATACGTGAAAAACATTTGTAGCAAATATAACCTTACTCGAGATGATCTTCTTGACTTGACTGAAGTTACTTTATGAAAAATTAAAGAAATAGCAGACGAAGTCTTGCTGAGATTCTTTATTCTTGCTGAGAAGTCTAGGAACATCACAGTGCACGGTGTCATCAACGTGTTTTGAACCATGTTCTTAAAATAATTTAAACGTACATTAGAAAGAAGAGATATTAGTTTTTGATTGCCTTAAAAACAAGAGGTAAATTATGTGCTTTATAGAAGACAAATTCATTTGAAGATCTTCTAGCCCCTAATACCAGCTCTATGGTGCTGTCTGGGGCCAGATTTTGTTATTTTTTGTATATTTTCAAATACCATTTTTATGTTTTATAATTGAATTGTTGTCCTATATTTTAACAATAAAACAATAAATTAAACAAATGAAGCTCTAATGGAATACTTAGGTAGCTTTTTTAAATATTTATTCCTATTTCATTTTGGATTACATCTTGCTTTCGTAGTTTAAAAAAATGTATTGAATACGCTGGTTCATAACCAAGTATTGTATATCAGTAATATTGTAAAATAGATCAAAAAATGTTTATTGTTATTAGTTTAATTGGTAAATAAATTCAAGTGAATTACAATTTCCAGTGAAATTTGAACGGGCTACATGGCTAAATTAAAGAAAGTCAAAATAATACAGTGTTATTGTATCACTCTTCTTACTCTTATGCCAATCCTCCGAATAAAACGAACACACTAATTAATATTGTTTACTAAATACCAGGTATATGGCAAATCTGCACATCCAAACAAACAAAAAAATCAATAAATGTTTGAGTCCGTACATAAATACATACATGTTCTTCCCATTGTCCTAGTTGGGTTGGGGGTCCATTGCGTCTATGTATACTCCTTCTTCCTCACAATCGACACGTAAATATGTATTTATATTCATAATTATGCTCTAGCGGTTTCGTGAACAATCACAAATGAGACAATCCTAATTATTTTTGCAACTGGTGAACAGCTGGGTTCATCCCAGATCAGATACCAATTTTGTCAAAGCAGCTGAACCAAGAATGTTAAAAATATGTCAATGTTATGGCTCCATTTGCTTCAACAGGTTATGCAAGAAAGTAAAAAAGAAAAAGTCTCAATATGACTTATTAATTAACAAGAATATGCAGTTTCAGTGGAACTTAAAAATGTCTAAATGGTTTGGCCTAAGCGGTCGAAAGATATATGAAAAATCGCTGGATAACATAACATAACATAACATGTACAGACAATTCACACAGACCGAGCTAGTCCCAAACTAAGATATGAATCTTGTATTATGGGTACTAACACGACGATACACATATCAATGCACTAAACACATATACATGTAACACCCAGACCCAGGACCCAAAAATAGGATGCTTGCTCATTTGTGCTGTTTTCTGTCAGTTAATTGATTGTTTATTATCTAGTGACGCTGCAGCAACTTAATTATAGACATATTGGTGATAAATTGTCTCAACATTTTTACAATGTTGATTGATTGATTGAATAAAGTAGGTACTTATTTATTTATTATTATTTATTTATTCCTTTAGTATTGCCTGGCTTAAAGCTAGTATGACAGTGACAATCATATGTTCCATGTTGTTCCTTTATCCGGATAATAATAACAATAATTAACGCCTACACACACACATACATGCGGCCAAACAATGCTATCAAAAGCCGCGTGCGATATCAACAGAACAAGTATTCAAAACAATCATTGTTTTGTTATTATCATAATAAAAAAATAAAACGACTCTTTTGATATAAACGCAGAATCATTATTGTCAAATTATCACATGAGACAAGATTATATGCAGATATTTACGTGCATATAATTTGGTAGATGCATATAATCAGAGCGCAAGGAATGTCGTGGAAAGAGGTGATGCAATTGGCACAGAGACGCTCTGAATGGAGGAGGCTGGTTTCTGCCCTGTGCTCCCGAGAGGAGCGTTGAGGGCGATGATGATGATAAAAAAAACATTAATGTTGTTGACCGAAGGTACTTGTTGGAAGTCCATTTCAAGATAATTGAAAAAAAACACAATATGTAGTTAACTTCCAAAAGACTTTATTAACTTCGCGTACTAGTATTCGGAGACTCTCGTCTCCATCATCAGGCGATTAGTAAAAAAGTTTTTTACTAATAAAAACTTTTTTACTAATCGCCTGATGATGGAGACGAGAGTCTCCGAATACTAGTACGCGAAGTTAATAAAGTCTTTTGGAAGTTAACTACATATTGTGTTTTTTTTTCAATTATCTTGATGATGATGATGATGATGAATTTGGTAGATATTATGTATTAGCCTATTTTTATTTTCATAGCTTTGTGCATATATTATTTAATATCTTAAATTCACCGATGAGGTATGCGAAAATTCCTGAATGTCTTAATTTTTGTAGTCACCGAGAAATCAACTTGCATGTTGTCGAATGGCCACCATACTTGTGGAATGTGCTGTGGTGGTAGGTTATGCGTATTTTGTTTCTGTATTTGGGACCAACATAAGGATTAAATGGTATCTCATAGTTGTCGCAAGAAATATCAAAATTCGCCATATTAAACTAGACACAACACAATTTCTATACCTACTTGATATTTTCGCATTCAGCATTCGTATATTCTATATAGCATATTTTGAGTATTTCTTATTTTATATTGCATATAATCTAATTGAATTTTAATAAAAATGTAAATTGAATCAAATTTCTAGTTATCACTGCCTTCTACAAAGCGTCTGATAAGAGCGGTTTGTTTTTATTGTATGTATTATCAAGTAAATAGTGTAACTGCTGTTAAAACACGTCAAAAGATAAAATTTAACACTGAATATGAATAAAAATCAATTCTTACTTCTCATTTTTTTACTAGTTATTGGACGAGGTGTGGTAGTGCTGAGATTCTGAGAAACCAAATAGTACCAAAGTAGAGAAAATCACGTATCTTTTTCATCTGATCATTCTAGGTGTACACTACTCCGAGTAAAGTCTCGTTCTATAAAATTCGTTGTTTTTCTAAGCTCTACAATTTTTTCTTCAGTTTTCTAAGGGTAATATTCCCCTGAATTTATGCTACCAGGCTTGGTTTTTGATCAGAAAAAGTTGGAGTTTACAGGTTTCATACCAGATGATCAGATTCAAGTAAGTGATTCCTATAAATTTGATTAAAAAAACAGTGTTCTATTTCCCGATTTCCAACGACTTGGAATATCATTTTTACAATACACGGTTTATATAACAACATCATCGCGTTAGGAATGTCGTGAGGTGACCCTATTGGCTCAAACGTTCATTAAATGGGGAAGGCTAATATGTGCTCTATGCTCCCGTAGGAAAGGCGATGGGATTAGTTACGATAAATTTAAGTTCAGATTCTCGTAGTAAATAATGATTAATCAATGACTTAATTTGAAATCATTTACATTATTCCCAGAAATATTGAATGAACAATTAGCAAAAAATAATAGTGAAAAGCAAATAAATTATTATCTATTCGTATCGGACCTATGCTTCGGCCATAGTGTCAGCTTCGGCTCCGACCATTATTTTGCCGAAGGCGACACGGAAGAAGCGAAACATTGTACCAGTACAAACTTATTCTCAATTTTTGATCTTATTTTTTTTTTTTAATTTTTATTTCATTGGCACATCTACAGGTTTTATACAAATATAATATATTACAATATACAAACATATTAACCCATTTACAGATTGCACATTTATATTCGAATGTGTTTACATAGCTAAAAGAAATATTAAATAAAAGAAATATTAATTCTATGTATCTATCTCTCTATTCTATACCCTCACACCGTATCGCAAGTAGGGTAGGACGGAGCGCTATATAGATATATCCTTACGTATTGCTTTCGCTTCTTCTGATTGACTGAAACACCGATTTCTCTTAGTCAACACACGGCAGTCCTTGAGAGTTTGAGCCACCTGGTTCTCGGACGGCCGCGCTTCCTCACGACCCCTCTTGGCCGACTAGGTCTAATACTGAAGTTTCGGCTTCGGTATTATCACAAAAACATCTTCGGACTACTTTATGCTCGGAGACATTATGTTACCACGATCATTTGCACATTAAAAGTTTATATTCGTATATAGATTGTATATACGAATATAAACTTTTATGTGATTGTTTGATGTGTGATGACAGTTGATTACTTGCCGTTAATCCCTCAGCACTTTATTCTTCCTTAACAAATTTTTCATTGCTTGCATTTTACTATTATAAATATAAAAATTTGGCTGTGAATATTGCATACAGTGCAACGTTGTCTATGCACATGCCTTGTACATCAAGTCATTTACCTTACGAGGTAAGCAAAAATATTTTCTTCGTTGCCTTCATTCATCTTTCTATATGTAGCATATCACACAAGTGAGGTAGCCAGCAGACCAGCTGCATGTAATAAACATACGAGCTGTCATCTCCACGGAACAAAAAAATTTAAGACATTCAGGACACTCATCACTGTATTTTAGATGTAAAATATGTCAATTTTTTTCGAACACTTGCCTTTTGCAGGACACTCGAAAACTTACGGAAAAGAGTGGGATGCCAATTCTTGGCTGGGTGCTCCACGAATAATAGGATCGTTATCTTCTAGTCCATATTTCGTTAAGTTTGTAAATTTATTTAGAACATCGCGCATTTTTCCACGATTGGAACATATAATTATGTTCGTCTTTAAGTCGAATAAGTTCGTGACAATGTCTCCCTTAATTCTCAAAGTTTTATCGTTATTGACCGTTTTTATAAAGCAGGAAGGACACGCCTATAGTAAAAAAAACATTAATTCGTCAAAAAATAAAAACAGCTGTTAGGGTCATATTGTATTATAACTATATTGGAGTCACGCTGCACTAGTTTCATGATGTCTCCTAGTGCTTCTCAGAGCGTATAGAGGAAACAATCAGTGCGGGGACAGAACAATATCCAAACAAACTCGAATCACTGACTCAAATCTAACAGAAACTATTCATTAGGATACGTATGACCCTCTTTATTATTATCATGTTCAGTCACTTGCAGTATTAGAAAGTTTTACATAGTAGTTTTCCCTATAATTATCACATTCTTTGCGACATGCCATTTATTTTGTACTTACCCCTTACATATTTATTATATTATTAATGTGGGATTCTTATTTTTTAGCCAACTTCTTTGTCTTGATGATTTTTTTTTGTTTCTCACATAAAATATTCAAAAACCATGTTGATATTCGTTGCTGCGATGTTTTTTAATGCCCTTTTTTCTATTATAAGATGGTCAAGTAGGTAGTTTACTTAATGTTGAAGTCCTGAAACAAAAACTGATTTTTATTCTATTATGGTGCACATTTTTTGCATACATAATTAAAATATTCCTAATTTTTGTCGGTTTCAATAATCTTATCCTTCCATTACTATCAGTTAAAATGTGTCGTGTATAAACTTTGTTTCACAATAGATTTTAACGGATAGTAACGGATGTACAGATTATTTATTGGAATTGGTCATAAATCAGCCACTTTTGTTGACATAACAGATCTTCACGTCTCTTCAGACTTTTCTCTCTTTTCCCTCACACATTAACCAGATATTATTTTCATATCGAGAGACTCTCAGTTTTACGATACATTGAAACGAAACTTTTGAAATTGTCAATCTTTGTGTATGTAGATCTAAAGACGGGCAAGAGTGTATTTATAATTCATTAATTTGTGATACAGTGAATATATCCTATATATATTTATCTGGCTCATTAGTATTTTTTACATACAGGTTTGCAGATAATAATTTTGCGCTTGATTTTAAACTCTGACCTTAAATGCAATGATCATTACCGTCCCTTCTTATAATATCTTCATTAAGTTGATTAGTCATTAATGGTTTTTTTTTCTTGTCTTCTCGTCCATTACTGTTATTATGATCGCATGGTTCTTTGTTATAATAATGTTATCCTTTTATAGCCGTACACACAAAGGAAATACATATTTAGACTTGTCTAACTAGACAGACATAAAGTTAACCCTGGATAAATGAGGCAATCTAAAATTTAACAAAACATTTTGTTCTCTTTCTCTTGTTCTTTTTGTCATATCTGAGAATGTTAGAATGTGAAACATGAAGTTTATTTCTATGCACTCAATCGATATTAAACTAAAGAATAGTTGTAATAGCATTATAAAAAATATTTGAGGTGGTCGGCAGATTGATTGTAGAGTCTCGGACTTACAAACGAGAGATTCCGGGCTCGAATCCATTTACTGCCTACCTGCTCCAGATTCACGCAACATAAACATATTTGCTAATTATTGTGGTGCATGGAATTGGAAGAGGTTTGCCACCCATCCAGAATGTCTTGATTTATATTGGTACGGAGAGGACAGCTTACATGTTTATCAAGTGCAGCTGGTCTACTGGTTATTCCACTTGTGGGATATAACATACATAGACATTTCACACAGATCGAGCTAGTCCCAAACTAAGATTAATCTTGTATTATGGGTACTAACGCGACGATACACACATATACAATGCACTAAACACATATACATGTAACACCCAGACCCAGGACAATTTGAAAAAGGTCATTCCTCAATCTGCCCTGGCCGGGAATCGAACCCGGGACCTCGTGACTCAAAGGCAAGAGCGTTACCTCCGCGCCACACCGGTCGACGATAAGACCAATGCCGTAATGGTATAGTATAGTATCAAACCCATATTCGTCTTTTTATAATTTAGAACAATACTAGTAGGTAAGGTGTAACAGGGACAGATTCAACAGTCGGAATGGAATAGAAGTCATTCCTTGTTTTGTGGTAAGTATTGCCACTATTCTTCACCTGACATGAAGTGTAATCTTAAATAAAATAATTTCGTGCTCTTATTGGCCTTCGATAAAAGACTGACAGTCAAATGAAACAAAGGATCAAGTACAAGATCTACTACATAACTACAACAACGACCAGATCATTTATACTTCTATTAATCACGATCCTACCTGTTTCATATTATATTTTTTTTTTATTATATTATTGCTTATTACGTGCTGCAAAATAATAATTATAATCACCTTCTGATGTAACTACTACGAGAATCAAGTCCAGTCTCTTGAATTAAATTATTAGTAATGTTGTATACTATACCTACTAGGTGAGATAAAAACAATTTGTATTTTGTACGACGATAAGACCAACGTTATTTAAAGGGAACTAATTATTTGATCGGCTAATAATCCATTCGTTCGGCAAGAAAAAATCAGCATTTAAGTCATTTGCGCAGCAAACAATGTTTTCATCGGCAATAAATAAAAAATAATCGCAACACTTGTTTTACAAACAAACTTGGTTATATCAGCAAATTAACAAAAAAAAAACAGCTTAATAAATAATCGCACAACAAAATAATTAATTGACCAGCTGAATTGTTATTTGAGCAGCAGAATTATGATTTGACCGGCAGAAAATATTAGATAAACAATATTTTTCACACACCGATTTACCTTCGGATCCACATGAAGTTTTTGTGATTTCTTACCAAATTAATGATGACTACGAAAATAATGCCAGTTTCCGCTTTGCTATATTAACAAAACATCTAACTGAAATGTCGAAAAACGCTAGAATCGTTGCTAGATGCTACATATAAAATCACATAAAAAGATGCTACATACAAATATTTATTATTTGAACAAGATTAAAAATTTAGCTTTCACAAGGTTAATTAAAATTAGCTCACAGTTTGCTGCCCATTTATTTATTTTGCTGCACAAATAATCATTATGCTGGTCAAATAATAATTTTGCTGGTCGATTAAATTTAGAGTTTTACAATATCATATTATTTGCAATACAAATATAATTTTCTCGCTGGGCATAAGTAGCATATCAAAATGATATATTTGTCGACAGAATACATTTTTCTGCTGAAAAAAACTTCAATATTATGCTGATCGTTTAAATGATAGCCTAATTTAAATGTGTTGTACACTACCGCCATCTATGGAGAAAATACCAAAGCCAGTTTGACAGTTCCAAAATACGAACAATCTTTTCTGTTTTTCTTTGCTATTATAATTCTAAGATGCTTTTGTGAGGTACTCCGAGAGGACCGACTGTGTTTGTCTTTTTGTATTATCATATCAATATCGTGACTATGCTACCCTCACGGGTTTGACCAAGAAGACTGATTGCCAAAACCTTTTTTGATATTTTATATTACGTTTTTCCGACATGTTATTATGTAAATTATATAAAAGTCATGACCATTTTACTACTTTCGTGTCTTTGTTTTTGATTATTGACAATGTACAGTCATCTGGAACGGTGCAATATCACCCAAAAAGAATGAAACTGTTTACAATTATTACAAATGTAACCCTATTCGTTTTAGTTGAACGCTTCACCTGTTTGTTATACATATTTATAGATGTAAATAGATCGTTATTATTATTATTAAACTTGTAATAGTTTCATAATTCATTTCAAAAAATCTGTTCCAATATTTTATTTGTATTTGCTGATTTGATTCTACATCATACATACATACATACCTATACCATCACGGCATATCCCGTAAGTGGGGTAGACAGCAGACCAGCAACTTGCAATAAGCATGCAAGCTGTCTTCTCCGTGCCAACAAAATATTAAAACATTCACTATAGCTGGCAAACCTCATTTGAGATGTAAAATATTTTTTTATTTTTTTTTCGAACACCTGCCTTTTTTACAGGACACTCGAAAACTTGCTGAAAAGAGTGGGAAACCAACTCTTTGCCGGGTGTCGTAAAATAAATAAAAGAAAAGATTTTATTTAATGTCTGTTTTGCAGTCTCCTTGTAAATAATTCAATTCATTTAAATATAATATGCAAATGAACCAACAAGAAAACAGCAGAGGCCTGAGTCAATAACACATTTTCACGTTACGTTTTCGTTCCGTTAACGGTCGAATATAGACGAAGTTGCAAGCAAGTGTCAATTTCGTTGCTAAGATACACAATAGTAACGAAAATAAACACTTTGGCGCAACATCGTCTACATTTGAACGTGTTCATGAGTAATGAAATTATACACTAAAATTAAACTTAAACTTTATTATTTTTTTTTAAATTGTATTCATTAACTGTATTATTGAATTGTCCTAGAACAGGTCTCACCTAGTTTGCGTAATCCACTATATTGTGTGAAAATTAATGTGTTTCTGTATGATGATAAAATAAATAAATCTTATTTATTGACTTTGATTTTAAAAAGAAAAAGTTTGTTGCAAATACTCTTTCACGGTAAACAACATAAATGATTATATCTGAAACTAGATTCGGACCAAATAATTCCCGATTTTGAGCTTTAATCACAAAACTACCGACCACCTCTCAAATTTCATTAAACGTTATTTTATTTTTTGTATGCCCAACAAACAAAAACGCATTTATGATAATACGTTTTTACTAGGTACTTGATATGTTACAAAAAGCTGTTGCTAAAACGTGTTAAAAAGCACAAATAACCAATATCAATTTGTTTTGATTATTATGTTTTACTTATTGGTTATTTTATAGTAATGATAATATCGAGGGTATACAACCAAAATGCACTAAGTCAGTCTAGCGCTACAAAAGTTGTCAAAAACTATTCAAGTAATTTACATATTTCCTATGTTTAAATTTGTTTGCAAAGCCTAAAAGTCACTTACCAATATCATCTTAATTAAAGTTCAAACAATACATGGCGAATTTGTATTGATCTAAACACATTTTTTTTCATTTAACTGCCACCATGTCATCTCAAAACTGAAATGACTTAGTGCATTTTGGTTGTATACCCTCGATATATTAGTTGTAGTTTGTTTGTAGGCAATCTATTATAAAAACTTAATAATAAAAACAATTATTATTATTACATTGTAATTTAAATACGCGGAAGTATTATTATTATTATTATAACTTGATTTTATTGTGTTACTAGGTGCTTACCCGATTTCATTGATGATATTAATTATTTACTTTTCAAAATCCATCTCTATCCACGGTACAGATCACTGTAGGTAATTTTCCACAAGCAGAGTAATTAGTGAATCAAGTTCATACACGAACATGCAGAATTTCTGTTCTCTCACTGCTAGAAAAATACTTAAAATGGTTGGATTGCTTATTTCATCGCCATTGTTAAATAATGTTTCTGCAAATGTACATCGTAATAAAGAATCACAAGACGTGACTGAGGGATAGTTCAAGTTCTACTAAAAAGTTTTGCAAAAATACAGTTTATGATTACAAGGTATAAATAAAAAATACGACTTCTTAAATTTATCTAATAGAACTAATTAATTTCTTGTGGCGAGGTCCGATGATAACATTAAGGATTTCAAATAGGACATATACTATTCCAATCCAGAAGGATGACAGAAGTCAACCTATTCTGGCTTATTACACACGTTTTTTTTTACAAAAGTCTGATGTATAGCGAGATTGTGTAGTACATAATATTTTGATACATACATACATGTGAACGTTCTGATATATTTTATAGATTATTTTAATATGTATTTTTATATTATTTTTCGAAGTGATTTATTTCGCTGTTGCGACGTAACGTGCACGTCCATCGTGCTCCGGGCAGTAAAGGGTGGAGACGCATAAGACGGCATAATGTATTATTAAAGGGTATTACGATATCGAAAAATAAAACAGGTGTTTTATTCTACTAAAGATTATATTTTGTGAGAGAGACGTCTTTCGTCTTATGAGGACATTGTCAATTGTCAGTGATTGACAATGTCCTCATAAGACGAAAGACGTCTCTCTCACAAAATATAATCTTTAGTAGAATAAAACACCTGTTTTATTTTTCGATATGGAATTCTACTACCTTAACACCGACACAGTGGTATTACGATACTTACGAATCAAATTTCATATATGCATAGAATAGTTTTCAATCTTTTTTGTCTATCCCTCAAGGAACTTTTGAATTCAACACTTACTTTGATGATCTTAGAATTGGTAGCAAACGTGGTCGAAGGAGCTAGAAAATCAATTCGGCCTTTTTTTTGATCCAATATCCAATGACAAAATAATGAGGCAAGACACAGTGGCTCAGTAGGTACACCGATTTGTATTAATTAAGTTGAATTTCATCATCCAGACCTGTCTCGAGAGTCGAATTACTTGGCGCCTGGGTCGGATAAAATGGCTCGAGTTGGGTTTCAGTTTTTAATACATCTATTTGGCGTGTTAAATATGCAACTAACAAAATCGCTTCTTTTTGGTGAACGAATCAAACTGAACCAATCAGAAACCTCGATTGGAGAACCATGTCTACACAATGTAACATTGTGTAGAATCTAATCGGAAGAAGTGAGAAAGGTGTCCCAACGCTTACGAATTGGCTCAAGCTCAAGCGTTGGGACACCTTTCTCACTTCTTCCGATTAAATTCTACACAATGTTACATTGTGTAGACATGGTTCTCCAATCGAGGTTTCTGATTGGTTTTGTCATCTGCAAACAATAAAAAAATTAGTAAATATTCGAATCAAACTGAATCAAATCACTTCATTGAAAGTCACTTCAATGAAGTGATCTGACTTGTGTGTCATCAGATTTAAATAACGAAATACGATTTACATAAAATACGATCAGTCAACGATCGATCGACTGTGAATTGAAATAAAGAAATCCTTCTAATCCCGCTGTATCAAATTTATTCTGAGAATTAAATCAATACTCGACAATCCCCGAATTATGTAGTTATTACCATCGAAGTTGTTTCGTACCCCGAAGCTTAATAACCACTTATATAACATCGGATAATCGATTGCCAAATTTAATATCGAGATACAATCGATGATAGACTATAGTGATGATTATTATGTTAATATTATTATTATGGTAGTGATATACAGTATATAAGGTATTATTTTTGTTATTGTGTCTGCTCTACCCGCCGTAATCTGTAATGTGCTTGCTTATTTTAAAACGCACGCACTATTAATTTCGTTTGTATTATGTTTAAGTTATGGATTAAGTTTTTCAGGATTTTGGATAGATAATAAATGAATGATGATAAATATTAATTCAGAACGTAACCCAACGTAACCCATCTGAGAACAACGTGGATTGACAAAGCATTTCATATGCGAGTTTGAGATAATCTTTCATTGATCAAATGTATAGTCTCTAAAATTTTCTTGGTCTTGTTTAAATCGCAGTGGCATACATTATATAAATCATGATCTTAAAGACCGATCGACACTGAAAAGATGTAAGAAAGTCAAAGTGATTTTTAAATATTTTTTTCCCTCGACATAAAGTTGACAAAATGGACATTATTCTTTAGGCAATCCACCCAATATTGAGTGATTTTTGTCAACACGGACATAAAAAAGTAAAAATTGCATACAAATATTGACTTTGCCAGGTCAACCCTCCAATCAAATGTGTCTACAGCGTGCCTATTAATATAAACAAAAGAATAAGAAATTTAAAAAAAAAAAACATTGTGTATTCACTGCGAGTCAGTATAAACTGGACCTACACAAAACAGCCAACCACGTCAAACTAATAAATAACTAGGTACTATAGATACACTAAAAATTAAATAAAAATAAAGTACACAAAACAGCCAACCACGTCAAACTAATAAATACTAGGTACTATAGAAACACTAAAAATTAAATAAAAATAAAGTCAATCTCCAAGAACACCAAAGTAGTAGTCAGCCCTTTTCCTGAACCCCATCAATTAGTCGCCAAAGACATTAAATTTCAAATATTGTAATTGACAATAAATTATTGTATTTCTGTAATAATTTCCTCATTAGCGTCGAGTGTATGAAAACTAGCTTATAGTAATAATGATTTGAGCAACTACAACCTCTTGCACAAAGCGTGATATCCTGTTTCAAACTTATTTATGAGATAAGAAGAACAAATTATGTAAATGTATATATTCACATGTTATACAAAGTAGGTACTATGTACAATACCCGTCAGACAGACTTAGGTTCTTTGAATTTGGAAGACTGTATCGTCATCAGGAATAGTCTTGCATTTTAGATACATAAAGAAATATTAAACTTATCAATAAACTTAATGCAAACTTGTATTTATTCCTCGTTTAAAATCGTAACTATCGGGTCAACCATAATTATATGTCTAGGCTCGGCTTGTATTGGTAACTGCTTTAAATTATGTGTAACATACCTAGGCATTGTAAGGAAAAGCGCCTTTTAGAATTGATTGTTTAATATACATCGGTTCTCAAGAAACGTGCCCTTTGTATGGTTTCCCTTATTATGTCGAGAAATCAGATCTTATTGCGTGCGCCACTTAATTCTTATTGTTCCTTATGTTATTTTTCGCATATTACAGTGGTTTTTCAAATGTGGCTCTCATTTCATTTTACTCGATTCCTACAAAATAACTTTATCGAACGCACAACAATCGGAACGTTTTATGAAATTCAGCATTAATCGAGTTCAACCATTCGACCTTTTTGTTAACATTTTTCACGATCAAGTTGAATGAATATAAAGTAGATTCGCGACATTAAGTACTAAACAAAAATAAATTAAACTTATTATGGCGAAAAGGTCTAGTAGCAGGCAGACCCACATAAAGTGATTTGGAAAAATGGCAGCATAAGGCTGGTTTATTGCATACACGCTTCAGCAGGGCTATTCTTGACACAATCTAAATGCGATCTTAATCTAGTCTTGATCTTGATCATATATGACGCACGAAGGGACTATGGTCAAAAACATCGCGCTGCCGCTACCGCGCGATCGGTATTCGCGTATTTTTGGCCAATAGTCACTTCGCGTGTCTTATGATTAAGAATAAGATCGTGTTTAGATTTTGTCAAGAGTAACCCTACTTGTATGCTACCGAATAACTTTTGTAGAAGACTTTCAGCATCTAAAAATCATTGGTGAATGTTGCCACCCATCCTGAATATGCCTACTACCCCACTTTTGGGGAATATCATGATAGTAGGTACATAAAATGAAACTTACATAAGTAATGGAGGTGCACTATGACTTCTTTATTTTAAGAATATTTGGCTATTGTTGACTGATTGAAAAAACACCTTTGCTGGTTGGTTATATTTATTACCATATGTTCTTCGTAACCTTATACAGTATTATTATTACCGTGAACATTTCGAGATGCGAGTTAACTCTCGGTCAAAGTATATTGTTCCCTTACAGTATGCACATAATAATATGCACATGTACAGGTACATATTATTTTTAATATTGCTCCTACTCAATATACAATTATTTTACGATCGCCATAATATGCAGGTATATATGAGTCTCGACTTAAATCGTAAACCTCTCTCCGTGTGCATAAAATATTAAAATTGATTGAAATCCACAAATAAATAACTTCCGGGCTTCTTATTCTTAAAAATATTGATTTATTTTTTTACGATATAAAAAATGCTATCGTTTATCGTATGTATTACAAAATTTGTAACAAGTTTGAGAGAGAAAAATGAAAAATCGTTTTTTGAAACTTTCAATCTCTGCAATGCCAATGAAATCTGTCGAATGACCAAATCAATATTTTTTTTAAATTTTTTTTTGTTATAATAAAAAACCAAACTAATTGATAGATGAAAATAAAAACGCAATAAACAAATGGTGAATCTTAAATGACGTTCCCCTAAAATAAGTATTTTTCACCTTAAATTCTGCAATGAATGTATTACCGCTACCCCGATTATTTTACTTTTAATGACATGTGAAAGACGACGTGTTTGTTCGTTCAACGTATCATGCATGTCATTTAATCAATCCTATTAATTGTATTCAGCACTTGTTCATCCTTCAGGATCTGATATATTTGTTAGTTAGCGATTATCAGGTTTACATTATCCCACTGTAGTTTGTAATATCACCATCAAAACAATTGCTAATTGTACAATGATTACAATGAATATTATTGCCCGCGATTAAAATTGCGTGCGACCTAAAAAAATAATAAACATATTATTATTATATTACGTTCATCGGCATCGTGTCAATGAATAATAATAATACACGTCGTATTGTCTAGTTAGGTATAACCGCATGTTTGTCTAGCCCAAACTGTTTGTGTCCATCTTCATTGTTTATAAAACATTGTTCATTTAATTAATTTGTTTCTATCGTTATACATTCCTACTTTAATACTATGTATTCATACATGCATCCTATTTATTATGATTATCAGCTATCTGCTTATATTATCACGACATCTCCCTAAAGTAGGGTAGCCAGTGGATGACCTGCATGTTTCAAACACAAAACACTAACAAACATTGTACCTACGCAGAACAATTCAATTATATTAATTTATACAAAGTGATTATGTTGAACAATAAATTGGTAGGTAGCTTAATGCTTTTGCTCCAAATTTCCGTCGAGAAATTCTAAACCCCGATCTCCCTGCCGACTTAAAAAGTCATAATAATTATATTCAGTTGGTTTGACAAAGACATAACATGTCGAAACCTGGTCACTAAAATAAAAGTACATCGTATTTTTTTTTGTTTTATTTACATTAAATTATGGAGTTTTACAAAATAAACAGTAATAGAATACATAATTTATTACTTATTCTGGAATTGTTTCAATTAATATTTGAGTTTAAAATAAACTTAAATTATATTTCTATATTTCTACCACTTTTACATCGCCCTTTATCATTTATTTGAAATACATAGGCTATCGCAGACATTAAGATTCATAAAGCAATTTATTTCGATCAACCAAAGCTTGAACCTCATATGCAATACAATATATAACAACTTCTTCACTACCGAAACTAGTCATTTCCTTGTGAGGTAGTCAAACAGAGCAGATTATAATCTTCTTCTCCTTGGGCAATTATTAATCCCACATGGTGTCTGCCTTTCTTGTTTTGTTTCGCCACGTGGTTCTGTCGAGTGCATCCTCATGGGAAACGTCGCAGTTCTGCATGTCTTGTCTCACTACTTCACGCCATCTACGCTTTGACCTTCCTCTTGGTCTCTTGCCGGTAACCTCGATACATTGAGCTTTATTGACTATGTACTCAGGTGGTCTCCTGGCCATTATACCTAATATGACGACAAAATATAGCAAAGGTTCACACTAAAGTCTTAACAGGGTATAAAGAGGGCAGTGTATTATAGACTAGCAGATAGATACATGGTGTGAAAAAATAACACATAAGTGTCTGTATTATTAATTGAACTCTTATTAAATTGTTATTATGCACCATTGGTGGTGGGTTTGCGTGTAATTTTTCAATTATTATTCTCGTTTCTCTTAAGTAGCAATTATGTAATAAATAATAACTACTTAAAATGGGCAATTAATGCGTTTTCAAGATTAATTAAGATTGAATGCTGTTTTAGTTTATTTATATTTTTTTGACGAACGTTATTGAGTTTGTAAGCACTGCTTATAACAATGCAATAAAAACATCAGGGAATATTCTACTAGCGAGGTAGCCAGCAGACTTAACTACATAATAATATATAATAAACGTGCAAGTTGTCCTCTTTGTGCTAATAAAAAACAAAGATATTCGGGATGTGTGGCATACATCGTCACTGAATTTAAAACGTTAAATTATTAATATTGAAAAAAGTCTACTGAGACCTTTGTAGCTTTTGACTAATGCAGTCCCAGAAAACAAAAAGATAGTGACTACTTCCTTCACAGAATCAGCAAAAATTATCTTATTCGTAGTGTTTATCGAATAACTGTCTTTTACAGTACACTCAAAAACTTGAAGAAAGAAAAGAAAGGAGGACAATATATTCTTTGCTGAGGGTTTCACAGATATTTGTAGATGTACCTACTTAAACTGTTTCTTAAACATAAATGAATGAACAATGTCTATACATACCATTTATTTGTACTTCAAATACAGTCCATTTCTTTTCACACAGTTTTCGTGTTTTATTAGCATGAAATAAAACATTTTTTAAATTGCAATATTCTTGATGCTGTTGCTTTTATTATTATAAGTATTAACAAATCCCTTCAGTTTCATAAATATTATTATATTATAAATTACTTTGACCGAAATAAAATGTGTAATTATGAGCGTTTTAAGTAGTATTATTGTCATTTTGCAAGTCGTCAATCAGCGAAGAAAACTTTAAGAAGTAAGTAAACTAGTAATATGAATTATGTTCATGCAATTCTCTCCGCTGATGTCTTTACTATGAATTATTGTTACGGCTTAGGAAAGAATCTACTTCTTTCATTTTATTTATTTACTAGCTTTTAAAATCCGCAATCTTGCGTGTATCTATCTACGAAAAACTTAAAAATGATGATTTTTTCAAGAAAAGACATTCCAGTTAATGAAGATCAATTTAGATAAGCAATCTATTATTTCTATGTTCGATGCCCATTCGTTCATTTACGTGTGATTGCTTAGCAAATTTAATCCATATTCAATGAGATTTTTGTTTTAGCAAAGCGACGAACAATTATTGTGTATTTTTTGATTTTCTTACTCACAGTATGCAAGAGCCATCTATGCAGTTTGTGTGAAACCTGCGGGGTCCTCATATTTCGAGGCACAATGACCAATATATTGGTTGATATTTAAGGTTTACACGTGTAATTTATCATTGGGTGCGTCCAGATAGTAGGATGCCAACGTCAATCAATCATTCATTCAACGATTCGGAGCATTCTCCGAAGAAATATTCGAATGAATGCGTTTGTTTCCCGTCCTTATACGGGTTACGAAGGCATTCATTCAAATATTTCTTCGGAGAATGCTCCGAATCGTTGAAGATTGATGATTGATTGACGTTCGCATCCTACTATCTGGACGCACCCATTCAGGAGCAAGCCTATGAAATAAAAATATTCTTTAGATTTATATTTCTTCCATTGATTTGGCTTTCACGAAGAACATATAAACAGAAATACATACCCACTAACGAACAGACTAATATATTTGTGTGTATATTGATAAATACTAGTTGTAGTATTGTCGCTGGCTGCGTTCTAATATTATGTAACACATCTCAACAAACAATACTCTCTGCTAGATGTGACCAAAGTCCATTATTTGTCATCACAACTCATTAACCGAAAAAATAAACACTGATGCATCGCAATACCTTACCATTATAATAATATTATTATCACACTTATTTCCCACAAACATAATTTGTCCACAGTGACATTAGTAAACTGGACTTATGCTCTTTTTGCTGTAAATTTATCTTGACAAAGTTGCATTGAAATGTTTACTCTGCTTTTATAATTTAAGGTTGGTTATTGAAGAAAATTAAAGTTGATACGTGTTTGAGATATATTAAAGATACAGGTCATCCTCTCTGTAATAAAAAAAAAACAAGACATTCAGGTGCCATAGATGATGACAGGTTAAACTTTTGAAAATTGTTTCACGACTTCTATAGTCTTGTGGAAATATTTAAACATTATTTTGAACTAATTTCAAGTGAACTTTTACAGACTACGATTTCTTGTTAATACAAAGTAATCAGATGGTAGTTGTACAAATACGTGGTGATAATATTATTTTGGAGTATTGCCAGTAGAAAGTGAATATACGTATATTATTATGGTAAGATCTCTGGCACCTTCTAGTGTTGCTGTTTGTTGCTACGCAGGTAAGCTCAGTAGTCAAGAGAATAACAACACCATGTACAACTCTTATCTACTAAAACCTTCTCCAATTCATCAGCTGATTGGCGCCAACACCAAATGATATGTATTATAAATATATTATATTATTATCTTTAGACGATTATCGCGAAGGGAAAATATTATCGGAAGTATTTTTGGTGAAATCACATTTCACTTCTTGGCGTACTTAATACTGCTACTAATTCTACTACTTATTTTAAATCGTTTCGTGTTTTTAGGATACATTTATTTTTTATTTAATTGAACCGTGACCTTTCAATTTGACGTAGTTTAGCGTGTTTTGAAGAGTCAATATTAATTGTCGTTTATCAGCTTTCGTTTTGACCATTGATGATTAAATTGATATTTAAAAATCCTAATCTTGTTTATTAGTGGATACTTAAGGCACTAAAAGCGAAAATGGAATAGTTTTTCTAATATGTATTCTTTTTACGACAAAGATAATTTTTAGTTAGAGAAAAAAAGGATTTACAGACGCTACATACATTCTTAAAATCTAGGTTATCGAAAACATAGTCCAAAGAAAAGTAACCTTTATTTTTTTTAAATGTGGATGGATATTGTTGAGTGCATTGAAGACTGCCATCTCACGTCTGGTCAGATATTTCAGAAGTCGGGGGGAGGAGGGTTGAATTAAAAAATACAATAATAATGAAATTACAAAAAAATCAAATGAAACATGCAAGCCAACATTAAAAAAAATATGCAATCATAAACAACAAAAAATGCATCAATTAATTTTATGAACTGTTTTCATTAAAAAAGGGGTCCGTGATTCGATACCAGGTGCCGGCAAACTCCCCTTTCACGACACAAGCTTTTAGTAGCTTACTGTGAAGGGTGTATAAGGTTGTATCTTATATAAAAAAAACAGATATATCTTTTTGAAAAAAACATACTTAAAACATCGTCTAAAATAAACTTTCATAACCCTCTCAAACGTAATGGGCACTTGACTTTATAAAGAACGTTTATAAAATTTAAAGGCTAGCTTATGACGTCGCCATCCAGTATCCTCCGAGGAAACATTGTTTAAAAGTATATTCAAAATCGTGCTTTACCATCAGTACATTATTATTTATTTGTATTCAAAACGTTGTATACAAATCCCACAGTTTGCGGTCGAAGACCCGTGAATCAAAAACGAATGCCTGAATCCATGTAACTATCAAAACATATCTCGGCATTAAATAATTAAGATGCACAATGCACCGGGTACGTTTATAATTATTACGCGTCACGATGCCTCAAGGTGAAAAAAAAGCATAAAGAGAAATGTTTGATCACGTCTCTTGCATAGAAAGTACCACGAAAAATAGTATGACATCACATCAATGAGACTAATATTTATTAAATTATTTATACATTGTACTGTGTGGAATAAATGCAGTGGAGATGCGATCGTTGAGAAGAATGGTTAGTAAAACGCTGCGTGATAGAGTGAAGAATGAGGATATTAGAAGAATGAGCGGATGCAAGAAGAGTGTTGTGGACAGAATGCGCGTGAATAAACTACGGTGGTTTGGACATGTTGAACGAATGAACGAGGTAAGAATGACAAAGAGGATATACTTGTCTGAAAGAAAGGGTGTAAGGAAACGCGGGCGTCCGAGAACCACGTGGCTTGATCACGTGGATCAAATTTTCAAGGACGGCCGCGTGTTGAGCAAGAGGAAACGACGTGCGTGTATGAGAAACTGTATGAATGTGGAGGAAGCGAAGGAAGTGTGTAAAGATATATCTGTTTGGCATTCCGTTCTCTCTGCCTACCCCACTTGGGACACGGCGTAAGGGTATAGTGTAGTACACTGTACGGTTCAGATATGGAAATTCAATTTTTTCACAATCCATTTGTATTGTTTGAAAGCATTCAAATGCACATAACATCACTTTAACGAGTATTTTAATATTGCAAGTTTTTGGCATTTTTATCGTTAATATGCCATAACCATTATTGTTTATTGAAATACTCGTAATTTTAGACATCGTTTTTGATATTCTTTTAGATGTCTGAAGATGTTTATCGCAATTTTATATGCCTATAAATGTTGCTTTGTCTTCGACACATTCTTGATACAATGTATACCGCATCGGCCGTCGCGATTTCTGCTCAAAAGAATTAACAGATATTAAACGTTTTTATAGTCCAGGGTATTCGCGACCATTTATTATTATTACGTTATTATGTACTAATATTATGTATATATATAATGAGTTACAATCCATTGGATTGGTCTGCAACGAGTTTGGTTTTTCTTCTCCATTCGTCTCTATTCTCCGCCAGTCTTTTCAGCTCTACGTATGAGCCACAGTTCATATCACTCTTCAGTTGGTCCATATATGCGTCTCTTGGTCGGCCTCTGGCATTTGTCCCCTCGGTCTTACCCTCCGCGATGGCTATGAGTAGTCCTGGGTGCCTGATGTTGTGGCCAATCCAGTTAGCTCGTTGTTGGCTGATTCTCTTAAGGAGTTGCCTTTTTTCGCCTACCCTGGTTAATACTTCTTCGTTTTCGACGTGCTCCGACCAATGGATCTTAAGCATGCGTCTGTAGCACCACATTTCAAAGGCCGCCAACCGTCCACTTTCACTTTTGCTGATGGTCCATGTCTCACAACCATAAAGCAGAATGCTCCATACAAAGGCTTAAGTAAGGTTCTTCCTTACGCTAAAGTCAATATTTGGGGATTCCAATATCTTCGATTCTTTGTTAAAGGCGATCCTTGCCTGGTTTATTCTGCTTACGATTTCTGCTTTGGAGCGTCCGTCCTGGTTTATTCTACTGCCCAGGTACACGAATTCACTTACTTGTTTGATGCTCACTCCATTTATGGCAATGTTCGCAGTCGCTTCCTCTCTTCCAACGACCATACATTTTGTTTTTTCTTTATTTATTTTCATGTTGTACTTTGACAACAGTATACTTTCCATTTTTCCTAAGGCTTCGTTCAGCTCCATCTCGGAGTCTGCGAGCAGTGCTATGTCGTCAGCATATCTTATCATGTCGACCTTTTTCCCATTTATTTTTACTCCTGTCCAGTTCTTCATTTCTTCTCTCAGTTCATCAATGGCTCGCTGTATATAGCAGTTAAAGAGAGCTGGCGACATTGAGCATCCTTGTGAATGAATTAAAAACTAATATATTGAAAATACTTATAATATTATGTGATCGCGATCAAATAAGTATAAGGTCTCTCTGATGCTTCTATTAATTATTCAGTGATAACAATTTTTGAGCAAGGTGAAGTTTGTTTATAGCGTCATTCGAACCACTTCTTTTGCCATACCATTTCATTTTATCACGACACCAAACATTATTCTCCAATCTACATTACAATTTATGTACAAAATCAACATTACATCTGCACAAGTATGGTATCATTTAACCATTTTTATCATTGGACAATGTATTTCCAATTTTCAAATTATTTAAATTCGGCAAATTTCATTTCCTGATTTCGCTGCTGCTAACTGTAAATCAATGATTGTGAATTAAGTTGATCTGATTAATACTGTGTATAATCAAGTAAATTACAATTAATTTGATTATGTATAATGATCACTTTTATATTGTCATCACCATGGTGAATTAGTATATACATAATTATTATTATTGGTGAAGGTTCTGTTACGCCAGTGTTTATTGTTATATTACGAGTATTATCTCGCTATTATACTTTCCAACTTTCCAAAACATTGCTATTATTTGAAATCATAATAAAATTACCTACATATTATGTATTTTTTTTTTTTTTTATATTTTCTATAGCTACAGAGTTATTCACTTTTTTGCATATTGTCCAATCCGGTTGTACGAAATGTGAAATATCAAAATTTGATTATTATTATTCTCGCTAATTTAAAAACGGTTTTTTATATATATTTTTTTGAATTATGTTGTCAACTAAATTTTTCGGAATGATATACATCCAATATCACAAGATAAGAAACAAATGTCCTTTTTTACCATCAAATTCATCGTTAAATGGCTGAAATTAATACATTTTATAGACCTGTATAATATTCCTTATGCATCCTTTAATTCTCACGAATTTTAATTCTATATGGTCAAAGGCCGTAAACAAACCGTACCTACTTAGCGATCGACTACTAACTGGCGAATTTTTCGACAATCTACCTACATGTACCATATAATTATGCGTTATTGTTGCGGTTATTGACGAAAATTCGTTTGTAGTCGATCGCCAAGTGCGTGTTTGTCTAGGGGGTCTGATCTAGTGAATGTTATAGATAATTTTAGAATCCTCAGAATTTCCGGGTTTAAAATTTATCTGCCGATCAACTCTTCCTTCAATAATAAATACATAACAAACATATTGTGTACTACATAACAAACATATTGTGTACTACGGAGAACATATTCAGGTTTTCAATTTCATTTTTTCTAATCTACATAAACTCTTATATTTAGAAATATTTATTTATTTATTACATCAATAAACGGCGTGAACCTTTTACAGTATATAATAATAACACTAACACAATCATTTTATACATATTCTTACATTGTAATAATAGGCGGTATACTCATGAAAAAGATTTCATATAAAAAAAACATTATGAAAAAACTGTACTATTCTGGCCTGCCATGCATATAGATATCATTAACAAATCAAAACCATCTTACGATGATATTACGTACGCCAATTTAAAAATTATTTCTCTTTCATCTACTTCATAGGTGCATACTTTCTTTCATTCACATATATTGTGTCAAATACAATGTAACAACAACCATAGACTTACAACAATGTATGTGATGTATGTTCTATATTATAACTGTTGTCACATAACATGAAGTTAGATACCACAATAATTATAATACAGTTCAAATTTAACCATTATTTCCATACTACAACAAAATAGTATTTAGATGTGTTTCAAATTACTGAAATTACATGCTTTCTGCTTTACATGTTATATTATTTTTATCGCATGCGCATTATGAACGATGTTTTCATTGTTGTTCATCCGACTGCGAGTGTCGGAAATGCGTAACAGCAACAAACACAATACATACTGTACCTAGTAATATTACAGTGGTACCTTGACATACGAGTGTCCCAACATACGAATTTTTTTAGATACGAGCCGTCGAGCGAGCGATTTATTGCTTTGAAATACGAACAAAATTTGAGATACCAAACTCATTTCCGGAACATTCTGAAAGGGAGGAAGAAACAAACCTCCTTGGACATGTTTTTTTTGAACAGCCTACAGGTGAAAGTGAAAAAAGCGTGGCGAAAAAGGCAAAGACCAATGAAGAGAAAAGGAGTGACGAAAATTAAGCGAAAGTAAAACTTTATAAATCTAGTTTATTCCTTTACATTATCTTTTATCATGTTTATGTACATTATTTGTCATTTATAAATACTCACATTTTTCTTATTCAAAAACACGTTACAATAATAATTAAGGTGGAAATTTGGGAGCTGAAACGGATTAATGGCAGTTCAATTAATTCCAATGGGGGAATTTGCTTTGAGATACGAGTAATTTGAAATACGAGCAATGTTGCGGAACGAATTTAACTCGTATGTCGAGGTACCACTGTATTATAATTTGCGGTACATTGTGTATGTATGTATGAGATTACATCAACTTTTAGAATTTCTCTTATCGTACCAGTATAATATTTCATATTATTGTTTACTTTGTATTACTACTACTACTACTGATACTAATTCGCCTATTGTTTGACGCAACACGCATCAGAATGATAAAAACAGTTACAGTAGAACATTTCTTATCGGGTACATGTAGGATCTGGATCGTCGGATTTGTAGGATATGTCGGATATGTCGGATTATGTAATATTCAATATGATATTTCTGGGTAGTTTTATTGCATTTTTTTCTTATTTTGTGTATCTTCACAAGGCTTTCTTGATAATATTTTTTGCAATAGGTACTCGTTTCATTTATAAATTTAAGTATATAGTAACAATATAATTTACTACGTCACATTTATTTCTAGTTTTACTTACGACTTAGAACATCAACATGATACGATCACCTATCTTTCCACATAATAGTAACCAAACATGATGAAACCAACAACCAATCACATAGAAAAAAAATATGTAGGTACCTATGATTAATTTATTTTGGATGAAATATATGTATGTGTTTTTAATTATCTTAATTTACGTGTGAATGTGAGTAGTTAGCGGGTTTTCATGTAGGTACCCGTTTATGCTTTATTGCACCATATTTTTAGACACTCGTTTTTGTGTATCCGAGCTGTAGGATTAGCGTATAGACCAATTTAGTAAACTCCACTGTAGTATATGGTAACTTCCACATAATATAAACTGTACCCGGTACTTTTATCGTCTACGAATTTTTATCATCTAAAATTGTGGCGACTAAATAATTGTACTCGTAGATTTAATAATTTCACATTGCTTTTGACAAATAAAACAGTTGTGTACTTTACTTATCTGTTACTCTAACCATGACATTTCACTTTTATTGTAAAACCAGTCAGTATCACATGAAAAAAATGCAATATTCATACATCATTTTCCTATTTTGGTCGAAGGATCATGGAGTCCAGATTCATCCTCCAAAGTCTCCTCCCGATTGCTCTTTTCAGGACCACTGACCACTTCGTATGATGTCTTTTACAAGATTATGTGACTTTCTACCTTCGGCTGATTTTTCTGTAGATACCTTCGACTCTCCAGCCCATTACAGAAATTTCTATTAGCTTCAATTCCATGACATACGAATTACACGGAAATACTTTATTATGTTCATAATACAGATGACATAATAATGTATAACGGAATATCGACGGAAATACCGTATTTCGTCTATTTTCATGCATTAATTATTGATAAGACTAAAAATAGGTAGACTTACCGTTTGTTTTTATTGTCAATAATCCGTCAGGTGTGACTGAGTTATTCTCACTGGCAGTGTTTGTGACATCCTTGATGCGCCATCAGTCGTTTTCTTGACATAATTTCATCAACAAATTTAATTTCGAGTACGCACCTACACGTACCAAGGTCTCGAAAGAAATTAAATATGCAAATATGTACATCATCGTTAATGTCGTATAAATTTATTTATTCATTTATCTGCGGTTGATTTATTTTATTTTATCAAATAGGAAGCGTTATTAAAACAAGTCCTTCTTTTTTATTTATTTCTTTTAATACAAATACTGTATATTAAAATACTTTTATTATCTTGTGTTCAAGGTGGTCACTAAAATAAATTCAACTTAAGAATATCACAATAATTGTCACGTCATAATATTCGCACCTCTTTATACAATTATACTGTCCACTGTTGAATTATGCCTCACCCATATTGCTACAGGGATCTCTATTAGGATTTTCGCAACAAGATAAATATCATAGACATGCGAATGGATGATGTAAAGGTGACAGAGAGAGTTTATTTATCCGAAAGAGGTGGGATAAAAAAGCGCGGAGGTTCGAGAACTACGTGGCTTGACCAAGAAGATAAATTCTCAATGATTGATGCATGTTTAGTGAGAAATTGAATTAATATGAAAGAAGCGAAGTATGTATGTAAAAATAGATTAATATGAAATTCCATTTTCTCAGCCTACTCCTCTTGGAATACTAGTAGTAGTAGTACTGTTTAGATCACCATTTTCAAACCACCTCTTCTTTAATGATTTTTGGAAATCCAGATTATCCATATTTATCATAATATTTTCAGTGCATTTATATTTAGACTAACAAGACGATGTAACAGAATTAGTAAAATTTTCTTAAATCAGACATATTTGTGGTCTAATGTGACAGATTAATTCACATTAAAATTGTTAGGAATATGAATTTTGAATGTTTGCAACATTGCGGAAAGGAAGTGTGGAGAATAAAATTTTGTTCACCCACAAGTCGCCTATGAAATTTGCAACAATGTGATTCTTCGGCCGAGTTATAAAAAGTACCGCACGTCGTTTGAAATTTCTCTTACGATGCGACAACTCGACATGTAAAAATCAAATTAGTTTTGTGTAATATATAAAAAAAGTTTATTTTAATTCATAATGGATGATAAAGATATTCATTCGATTTTTATATATAATGTTATAACAGTGAATTAGTGATTAATCCGCCATTAAGGTAGGTAAAACGTTGTCGAATTATTTAATTAGTCAATTGTATAATTGAATGATGAATGGAATATTCTTTTAATTCTGAATTTCTATTTTAATCAGATGCGGTCCTAGCTACGAGTTCCTAGTTCCGAGCTCATAATTCCGAGTTCCTAGTTACGAGTTCATAATTCCGAGTTCTTATTTCATAGTTTCTGGTTTCCACTTAGAATAAAATTCTAAGTCGGATACAAGACAAATTAATGTGGCGTTATTCGGTAGAGCATGAGAAAAGATTAATCTATTAAATAACCCAAATATTTCAATTTACTTTTACAGAACATTCAGCGCTAAGATTCTTATCGAAAATTTCAAATCCATCTGGACGACTAGCAAGGTGGAGTATGAGACTGTCGCAATATGATTTCTCAGTAGAGCATCGTAAAGGGGTTGCTCACAGAGTACCCGATGCATTGTCTCGTATTCCATCGGCTATAAACGAATTAGATATATCGGGAAATTCCAATGATACGTGGTATGATAAGATATATAATGGTTGTATTGAAGCTCCAGCTAAATTTGTCAATTATAAAGTTGATGATAGTAAATTGTATAGACTTATGAAGGATGATAATCCGCTGACGGAAGAATTTAGTTGGAAGGAGGTTCCAAAAAGCGATGTTCGTAAAAAAATTATTATAAACTATCACGAAAATGGACACTCGGGTACATTTAAGACTTATAAAAATATCGCCAGATATTTCTATTGGCCGAGAATGTTTTATGACATAAAAAACGTTGTAAAAGTATGTCAAAAATGTAAAATGTATAAGCCGTCGAATTCACCGCCATTAGGTATAATGAAAAACAGAAAGAAGGTAGATAGACCAGGTAAAGTGTATAGTGTCGATTTAATTGGACCATTAACTAAATCATCTTCTGGATATACATTTATTCTATCGGTCGTAGACGTTTTCACTAAGTATTGTTGGGTGTTTCCGTTGAGACGTGCTACATCTCAAGAGATTGTGAAAATATTGGAAAACAAAATCTTTTTACAGGAGGGCGTCCCACAAACGATTATTACCGACAACGGTAAAAATCTGACTTCACATGTTTTCAAAAACCTTATGCATTCTTACGGTGTTCAGAACATCTTTTATACAACATTATATACGCCAATGGTGAATAACGTTGAAGCATATAATAAAACCATAGGATATACACTGGCAATTTTCGTAGATAACCATCAAAGAAAATGGGATTTGTATCTAGATAAAGTACAAAGCATTATAAATAATTCAGTTAATTTGGCTACTGGATACACACCATTTTTGTTAGCTCGAGGTAGGGAGAATATATTGGATGGATCATTGCATGCCAATATAAGTTGCGATCAAATAAATGATTATAAAAATATAAGTAGGGAAAGAAAATTGTACAAAGAGAGGTTGGAAAACATGAATTTGTTGTATAATATAGTATCGGAAAATTTATGGCAAGCTTATCAAAGAAACTCAAAATACTATAATAAGGGAAGAATTAACAAAACTTATTCTGTCGGTCAGGAGGTTTGGAGGCGTAATTTTGCTCAATCTAAAGCAAGTGAATACTTCTCAGCAAAATTAGCACCAAAATTTGTAAAATCAATAATTATAAAAAAATTAAGTGATAATGTATATTTATTAAAAGACATAGATTCGGGTACACAAAATAAATATCACATTAAAGATATAATTAAAGAAGAGTAATTTTTAGGATTTAAAATAGAGATTAACTAGTAAGTTTATACATAAAAAAAGGTTAAAAATAGAAATAAGTATGTTATAGTCAATAGTGTATATAGATAGAAATAAAAAAAATATGTAAATGTATAAATTGTACATAAATTGCTTAATAATACATATAAAAAGTGTATACGAATTGAGTGCAAATCAGGCATAATCTCGTACAAAGAGTTGCCATTTCGTTTAGAATGAGGATGCGCACATATAAATATTAGGATATTATAATAATGAAACAAAAATAAATTATATATAAACGAGTTTTCAACTTCTATAGCGAAATGGGAGTGTAATATTCAGTTAAAATAAAAAAAAAAAAAATAAAGAAATAACTTTCGTGAAAGGGTCAATGCAGAATCTATGTAGTTGAGTATTTATTAACTTTGGTGTCTATAGTATGAAAGTAATTTTGATTGAAAAATATGTATGATGTGTGCGGCCAATATATGATGAAGAATGTATGATATATTTTTGGATGTGTATTTAATAGAGATTGTATGCCTGTAGATATAGATGCAATGGAGTGAATATGGACCTCATAATGATTGCGATTTTTTTTTACTAAACAAGAATTCTAATGTCTAGGTTCAAAATGGAGTCTATACCAATGGTATACTCATAAATATCTCATCACAGAGTATTATAATTTTTGCCTGACATATTCTCTTATAATATTATTTGAGGAAGCGAATGACTAAGTAAAATAATAAGATTGAAGAAAGTTTTCTTAAAATAAAACAAAGTAAGCTATAAGAATATAGATAGATATGTATATATAATGCGGTAGATCAAACGATCTTAAGTCTTCTCATGACAGAGAAACAATGCTACAAAGCAATTTAAAAAAATATAAAAATATAATTAAATATAATAATTTGTATATATTCATGGTGGTATTTGGATTTCCAAGGAAAATCAAAGATACAAATGTCATGAAAATTGTGGAATGGTTGTGAAATTGTCACACATTGTTGTTATTGTTATTATGTATGCTTTTGTTTTGAAAAGGTATTTATGATCAAATATATTAATGTTAAGTAAATATACTTTATTAAAATATAAGTTTGAATATATAAATTGTAATATATAAATATGAGTAAATATCTTGTTAATAGATAAAATTTATGATGTCTTTATAATGCTTTTTAAGTCAAATACTTTTACATGTGGAAAGTAAATTTTTGTCTGGTTTGTAAAATATACACAATAAAGACTTCTCATAAAATGATTTTGTAAATAAAAAGGAATATTGATAGTTTAAAAAAAAAAAGGAAAATTGGATTATTTAATCGTTAAAAGCTTTTATTACATAAAAAAAAAAAAAAATTTTAGTAATTTAATTTGGTGTTGAATATTTGATATCAGATTTAATATTGTACATTAAAATCTGCTGATGTATATATATTGTAGTTTTATCATATAATTGTACACTAAAGGAATAACGTGGGAACACACTGTTTTTTATTTTTATTAATTTTTTTTATATATACTCGTAGGGTGTAGAGTTTTCTATATTTGGCATTAACCCTATTGTGAAAAATAATTCTTATTTTCAGATTTTTCACAGTTAAATTAATGAAACATAGATGGCGTCCATAATTTATTTAACAGCTGAGGGCCAGTGTGTTGTCATAAATTCCTTAATTTTAATTTGTTTAGAGTTGGAACATAGTATGAATTATAATTTTATATGGGTATTTAAAAAAAAAAATTATTCAATTTTTTTATCCGGGGAAAGGGGTATTAATGTGACAGATTAATTCACATTAAAATTGTTAGGAATATGAATTTTGAATGTTTGCAACATTGCGGAAAGGAAGTGTGGAGAATAAAATTTTGTTCACCCACAAGTCGCCTATGAAATTTGCAACAATGTGATTCTTCGGCCGAGTTATAAAAAGTACCGCACGTCGTTTGAAATTTCTCTTACGATGCGACAACTCGACATGTAAAAATCAAATTAGTTTTGTGTAATATATAAAAAAAGTTTATTTTAATTCATAATGGATGATAAAGATATTCATTCGATTTTTATATATAATGTTATAACAGTGAATTAGTGATTAATCCGCCATTAAGGTAGGTAAAACGTTGTCGAATTATTTAATTAGTCAATTGTATAATTGAATGATGAATGGAATATTCTTTTAATTCTGAATTTCTATTTTAATCAGATGCGGTCCTAGCTACGAGTTCCTAGTTCCGAGCTCATAATTCCGAGTTCCTAGTTACGAGTTCATAATTCCGAGTTCTTATTTCATAGTTTCTGGTTTCTCGGATACAAGACATGGACTCGTGATAAATTGTGGAATCACATTAATTACATATGTATTGAACTGCATGGAGCTGTACTATGTTGGAAGAAATGTTGAGATCGATACTGTTTATTCTGTGTGGATGAAGAAGTTTGAGTTGTGTCTGGGAGGAGTAAGAGAGACTACAATTAAAGATAAACATGGGATGGATGTCTGGAAGGGGTACCCACAGAAGGAATTTGATCAGGTCGTAATGTAGATTTTAAAGTTTTTAATTATGTTGTATTCATACCATGTTCCAATGTAGTTGGGTAATTTTGATTTATTCATACATTTTTTTGTATGTGATGCACAACTGATTTGTCTCTTAATTATATATATATCTTATATTTAATTATCAATAAATTGTATTAAAATATTCATAATATAAAGTCCAGAATAATCCATATAGAATGTTTCGTAGAATATAATAATTGCAATTTTTATGAAGGAATTTCAACCCATGCTCTGGGATAAATATGTAAACTAAGATTCTGTATGGAAGATTCGTACTAATTTTATTTAATCTTTTCTCATGCTCTACCGAATAACGCCACACTACCTTGCACGCAACTCGTGAATAATTTTCCACACACAACAACGCACCAAGGTTTTTTGTGTCATTGTTTCTTTATTTGTTATTATTTAATGTTTCAAGTTTTTTTTCTTTCGTTTACCTTCACCTGTATACTACGAATGGTGTTGTATATTGTAATATACAGAGTTTTTTGTCTTCTGTATATATCTCCAAATTTTGACTTTTTAGTTGATCAACAGCGTCTATTATTAAATTTTCGTAATATCTCTGACAGTTCCTCGTTCAAAACTTATTGCAGATAAACCCGACAACAAAATGCGGGTATTAGGCAATAAAGTCACAAAAATGGGTCAAAAAGATATGTAAGTCAATGTAGCTTTTGAAAATACGGTCAAAAGATAGAAGTTCGTAATATGCTTTTAAAACTTTTTTTTTATGATTAACCTCTTTCTGACGATATGACACATAATATATGTGTGCGATATTAATCGTAAATAGAATGTTCCAAAATATACCCTTCATACAGTTTTTCTTTTCGGCCAATGTTCCACCAAACACTATGTATACAAGACAACAATTTGATTGTTTTATGTAAGACCATACAAATCATTGCTGGGCGAAAATGAATGTTACTTTAGAAAGTCTAAAAATGCAATATCATTGTAATATGCTTATTTTCCCATGTCGTTTTGTCATTAGGCACTATGTAGTAGTCTAGAGTTATTTTTATCCATACTTGGGTAATCTTATTGAAAATCAAAACGCATTTGGTTGTAGTGTACGTATTTCGTAATAAATAATTTTCCAACTTTTCGGAAATTGATAATTTATAACTGTTCTGGGTTGATAATCGCATTTCCACTACAGTTACAAATGTTCTTATATAACGAGGTAGCCAGCTGATATTCAAGAAATACCTACTATAATATACTACAACAATCATGATTTAAGTATCAGCTTCCTTCGATTATTCCATTGGAGAATCACATGAGTGCTTAATTTTTTTTCAAAATGCATGTTTACTAACCCATTTTAATGTATTGTTAGTAATTTTGTGCCACAGGTTCGAGTCATGCTGGCCATGTATGCCTACCATGATTATATTCTGTGGAGAATAAATGAGGCCTGAGCTCGGATGATTGAATTGGATTATAAATTTCCTCTTTAATACTATGCCTTTCGCCACAATGTTGTGTTTTAAATTTAACCGTAATTTGATATTTATTTAATTGGATACGTTTTAATTTTGTTTTTCTCTCGTTTCAGAACCAAGGTGTTAGCAATGAGCAAACACAACACGCACATATGGCACTGACAAGAGCTCGATCTCTTAACACACCGGCTGCCGTCGCCTATCAGCGTCCAAGCACCCCCGTGGCAGTACCCAAGTCAAATACACTGGAGCAGGCACTTGCAACAGTCATGCTCCACCACCACAGACGTCTCGAAAGAGCTGTCTCCGAACCGATGCCCGCTCAACTGCAACCGCAGCAACAACCGAGATATAAGACCGAACTATGTCGTCCATTCGAAGAGGCTGGTTCCTGCAAGTACGGCGATAAATGTCAATTCGCACATGGCATGAGAGAGCTGAGAAACTTACAGAGACACCCCAAATATAAAACTGAGTTGTGTCGCACTTTCCATTCTGTAGGTTTCTGCCCATACGGTCCAAGATGCCACTTCGTACACAACGCCGATGAAGCACGCTGCAGACCATCTCTGCCACCGAGCCCAGTTGGGAGCTCTTCTCTATCCCGTAGTCCAGCGGATTCTGTGTCTTCATTCTTCCCACCCCTCAGCACACCTCCACAGTCACCACGCACCGCTTCTCCATCTCTCTCCGAAGAGGCTCGCCTTCCAGTCTTCAACCGTTTGTCATCCACGATAATGGATTTTAGAGACATGGCCATTGCCTGAGGCGTTTAGAGATTCTACACCATGAAGACGAACGCGTTGATTCCATTTGTGCGAGATCATGTAGCTTTGTCGTTACGTTGGCTGTTAAGTTTTGTGTATTTATTCAATAATTAAGTGTTATTTCATAATTTAGATGACTTCGAATATTTGTTCATGGATACTACTTATATGTATTTTATGTTTAATGCTCAATGATGTACAAATATTCTTGGAGAAGATTTTATACGCTTTAATTTCAATATTTATATTTATTCGTCTTGCTATCTCTAGGAAGTAGCAATCTTATTAAAATTAATATTCTCTCAACAGCCAACGTCTCTTCACATTGCTGCATTTTGTGATCGATGATGTGATAAATTGTCATCAACCGGAGCTCGATTCATCAAAAGCCAATTAAACATTTGACATGTTAACAACCGACCAATGAATGGACTGAGTTACTTATCCATTACAATAACAGAGTATACCCACATACGATACGTTAGATTATCAAAGAAGAAAGATATCTTCTTTACCTTTATATTTTATTCATAACTTTGACGACATTTTGATGATTCGATCTCCAGTTTTTGATATTCTTTGTAATTACGTTTTTTTTAATAGTTTGAGCGTTTCGCTGTGTTGTTTGCAAAGTTAAGACTATTTATTATTAATAAACTATTATAATATTGTGATTGGCGAAACAAACTGTTGTTTATTTAGCGATTATTTTTTTTAATTTATCGATCAAAGTAATTGATCGCTCAATATGTATTGATTGTTAAGCAAAGTCTTTTGTACATATTATTATTTTTATGCATTTACCATCTTCAGAAACAACATCCACAAAGCTCTTTTGAGGCGTGTAGAATTATTTTTACCCTTATGAATATATTGTGATAGCCGTAAGGCTGCTGAATTCGAGTGCCTTGTTCAATCGAGCCAATAAATCGAGTTGATTATTATTATTATTATGTATATGTAAAAAATAAAATAATACCTACCTAACTACACAGTGAAAAATTAACTAAGTTTAGTCCCAACAGAGTTGACCTCTTGTTACTATTTTACGTGTTAAATTTTTTTTTGAATCTAGTTAGATATCGTTACCCAAATTTGTAATAAATAAATAAAATGTTTTTTGTGTATCTATTATAATTTTCAAATTTTGATAGTTATAAATTGAATTAAAATATGAAATGGAGAAAATGTTGTTACACCATGATCTGTAAATAGTTAATGTTTTGAACACCTCTTTAACGTATGTTGTTTATTAAAGCCCGCCAAATATATAGCTTTACCTTTCTACCTATAAAATTATATCTATTCTTTTGTAATTAGACACAAATGTAGGAGAAATCACAAATCATACAATAATTTATTAGAATAACATTGAAATATCACCTTATATTTGTTACGTTTGATTTCGCATAGAAATTCATTTTCATTCTATAGTTTTTCACGTCCCATTAGGTAATAATCACGTAACAATCGATCTACAAATTTGGTCCACAATATAAGTCATTTACTTTTAATATATATTTTGATATCAATAATATGAACATATCATATTCAAATCATCTGAAATTCACAGTTAAAAATGTATCAGTACATATCTTTCTATTTTTTTTTACATTTGCACGTTTATTTACATGAATGTGCACAAATTTAGTTAATAGGTCGAGTTTAATTCGTGTATTGATTTGTGTTTTTTTCATAGATTTTCAAAGTATTTTAAATACAAACTTGCCTCCTCTGACCGAGTCATTATTAGATCTATACTCACACAATTTAAATAATATGTAAAGTTTATAATTTTTCTTTTTTTTCTCAAAATAAACAATAACATATTATTCGCTAGTTGCCAAGATATGAAACAAACTTTTTCTCCTCTACACACCTTCATATAATTTAATATTTTTGTTTTTTTTTTTTAATTAATTATTTTAACTCTGAATTTAATAAAATATATATAAAAGTAAGAAAAACCTTTGCAATTGAAATCAACGCATTCGCTATCATTTAACGATTTGTTTCATCAGTAAAATTCTAGCACAAAATGTAAAAAAAGTTTGATTCCATAATTGGAATTTTGAAATATCATCAATAAAAAAAATTGTGCTATTTATTATACATCTTCATTTTGTTAATAATATCATTTTTCATTTTTTTATATAATATAAACTATAGCTGATGTGTGTAATAATTTATATCATTTTATTTTTATTAATATTATAATTATCACTATTTATAATAAAATAAAGTTAATAAAACTTAGGTTTTCTTTTTATATTTATCGTTTGATGTTTTCCTTATTATTTTTATTGTGCGATTATATTATGACACGCCTTAGGTTAAATTAATTTATATTAATTTTTTATTTTTTATATCTTTATTATTATTTATCTTATCTTTAATTATTATCTGATTTATTTACTCAATGAACGGGGTACATAGTTGTGCCTTAAATATAAATACGACGTTGCCTTTAATAATAAAATATATATTTAAGATAAATAATAAATATGTAAATATATTTTTTGGATAAGAAGAATTTTTAATTTCACTAATAAATATTTTATTTTAGTACTCAAGAAAACTTCTTGAAATATGCTATATCTTCCATTTTTTTCAATTATTTATTATCCTTTCAAAGATTAAATAAATAAGAATAGAAAAAAAAATAAAACGTTTGCAAATACAATATATATTTTGTATGTCTTCCAATAATAACAGTAAAACATAAAAAAAAATATTATAAAAATATATACAAATGCACAAAAGCTTATATAACAATACATACATATATATATAGACATATATCATTAATGTATAAATAAATTTATTAATTTATAACAATTTATATGATCCAAAATCTTCCATTAAAAAAAATATATTGCGTAATAAAGGGTACACTGTCACTTAAAAAATAACAAAAAATAAAGATATCTTTATTATTAATCTTCTTTAATTTCATGAAATTTATATATTATTATTATCTTTACATTTCAACACGTGTTATTCACAGCACATTTTTATTTTATTTGTATTATTTTAAGTTTTTTTTTGTCATTTTTATAAGCACCGATAACTTGGACAAGAGTGTTCCTTTTAATACGTTCACGTTAATATTAATTTATTATATATTTTTTTCGTTGTATCATACACATTTTATTGTATATTTTTTTTTTTTAAATATTTATGCAACATTTATTTGCAATAATTGTTTTCTTTTTATAATTCACCTATTATGAATACATATTATTTGTCGAAGCTTTAGAAAAAAAACTATTATTTAATCATACATAATTTTAGTAAAATGTGTATTTTTTTGTCAACGATTTTTTTTTTTTGACAATATTGTTTATAATTGTTCTTTTTTAATGTCATTTTAAAATAAAGCAATTGTAATAATGTTTGACAATAATTCTTGTAAACTCAAAATTCAATAAAGAATAATTAAATTAAAATATTATTTACATTTTTTTTTTCTAAATACATTATCATTATTATTGGTTTTCATCATTACAAATGCTTTTGTCAATTATATTAAATGCTTAATTAATATTTATTTTTTATTTATCATTAAAATTAAAATTATTATTATATAATCATAATAATGTATTGAAGAATATTTGCCCCCCTGCCAATATTTTTTTAATACTTTTTGTAAATATTCTTATCATATGCAAAGATTGGCTTAGATGAGTAAAGTACTGGTCTATTTGGTTCAAAGTTATATTGATTGCAATATAAATTATTTGTTTAATGTTCATTTCTTATTATTTATTTTTATTTATGTTTTTTTTTTTTGTAATATGGTCTACTCTGATTGTAATAAATTTAATAAAACAACAACCTGTTCTTTTTCGGAATCTCAAAGCAGTGTAAAATAAATTTGGAAAATAAAATTATTTAATTTCTTCATTTTTAATATTTGGCATTGTTTCATTTTGAAAAACAATCTTCTATCTCACTCGCTGCACCCCTTGCGTTAGACAGAAGGGTTTTTATTTTTTTTTCAAATGTAACATAGACACCAAAACAGGAAGCAAAACACTGGAGACACGTTTTTTTTGTTGTAAAAATAAATCGATTAATCAACGTACGTAATATACCTTTATAATTTATTTGTTATTTATTAATTTATGTATTTATTTTTTAATTTATTTTTATCATTATTATTATTTTCATGAAGGATCCTAATTATTAGTAATTTATTAGTTAAATATAGAAATTAATAACAGTTAGAATTTAAAATAAAAGAAACTACCTGAGAACACAGATGCTACTATTAAAACACAAATAAATTAAAATTAATTTAAAACAGTGTACATATAATATTTTTGATTATTTAAAATTTAATAATAATTTGGACACGAAGGAGAGATTAAAACTAATGATCGAATATACCTTCATTTTGAATTTTACATTAATTAAATAAAATAGTAAATTTGTCTCTCCATGACATTATGGAAAATATTTTGTATAAAATTCAAAAAAACATTTAGTAAGTACCTTGTAATTTTACGCGCAGAAAGGATCTCACAATATTTGTTAATAATAATAATAATATTTAAAATAAAATAAACAAAATATTTATTTCCTTAGCAATAATATTTATTAAAATATTACTTGTATATGTTATTTATTACTGTTTGTTTTTTTTTATAATAACCACCGGTCTCCAGTGTATTTTTTTTATAATTTATATATTTGTTTTTTTATAATCAATTCTTCATCTTGAACCTTTCATGTGCCAGTGTTTATCGAGACCTATTTTTTTTATAATTAATTATTATCATTATTTATTATTTTTGTTATTTTTATTATTATTATTTAAAAATAAATAAATTTACGTTGTAAATACTGTGAGTTGTTAAGGTAATAATAAATTATCTTTTGTTTGCTGAAAAATATTTATTTATCGTTCATTTTCATATTATATCATATCCTACTACAGCTGCGTTCGCACCAATGACATGTTATAGTGGAGCCATTACAACGAACATCGAAACAAAATATAATTAAAATTCAATCATTGCATATCTCTGTCATAACTCAACAAGTCCGAATTCGTGTTCAAATAATTTTGCATTATTGATTACACATACATTTATACAACTTGATATCTAATAACCAAAATACTGTCATGGTATATATTTTATCTTAAATTTTCACAATCATATAAAATAAACATTAGTTTCAAGAAAGTACCTAAACAAAATTTAAGCTAGACTCGTTCTGTTACCAAAGCAAAAGTTTTGCGATGCTTGGTCAACTATGTATTATGTCCATGGGCTGCACTATGACCGAATGATACGAACGAATGTTTTCACTATCTCTTTTCTTCCTGTTGCAAATACAGAAAAAAGAAAGATAGAACGATATTGTTTTATCTACTCTTTTCTATATTGAAACGGGAGAAAAGTAAGACGTTCTTTCGTTCGGTAATCGTTCGCGTGAACGTGTGAACGCACCTGCTCACAACAACAACAAAAAAAAATGTTTTTCGTTTCTTTGGGGTAATGGTGTAAGTTTCCGAACAAGTAATTTTTATACACTTGGATTTATGTGCCCTTTTATTTTATTTTTTTTTAATTATATTAATTTCTTATCAATGCAATCGCATCGTTGGGACCAATAGTGAATTAAAATTAATATGTTATATAATATTGTAACAATTAAATTTATTTTTATTATTACATGTCCTACATAAGCTTAATTTGCGTATTAAAATTGTGGATAAAAAACTTTTAGGGTAAAATACTCTTATCGCTGCCAAATCCTGTCTTGTCTCCTATTTTTTACTTGCGCGCTGACAAAAATACTTGAAATACAATGTACACCATACATACATATACACCGTCATCTGATTTTTCACACTATTTTGTGTCTGCTTACGTCACAATAATATTATTTAAATATTTCTCATTTAGTATTCAATATTTTTTCAAATTCAAATCAACAAGGTCAATCTAAAGCTGTATTTTTTAGAAAACATTTTAATTCTTCAAAGCGGTCTTGTTGTTAATACTTATTATTTTTATGTCTTCTACAAAAAAAAAACTATTCAAATTCGTCTTGTTAGTGAGTATTTAAATGTTTTGAAAACAAATTATTTAGTTTTGGAACATTGTATTAAATAGTTTGTAATGAAAATAACAACTTTTGTACACATATATCTTGTAAAGAGACATCTATCAAATATTTGCGCGAGTTTGACGAATTTATGCGTTTTAACAGAACGTGTCGGTTACAGAGTATTTTACCTTAATACTAGTATGTCTTGAGAAACATTTTTTTATATCGTCAGTCATTTTTATATGTTTAGGTTATGTAATAAAAATATTTTATTCTATTTAATTATTTTTTATTTTGTAATTTAATTTATACTTAGCCTTGTATGGTATAATAATTATTATTTGATAATTCTGGTATCTCATGTTTTTTTTTCTGAATTTTCATGAATAAAAGACAAAATGTGTTTACGAAAAAAAAATACAAAACCACTATTTTTATTCTTATTGTCCTTAAAACCTTCATCCCCCCACCCTCATCTACTTTTATAATAATTAAAATTATTCAAAATTTTAAGTACAAGATTTTATGCTACGTGATCGTAAGTGATATGATGTCTCTGTGACATAATTATGTAAACAGTGTTGTTGGCAAATTAATTTCTCATAAAAATTATGACGTCATATACATACTTACTTTATGGAAACGTAAAACTTGTACTTGGCTAACTACTTATGAAAGTATAGTGCTGGACAAAATGAGAGGAAAAAATCTTATATAATCTATAGATAAGAAGTGCCTACATGATGAACAATCTTAATATCTATACCCTCACGCCGTTTCTCAAGTGGGGTATTGAAGAGAGACCACCTCACCCGGATATTTTAGGAGTCGTTTACCCCTTGTTATCCATAGACATAAACTATTTTTACATACTTTTTTCGCTTCTACCACATTCATTAAATTTCTAATACTTGTTCGACTATTTCTCTCACGTGGACATCATTGAGAGTTTGATTGAAGCCACGTGGTTCTCGGACGATGACGCTTTCACACACTTCCAGATAAATACATTGCCTTCATCATCTATTCGCTTAACATGTCCAAACCATCGTAATTTATTTACACGAATGATGATGAGCAAATATTGACATAAAAATTCATAGATTCTTATATTGATAATTCAGGACGATGAAGTTATTCTGAGGAAGTACATGTACTGAGCACATTGAATAAGAGAACAAACATGAGAAATTGTATGACAATGACGGAAGCGACGAGTGAATGCACGAATAGAAGTGGCGCACAGTCCTATCTGCCTACCCCTAAAAGGGTAGTGATGACGATGATGAACAGTCGTTTCTGCCTTAGGGTGCTAACACAAAGAAAGCGGGTTACCTGCTTCCAGATGCCTGCGTCTACCGGCGCCGAGAATGTTTACATGCATTTCAATGAACACGAACATAGTAAAAGCAGGAACGCCGATTGCGATTTACTTTGCCGGCGCTGGCAACCTGCTTTCTTTGTGTTTGCGAAGCGTGATTGGTTCCCCATGTTCTTGAAAGTTATAGGCTACAAGAAAAAATATATATAAATGACACACATTGTAAATTAATCTTATATGACGGACGCAGTGGTGTACCATCCTTATGATCATATAAATGCAGTTATAAAATATTCATATGAACACAGTTATAGATTGATAGATATAAAATATTCCTATAGAAAAATATTAACAATTTCCCCAAAATCGATAATGGTATTTCATGACAACTTGTAAAGCCACACCAATCTTCAAAAAAACCTTATCGATGTTTTGTGTTGAATCAACTATATCAGTTGTGAATATAATCAGAAGATTGACTAGGTTTAGAGTTGATGAATACAATTTATTATTTTGTTCAGAACTTTTGATTTGGAGTGTAATACATATAGAGATTGATAATGACAGCATCACTCATATATTGGGTGAAATGCCAGAAAGAGAGAGACTAGGTTTAGCTTCTCAATACAGTTATAAGTATTTGAGGAAAGAAAAAATACTTATCATTTTTAGATTTATTTATGTAACACTGATTAATACTTTCGATTTTGATGTTTGAAACATTGTTGGGATAAAACAAACCAATTTACTTCCTACATAAATAACTACATTTTACATACATATCGAGCCGTCGCGGAAAAACTAGCAAAAATAGATGTCAAATATATATGTTGAAAAACATTAACAGGAGCGGCCAGAGGTCCCGAAAACGGTTCCAATGAGCAAGGATCTCTATGTATTACCTAGTTGCAATGGGTTTCCAAGCCAACTATAGTACAGGAGGAAGAGAATGTATATATTTTCCTCATTCATCTCCATCTGAGGAAGCCAGTCAACTAACTGCACATAATAAACATACAATTTTTTCTCTTCGTTACAATCAAATATTAAATAGTTAGGGTTGCGTAGCTTATTCCACCACTGCTGAATTAAGGATGATCCTGACATGTCCAATGTCCCCCAGAAAGTGCCACTGGGAAGAATTCATGGAGCGAACTCATCTGGGGGAGCTGCATGAGAGGTCGTGGCTTCCTGGGAGGAAATGGGAATATCGGCCGGTGTGGCGAGGTCCTTTGAGTCACGAGGTCCCGGGTTCGATTCCCGGCCGGGGCAAAGTGAAGAATGACCTTTTTCAAATTGTCCTGGGTCTGGGTGTTACATGTGTGTAATAATAATAATAATAATAATAAGAACACTTTATTTTTTTTATTTATTCCATGAAAACACACAACAGACAACAACTATATATATAATGTACAAGGTAGAAAAAAAAATAAAACATTTCACTCAGTCGTCATCCAAAAACCGTGCGTCACAATTAATTTACATTATCTCAATATTGATCAGAAAAAAATCATGAGCAATTGGCGAGCTTATTGCCTGGAGGCCATAATCTCGCGTAGTGCATTGTATACTTATGTGTAAATCGTCGCGTTAGTACCCGTAATACAAGATTAATCTTAGTTTGGGACTAGCTCGATCTGTGTGAATTGTTTATGTATGTATAGATTTTAATGTTTTTTTTACTGTTTGCTGCGTTTACACGAAAAGAAGAAGAAGAGGATGATAAATATTTTATGCGTGATGTTTTACGCATTCGTATCTTTCATAGGAAACTCAACAATAAAAAAAATGGGATACCTATTATTTCCCGTGAGCTCTACGGATAGATGTAGCTGTTTATATGACAACTAATATTATAAAAAATCTTATCCCACCACTGAACTCCTTTGATATGACAAGGAAACATTCTTATCAATTATTTTTTTTTTTCTTCCACTTGTGGCATAACATCCTACAAGGATGATTTGTGCCGATTCTTATCAATTATATCAATATTAAAATATTTTTACTAGCCAGGATAGTTTTACCCGCCTTTGCTTGGGAAATAATAATCCGATTGCCAAATTAACACGTCTGGCAGGTATTATTAGTACCTTCTCTTTTGAGAAATGACAAAAAATATAGTACATAATTTTATATATCCAATTATTGTTAGTCTCCATATATGTATCTCCAAATAGTTAGCAAAACGAAATAAAAATATTGAAACATGCAGAACGATAAAACAACCATACAAATTCGTCGGTAGCCTGGGAGTAGAGCCACGGACTCGTATACAGGGGGTCTGTGGATCGATCCAAGGTGCCGGCAAACTCCCCTTTCACGATATAAGCTTTTAGCTTACTGTGGAAGGTGTATAAGGTTGTATTTGGGTTTATAACAAAACCCAGACACATCTTTTATTTTCTAAATTAAGTTTAGTAAGCCATGGTGTCATATAAATCAGAATATATTCACTGTGCCGGCGTTCAGGTAGTAGAATAACATAATGAATTTAAAAACCAATTGTTAAAATGTTATCACTTTTTCAATGTCCTCGAATGACCAATGTTCAAAGAGATTGACTATGTCCTTGAAAGACGAAAGACGTCTCTGTCAATAAAAATCAACATAGTAGTAGAAAATGTTTGATTATAATTATATATAATATATTATATATTATGGTATGTTTTTGGACTTTTAAAACCCATCGAAAAGAGAAGACTTTGTATACTGTTTTTTTACTACAACAGCTGATCCTGTCTACTGCTGAACATAACCTTCCACCATATTATGCCTCCAGGTCTCTCTGTCTTGGGCTTTCTGCAACCAGTCACCAGATGTTCTTCTTATATCGTCTGATCATCGTTTGAGAGATCTTTCTCTTCTATGGAGTATATTAATTTTCTTCTGTCCTGTTTTATTGCTGTATCAAGTGAAGGCATATAAACATAATTATTATAGGACCTATAAATGGACATAAATATTTATTAAAAGGTTATGAACAAATAGAAACGCATTAGGTAGTGTACTACTCATGAACAGCTGCGTAAACTATCGGAAAGTTTCATATACATATGACATTATTTATTACTCTTAAATTATATTTAAAGTGAATCAACATTGTTATTCATAATAATAATACATGCTACTTCAGAAATATTTTTCTAGATAGGTAAGTATCATTATTGCGCATCAAGAATATTTTATCAGAAAATGGACGTTTGCCTGCAGTAAAATACAGACACAGTCAGCTTGAACCAATTTGTAAGCATCTGTGCACTTTTTCTATTAAAGAAGAGTTTTTTAAGGGTAATACAACTCGTGTCAGACCTGGAGATGTGTATATCCTTAACGACACACACAAAAACAGGATTTAATGTTGTAATAAGGCTAAAAATGCTGCCACGAGGGAGCACTCTAGATTTAGCGGCAGCACATCAAAAGTGTAGAGTAGATGATGTAAATCAACGTATTTCCATGAATGTGATTGAATTAATAAAAAAACATAATTGGAGTCGTCCAACTGCTGATCCTTTCTGTCCACCTCATACATAAATCATGTTGCTTGAAGGAATGAATATTTAGATATTATTTGGATAGTTGATTTTACTTCAAATAACGTATTTACAGCTACTTTTCATCTAGATAAAATAGATCACCATTCAGAGAGATTTTATGCCATTCGAGTTCTAATATTGTTGTTGTAAAAACGATTCATTGTTAGAGAGGGACTTATTCCTCTAATCTCATATTTTTAATACCTACATGTTTTTTTCTTTATTTTGTTTGGAATCGGTACATGTTTTTTTAGAGTATTTACCAGATTCATCATTTTAAATGACAGGCACATCAACATAACACTATCTGCTTCATAATATTTTATTTGCCAAAACGTGATGATATGCCATATGAAAATGTACACGTTTTCGTAATAAAATATCAATATTTGAGGAGATCTCTAGTTTAGAAGTTGAGGCATTCTGTAAACATTACCAATACATGTAAATGTTGTCATATCGTGAGTATGATAAACAAACATTAACTCTACAAAGATAAGTTTTAAATAACTTCGTAAAAAAATAATTCCATTTTATAATGTTACAGACATTTAAAGATTTTGGAAACAATTTTGAAGTGATAAGAAGTACCTACAACATATTAAGTATAATATATCATTACCTGCATAATTCTTTCTTTTACCCCTTCCAGCTTCCCTAGGGAGCAAATGATGCCCTTCCAATCACATGCATTCATCTTCAGTTATGTGTTCACAAGATATGCCAATCGCTATAACGTAGAAACGAATTATGTAAAAGTGTCATCCTGTTCGTTGGAAATCTCATGGACAGAATAACAGCTGTTCTCTTTTAGCCAAATAACATTGGACGTTTTCGAAACTTATCTTCCAACCCAGAAACCCTGCCAACCAAGTTATCCAATACCTGCATGAGTTTTATAATACACATAAGGGGTTCTGTGGATTTCTCTCAAATCAACATAAGGAACCCTACCAGACACTTCTTTTCAACCCCTGACTTACGACAGATTGTCTTCTATACATAAAAAATTATATGAACGTGGATGAATAGACTTATTTAACATTCTATCCTCTGTACCTACACCACTTTGGCGAAAGGATACATAGACAATGCGTAAGTTTCGTGAGACGTTGTAAGGTAAAGCCGTGTTATTGAAGAATGCTAGAAGTGTAGATACATATTTCCATAAATTATTTAATCTTTTTCTGTATTTGCTAGGGCCGCGGTGTTCCAATCCTAAATAAATACATAACATTTATCATTATACCTACCTAATATTCATAATTATTATTTACACAAATATATTTTTTTATCGTAAAAAGAACTAGTTATATACACTTGCAGTCTTTATCTCTAAAACATTCTTACCTGGGTTTCTTCTCCTTATTCTAATGCTTGACTGTAAGATCCATTGTATCCAGTAATTCAAACAATAAAGAGAATGGTTTTCTCTTTTTTCGTGACATCTGACCATTGCCTAACAAGATCAAGTCATAATACGAATTTGGAAAAATAATAAATATAAATCTAATCCTATCATTCTTTCAAGATTCATTGAGAATTCAACCTAAAGGCTTGTACATACATAATTACATACAAATAAACGTAGAGTTATTATAATATAAGTCTCTATTTATCTTTGATAATGCATAAGTATTTTATACTATAAGTGTACATTTTTTCTGTCTAATAATCACAAGATCTACCTACGAGCACATATCTTATCTAGTTTCTTACAAACAATCAGCTTTTGAGGCAGACAACATTAGTAGGAAGAGATTGCGTCTTCGCGATAAACTCTCCCTCTGTATATCGATTGTATTTGAAGGTACCTATACCTTCTATGGAATTGTTTGAAATCAATCTACAGTAAAGAATGAATAAATAAAACAATTATATAATAATAAAGTCGACTTTTATTTCAACTTTTTATTTAGACAGGTATATATACAATAAAAAAAATATTGCAGCTACGACACAAATAAAATAATAATATATCGGTGCAAATGGTGACAATAATATAAGGTAGGTATATCAGTAAAACATTCAAATAAAAATGTACCCAATCAAAAGTACCACTGGATATGTATTATTATTATTTGTTTCCGGCAATTCACCCATAATTAATATGTTTCGTAGAGTTTCCGATAAATAATTGGTCTTCCACTCTTTCCCATAAGTTTTCGAGCATCCTGTAAAAAGCAGTTGTTCAAAAAAAAAACATTTTACACCTTAAATTAGGCGATGAGTTTTACCACCCATCCTGAATTTACCCACGTCTTAATTTTTTGTTGGCACGGAAAAGTGAGCATGCTTGTTTATATCATGCAGCTAATCTACTGGCTACCCCACTTGTGGTAGTAGAGTAGTAGTATTTAAATCAATAAGTACTCAATTATATAATTTGATATTTATTAATGATTGACATGCAAAATGATTATTATTCAATAACGATATCAAAATGTTAATAATTCAATCCAATGATTAAGTAATAATATTTTTATTGAGGTCAATACTGTTTTCAAAATAAATTTGATAAGATACTTCAGTAATCCATAAGCTCTCAACTATATTTGGATAAGTACCCACTTTGAGATAATGGAAATCTAATGCCCCTCCAAGAAAATCCCAAGATCCTTCTGAAGGGGTAGCAGTATAGTAAATTAATTTAAAAAAGAGACTCTTCCGTAGAGGCCCCTTCAAAAAGTAGATCTCCCATTCCTTTCTGTTGATTTTTTAGTGTCCCATAAAAGGCAGGTATCCGGAAAATATAAATATTTGATATAATCAGTTCAGAGATGAGGTATGTCACCCACCTTGAATGTTTTACTGGCGCAGAGAAGACGACTGGAAGAAATACACATTATAACAGAAAGAAGAAAACGTCTTCAGTCAAGGTAATTATTTTGACGACAAAAAAGGTTTTCTCAACATTATCTTCGTGAAAGTATAAAAAATTCAAAACAAGAAATTATTTCTCAATTTAAGAAGACAATATATCGTTATAGAAGAATTGAAATTCTCAGAACAAGAAAACATTTTTCATTGAAGAAATAAAAATCTTATTGAGAAAATTGTTTTTTTTTTAGTAGCTCTTAATTTATTGGAGATAATTAAAATTCTGGAATTGGGAGAGTAAAATACATATTATTATTTTTCTGTACACACGATGTTATTTCGCGAGCTACCCCACTTGTGGGAAATTTTGTTTTGGTGTGAACGAATGATTTTATTTGCGCTCCCAAATTTTCAATTTCATGTAGGAATTTTAGAAAAACTTTTTCTCAGTGCCGTATTAGGTCCCCCGACGTTGGCGATCACTCTGGAGAGTGCTTCCCTATTTCGCGCTGCTTGGACCAGCTCTCACACCTGGGTTATTCCGGTCCATTGCCGTATATTATGCAGCCGCGACAGCTGCCATTCCACGACGTCCCTCAGTCCTGCCCCCTCTATTCGTCCCTGTTCTGACTAACTGTCGTATCTGATATTTTTGGCGAAATCGAGTTATGATCACCAATGTGTACTTATATGTTCCCTGCATGTTCTCACTAAAGATCACACCTGTAACTGTGACCGTTATCCTGGAAAAGCTTTCTGGTTTGTTGCCGTATTTACGAATTATTCTAAATAAAATGTGTTGTATCTACTAATTCCTCAAAATTTCATCACAAAAATAATTCTGCGATATATAAAAATAGGTACAAATAAAATAATGTTATATATTTACACTGTATCATATAACTAGGAGAGACGAAAATATGCACGCCAAAACACTAAAAACGCTCTCCTGAACAATTTACATTTAGGCAGATACGAAAGTTAGTCAGAACAGGGACGAATTATCAACTGTAGAAGCCGATCTGTATCGCCTCGCAGAATGTGGCCCAAATACGAGACTTTACGAACCTAATTTAAGAAAATGCTTGATTTCGTATTTGTTTTTTTTTTAGCTTGAAACTTTCAGTTTATCTGCCACTCAGTTTATCTCTGGGCTACCCGCTTCCTTGGAATCGTCCAACGCCCACAAGATGACACTATCACTCACTTTGAAAAAAACTGCTTTATTCAAGTAAATAAGATAGGTAAAATATTTATTACCGTTAATTAAACAGATTCCGAACGAAATTAACTGGTATCATAGTGAAATTATTCCACTGCATAATCATTTAAAGTACATAGTTAAGTACAGTGAAATAATCATTTTCATTTCATCATGATTCATGATTCACAAATTCATGAGACAGGACTTCGTTTAATGATAAAATTTATTATTCAATAATTTATTATGACACAAAATCGTTTATTCTAAAGTTATTCGTTTTGATATAGCCAAAGTGCCTGGTATGTTTATACTCTATTCGTTTCCTAAGATGACCATCAATTTCCACTATACTCTCTACTGTACCCTAGGTTTATGATAGTGATATCATATTGAAAAGACTCCCACATACGGATATTTCAATAGTAATAGTGATATCAGAGTTATGAAGATGCAGTTCAAATTTGATAGATAATGAAGAAAATAGGCTTGATTCTATTTTCTTTGTAGAAAACTGACACATTCGTACTGGTAAATTAGATGGTTTTTATTTTTTTTAATATGTGTGTTTTGAATTTTCACGTTTTGCTATCAAACTAATTGTATTAATACATTCCATTTTGTTACACAGACTTAATTACTTTCTTATCAACACGGGCTTCTCCCAATAATCTTTTGTTCAAAACCTATAAATACTGCTTGTTTCTGTATCTTATTTCAGTTTTTACTAATCGCCTGATGATGGAGTCGAGAGACTCGAGAGTCTCCGAATACTAGTACGCGAAGTTAATAAAAGTCATTTGGAAGTTAACTACATACTGTGTTTTTTTTTCAATTTATCTTGAAATGGACTTCCAACCAGTGGCGGATACAGATGGGGGGGGGGCGCTCCCCCCTTGCGGGGCCTATTGACGATGTCTTGTGTATATGTATAATCAGTTTAACTTTCTTAACTTTGCACATTAAGGGTTGCACCCTCCCTCACCCATGGATGTTGCAGGAATGTCAGTTCCCATGTCATCCATACTCTTCATGCAAATTCTTCTCAAGGAAGGGCTCAAGGTTCGCCTGAAGGGCTATCCCCGACAAAATCCTCCCCAAAATTAAATACAACCGTTAATGTCCACCGACTCAATTGTTTACAAAAGAACTTAAAATTAACTTACAGTTACGTATTTACTACGTACTAGTTGTTAGCCTAAATTATACAAAATATCTTAAGACTAGATTGAATTGCATGTGACTTGATTATTTTTATAACGATAAAAGTAAAGGTAGCTCAAAATATCTATAGCGCCCCCCTTTGAGTTGTTTCTGAATCCGCCACTGCTTCCAACAAGTACCTTCGGTCAATAACATCGAAAAAAAATTAGAAGACTTTCGTATATTTTCTATATTTTTAAGAATGAATCGACATTGTGCAAAATACATACAATTAAAGAAAGTAAGAAACCGCAAATGGTGGGACGTCTTTCTCATTTCTTGTGAATGTTTCGCAAATTTTCGCACAATGTCTGCCAATGGGTTTGAGCAACGATATTTACAAAATATTCTAAACATTATACTGATTTGCTTGCTTCATGAGTATTTATCAAATTTCTAAGTACCTATCATATATTATTATGGATATACTTTCAGTATTAAATATATATTAAACAATATTTATTAATAATGATATATTTATTGAATGCAGAGTAGGTATGACGTAAATGCATTATTAGGTATCAACATTTGAGAATAGTCTCATATCTATCTTAATAATAATAGCTGTTCGTATATGTATATATATGCTTTTATACACTAGATCCATAATTATATGTATTCCTTGCAGAATAGGTGGATTTGATGGAGAGCCTTGTACCTACATACTCAATATTGTTCTTACTCACATTTCTTGCCTCTTACATTTCTTCATGGATATTTTTGTTTACAATCTATTCAAAACGTACTCATCCATTATTCTTCTTATGTACTCTTGAGAATGCCCATTGAAGTGGGCGAAAACGTTAGAGTTTGAATAAGTGTGGTGAAAATATAACAGTGTTTTGATTGTTTATAAATTACTTCTTATGAGTCATAATTCACTGAATTGGTCTTTAATTCTTTCATTTTTCCTTGTCTGCTATCAGTCTTTTCAGTTCTACGTATGTTTTTTAGCGCATGCCCTTCACTACTCGATCCATGTAGGTGTTCTTGATTGGCCTAGCTGCAATTCCAGCCTCCAGTCATGACCTTAACGATGGTAATTAGCAGCTTTGGGTGCCTGATATTTTGGGCAATCTTTTAGGTCCAGACAATTGCTCATTTATAAACCACATTATCGAATTACAACATGTGATTCTTTGAGTCAATCTACTTTTATCCATTCTAATACTTTATTCATTTTCATTCTGTCCTAAATCACTTTAATCCTGGTTACCACACCATTTTCCCCCGCATTTTTGTCGTGCATAAAAAATCATAATTTATTTGCGCATATATATTTTTATAAAATATAAATATTTGTTAAATAAAATAAGCGTTTTATTCTACTATTGATTTTCTGTAGAATAAAACGCTTGTTTTATTTAATTCGATATATTCTACTACCTAAACACCGACACAGTGAATAAATATTTGTGTTTTTTAATCTCAATTGCATCGAGTATAATGGGGTGATAACAAAAATAATCAATTAAATAATATAATTCTACCCAATGATATAATGACAAGAAGAAAAACAGAGAATCTTTAATCAGGTGTACGTATTACCATTAGCAATATTTAGCAATAAAATAATATAATAACATATATCATTATCCAATGTTCTGTAAATACATATTATAAACAGTGAGTAAACATATTATAAACATCGAATGTCCAGTACCAAAACTCTACACGTCGAGAATATTGATTGAATTTGTAATACACACAACCAACACCACGCTTCAATTCCACAGACAAATAACTATAAAAATTAGTGATGTAACGAATATTCGTATTCGCATTCGCGAATATTCGCATATTTCTAAGTATTCGCATTCGCATTCGTATTCGCTAAAAAATATGCGAATGTTTTGCGAATATTATTTCGGTACTAAAATATCGGATATTCGGTAAAAGTACCGGATACTTACCCGGTACATTGTAGTAACAGGTACTGCAAGAAAATATTCTTTAAGAAAACCGAGGAATTTTGAAATATTTTAAATTCCTATACCATTTTGAAAATTCGGCGAAGGGGGGGTAGAAATATTATTGATTAATTGTAGAAATCTCAGAAAGTCAATATTCGCTATTCGCATTCGCATTCGCGAATGTCGGCAACAAATATTCGCATTCGCATTCGCGAATATCCAAAATCACACATTCGTTACATCACTAATAAAAATACACGGTTCTTTAATTATATAAAAATTTTGTTATGGAAAAAATATCACAAATAAATATTGCAAATTGTCTAACGATTGAACGGAAGAAAGACAACGTATTTCTTTAACAGTGCGATTTTAGTATGCATAATTCACTTTCTGTTGTGTTTTTGAAGTATAATATAAATATACCAAAAATGGCGATTTCTCGAATATAAGACATTTCCACTTGTATTTAGAATATTGAATTTTTTTATTGTTTATTTATTTATTTTATTCTTCACTGTACATTGTTTACAATAATACAAATTAACATAGAAAATATCATTTATACAATTCAATGTACAGAGGGCGAGTTTATTGCTAAAATGCGATGTCTACCAACTATGTAACCCGGTTGTTAAAATCAAAAAACAAAACAAAACAAAAAAAAACGGACATAAATATACATATCTAGAGTAACATTATAAATATATAAAAAAAAAAACAAAAATACAATATAAAGCAAACAAATGAAAAGGCACATTCAGGCAACAATGTACTCATGGTTTAACCGGATTTGAGCACAAATCGCATTTTACAAAACCAATCAGACATCTCAATTGGAGAACCATGTTTACACCATGTAAAGTTGGGCAAAATCAAACCAAAAGAAGTTAGAAAGGTGTCCCAATACTTACGAATTGGCTCTAGGCTGGCTTAAGTGATCACTTTTGGTGTCCATGGAAACCTTCACCTTTTCCGCCACTCTCACTGTCACGACATAAATCGAAAAAACACTTCATGCAAACCATAGAAGCAACCATTTTTATTAGATTTTGCACAATGTTACATTGTGTGAATATGGTTTACCAATCGAGTTGTCTGATTGGTTTTGACATTTCTACTTGTTGAGTTTTAGAACTGTACCGGTCGATATGTTAAATGTAGGTACATTAGATATGTCATTTATTATAATATATAGGTACCTATCTAACAATACTTATGGCATGCTTGTTTTGCACATACCTGCAAAGTGTTAGTTAGTATAGTGAATCATATAGGCGGCGATACACATGCCTGTAAAATGGAACAGTAGCGTGCATGCTTGTTAATGGCATGTGGAAGTTACTGGCGCGATGTGGATACATTTGCAAGTTAAACTTGCATGCAATTTGCGTCCTTGCATGCCTGTATTTGCAAGACGTATACACAAGCTAGCCACGAGACAGTACATGTCTCAAATCACTCATTCTCAAGCTTTTTTGCAATGGAAAACATTCGAAATGAATTAAATATCATCATATTGCAATTAGCAGTACAATGTGTGGCTAATTTAATGAGAGAAAAAAGAATAGTAAAAGAAGACGAATTTGGGTGAAAGATTGGATTAGCAGAAGGGAAAATTTTGGAGCAAGTAGTTGTCTGCTTACAGAAATGCGACAAGAAGATATAGATGGTTACAGAAACCATTTAAGAATGCTGCCAGAAAAAATTGATGAATTGTTAGGGAAAATTGCGGATAAAATAAAAAAGAAGGTCAGCTACTGGCATACCTGTACCTGTCGCGACGTTCACACATGCCGGTTTCGTAGCCCCCCGCGTCCCCTCCCTCATGTTGCATGCCAGTAAATCAAATGTTGTGCTATCTACTTGCGTGGCAGATACAGGCATGCCAGTTAGCGTATACACATGATAGTAGCCTGCTACAGTTATGTGTATTCCCGGCTATAGAAACACTGTATTGATACCTTGCAAAGTAATTGAAGTTTTTATAAACTTCTTCAAATCTATCAATCAACCTTTATCATCACGGCATGTCCTACAACTGTAATAATTAATATACCTACTGCATGTAATAAACATGCAGATCATCTTCTTCGGGTCGATAAAACATGAAACATTCAGGATCGGTGGCAGTCACGATCGACATATCGAAGTTGTCAAATAGCGTGATGTTTTTTTTACGAATCTGTGCCTTTTACATGACACTCTAATTTTTTAGGTTCTATAAAATATAACAAAATACATAAAGGTACTCGTAAATTATCACATTTAGTTCAAAAATGCAATATTTCATTATTTACCATCCCATTTAAAGAATGATACTTGTGTATGTAATAGTTTAGATAGATTTCTAATTCTTTTGTTTATTAAAATCAAAGTGAGTTGTAGGAATTGTTGCTACCCAAATTCAGTAGTTTTACAGTTGATTGTGGTGAATATTTTATTTTTCTATAAATGGCATAAGAATTATTCAGTGACTCCCAAATAAATATTAATATCAACACAAAGTGATAAAATAAACATTAAAAAACTACCAACAAGACTTCCAAAATCCATATCCATGTAGTTGATAGTTCGTTATCACTAAGTAATAACTTAACAGAAAATAATTCATATATATGCAAAATAAATATATTAGAATTTTCAAATTCATTCATCTAATATTAGCACAGCTGGCGGGTCAATGGCTTGCGCCTCCTGTTTTGAATTTTTTTGACCTTAATAATTTCATATTTTATATAATCACTAACTCATAAATTATATTGCTGTACTATACTAGCATAGTTTTACCTGGTTTCGTTCAGGAAATAAATATTTAAAAACTCGCAACACCGTGATGCTAATATTTTTGACAGTTCAAATAGTAAGTAAAGTATTTTGGAGAATATTAACTGAAATGTTTTTATGCACATACATTTTTTGTACATAATACTTCAAGAGTATTTAGGTCCAAATTATTATATCTTCATCATATGTAACAAATTTAAATAAAGTAGTTGATAATTCATGCAGAACTATATATTAATTTTTCTTACAAGTCATGGTGTCATGCAAACTGTACTATCTCTGTAAATATATGAAATATACTATTTTTGGTCTTAAACCTGCCCAAAGGATGAGGCCTCGTACATAGTGTATGATTTTTCCTATGTCTTGTCTAATTACGGTATGCATAGAGTATAATATACATCGACTGTCTAGTCCCACAACTCAACAAGTTGAAATGTCTTATATTCGAGAAATTGTCATTTTTATAATTTTGCACTGTTATTTAGAATCGTGGCATAAAGTTATACCATCGTTTATACCACGGAATAGGGAAAATCTTATTTAGAAACGTGGTATAACCGTAATCTGTGGTATAAACCATGGAATAACGTTATACCACACTCGGGGGTAGTTTAACTATAGCGCAATTTGACATTTGTAATTTTTGCATTGTGAGTGTGGAGCTGAACGTTATTATATGTGTAGAGATGGAGATTTTGATTAAATATATGTAAATATATTGTTATATACATTGATAATTATTATGCTTACTTGTTATTTTTTTGGGTCTTTGTTAGTTCATTGTTGTTAAGCTTTGTTTATTTATTGTGTTTGATTCGTTTATGATTGCATTTTATCCTCCTAAGAGGGGCATCGAAGACGTAAATGTAGCATAAAAGATTCCCACGACGCGGTATTGGCCGGCCAGCCCTTCAGGCTGCTCAATAGGGCCCGCCCGTGAGGACAAAAGTTTTGCTTAGAAGAGCGGATAAATAGAAGTCCCACGACTTCTGAGATATCCGGGTATGGGAGGGAGTCTTCAATATGTATTTATATATAAATTTTATCACCGATCTTATCAATACAAACAAATCCAACTACGAAACTAACGCGCCAAAACGTCATCTAAACGTCACATGTCCATTGTCCATAGTAAACACGGCGTTGTACCAACATAGCGCCGCTAAAAATAGTGTTACCATATGAAAACCGTGGTACAACCATGGTATAATAAAACTGCAGTTTATTTTTTTTTCTAAATAACAATGTGTTATACCAGGCATAACAAATTATACCTGGCATAACTATACCATAGTTTATACCTAGAATAGCGTGTTTTTCTAAATAACAGTGATTGTGTGCATATTTATGTTATATATTAGGTCGGTTCATATGAAATTGCCGATTTTCGTTTAGTCGTCAATGAACCGCACTTGAGCACGGACGTGCGATACGTTAAGCGATATTTTTTTATTATTTTGATTCTTTGGTGTGTTTTGTTAGTATTGTTACATTTTTCGGTGATATATTTTCACAAATTTTATATTTTTAGTCCTTCATACAATATGGTCTCAACAAAAAATTTACGTATGGTTTTTTTGTATGAATATAAACTTCAACACAGCGCGGCAACGGCTATAAAAAACATCAATTCAGCCTTTGGGACAGACACCACTAACGAAAGAACCGTTCGGTTTTGGTTTTCCAAATTTCGTTCTGGTGATACCAGCCTTGAAAATAACCCGCGTGGAAGACCACCATCTGTTGTTGAAAATGTGGAATTAAAAAATATTGTCGAATCTAATCCTCAAACAACCGTTCGTAAATACGCAGCAGAACTTGGGGTTTCTCATTCAACGATTGTTCGACATCTGGGTGCTATTGGAAAGGTGAAAAAATTGGATAAATTGGTACCCTATGATTTGACAGATATGCAAAAGAGACCGCATACTTCACAACTGACCATTTCAAAATTAAACGAATTAAACATTGAAGTTCTTCCTCATCCTCCGTATTCACCAGACCTTTCTCCTACAGACTATCATTTTTTCAAACATCTGGACTTATTTTTGAAAAATAAAACGTTCACCAACGAAATCGATATTATTAGGACCTTTGATGACTTTGCGGCTTCCAAAAATCAAGAGTTCTACAAAAGTGGAATTTATTCTTTGCTAACTCGTTGGCAAAAGACTGTTGATGTAAATGGCAATTACTTTGATTAATAAATATTTTTACATTGTTACAAAAAATGAATTTTTATTTGTTGTTAGAAATCGGCAATTTCATATGAACCGACCTAATATTATGCTTTAGAAACACAACAAAAAGTTAGAGGCATTAATAATTAGCATGTCTTTGTTCCGTTCATTAGTTAAACAACTCTAAATATTTATTTGCGGAATTGAAGATAGGTACCTACAATATTGTTTTTTTCATAAACTTAATATTCAATATATAAAGGGAACCGTATATTTTTTTTATAGTTATTAGTTTGTGGAATTGATTGATAGAGTGGAGTTGATTTTATGAATTACCAATTAAATCAATTTTTTTGAAAATTTCGACTAGTTGATGTGTGGAATTGGACAGTTGGTATTATAAACATACATATATACTAACGGATTAAATTATTTTTATGATTACGTATCAGTATTAGTTTAGTATGTAGCTATGGACTGATAACGATAAACAAATTTGCCTTGTAACAGAAAATCCAGGTGACGGTTTTTATCAATGATTTTTTTGTGAAGGATTTATTTTTATAATATAGATTTTTTATAAGAACCGAAATGATATATAATAAATCATAAATATTATTTACTCTAGCTGAACCAAGAAGGCTTTGGAATAAAAACCGAATATAGTTTGAAAGAGAGGTGTCGTCAGATCCTAGTAGGCAAGATAGTCTAAGGATGATGATAATGATGAATGCTACTGAAGATAAAAAGCCATGGGAATATAAGAGGGAGTCCTCTGTTCAAAAATGGACGATAAGTATTACTAAAAAATTTAACATGAGAATCCAAATTATCTATTCATTTGACATAAGAGCCATAAAAATGTAGGGTGTTTTGTATATCATACAAAATATGTAATAAAGTGGAAATCTGGATAACCGCCATAATCCTAAAAAGTGACAATTTTCGGAGGCTTATTCACTCTCATTTATAAAGAACAAAATATGTTCGCTAATGGACGTTCAAAAGACTTATGTTTTTTTTAAGTTTGTAATCTTTGTAATTATTGAGTCGACAAATTAAAAATTAATACCGATATTAAAAATACACCACTATGTATCTATCTTCACATTCTGTGTCAAGATAATACTCGCATAAATCTTAAAATACAATATATATATACATAATAAATACTATTAAACAATAAATTCATAATATTGTATTGATTTGATATGAGAGTTCATTGTACCTCTCTACAGATGTATGTACACGTAAGTATTAATATTATGTCACCGGCAATTTGTATGATTCGTCAGTTTACGAACTGTGACATATTGTGTTTGCAAATGGTTGGTGTTTTGTAAAATGCCGAGAGCGTGAAATATTATATTATCATCTAATTTCTAGCTATAAATTTTAGAATGATTCTTTTCCCTGATACCAGCATGCTACGTTGCTTCCTGGGAAGCAAGTATAGTATTGAGTTAGATATAATTTTTAACTATATATTTGCTAAAACTCACTTAAAATTTGTTTGAGGAAAAACATATTTAAGTGCATACTTCAATCACTTATTTTATTTGAGTAATGTAAAATTTACTAGGTAATGTTGAGGGAAAAAGACGGACAAAATATATTAAAATTACGACAGCAAAATACAGACGAAATATGAAATAATACGAAAAACTCAATGAATGATTGATTGACTATAACGTTGAGATGTGTTTTTTACAAAATTATTTATAAAAATATTGTTGCAATATTTTAAGGCTATCATAACAATTTTTTTTATCTGTTAAATAATTTCATGGAAATTTAAACCTATTTTTTTTAATTCTATACTACTAAAATTTAAAAATGTAAATTAATAAGTAACACGTTAATTCAAACAATAATAATAATCTTTATTTAAATAATAACGTCTTTAAACTTTCATAATAACATAGTAATACATACTTAACACAATCATAGAAAATGTCTACCAGACTAGCCATAGGGCCGTGTTGTGGCAGGAATACCAATGTGATCTAAAATAACCAATGTGATATTAAATTAAAATGGTAAACAAAGCAATTCGTTAATTGTCTCATTGTCGTTTCGCAAATTATGTGAATCCGGCTTTCGTATATTTTACAAATTAGTGGCCGTTTGCAAACTGACTGATTTTACAATACGCTTATAACATAACACACAATACCTTATATTGTACACCGGCTGATAAAGTTCATTGTACCTACATATTATGTATTATATTATATACAAGGTGTATATGAGTACATGCGTATTAGGTATAGACACCTATATATAGGTAATTATTAATACGGATAAGGTCTATATACAATAATATTAATAATTAAAATAAACTAATATACTATTCTTCTTCTTGTGCCGCTCCTATCGGAGGTTGGCGACCATCTCTTGATACTCTTCACGATCCTGGGTCAGTCTGATGAGGGTTGCTGCATCCGGTATTCCAAACCACTGCCGAAGATTCTTGAGCCATGATGCTCTTTTGCGCCCCAAACCCCGTCTGCCCTCTATCTTACCCTCTACTATAAGCTGCAGAAGGGCATATTTTTCTCCACGGAATATGTGGCCAAAGTATGCGGCCTTTCGTCTTTTAACAGTGGTCATTAGCTCTCTATCTTTTTGCATTATATTTAGAACTGTTTCGTTGGACACTCGATCAGTCCATGAGATACGCAGCATTCTTCTGTACAACCACATTTCAAATGCCTCAATTTTATTTATCATGGAGATTTTGAGAGTCCACCCTTCCACTCCATACAACAGCACGGGTAATACATATGCTTTTACAGCTCTCCATCTTGTGCTCAACTTCAGGTCTCGGTTGCACAAGAGTTTCTGCATTTTGTAGAAGGTTGATCTCGCCATCTCAATTCTGGCTTTTATTTCAGAATCATACTATTGACGATACATAATAATATTTTATTAAGATGGTTTTTTTTCCCGTACACAATGTTGTGAAACATTGCGAGTCAACACCGCCAATTAAGCAAATTGTATGTCACCTATCCTGAAAGTCTCATTTTTTATTAATACGGGCAGGACAGTCTGCATGTTTATCACATAATGTGTGGGAGATGCCGTAATGATAAATAGAGAATATTGTGTTTTTATAATTGTGTATTTTCTTATATTTACATTATTAACTTGTTAGTTTCAGCTTCTCCATTTTAATATAATATGCCTTTGAATAGAAAGTAAAATATAAGTAAAAATTGAGGTTGGCGGAAGTTCAATATAATAAGAAATTAAAATCATACAAAATATTTAGCAATTCCACTTATGACTTTATTGATTTGGGAATCAGCTTCCGAAAACTTCCGCTCTTATCGTCAGGCAAATGTAGTCTCTTACAGGAGCTTTCGAAAGCCGGTTCGCAAATTTGACGTTACAAGTGGATTTACCAAATGTTTTGTCATTTTCCTTTCATATCAGAATATAACTAACCAGAAGTTCCTACCAGCACATCAGCACAATACACATACTAATAGATATTACAAGCTACCAGTATAAAGCAGTTTATATATGTGTTCATCTTGTTCCTACATCTCCCAATTGGCTTCTTCAATTGGCTGATGAGACAACAGAGATCCCTTCTTAAACAGGGCCGAATCAAAACAATCTAACGACGAATTTATCGAACAGTCAACAACACATAAATTCAATGGATGGATAGTGGATACTTGGTACCAAAATATAATAATAAATACGGTAAGAGAACTTAAGAATATAACGTGCCTAAATTGCTTAATATGATGCCGACATCTATTAAGAAATGTGGTAGTAAGATTGCAACAAAAAGACTTGTCAAGGAATGGCTGCTGAAATGTGCATTTGTATATAATTGAAATTTTGTAAATACTTTAGTTGTTAAGTTTATGTTCGATGCTTTGGATTAGGTTGAAATAAATTATGTATATATTGTTATTTTGTAAGGAACGCGCCGACAAATCTATTTTATTGGATTTGGCGCGACTGTATATTTGTATTTAATGTGTTTATATTAGGTATATGAAATAAATTAAAAAAAAAAATAGTTTCTGATATTCTTGTATTCCTAAATAGAAAATGGTTGATTTCAACCGCTTGCAAAAAAAATCTAACGTTAAGGTGCAAACACAAAGAAAGCAGGTTACCTGCTTTCCGATGCCTGCGTCTACTGGCGCCGAGAATGATTACATGAATTTCAATGAACACGCACATAGTAAAAGCAGGAACGCCGATTGCGATTTACTTTGCCGGCGCTTACCGGCACTGATCAGCGCTGGCAACCTGCTTTCTTTGTGTTTGCACCCTTAGATCTTAGATCGTGATAGTGGAAGAGGCTGGTTTGATAAATGCAACTCATGAACACTCGAGATTAAATCTACAACCAGTCATTTCGCTAGATGTGCTTTCACGAAATTAATGGCGATATTATTTTTACTATGGCAACACTTAAATGAACACTCCTCGCGAAAACGATGGATCGGGGGCTCATGTCTCATCTATATAACTACCAAATATGGTAGTGTTGGGTTAAATAAATTAAATAAAATATCATATATTATTGACTATAAAAAATACATCCCTATGTGTAGTCTATACTATCAAAACATTTTCCATAGAAAATATAATCTAATTCACTTTCCTCTAATACATACCTAAATATTTATTTATTTAATCAAGTTATAAAGATCTAATTTTCTGCGAAACGTGCGCTTGTTGATTTTGTGTTTTGTTTTGTATTTCCGGTTGTGTGTATTTCTTGATGTCTACATGGTTTGTTTGTTTGTTATTTTTTTTCTCAGTTTTATGATTATGTACCCACATATTGATGCTTGGAGACGGTTGAAATAGATTAAGATTTATAGGCATAAATCACTCGAAGTCGGGTGCATTGCCTTAAAGCAAGAAAGAAGAAGAAGTTATAAAGATAACATTTAATTTTATAACTTATAATAACCTTATGATTAACTACCATTATTATACTTATTATATCTATTTCAATTATCTTAAATTATCAATCAACTTTAATAAAACATTCCAATAAGAAAACAAAAAACAGTCTGATATTATTTAAGCCATACGAATTAAACTAGAATCAATCTACATAATTGCAGTTTAATAAGAATAATAAATATACTCCATTAGGAGATAAGACACAAAATATATTCACATTCTATTGGTTTTGTCAAATTTCAAAAATCTATTCATAAAAACAGGAACTTAATATTCTAACTAAACAGATAATTCATTACTGACATAATTATATTTATGTCAATACTAAATTGTCTGAAATCCCATGGAGTCCCCAGTTAACTTTTCTGTTAGTTTCAGGGTGTCCTGTAAGAGGCAGATATTCATAAAACTTCACGTTTAACAAGATATTTATCTTCTTCAGCTCAGAGATGAGGTGTGCCATCCATCCTGAATATTTTGACTTATATTGGCACGGAAAGGACGATTTGCATGTTTTTCTGCATGCATTTGTTCCGCTGGCTTCCCCACTAGTGAGAAATGCCGTGATGGTATAAATGAATGAATAAATTGTCTGATATGATGAGGATGTATATTTTGTTCAATAAGTTGACATAATTGTATACAAGTGTCATCTCTCACAATGTAACCATAATATACAGTCGACATTATGATATATAATAGAATACAATATTTTATTTTAGAACGTTCTAATCTAATAATTGTAATGCACCTCTGTTACTTTGTATTTAGACGGGTAGTTAGTTATTGTATGCAACTATATTATAATATGTGATATTATGTTAGTACACAGAACTAAACAATAATAATCAAAGTATATATGCGTGTAGTAATTCCTTAATTAATATTCGAGTCTGTTTGTTAATATGTATGTTCCTATATTTGTTTGTAACATATCGTTTAAACCAGTGATTCCCAAAGTGGTCCAGGTGGACCCCCAGGGGTCCACGGAAGACTCGAGGGGGGTCTACGTTGGCGTGACTAAAAAATGGGGGTTCACGAGTCGTAAGCGGTGGTCCACGAATCCATAGTTAAAGTAGTATCGGATATTAGGTAAAAGTACCAGACACTTAATGATTCGAGTAAATATTCTTTAAGAAAACCGAGGAGTTTTTGAAATGGCATATTGTCTATTCAAATACCCGTTACATTGTAGTATAAGGTACTGTGAGAAAATATTCTGCAAGAAAACCGAGGAGTTTTTGAAATATTTCAGATTTCTATACCGTTTCGAAAATTTCGTGATGGGGGAAAAAATGCAGGGGGTCCACCGGAAATAGAATAATTTTGTAAGTGGTCCATCAGAAAAAAGTTTGGGAACCTCTGGTTTAAACGCTTCTTGCCAAATAAGCAATAGTGAAACAACAATTATAGTTTGACCGTACTGTTACTGGACACTGTAAATAACCTATTTATCGGTGGGCTAACTGAATGTAGTAAACATGCAGCTCATCCTCACCGTGCGAAACATATAGTAAAGCTTATGACATTTGTGAGAAGGAATAAATTAAATGAATGATGGAGTTTGTGTGATTATGTTTTTAATCATAATAAAACCGTCGAAATATTATAGCATTTAGTGTTGCTATAAAGTATTAAATTTTCAAAAATTATTTATTTTATTCTAAAAGAATTTTACACAAATTATCAGTGACGCAAAGATCCATGGAAAGGAGAATGCTGGGTATTTCACTGAGAGACAGGAAAACTAATTTATGGATCAGAGAAAAGACCAGGGTCGTCGATGTCGTTCACAAAGTTTCTAGTCAGAAATGGAGATGGGCTGGTCATGTGGCCAGAAACACAGACTCTAGGTGGACAAAGAAAGTTCTGGAGTGGAGACCTAGAACAGGCAGAAGAAGTGTTGGTAGGCCTCAAGCACGATGGTCGGACGACATAAGACGGGTTGCAGGGGTCGGCTGGATGCGGTCTGCCCAGGATAGAGAGCTGTGGAGATCAATGGGGGAGGCCTATGTTCAACAATGGACGCAGGGAGGCTGACATGATGATGATGATGATTCTTTATTCTACATGAATTTCTTAATAAAAGATGTCATTTTACACTGTAATAGATATACAACGATAACACCCTTGGAGTCCCCGGAAAATAATAGGCCTCTCACTCATTTCTACAAGTTTTCGAGTGTCCTGTAAGAGGCAGATATTCGTAAAACATCACCTTTAACTTTATTAAGACATTCAACATAATCTCATAAATACTCTTTTATTGAAAATTTGACAATATAACCTACTATCGAATTGACTTGTTATCCAATGACTTTTTTTTTCCATTCATAACTTACATATGCTGTGATACTGATACTTGTGTTTTTCTTTTTTTGTGTGTTTTTTTATTATTTTTTATTATGATTGTTGTGTCTTAATATTCTATACTTGTGTATACATCATATGAACTATGTATGTAAATATATAACATTTAAAAGGCAAGCGCCGTGAATTGTTAATAAATAAATAAATAAATATCCAGTACCCATGCCACCCATCCTGAATATCTTAATTTTCATTGGCACGAGGAGGATAGCTTGCATGTTTATTACATGCAGTTGGTCCACTAGCTACCCCACTTGTGGAAAATGCAGAATGTTTTTTTTTTTTTTTTATTTTATTTATTTATTTCAAACTTAAAGTTACAGCTTATATAACATAATAAACGAAACAATAATAGTGCAAAATTAAAGCCAATTACAACTAAAGTTATATAATACAAAATGTTAGTTAAAAAACAAATTATATAGAACAGTTATTAAAATTATTTTCACAATTCAGTTTCCAGAGGGAAAATATTTTTATTCAAGTAGATATTGGAATATGGCGCTTGCTTATCTTGCTTGACATTATAAATTTCATTGCTACTTAAACTATCGATTGTTCATTTTTTTTTTAAATTGATGATTGTTTCACGAGCAAAGCCGGATTTGAAGCTAGTATTCAAAACAATATAATATGTTTATGAGAGTCTCAACATCTCTTATTGTCTACCACAAAGTGAAATGACATGTGTCATTTTCATATATTATACTTAGGTACAATACATTTATATTATGCTATGTAGATACAATATTGTATTATTCATTTAAATTACTAGCTGCTTACTTACTCCCTATCCAATAAATACTTTGTTCAAACAACTAGCAACTACTGTGATGTGATATTAGAGAGAGTCGCAACACTAGCAACACTCGCAACGCAAGCTATAAACGTGACAATCCGAAAACCACGCGTTTCCATCACATGTGCTAGATGTGTTGGTTGTAGGACGAATTATAATTGTCAATCATGCGATGATATAGCATGAGATCATGATGAATGATGTGAAGCCAATAGTGTATAGGTATGTATAAATTGTTTCCATACAACTTAGTTCTCTCTTCCGCCATATTCCATCCCATCGCGACATCTCCCACATGTTGGGCAGTCAGTCGACTAACTACAAGTCATCAACATGCGAATTGTCCTCTACGTGTCAAAAAAAGCAAAGACATTCAAGGTAGGTGGCATACCTCATCGTTGAATTGTAGATGTTAATTATCTTACGAACTGGACGAAGTCTTACGAACATCTGGCTTTTACAAAACACTCGAGAGGGAGACCTTTTTCTGTATTGAATTCGATCAAGATATCCAAAAACTTTAAAGTTGGTCTGAGTGATTCAATCATTTGACTCTTGAGTATTGTGCATTGGAGCAGAAAATGAAGACGGTGCTAAGAGGATCGCGCGAATCGCATGAATAATGAAAGAATTGATCACGTCACAGCAAATGATACATCATTAAGTCAAGGACAACCAGGAAGGCCACATATGTGATGGAAGGACAGCTAGTCTTCAGCGCTGCAAGAAGAACCTATTTGTGAGCAAACAGATCATCAAAAAGAAGAAGGATATGTAATATTTTCTACTACCATTTTCCCTAAACAAGTTGTTATATTTTGATTTAACTTTTTATCATCATATCTTTTATCATTTATCATAATTATGATAATAAATTTTAATTGTTGAAGGGTGTTTATTACAAAATATAGAACACAGCGATTGCAAAATTAACTATCAAGGTGATACAAATAAATGTTAATACACAATGGGCGAGCTTATCGCGGAAGAGATATCTTCCAAATTCATTATTATTTGTTAAAAAAAACACCTAGAAACAGAACTTTGCATATGAATATTATTATACTCGTATGTAGCTGCTAGGCGAACGCAGCGAAAGAATGGGCAAGTGTAGTTGCGGCTTACATCAATAATTGAAGTTGGACAAACATTTTATTTTATAATATTATTCTAGGAGCAAACAATGTAACAAATATGAAAGTAGGCATTATTATGATCTATTTGAGTAAATACGTAATCACTTGTACATAAAATATATTATCTTCCTATACAATTAAACATAATATTACCTATCAGCCAGTAAGATTTAAAATACTTACAAATTAGGTAAGTATTATATGATAAGATAATGCATGCACTATATTGTATATTGTATATTGTATATTGTATATTGTATATTGTATATCATCAGCCGTAGGCCCAGTCCGGGCACTTGGATTCGTCAAAAGCATTACAATTTTTGATTAAAAAATATAAAAAAGAAACAGACATCCAGTAAATTTATAGGTCATTGCAAATCGGAGTGTAAATGGCTCAGATTTGCAAATCGTCAGACATAGGCAGACAACAAGAGACAACAAAGAATTACAGATTTACAAAATATTTAAATGCTAATAGAGTCATTTGCTCGATTCAGCATTTCGTCAATCGTGTAAAAGGATTGCTCAACGAGATACTCCTTCACCCTCCCACGAAACGCCTCCAAGCCCAAGGCCCTCACATCTTCAGGCAGCTTGTTAAACAACCGCACACTGAGGCACACAAAGCTTTTGCTGACCTTTGCCAACCTATGCTCGATTGCACGAACATCATTTTTATGTCTAGTGTCATAGGCGTGCTGATCCGAATTTAGGGGAGTGTTTGGCAAGTTTTTCCGGGCAAAAGTCATGCACTCTATGATATATGCATCGGCCAAGGTCAATACACCCAGCTCTCGAAAGGAGTTTCGACAACTGTCTCCCGGCTTCAGCCCCATTAATACTCGTATGGCCTTTTTTTGTAAGAGAAATATTCTTCTTGCTTCACCTACCCCGCCCCAGAACAGCACCCCATATGACATGATGCTGTGAAAGTAGGCATGGTATATGGACTTTGCCGCCTCAAAACCGCAGGTTCGCCACTCTCTTTTATATAATGCGCACATACCTACATTTTATTTAGTACAATTTATAAATATTTCTTGCTTATTTTTATTGCGATATAAATAATTTAAGACGGTAATTCCCTGCGCTCTGATCTCTTTGTTATAGGAACGGTGTATTGTGAAAGAGGAACACCCGAGCCGACGGAACCCGAGGGAAGAGGTGACGCAATTGGCGCAGAGTCGCTGTGAGGAGGAGGCTGGTTTTTATCCTGTATTCTAGAGATGAGCTTTGAGGATGATGATGATAATGAATAAGGCTAGGCTAAGAATATTAACTATTTTTATTTATCGTTTAATTGGGTTTGGATACAATGAGCAGATTACAAAAACAATCATACAAAGCCAGCCTACTGCCAATTCTTAAGCGTTGGGACGCCTTTTTCATTTCTTCTGATTAGATTTTGCAGAATGTTATGTCGTGTAAACATAGTTCTCCAATCGACATGTTTGATTGGTTTTGTTATCCAATTAGCTATCATAAAACTCTGTATATTTATTTATTTAAACTAATTGATTGAGATGACAAGGCATAGCCAGCAGACCAGCTGCAGTTTAAGCTTTACTTTTTTTTATTAATAAAGTAAAACTTAAATTTAACCTCCCCTCTGTACACTGAATTGTATATAGGTAACTGATATTTTTATGACACTTTGTATTGATTTGAAATATTATAACCAATGTACAGTGAAGAATAAAATACAATAAATTGAAAAATAAACCATTCGAGTTTTTCACCCACCATCTACATACTTACTTATTTATGATATAACTGACAAAATTATTATATATTAAATAAATAAAGTTATCATAAATGTTATATAATACATACATAGATAGAGATACATTTTACATACATTATTACATTCTACATACATTCTACATACATTATTACATACATTATTACATTCTACATACCTACTTATTTATGATATAACTGACAAAACTATTATTTATTAAATAAATAAAGTTATCATAAATGTTATATAATACATACATAGATAGAGATACATTTTACATACATTATTACATTCTACATACATTCTACATACATTATTACATACATTATTCTACATACATTATTACATACATTATTACATTCTACATACCTACTTATTTATGATATAACTGACAAAACTATTATTTATTAAATAAATAAAGTTATCATAAATGTTATATAATACATACATAGATTGAGATACATTTTACATACATTATTACATTCTACATACATTATTACATACATTATTCTACATACATTATTACATACATTATTACATTCTACATACCTACTTATTTATGATATAACTGACAAAACTATTATTTATTTTTTTTTTTTTTTTTTTAAAAAAGATATATCTGGGTTTTGTTATAAACCCAAATACAACCTTATACACCTTCCACAGTAAGCTAAAAGCTTGTGTCGTGAAAGGGGAGTTTGCCGGCACCTGGGATCGAACCGCCGACCCCTTGTTCAAGAGGCCGAGACTCTACCTCCAGGCTACCGACGAACTCTTAAACTTTTTAAATAAATTTAAACTTATTAAGTTAGAACTTATTAAATAAATAAAGTTATCATAAATGTTATATAATACATACATAGATAGAGATACATTTTACATACATTATTACATTCTACATACATTATTACATACATTATTCTACATACATTATTACATACATTATTACATTCTACATACCTACTTATTTATGATATAACTGACAAAACTATTATTTATTAAATAAATAAAGTTATCATAAATGTTATATAATACATACATAGATTGAGATACATTTTACATACATTATTACATTCTACATACATTCTACATACATTATTACATACATTATTCTACTTACATTATCACATACATTATTACATTCTACATACCTACTTATTTATGATATAACTGACAAAACTATTATTTATTAAATAAATAAAGTTATCATAAATGTTATATAATACATATTACATAGATAGAGATACATTTTAATGTCTGTTTTTCCTACTCCCTGCAGAGTAGATAAGGTGACTGATTGATAACACTGTTTACATTAAACACTGTGTAGATAAATACTGTAAATAGGTGAGGTTTGAAATCGAAACTGGCCAAATACATTTGTAGAAAAATATCAGAACAGACCGTAAACTAATAAGATTTAACTGATTTCTACAATATTAACACTGATTTTTTCGCTACTTACTTACTTGATTTACTTTACTTTTCGTATGGCTCAGTATGGCCAATTCTGAATCATAAAATAGTTTAGTTGCACTAAGTCAACTAAGTGTGAGGAGATAGTTGAGTCATGATAATTAGTTCTAATTCGTATTCACAGTTTTCCGTACTAATTTAGTTAATTAGTTCATTTTGACACCTTAGTACAACTATAAATTTCATCGCTCTATGGATTTCGTATTCAGAATGAAATTTTAGTTGACAGCCGACGACTAAAATAAGTTGGATTTGGCAGAATTTTATTCGAGACTTTTAATGTGCGAATATTATTAGTTGCTGTCATTTTGCCGCAGATTATTGCTATATTTTGGAAGTGTTATGTTGTTTTTTCAATTAAAAGTAAAAAAATATATTTTTAGGGCCCTCGCAACTCTTAGCATGTATAAATTGTAAAATTATACCACCACCGACGCAAATACGAACGCCAAAATATATCGGCAAATCTGACATTTCACAATTTTCACGCGCGACAACTATTAAATTGTTGCCAGAAGTGTAAATCGGAACGTATAAAACATTTTGTATTGCGGCATCACTGACTAATATTAGTTTTCCCATAGATTTTACCGTTTGCCCTTGGTGGTTCTCGAGTTTATAGTTGTTTATAGTTCATAACTAATGCTGAATACTACATAATAACTAATATTAATCAACTATTAGTTTAGTTAGTTCATTAAGATTCAGAATTGGCCCTAAATGTGTTAATAAATCTTAACCCATGTTGGCTGCGTCGTATCCTCTACAATATTGGTGCAAGCGCTGACAGCCAGTTCAGTTTTTCACTATTTTTCACTAAATTAAAAAAATGGACACAAAAGAGATGGACTGACGACATTACTCCAATCGCGGGAAGGAAATGGATACAGAGGGCACAGGACCGCGACGTTTTGGAAGAGTTAGGAAGAGGCCTGCATCCAGCAGTGGAGAGATGGCTGACTAGTAAGCAAGTAAGTAAGTAAAAAGAAGGATTATTTTGGAAAATTCAGTTTCAAAGAACTCATTACGGTTCATATTTCTGCGTACTTCGTTAAAAACAAAATTGGATTTGTCCACTTTCGATTCCAAATCACTCATTTATACAATATGTACCTTCTAGTATTATTAATATGATATTATACAATTCTGCATTTGAATGTATATTTTGCCTAATAAATGTGATAGTCCCTTACAAGATATAGTCACAATGTGAATTAAATTTTCGCGATACTTTTTATCTCTGGTAAATGTGATTAACGAAATAATTATAACTACTACTACTATACCATCACGGCATATCCCACAAGTGGGGTAGCCACCACACCAGCTACATATAATAAACATACAAGTTTTCCTCTACGTGTCAATATAAAATCAATACTGTCAGAGTTCGTCGGGAGCCTGGAGGTAAAGTTTCGGCCTCCGGAACAAGGGGTCCGTGGTTCGATCCCAGGTGCCGGCAAACTCCCCTTTCACGGCACAAGCTTTTAGCTTAGTGTGAAAGGTGTATAAGGTTGTATTTGGGCAGAGATGTGACGTATTTGAAATAAAAGTATTTAAAATACAAATACAAAATACAAAATACGTATTTGTATTTTGTATTTCAAATACCTTTTTGTAAAAAGTATTTTGTATTTTATTTGAAATACTTTTTTTGAGTATTTTGTATTTTACACAAAATACTTTTACAAAATACCTTTTGATTGTTTGAAACAAAATTCTGCCATTAATTGATATGCGCGTACGCAAGCTTTTTTTGCCAATTTGTTGAATTACAAATACAACGTTTCCATTAGAGTACTCCATGTTTGAGATATACACATATAGTAATGATGATTGAACAAATTATACATGACGCCGTTTAATGTTTCATGGTCATTTCAAGGGCGCTGTGATTTCTCCTGAATGGTAGCATTTTCAATTTTGTCTGAAGGCAATCTATTCCAGGCAGATGACGCTGCGACTCTGTTTCTTCTTTCTGCAAATTTAGAGGTATTTGCCCTTTTGAGTTCAACGAGTTTAAGAAGCTGATCACAGCCTTCGCCACACATTTTCGTCAGCGGAACAGCTCAGTGGTTGGTGTGCTGCCTTGTGGAAAGTGAGACACAGTTTAAACACCACTATCTCTAGGACTCTCAGTTAGTGTAGACTTCTTAGTAGTGAAGTTATGTGGCAGCTCTTATTCTCTCTGTAAATGATCCGGAGGCAACATTAAAAACCATCAGAAGACGATAAGGAAGAGTCTGGAGCAGTCCTGTATATAATATGATGTTACAGTAGTCCATACGATTTCAGATTTGGATTATCCATTCTGATTTATTTTGTAGCCCAAGTCAGGAATTCTCTTACCTGCTTGATGATACTCAATCCATTTATGACAATTTTCGGCTTATCTCTTCTAACAACGGTACATTTTGTCATGACTTAATTAATTTTTTATTTTTTATTTTGACAGTTCTTCCTAAGGCTCATCCTCATTGTCTGCAAGCAATGATATATCGAATCATGTCAACCCTTTCTCCATTTATGTACACTCTTGTCCAGTTTTTCATTCATCAATTGTCTGCAAGCAATGCTATATCGAATCATGTCAACCCTTTCTCCATTTATGTATACTTTTGTCCAGTTTTTAATTTCTTTTTCATTCATCAATGGTTTAAATATTAAATACTTTTGTCTTACACCTTGTTCGACTATTTGTAAAAAGTATTTTAAAAAGGTATTTTAAAAAAGTATTTTGAAAATACGTATTTTGTATTTTGTATTTAAATACCATTTTGAAAAAGTATTTAGTATTTTGTATTTCAAATACAAAAATTCAAAAGTATTTGTATTTTGTATTTAAATACTTTTTTGGAAGTATTTTGCACATCTCTGTATTTGGGTTTATAACAAACCCAGATATATCTTTTTTTTAAAAAAAAGGGATGGGTGACAAACATCACAGCTGAATTTAATAAGTAAAATGTCTTAATTTTTTCGAACACCTTTCTTTTTGCAATAAACTCGCCTTCTGTATACTGATTGTATCTGATATTGTCAATTTTTTGTGTAAAATTTCTTCATATTAGTATACAGTAATTATAAATTCTTTGTTCAGAGCTTACATTGTAAAACTACACGTTTAATATTTTAGCAAAAAACAGTGCTATTAGTAGATAATACTTTTAGGGTATCCTGAAGATGCGATGATCGCTACACATGCACCACACCTCGTGAACACACATACTTAATGTACATACATACTAATAATGTACATGAAGTGTCTACTATATGTACACATATGTGTATATTACTTAATGATTTTAGCGTTATATAGAGTCGGGTTTCTACCAAAAATGTATATAAATATTAAACCGAAAATAGATATAAACACACAAAATATGGATATTAAACACTTACGGCCGGTTTCATAAAAAGAAAGTCTCTTTAATTTTTTTAGAAAAAACTTCTAGTAGTAACCATAATAACTCATAGTGACCAATATAATTTTGACATCTCGGACTTTATCTTATAGGGGCTTCACCTTTGTGCAACCAGTAGTTACAGTTTTTTGACAATAATATAATATGGTAGGTACCTACCCACATTATGTACAGTAAATTTATAGTCAATATGTCTGTAGGTTATCCTATATTATATACGTTCCTTATCAATCATAAACCAACATACATAATATGTACATATTATCTACTTATGAACTGTGTTTACTTACTATAGGTATATGTACAAGGGCGTATCCAACATTTCCTTTAAGGAGGGACAGAAACTTCGCAAAGTGGTGTAGTAATTTGAAATGCTTCAAAATCTTCTCATTTTAGTTAACGAATATTTTAGAACCATTTGGTCTGACAACTAGCAAATGTCTGGACCTTTTTTAACTATTCTATATTTTCAAGTGTGACATTGCACTTTTATTGTATATTTATTATTAAAGATTATTATAATTAAAACAATGTTTAAATCCACTATAAATTTGAATAAAATCTTCAGTAAAAAAAAAAAAATTTAAGTCATACGTTTCACAATTTACTAATAAACACGCAACATTTCTACCCCCAAACATCCAATTTGATTTAGGGATTTGAAATGTTTCACGTTAATTTTTTTTATATTTAACAACTTTAGAACCACCTCATATTTAGTAACCTAACTTTTAGAGAGGGGGGAGGGAGAGATATTTTTCTCATACTTTAATACTAATTTTGCCTACTTTTACTACTATTTTGAATTCCTTAGGAGGCGGTTGCCCCCCTTTTCTATCCCCACCCCCGGTAACACCCATGTATATGATTGTATATTCAGTGATCACCCCACATCAAGTAAAAGATCAATATTAGGTGCCTACCAGTAACTGATAATGAATCAAATATTATATTTATACGTAAGTGGGTACTCATATACCTACATTTATCGAACGTTATCATAAATACTGTCTGAAAACTGAGTAATCTACCTAATTTTGTATAGGAAAATACATTCAGCGGTGGGCAACATTTGGGTGAATAGATGAATTAAAAGTTAAGGTTTCAGAAAGAAGCTGGAGACAAATCTATTTACTGTGAAATCGGACTATATGCCAAATGAGTACCTTATTCTTAAATTTATTTTAATGCCAATGCCACAGTTTTGCTGTCTGAGGAGATATGAGTGTTGTATTCAAATATAGTGTTTTAATATTAAACAAATTGCCCATGTGAATATAATCCATTTTTATTCGGTTCGTCGGTAGCCTGGAGGTAGAGTCTCGGCCTCGTGAACAAGAAGTCCGTGGTTCGATACCAGGTGCCGGCAAACTCCCCTATCACGACACAAGCTTTTGGTAGCTTACTGTGAAAGGTGTATAAGGTTGTATTTGGGTTTATAACAAACAAAATCCAGATACATACATCTTTTTAAAAAATGCTTGTGTTATAATGTGTGTGGGTGGCATGTATCTGTGTATGTGAGTAGTATTGATCAATGAGGTTTTCTTTTTTCTACCTTCTCTTCTTTTTTTTGAAAAAATATTATTGCGAATTGTATTGCTTTTAAGAATGTATTGATAAACTGGATTGCCCTAGAACAGCTCTCGCCTAGTTGGGTAATCCACTATATTGTGTGAAAAATCAATGTATTTTATTATGATGAAATAAAATAAATAAATAAATATACCTATTCCTAGATAGGCTGATGTATATACTACTTTGATATTAGAATACCTTCCACAGGTGAGAAAAAGCTGTTTTATTGCATGTATTAAACATACAAATTGTTCTCTCTGTGACATGATAAAATATGTAGAGACAAACATACGTTTTTAAAACATTGCCTTTTGCTACCTCAAAAATTTACATTGAAGGAGACCCACCGACCACCCGGATAGCGCAGAAGTCTGGGGACTTCCAGTTATCCGAATTCTACACTACACAAATTTTGTCCATACCGGAGGCGCCATAGTGGGCAGCCTGAGGGGCTGGCCGACCAAAAACCTCCATGTGTGGAATCTTTTGACTACACTCCTTCGATGTCCCTCTAGCCGAGAGAAGCAAATACATTCACAATATCAAAAAATTACAGAAAAATATTTATTTATCTGTAATGTCGTGGCGACTTCTGCAAGTGGGGTAACTAGTGAACGTACCGCTTGTAATCAACACACAGGCCATCTTTTCTGTCTCATAAAAAAATAACACATTTGGATTAGCTACTGATGGACTGGAGGGAGTTAAATGAATAAAAAATGTCACCTAAACGGATAAATAGGAGTCCTTGGACTCCTGAAATATCCGAGAAAAGAGGTTATTTCAACATTCAGGTTGGCTTCCATACCCCATCACTGAATTGAACATTTTAAATTAAAATATGATATTTTACGAATGTTTCCAAGACATTTTAAAACTGATAGAAATAGTGGGGGGCCTACGTATTCCAGGGACCTCACGGATATTATTTATTAATTGTTATAATTTAATTAGGCGGGTATTTGTGAAATCACAACATGTTTATTATTTATTTATCTGTTAATAATTTGTTGAATCTTAATCATAATAAGTTTAACATAACTTTATCTTAAATACACAGCTTAATTATTTTAGATATTTACCAATTTAGTTATCTTTGATTAAATGTTTCCATTCGATAAGTACAGATTAGTTATCTTTATTATTTATTTTATTATTACTATTATTGATTGTTTAAATATAAATGAGAGTCATGTGGAAATTTTTTAATCAATATTCTGATAATGAATCAGAAAAATTTTGTTCTCACATTGTTTAATAAACAGGTTAAATAAATAACTAAATATATTATCGATTATATTAGATTACATGATCATATTAGATTATGGGTTAGTTGGAAGATATCGCGCTTCTGCGATAAACTCGCCAATTGCACAAATTTATTTGTCTGGTAACTCTACAATGTAATGTTATATTTTAATAATGTTTGTTTTTTTGTGCAATAAAGATTTTTATTATTATTATTATTATTATAACAGAAAGGAGGAATAAAGAGACAAGTAAGTGTTTTTCAGAATAACATGTTTAGACAATTCAGACAGATCGAGCTTGTCTCAAACTATAATAATAACATGAAACTTTATTTAATGAAAAAAAAATCTTTATTAAAAATTACACAACAAGCTACCTCACTAGACTTAGCCTGTACTGACGTAGTGTATTGATTGAGAAATGAATCTTATATTTATGTTATGAATTTTTTAACACAATTTGATGTCGGAAACTGGATTTTACTTACTAGAAGTGTAGATGTCAATCATATTTTGAACCACTCTAGATTAATCATTCCAATTGATCACACTCACCGAAATCTTATATTATTGGTAATAACGCGAAAAATATTCATGCACTAATCATATAAACATGTAACACCCAGACCCAGAACAATCTTACAGAAGGTCATTCTTTATTTTACCCTAGTCGAGAATCGAACCCGCAGCCTCGTGAACTAAACCTCGTGAAACCTCGTGAAATCTTATATTATTGGTAATAACGCGAAAAATATTCATGCACTAAACATATAAACATGTAACACCCAGGCCCAGAACAATCTTACAGAAGGTCATTCTTTATTTTACCCTAGTCGAGAATCGAACCCGCAGCCTCGTGAACTAAACCTCGTGAAACCTCGAGAAATCTTATATTATTGGTAATAACGCGAAAAATATTCATGCACTAATCATATAAACATGTAACACCCAGACCCAGAACAATCTTACAGAAGGTCATTCTTTATTTTACCCTAGTCGAGAATCGAACCCGCAGCCTCGTGAACTAAACCTCGTGAAACCTCGTGAAATCTTATATTATTGGTAATAACGCGAAAAATATTCATGCACTAAGCATATAAACATGTAACACCCAGGCCCAGAACAATCTTACAGAAGGTCATTCTTTATTTTACCCTAGTCGAGAATCGAACCCGCAGCCTCGTGAACTAAAGCCAAGAGCGTTACTTACACCACCACACCGGCCGCCTGTATTCATGTATATTTCCCCTACATCATATTGATAATCTATTAGAAGATTTCTGAGGTGGAAAAAAGAAGAATTTAAGCATATTTGATAGTAACAAAAATTTAAGAATTTAAGCATATAACTTTAGGTGATGGGAACTTTCAGTTCCAAATATTTTATGGTAGGACATCTGCTGGCTACCCCATGTGAATTCGATAAACTACCTAGATAATAAAGATAGTCTAAAGCAAAAAATACAGCTTAAATTATGTAAAACACAATTTAAGTACCTAGTAATATAAAAAAACAATGCAGACACATAATTAAAACTTGATAAAGATAAGCATGTTTTTAACATGTTTTTTTTTATGACAATAGGTGGTCTTTAAATGAAATCAAAGAAAAAACATAAAAGTTCTTTAAAAAAATGCCGATTTAATGATATGCAAATGTGGACTCTGCAAATTTCTCACTGCTGATAAAATCAAATTGTTTATATTATAGTTTGTCAATAATTAACAACGATTCTTCTTTTAAAAATATGCCGCCATGAGAATTTTTAAAATGCCCTTTCTTTATTATTATACATACCTATTATTCCATCTAGGTTTATATACTTAATAAAATAATCTTACAAAAAAACAATAATAATTATGTGACAAGAGCAGTAGCGATGCGCAGTAACTGAAGACATGGAGGATAACACTTCTACTTTAGTATATTTATTATTCTATGATCACTTCGACGCAGTCTTTATACTAATATTTTACTAAATATAATATTGTTTGTGGCATCACTCATTTATTGAGTGCAAAAGTTGAAATAAAATTAATTAAAACAAAGTTAAAAACAGTATAATAAAGTCAATCAAATAAAATATGTATACATAAAAAAATCCATAATCAATAGGCATTACTAAACACACAGAGAAAAATGTTGCATAATTATGTCAAAATTGTCAAGATTATTGTTGTCTGTAAATTTGTTTTTAATTTTTTTCATTGATTTGTTTATTTTACTCATCAATTTTATGATAAACATTGATTGATTAGAAGAAATAACCTAATTAACAAAAGTAGTCCGATAACTAAACCTTTGTTAAAAAATTGTGACTAGAAGTTACGTCGAACAGTTATTAAAAAATCCATTGTATCTTTGTCATTGTCTTGGACTAGCTAAATTCGAATTCGATATAAATATTCTAAATAGCTACATGTTTATGCATGCAAACATTTTGTTATATAACAATGTTAACACTCATTGGCACCCACCTGTTTTTTTATTCAAGAGGATCTCACAAATAACTACTTTTGTCTACATATTTATTACTACTAGTGTAACACAAAATTGCGTTCTATAAAGTATGATTCACTTAATATGTAAATTTCTTTGTTGGAATCAAGAAATTCATAAAACTCTTGTTTGAGTTTAATTTAATAACATTTTTTATATTACATCAATTTTAGATAAATGCAAAAAGCATTATGTGACCTATGTTAAAGTGTTAGCCCCCTATTCAGTGGCGTAGCTAGGGGGGGGCAGGGGGGGACATATGTCCCCGGGCGCCGCTTCAGGGGACGCCAAAATGAGTAAGTATTAAAACTATTTTTTTTAATTTAATTTTGATGTCAACAAATGTATTCCAAATACGTTTGCAAGATTGAATTTTGGAGCTCCACAAATATCTTCATTACAAACCAGTTGGCAAACACGATTTTAGCGCCCCCATTGAGCACTAAGGGGCGCCATTCTACTCATAAACCAAATGACACATCCACAATACAGGATTGCTGATGGCGTTTTTTTTTAACAAAGATCAGTTTGGGTTCAAATATTATTCTTCATAACTGAAAGTGGCATCTGGTTTTATCAAATTATACAGGTTGGATAATTTCGAGTCGAATATAGGATTTTACTTGAGTGCAAAGAAAATAGTATAATACTTCACATTAGTTGAAATGAGATAAATTTGTCATTAGATAGAAATGTAGCAAGTAAGTTGTCGTTTTAAATAATATTTGAAATCTAGCAAATTTTTCGGTAATTATATTTTATTTTACTTGCAAGAAAAAACAACATTGGAATTTTTTTCATTACTCATCACATCATCGCTGATTTTGGATTATCATGTAAAAATTGTTAATTTTCTTGACAACTTTCGCATTTTTTTCTGAAAAAGTTTTTACTCAACATTTTTAACATTTCATTTAACCAGTCATGTTTTATAAATATATTTTAATTTTTTATAAAATTTTAACTATACGCGGCGGCAGAGTTGCCTTCCACACTTCTCAGCATTATACAACCAGATGAGTCTCCATATGATCAGTCATGATTATACAAAAACTTAACAGTCTAATGGCGGGAAAAATTCACCTATCCAGATATACAGGATATCAAAGGATTAGGCTCAAAACATGGGCTCAAAATACCAGCATTGTGCCTTAAATATCTGTGTTCTAAAATTTTCTTACAATATTACAAGTATTAATTTTAATAGATTTTTGAATTTTAATGTATCAATTTACCGGTGAATCTAATTTTTGCAAATTATTTATTAAAGATTTTGGAGCTACCCCTGTAGCTGACAAAACTAATGGTATTATGTAAACGGACCTACATAGAATGCCAATTTTTTTTATTTCTCCTGCTAGTTTTGTATTTTTTCTGCGACTGTTGTTGGAATATTATGCTTATTTGGTACAGCGATGTCTATTACATACGTAATTTTAATTTGTTTATCATTTAATTCTAAATCGGGTCTATTATGATGTATTTGTCTATCTTTTATATTTGTTTTATCATAATAGATCCTATAATTTTGATTTTCTAACACCGGTATTTATAGTATGGTATTATATTTCGCGAGTTTATTAAATTATGTATAATTGCTAAATTTTGATGTATTATTTTTCGACATGATTATGTCTATTAGTATATTCAGTTTGAGCGAGAGTAGAACAACCCGAAACTATATGTTGTATAGTTTCCGATTTGGCCCAACATTTTCTACATGAATCGTTAGTTGTATTTTGATTTTTTATAATGTATTTTTGGTAATTTTTTTGTATTTATTGTGTGTTTACTTGTTCTTGAACAACCAGTATAAAACCCTCGGTTTTCCAATACACTTCCCCAAAGGTAAACCATCTGTTTGACGGATATTTGTCACTTGTTTGTTATGAATCTTTATTTTTTTATTTTTATGTTGATTGTTATAATTATTATTGAAATTAGTTATATGTGTATGTTATATTGATTTGAGATCTATCATGTAAAAGGCTTTTGCCGTTTATTGTTTTAATAAAAATAAAACATGAAATTGGTTGAGATCATTGAGGTGTCTAGCATGAAGTTCTTTCCTATTTTAAGATTCTAACAAAATATTTTAATAGTTTATTCGCGTACCTACTGTTTCGACATATAAATTTAATGATGTATGATTTTTCTCGGTCTGCCGGTCGGTATAATTTTATGTAATGTAAAATTATTTTGTTTATTTTTGAAAAATGTTTTAAGAGATTCTATTTGATCATTATGTAAAGAGGAAATGTTAACAATTCCTCTTCCTCCTATACTTCTAGGCAGAGTCAACCTTTTTTTCGCGGAATTTGGATGGTGATATCTTTTTTTCGTTAATTTTGTTCTTATTAATCTTTCTAATTTATTTAAATTGGTTTTTGACCATTTTATAATGCCAAATGAGTATTTTGATAACGGAATAGCCTACGCGTTTATTGCTTTTTCTATATTTTTGGCTGATAGATCGCTTTTACCTAAATATTTTATTTTATCTATCTTTAAAATCATTTGTTAATTTATTTTTGTTTTCAGTGCGATATAGATTTTTGGACTGCGGAAGTATTTGTATATTTCATTTTTATTAAGATTATTTATTTGATAATGTGAAGCTACATCCTGACATTCTAAAATTTTACCTTTTTCAATATGAAAAGTTTAACATTTATCTGGCTTAATTGTTTACAATCGTATAGAAAATTATTAATCTGTAGTGTTGTGGAATACTCTAGAAATTATTTTTCGAGAAATTTCTCGAAGTGGAGAATTTTGGAGAATTATGGTGTATTTTGAGGCAAAATATTTTTTATTGTTCATTTTTACAATAAGGATATGGTAATGTGTAAAAAGAATATACTTAAAAGACTAGTTTTTAAAAGGAACAAATATAACATGGGAAAATTGATGATTTTCAATTTTAAGTAGAGTTCATTGTTCACTTATTAGTTACCTACTAGTTTTTGTAATCCGGCATCGCTCGGGTTGAAACAAACAGATAACCGACAAATAAATGAGTGATTGAAAAAATACAGTAAACATTTACGTAAATAATAGTAGTAAAAACCTCTTTCGATTGAAAAAACTTGAAATTTGCCACCACACATGCCCATTTAAAAAAATGGTAGGTACCTTCATGGAAAAAGTATTAAAATACCTCTAATTTGGGCCCAAATCAGCCCGATGAAGTTTTAGACCGATCAGGTTTTCCGGTATTGGGCGAATGGTTATAATATTTTTGAGAAAATTATGGAGAGAAATTTCTCTTCTGTCAGAGGAGAAAATTCTCGTTCTCGAGAAATTTCTTTTGAGAATTTTCTCTACTCACATCACTTTTAGTCTGCATTTTATTTCATTAAAATACCAGATTGGTGCTTCGAAAATGAACCATATAAATCGTAAAAATTTTAAATTTTCTTGACGGCTCCGAGAAGGGGCGCCGACTTTGTGCCATGTCCCCGGGCGCAGATGACCCTAGCTACGCCACTGCCCCTATTACGTTTTGTTTAACAATAAAGAAGACAAATAGGCATTTTGTATTATGTATAGGTATGACTGGGATGAGGAAAGTAATTATTAAACTAACGAACACATTCACAATGACAGAATTAATGATTTTGTTTTATTAAATGTTTGTGTATTTCTACTTGCAACAATAACTGATTTAATAAATAAAATATAAGGGTTTTGTTACAATCCGAAGCGGCTGGTAGGTTGGGCTATATAGGGTGCGGTGGAAATATAAAAAAAAAATTAAATAGAAAATTACAGCTTTCTTCCTTGATCCATTATAAGAATAATTTCTATTTCTCCAATCTTCCAAGGAATTTTTTTGTCCTCACGTGTGTACCACAGTGGGGAGCCTAAGAGCTGGACGGCTAAAACCACGACCTGGGAATCTTTTATGCTTCTTTTAAGTCATCGATGTCTCTTTCAAAAAAATAGAATGTCATATTAAATATACAATTTCAAAAGGCCGAAAAAATTATTGTCCCTCCTGCACAATAAAAACACAGATATCAAATAAAAAAATATTATAATATAGTATACAATATTATTGTTTGGATTAAAAATTTATTCGAAATAAAAGGCATTTACATCTTAAATTCAGCGATGAGGCGTTGCCAACAATTCTGAATGTCTAAATATTTTTTGGCGTGGAGAAAACAGCTTGCATATTTTTTACATGCACCTGAGATGAAAGTAGTAAACTTTATTGTAATAAGATAAAGAAAGTTATTCTTTATACAATCAAGGCGTTTCCCACAATTTGGATGGCCAGCAGACTAACTACATGTAATAAAATGGAAGTCATCTTCTAAATAATAGTTTTTCTTGTTTAATATATCTAAATACAATTTAGACTTTAAGATACCATACTTACTTATTGAATTTATAAAAGAAGCACACCGCATTAATGTTCCTATAGAGGAACCGCTGCTGGTTACAATACATATGTATTACCTATTTCGAAATTGATTTTGATATAGATAACAATATGTACATACCTAATACAAATGTATTATTATAAAGCGATTTGTGATGATGACGTTGTAGAAATATACCTAGTACCTACGTAATAATAATATATGAATCTCTAAAATGTCGGTCACAGATGAAATGGAGGATTGTTGTGGAAAAGAATGCTGGTCGAGTTTTACTGTAAAATTGTTTATAGTAATCATTACCTTTCTGTATATACTGAGCTATAATATATCACTCCTGAAAAAAGAGTTTAATGTTGACTCAAAACATTTTTTTTTTTAAAGATATATCTGGGTTTTGTTATAAACCCAAATACAACCTTATACACCTTTCACAGTAAGCTAAAAGCTTGTGTCGTGAAAGGGAAGTTTGCCGGCACCTGGGATCGAACCGCGGACCCCGTGTTCACAAGACCGAGACTCTACCCCCAGGCTACCGACGAACTCTTCGACGAGTTACTTGCCTAGTAGCCAAATGTCTCTTGCAGCGTTTATCCTCCTTAGTATTAGGTCTTCATGATTTTTGCTCTTAGACTCTCGTGAATTGAATGATTCATTCTCCCAAAAGCTATATTTTATATAAGAGTTTAGTTTTCTCATACCCAATCATATGGGCACAGCATTGCTCTTGTCTTTAGCTATCATGTTTATTTTTAAATGTATGTGTTGGGCTTGTTGGGGTATTTGTAATAAATAAAGAAATAAAATATAATAATAATACTACTACTACTATACCATCACGGCATATCCCACAAGTGGGGTAGCCAGCAGATCAGCTGTATGTAAGAAACATACAAACATACAAACTGTTAATAATAATACAAACTTTAAATTTTAAATAAATATATTGAAAAAATAACAGTATTTTAATTATTTATAAATTATTAATAATACAAACCTTTATTGCATAAAAAAACAACAAAATTAAATAAACAATTTCAACTAGACAAATAAATTTTGCGCAATAGGCGAGTTTATTGCAGAAGTGCGATATCTTCCAACTAACCCATATTACTGTTATTACTGTTACAAAATATATTACTGTTATTGAAAAGACATCATACTCTACTGGGAACTTTGCAGCCTTCGGCCAACGTGATCCCAGGCAAAACAAAACATTTACAACAGTGTTTCTACTTTCCTTATAACTTCAATGCACGTTAGTATTACTTTTAAATTGATATACCTATAATTACCTCTGCCATAATTGATGTAAAAATCAAAGAATTCGTTAAATGGTTACAATGCATAAGTGTCTTTAATTTTTTTACATATTGTCAGTTTTTTTTAAGAAATGTTCAGTACAATTTTACCAAATTCGAACGAAATTGGAATTGAGAAAACGTGAAATTACACTCTTAACTCAAAACTCGAATATAAAATAAGTTTACACCACAAGTTTCAAATTTAATTTCAAATAATTTTATAATTTTATTTCAGAAATTCACGGCCTAAGCCTTTTACATGTTAAGAAAAAAGACACGAGACAATTAGTACCTAATAAAGATGGCATTCATATTAAGGCTGTCCCACCACTTTCCCCTGGATGTTTTAAGAGCTGAGCACCTTTATCATCCAGATTCAATGAAACAATTTTTTTTAATGGTAGAGTTCAGGATTTGCTTCCGACAAAAACCCTTAATGTCCCTTGGACTCCAAGGCACTGCTCATTACTACAATATTATACTAAACTATCATCATCATCATCATCATCGCCCTCAACGCTCCTCTCGGGAGCACAGGGCAGAAACCAGCCTCCTCCATTCAGAGCGTCTCTGTGCCAATTGCGACACCTCTTCCCACGACATTCCTAAACTATCAAAGATCGCAAAATATAATTTAGACTTGTATCATTCTTCACATTGTGCCTAATATTTATTATCATATTATTAAACAACATATAGGTGGTATAAAAAACTCGCAGACTTTGTATTGTAAAGATATCATTGTGAAATATCCTGTTACTGTAAGCCACTCTTACCTACATATTATGTATCTATACACTGAAATCTCTATCTCAGTTTCATCACAAACATACTATTTATTTATTTCACATGAAATTTTCAACTAAACTAGTCATAATATTCAGCTTTACTTTGTATCCTTTTTATAATATATTTATAGTAAGAAACCAGAGTTCGAGTTTACTTTTTATACTTATACCCTTTAATCCGTAGAGCTATTATACCTACTATATGAATTTAAAATATAAACTTCAAGTAGGAAATAAAAAAACCTTAAACTTACGAATCGGCTTAGGCTGGTTTAATGGCTGGCCATGGTACGTTCATCAATCTCACCAATTTCTTATATAAGTTAATTATCAATTCATACACCTATCAACGGTTTTTTTGTCATCATAATGACAGTTATAATTCAAAATATCTACTATTGCTAAGTTAGTGCGATGAACAAATATACATCTTCAAATGATAAAAATACTAAATAGTTATGTTAGATGAAAATAAGGTAGTGCGCAACATCGTGCTGTTCAGGATTTTACAATAATTTGCATTTGGGTCGATTTTAACATTATGTATAATATTTTAAACTTTTTATAATCTATCAAATTGCCAGTCTTCATGGCGCAATGAACAATAAACCACTGGCTATAAATGCATTAGGTTCCGTATTCGATTTCTTTACATAGTTATTTACGGAAATTCACACGTAAAATTCATTCACTAAGATGATAATATTTTGTTTCAAAAGACGTCCAACTGGTCGATTTCGAAATATTACATTTATTTTTCCAATACCTCTCCTATAAGAAAAGGGTTCACATGCAAAGGCATATCGATCCTTGAATATTGAAACTGAGAAAATAGAACATTCTTCTTAAAGTGTTAAGAGGATGGAAGTGAATTTTTACTGTATCGCTTAAACTATAGTGTAGCCAGCAAAAATACGAACATTTCTGTATTTATAGAAAGAGGCATCGATGTCCCGCCTTTGCATGTTCCTGAATTCCTAATTAGAAAGATGTTTAGATTGAAGGAAAATATATTTTCGTATGTATCACAATTAAATCAAAAGTGAGATAAACACCTAAGTCCAGAGAAGAAGAAACAATGGTGCACGGGAGTCTGTCGGTTATGACTTGATCTTACATTTTATATTTTATTAAATTTTCAGGTTATTCGCATCTGACCAGTAATCTTATTTACGGGGCTATCTACTGGAAAGTGAGTGATATAGGTTCCTAGGGTTCCCAGTTCCTAAGTCCTACCCAATAGACTCCTATGTACCAGTTTTTCTTCTTTTCTGAGCCACGTTTGTTACCCCATATTGCTATGCTATACATCATACAAGCGATTAATATAAATATGTATGTGATACCTACATACATTCGTATATCACACATAGAATTAGATGTTATGATTCACTTGTTGTTGGAAAGTTAACAAAAACGTTTACAAACATAAATTATTAAAAAAAACAGCATATGTTGTCAAAATAATTATTATCAGCGGCTCAGTTAATCAGTGACCCCTGACATGTGAAACTAACTTCCACATTCAACGTGATGAATCGACAGTAGCGTGTATTGTGTGTACAACTTCAGAACATAATAAATTAGAATGTTTGATTATAAATTCGCATATTGTCTTAAAATATAGATATTCGTAAAACATCGCATAGAAAATATTCAACACTTATTATAATTATAATGTTATGTGTGTTTCCTACCCACACTCAATGTTTTATTCATTAAATTTTTACAATAATTACGATTAAACAGTAAAAAAAGGAACTCAAACAAAATATTTCAACAAAATATACGAACAATACCAACAAAGTATTCTTCGTATGTTCTTGGCATGAAGAGGCTGATTTTTAATATTTATTACGTGCAACTAACTAGAACTCTGGTTACCTCCTATTCTGGTGATGAAAGGCTTTAATCCATATTGAACGATGTTTTTTTGAGAAAGATCAAAGATTAATTGCCTAAAAAAGAACGCTGTTTTTTGGCCTATTTTAGAACAATAATAGGTACTCGGTCCATCTACGTATTTACAATGATTTACCCTATTTACAATTTTCTTGTTAGTTGTCAAATTTATTATAAATATTTGTTATATCTGGGAGTACGAGTATAATTGCTAGTTGATATGTAATGATAATAGATTTATACGTATGTACTATTGTCATTTATAATTATTTGTATAATAATAATATATCCGCTTATTATAAACATGTTTACTATCTACGGTAATAATTATCTTCTCAGTTATATTATACACATATGCAGGGGTTTCAAAATATTCACATCTCAAACAAAACGGATGACAAGTCTCACCGCTGATGATTATTAAGAAAAAAAACTTTGAAAAATTTGGGAATGTAAGTGAAACATTGTTAATCATATTAAGTTCAAACCTTTACTTTTTTTATTTCAAAAAACCAACAGAACCCTCTGGGAATTGAACCAAACATTCCTCGCTTGTAAGGCAACTGCGTAATAATAATAATAAGAACACTTTATTGATCAGAAAAAAAAATCATGAGCAATTGGCGAGCTTATTGCCTGGAGGCAATATCTTCCAGCTAATTGCTATTTCAACCTATATGAACGATGAATAGTTAGATATGTGATACATTTATGTAAACATCCTCTAAGAATACATGATATTATGATCTCGATGCTTACGAATCGATGGTAACCTGGTTAAGGGTTTTTTTTCCATTTGTTTATTATTTTATTGGGTTAGTTGGAAGATATCGCGTCCCTGCGATAAACTCGCCCATTGTGCAAAATTATTCGTTTATACCATGTAACTTTATCATTTGTATCCATATATTTTGTACAATAAAGTTTATTACTATTATTATTATTAAGGGTTATTTTTAAACACAGGTGACGTTCCCAATCGTGGATCACAACATCTTAGATATGTATATTGATCTCAAAGAGGTGGAGAAGCCTCCACTTCCTCTTGACAGAATCTTGTACATCTATCCCATCAGAGCACTAGTAGACAAATAGTATATAAAAACACATAAAACTGTCTTTTCCGTGCCAATAAAAAATAAGGCATTCAGAATGGATGGCGAAGTTTATCGCTGATTTGAGGTTGTTTTAGTGCAAGTGTCAATTTCAAATTTAAAAAAATATATAGAAGTGAAACGAACATAAAATTAATCAAGATTAAATATGAAAATATATGAAAAATATTCAAGTTTTATTGAGATATAAAGAAAATACATTAATTCAATAATTATCGGATCAAATGGAAGGATAAAGCATCGCATCTACTAGAAAATTCTCGATTATCAACAAGGAACATTACTGAAAAGGTAAAAAACAAAATTGTGACAATAATAATTCCATGATACTTTTTCTTGATCCTTTTTTACTCTAGCTGTGTATAATACTATGTTTTTTTATTGGTGTTGTAGCAGGAAAGAACCGAGTAACTGGTTATACAAGTCTTATGTTTTCACTTTTATTTATAAAAAACAACATCCAGTTTCACTTGTAAAGGTTAAACGAAATATCTTGATTGTGAAAATGGATGCAATTAGGAAATTTCTCTCTTATTGCATCCCTAGTAGGATAAATTGAGAGATACGATTACGTTATTAATTAATAACTAAACCGGCTTTTTCGAGCTTCAAAGCTAATCAACATCAAAAATAATTTTATAAAATAATAACGATTTGTTTCCCTAAATGAAGGTTTAAAATTTGTCACAATTGTCAATTTGCCATTATTATTCGATTATATTTTTATAATAGACTTTTATTTTTTTCCTATTAACTCACATTATAATAATTAATTATTTAACAATATACTATAATTATGGTACAATGATAATATTCTGTTTTATTATAAATGACAACCTTATGAGCTTATTGCAATATTACAAATTATGTGTACCTATGCTTTTCAATAGTTTTTGCGTATTTTTTATTGTTTTTTATTTGTATGTATTATCTGAAGTGTATCATTGACTAATTAATATATTAATAAATAAAATAAGTTTCTTAATAAAGACATGTCCATCTTTAAAGATCTGGTTCATCTGGTAAACTTAATGATTCACAGATAGTCGCGACTCTTTAAATACTTTTCTACACGGGAGGCAGTTGAAATGTTTTTGCCTACTTAATTTCTTTGTTAGATGCATGCCTACATAATTCCTAACGCCGGCAACAGCCATTGACGGAGACTCACTTGGTACCGTAGAAGCCTGGAGATTTCCATTCGTCTGAAGTTCTACACTTAGCAAATCTTGCCCATACCGGAGATACCATAGTGAGCAGCCAGAAAGGTTGGCCAGTCAAAAAAACCGTCTGTGGAATCTATTGACTACAGGCTTTTCATTACCATATAGCCGAGAGAAGCAAACAAAGTACTAACATAAAATAAAAATAAACTTTCTTAACCTAAGTTACAAATTATAAAAGTAGATACAGTATATACAAAAAATATTTTGCAAAAAAGCTGATTTGAGGTGTCCAGAAACTTCTGCCTGAAATAGCCAACCAACATATTAAATATTTGAATGCAGGTGATATCAAAACAAAAATTTCAATGCAATAAGAAAAAAACAGATGAAAATTCCCATAGCCTACATATTTTCGTGAAACTTTACTACGCATCTCTGTATTCAATGACAAACTATGATTCATAGAATGTACATCGAAAAAGGTCTAAATTGACAACATCAAATTAATAAGCGAAACATCTTATTGAAACTACCTTTTTACAATACTCTTCGAATCGCGACAGTATAATCCTAAGAATTTTCTGTACCTACACACTTAGGTATTAGCAGTATAATTATTTATTTATTTATTTCATACCATTAGAAACATTGTATAAAATCAATATGTTGTTAAGTTTACAATGTAGCAATCTTACATTTATCACGGAATTGAATTATTCGCTAGCTTAATTCCTACTTGTACTATGTAGAAAATCAAATTATAATAAAGTTTTTTGAGAAGCAAGTAATAAAATCAAAATAATTCCTAAGTAGGCAAAAAAGGCGTAGGTATTTACTATTAGAACACCCAAATCAGTATTTTCGTGATTCACTATCTACACCATCACGGAAACTCCTTCGAGAAGGGTAGCCAGCGAATCGACTACATGTAATAAATATACAGATCTTCGTTCTCTGTGTGTCATAGAAAAATAAGACATTCAGGATAGGTATCCCACCCCATCGCATTCAAATATATAGATCGTCATCTATGTGCCATAAAAATAAGACTTAAGATCAAGGGTGGTGTACCTAATGGAAAATTATTTTCTTCTTAATCTTTCTTAGACCCAAAGGTCTGTTCATGCAGGAGAGTCATCTTGCGATGTGGAAGCCCAGCTGTCCTTCTATCGTTTTGGGGTTCTTCCTGGTGGGCGTCGTCCCTCAGGTAGGCCACCATGTAGAACAATATTTGGGATTCTGGTATTATTCATCCTATGGACAAGTTCGTACCAGAATCTCTGCCGTTGTCTTCCCTATCTAACAACATCTTGGACCTTATACATCTCCCGGATTGTAATATTTCTGACACGGTTTCGTAGCCTAACTGCTTTATTTTCTCTGGAATAAGGGGAAAGGGTGATTTTAATTTAAAATGCTTATGACTTAAAATATAACACAAATGACTAAATATAACATAAAGTTTTTCACCTCATAGTACAGAAAAGATGTCAACCAGCGTTTATCTAATTTGTACTGGAAAAACTTGTTTAGAATTAAAGGAATTTTAAAACGTGATGGAAGCAAAGACTAATGCAAACAGCTCATTGTATTCTCTGTCCACATTAATTAATTATTCTCGACATTAAATGAATTATTTATTTACCCTGCAAGGAATTAGAAGGAGCGTTCGGTCAATAAAAGAAATATTACTGTGAAAGAATTTTTAAAATTCAACCACGTTTATCACAAAAAGGGCAGAAATTCTGGCCACAAAACATACTTAGGTGTATGCTATCACGCATATTTCCTTTCAGGGTAAAAAAAAAGGATAAAATATCACCTACTCTGGTCCTTGCATACATATTTTGCTTCCATAACTAACATTCATACAGTTCATCATGAATGCTTAAGCCGTGGAGCATCCGGTAAAGAATTGGTCTCCCACTCTTTTCTGTAAGTTATCGAGTGTCCTGTAAAAGCAGGTGTTCGAAAAAATTAAGACATTTTACACCTTAAATTCAGCAATGAAGATTGCCACCCGTCCAGAATGTCTTAATTTTCATTGACACGGAGAGGACAGCTTGCATGTTTATTACATGGAGCTGATCTACCCTATGTGTGGGATATGCCGTAATCGTATATATAGATAGATGAATGCTCTTTTGCTCCACGTTCTTAACAGGTGCCTATCCTTCAGGATCAGATCTACAAGTTTTAGTTACTCTGTCCTTGTTCAATTTATTTCCATACTTAACACATCGTAGCTTAATTTTCATTTAACTTGGTTATTACATAGACGGTTTTCTTTTCTTCTCCCATTAAGTAGGTACCTAGGTGCATATATCGTGAACATTTTTTTCTATTCTTCATTTTTTAAAAGCCTGGAACTGAATTTGAAATAAGCCCAAATACATCCCAAACACACCCACAGTAAGTAATTAATATGCTTGTATTATCTTCTTAAAGTTCCATGTCAAGTCCCTCCGACGTCGGCCATCACCCTGGCGTAGGCTTCTCAGACCTATGCTAGCCGGAACAGCTCTTCCACCCACTGGATTCCGGTTCACTCTCTGATATTTCATAGCCAAGACATCTGCCACCTTCCCACACCACGATTTCCCTCAATTTTTCGCTTCAACATGAGTTGGATCAAACTTGTATAGTAAAAATATAAATTCCGAGATTCTACTACCAAACTACCGACCACCACACCACCGATCACTTCTAAGTAATCTATGATTCATCTAGTAATTGAACCTGCCTAAATCAGGAATTTTATGGATGCAATCTCTTAAGAACATTACACCACCGGTATTGAGGTTGATAGTAAAATAAACTATATAGTGAGAAATAAAATAATAACACATTAGATAACAAAACGAGTTTGAAGATTAGCAGCATCAGGTATGTTGAATGGAGTGGAATTAAAATGATGTTGAAAGAATCCGGGTTTAGTGCTTATCCTAGCGTTGTTGTTTTATAATTGATTTCACTTTTTATAATAATATGATTATGTATAAACATAATGTACATACAATTTATATTTCAGAGCGAAACTACACTATACTCGTATCAGGAGACATAATTTTTCAGCACAACTGCTCAAAATTATTTGACAAATTATAGGTATTTCCTTCTCACGTCTTCTGTTCTAGGTATATTTGAAGACCATCCACTCGTTTACGAAACATAAATTACTATTTTATTTTGCTCTAACAAAAAATTTACATAATTTTTGTAATGTAAATAAATATTGATATAATTTTTGTAATGTAAAAATTGCCATAATTTTTGTAATGTAATAATTGACACAATTTTTGTTATGCGAAAATTGGCATAATAAAGTTGATGAAACTTTTGTTATGTAAAAATTGACGTAGTACGGTTGACATAAATTTTGTAATAAAAAAGTATGACGCGTTATCAAAACAGGTGAGTATTTCATCAAGAAGAGTGTAACGAGGACTACAACATTGTGTTTATAAGTCACTTTGTACAAAATTGGACATAGTATAGTTTCGCTCCAACCCACAGTATAAACTTATAAAGATGATGATGATTTGAATGTATTTATTGTACATATAAAATGTTTTGGCCGCTGTTTAACATTTTACTTGTATAGACGTGAGGGTAAAATCGTGAGGCGAAGAGAATCCGTACCATTTATTCCATTGTATATATACACAATATTATGATCTCATCCAATGTAGTTGGAAAGTCGTAGACGATGAAAAAGTGACTTCCGATGGTTCTTGGTGGAAGTCCACGAAAATTAATTATCAGGTAGCAGGTTCTTAATTTCATGTGACTATGCTTTCGCGCTATCTTAATAAATACACCCTTTTCGTCATACCTTCATCATGCATTCGCTCCACATGTCCAAACCATCCAAACTTGTTTAGACGTATTCCATTCACAACACTCCTCTCGCATTCGCTCATTCTCCTTATATCCTCATTCTTCATACTAATACGTAACTTTTTACCAATCATTAATTTTAGTGATCACATCTCCACAGTATTTATTCCACTTTCGACGGTACCAGAATGCTATAGTGCACCAGCATTTTTGCCATATTCGACACATTACTATTTCTAACAATGGATTGAAGTACAGCGTTCACTCTAGCACTGGCTACTTTTCTTCTTTCGATGTCCTTTTACGATCCTTTTTTTAACCAACCATAATTCTCGAAAAGAAAGGGCGACTAAAGGTATTCCGCGGGGTATACCCGAGGGCAGAAGACCGTTAGGCAGACCAAGACAAAGATTGTTGGATAACATCAACCGAGATCTAGAGGAGCTCAATGCTAAAGACGACTGGCAGTCCATTGCTCAGGATAGAAAGGCTTGGATATCTATTTTTTCGGAGGCAAAGGTCCTACAAGGGCTGTTCGGCCATCGGAAGTAAGTAAGTAAGTAAGTATAATTCTCGAAACAAGACTCAGTCTTGTCCATTGTCTTGTACATATGAACATGTGACCCATGTGGTCTTTGCATAATATTTTTTAATGATACAATAATGATTGCAATAGCATTCATAATATTAATATGAAAAAGCTACTCCGAGGAAGCACTCTAGATTAAATGCACACAAATCGAGTAATGGGTAGGTACTTAATAATCACTTTTATCAAATTATAATTATTTGTACATTTTATTGCACGTGTTGTTTTATACAACTTAATTTGAACTATAAAATATTCCAAGGCCAGTGGCTTATAATAATAATCGTCTGCAAAAAAAATTAGACCGGCCCATGACAGGTTCAATGAGGGTCTTATCTTGAATTGATCTAATGGAGTCAAATACAATGTCAGAACCTTTTTCGGAACCGGTATAAATTTAATATGAATTTTATTAAAATTATTCACAACTATCCCGTGGAAGAATATATCTCCAACTCTTTCCTTTAATTCTAACTTAGCATTAGTTAGTCCAGTGGTCGGCAAAGTGCGGCTCCGGAGCCGCATGTGGCTCTTTAGCCCCGTGAGTGCGGCTCTCATGGCCTAGCCTAGAGTCAAATTAGTTAAAGAACAAAAAATTAGAAAATGTGAAATTAGAAAATAAATTTAAAAAAATTCGTTACAATAAAAAAGAATTTCATCATACATAATTCCTAATTTCCCTAAATTAGCGAAGGTCTGAAATTTTAATAAAGGTTTACTAAATTAATAAACAGATTTGGCTCTCAATTTTTTTTTGATCAGTGTAATGTACATATTTGGCTCTTAGGCGAATAAGTTTGCCGATCACTGAGTTAGTCTTATAAGGAATGCAACATCATAGATTTAGCGACAAGGTATGGAATCCATCTTGAATGTCTTACCCATGTTATGCCTCAAAGAGGATGTTTTGTATGTTCATTATATGCAGTTTCATTCACTGGTTACCCCCGAGATATGGGTGTTTCGTGGAGCAGTTGTTTAAAAAAAATAAAGACGTTTTACGTCTTTAATTCAGCGATAGAGTTTGTCACCCATCCTCGATATCTTATTTTTTGTTAACATGGAGAGGACAGCTTGAGTGTATATTACATTTAGCAGGTCTGCTGACTACCCCACTTGTAGGATATGCCGTGATGACATAGTGATAATAAGAAAAATACATTTACATCTTCAATTCAGCGATAAGGTTTGCCACTCATCCTGAATGTCTTATTTTTTGTTGGTATGAAAAGGAAAACTAGTAGTAAAAATAAAACAGAGAATATTGCTATAAGTAAACCTACGATTAGTTGTATAAAATTAATCCTGCTAGTACATAAATATATTGTACATTATACATCTCCAGTTCCATAAACAACAACTCAAAATTCTAATATTCCAAGATAATTCAAGTTTTGAAGCAGTACGGCAATCAAGCGAAAACTCAAAACAAATATGCGTATTTAATAGAAATTATTAAAATTATAGAATTTTATGTTTGTGGAATTGAAAAAATATCATTTTCTACGTGAATGTAATCAGCCAAAAAACTAGAATATGAAAATTGTCTAGTTGTTGGTCTATGGAAGTGGATAGTGGAATTACACACAATGATTAAGTTTCATCACGCGATATTCATCAACCATCAAATAAGTATAGCAATAGCAATAGGTTCACACACAAACACAACACATCACATCGTGTCTACTTGTTCGTCCGCCATCCATCTCCACAGAGATTTGCATAAGAATCCTGTGATAGGAATCAAGAAACTTCTATAAGTACCTGTGCGTTTTGAAGTTAAATGATTTATTTATATTTATCATTATACAAAGCATAACAAAATAAATATATCAAATGTGAAAAAACATTTACAACGCTTGCAATTGTTTGAATATTGTTTGTCTCCTAACAGCATCATAGTTCTGATATCACACATTAAGGATTGCACCTTCCCTCAGCCATGAATTTTTATGGAATATCAGTTCCTATGTCATCCATACTCTTCATGCAAAATCTTTCTGAGTGCTGATATCAGGAGGCAGAAGATTTTATATGAAAACAATATATCCGCTGGTTGCTCCACTTATAGGAGATAGTAAGATAATATACATAGATAAGGGTATATATTTATAATTTGCTCATAAAATGTGGCTTTATTGATCATGAGTCAGGTTTCAGGAGCTGTCACCTTCAACTAACTGTAAAAGTGCTAAAAATGATAGTGCTTTATTTATAATAATTTTTTTATGATTTTTCAACAAAAACCGTCGGTTGACAACATTGGTTTTATGAAATAACACTGTTTTTAGTTTCACAAAAGTACTTTCGTGAAACTAAAAATAGTGTTATTTTCCATATTTTCAATCTTTTGATAACTAAGTGTATGTTTGTTCACACTAAGTAACAAAATCATGTTTCTACCTGTTTCTGTCAGGTTACCCCACTCTTATACAAACTATCGTAATAGAATAATTGAACAGGATGCAAGGCTTGAGATAACAAATGTGATAATGAAAAAATACATACAAAGTAGGTACATTATGTAGTATAAATTATTATATTAAAATGTTACATAATCCTCTGTGAAACTATTATTGATGAACTATTCACAAACTGCTTTGACGCAGAAATTACCAACCTCAATATTAATCATTTTGTAAAATTTTTCATTTTCCAAAATATTTATAGGTTATATACAAATTAAACTAATGTACTACTATTGCTACTATATTAGCTGGAAGAAATCGCCATGTGGCAATAAAGTCTTAATATAATGTAATGTAAATTATATATGTATCCAATAATAAAGAGTTTTTCATAGATATTTTTATTTTATTTTTATAATTACATCATCACAGCATTTCCCACGAGTGTGGTAGCCAGTAGACAAATTTTATGTAAACATGTTTAAATTTCTCTCCGTGCCAATAAAAAAAAAGTAAGACTTTCAGAATGGATAGCGTACTTCACCATCGAATTGAAGATGTTGAATATCTTATAAGGGCTTCTTGGATGGGGAGGACACGGGCTGCGACTATGGAGAGGTGCAGAGTGATTCTCACTTATTGCAATACCCGCTGATGCGGAATGCATGTGATGAGAATGACCTAAAGATGGCAAATGACAAAGCAATATAATATGTCGCTGTATACTGATGTCCGGACCCGAAAAGTTAAGTAAGTAATGTCTTATATGTGATGTATTACTTACAGCTCATTGTTTTTAATAATATCCAAAATAATTCCAATTCTTTTATGAATAAACCTACAACTATAAACCAGGGATGTTGCGAATATTCGCATCCGCATCCGCAAATGCGGAGCTTCCGCATGTATTTGGACATCTGCATCCGCATCCGCAATAATCGATGCGGATGTTCATGCGGATGCGGATGTAAGACAATTTGCGACAAGAAAAAAATGGGGCGGGGCCGGTGAATGGCGCGTGCCGTTTAAACTTGAAATTAACCAATGGGAACAAAAATAATGGTGACAAGATCCGACGCGTTTTTATTTTTGCAGGTTTTATTTTATTTTTGCAAATAACAAAGAAGAAAAAAAATATTTCCCTCAAAAATACATAATATTATTGTAACAAAAATTTCGTCACATATTTGACAATGGGGCCTACCAACTAAGATAGTTCCTACTTGTTTTTCTATAACATCTTAAACATCCGCATCCGCGGATGTGAGCCTTCAAAAATCCGCATCCGCATTCACATCCGCGGATGTGTAAAAATCGACATCCGCAACATCCCTGCTATAAACCATTAAATAAATGAATTTGATAGATTAGTATAAATTGGCATAATATATTTTATTAATGGTAATAATCATAAATGTCGGTAAAACTCTGATCTTTCGCATTTGAAAACCGTTTTATTAAGTTTATTTTTATCCATTGTAAATATATTATATTTTGTGGATACTTTCGTGCATAAATTATTTATAGGTTAAAATTAATTAATAGATATTATAAATTAATATGACTTACAGTAAGATATTTCATTGTTCATCAGTTTTTATGTTCATATGAAGAGTTATTGCATTTCAACGTAAAAAAAAAACGAAACAAAAATATAAGTTGCTAATTTCTCAAAGTAAGTACATCTCATATAAAAACATCAACTTTATAATGTGCTTGCCGATAAGCAATAACATGTAATTAATTATTCACCTGAGATTTTCGATCGCAAGTAAGATACAAGATGACGAGAATTATAAGATGAAGCAGGACAGCTGTAAGCAAGATTATTCCTGATGAACTTGCAATTCGTCTTCGAATTAAGTTTTGGGACAGTGCTCCGAGACAATTACACCGAAGTTTTTTTTAATTGGTAATTTATTCTAAGCATCCCATTCTATTTTCTCTTATTCTCATAGTGTTGGGGGGCCATTGAGACAAAATGTTTCCTCAGATATCCTTGATTGATACTGTTGTCAGGACCTCTGATTTCTCCAAACTAGCCAGTCTAAGTATCCCATCACACGTTATATGCTGATAAGGTAGCCACTGGATATATAACTCGTCTTTTACCTCTAAATGCTTCTCTCGTACGTACATAACTATTCTCTACCAACTGTGAACATAGTAGCTAAATAAATGATTTTATTTACAAGGAAAGAATTGAACATTTTGAAGTGAGTTCCAGTATCATAGTTATTTCTTAGCGGAGAAGTCATTCTATTTGTTTCCATATAACCAACACATTTGGGATCATTTTGTTCATATTATATTAACTTATTTTAAGAATTTAGTTTTACACCTATTCTTTTATTTGTGTAAGATACCACTCATATCGAATATATCAATTGCTTTTACAACGCAAAGAGAACATTATTTACATTTTATACACAATTACATACTACATCTTCTGTCTTCACCAAGTTTCAAGCAGGTATTTAAAAAGCGAGAAATGATTGTGCAATTCGATATATTTTTTTTCGTTGAATTTATTCGGTATATATTCTCAATATATCATCTGATTGATGATCGAATACACGATCGCTAGTTCGTCCGTTGACTCTTCATTGGATCCGGAATGAATCAAGGTTCATTTTTTTCATACTAGAAGCACGAACAAGAAATACTACACGTGGGTACATTTTATATTGCATATGTTTAAGGAAATGACTGACGCATCTAAAAGAATAAACACTCAATTTACAACAAGATATTTCGCTACCAGATGGAGCTGGTTGTAGTTTTACAAATTTTATGGTAATACCATACTTTAATTTAAATTAATTTTATTTATTATACTTTTTTATAATGCTGAAAGTATTCACACAATTATGATAGAACTTAAATTATATACACAAAAATTTCTACGAAGGCACTTCTTGTATTCAGCAGTACCCAATAAGTTAATCTATTTTTTTGCAGAAAATCAGAATAGTGTGGAATGAGATATACACAAAATCTGTGGACCAGCTTTGTGTTCATCCTATGTTTCCAAAACGGAATTTTGAAGGGTGGAAGTACCACTAAAAAACCTAGACCAAAATTAAAAGACAAAATCTAAGAGATGGAGATATTTTTTTTATCATAATCATATTTCTTAAAATATATTTAAATGGTCATGTGACTATTATTACATTGTGGAAAGCCATTTTGGTAATACAAAGGATGAAGATGGACCATGTCAGTAGTAATTGACAGAAAAAAATTGAATACATGTGCGCAAATTATCATTTTATACGTGTGGGTGTTACAAATTGAATAATCAGTATTAGTAATGAAGTGGGCGAACTTCTCGCCATGTATAAAAATATTTCCCAAAAGAATTTTTATAGCAAAGTTCGTTTCCGTTATAATAAGATGTATCCATATATATTTATCTTGTTTATATTTATTTTCAATAATTTACATATTACAAGACAAAATAAATAAAATATTGCAACTACAAAATAATTCAATGTTACATCTTTTTATTTTATTATTGACCTACTCATTAGACAACCTTAAAAAAATATACCTCTTTCACAGGGAAAATATGGATTTTCAACATGAAAAGTTTTATTTTGTAGCTTCTTTTAAGGATATTCGTTATCAACGTATTTTTGTTAATATTAATTGATAACATTTATTCATATTTCTCACACATGCATGTTCCCCATTGCTGCGTTTAGAACCTTTACAGGTCACTCCAGATCAAGTTTTTCATAAAAAAACCTACTCCTGCAACTTTCTTCAGAGATGGGTTACCAGCCTTCTGCCATCTCCAACGAAATTTAAAAAACCTAGGAACCCCTCCTCCTATACACGTAAAAATGAATTCACTATAAGGTGTTCTTCAAAAATTCTGATGACTTCAACTCAAGTACTCGAGACAAAAAAAATTCAACCCCTCATATTACGAATTTCACCATATTTGTATTATTATTATAAACAATTTAATATTATAATATGTTTATTTGAAAAAATACAATAGCTAGGTCATTATCATGACAAAACTTACACGATATAAACTATTTTGACTTCACAGGGTTACCATGTGATCCCAAAAATCAATCTAATTTTATTAAATAATCACTCAAATTTTTCAACGAAGGCTACAATTTTTGTAGAGGGGGAGGGGCCAATTCAATTCAACTTTCAGGATATCAGAGTATTTGACGAGAGAGTTGATCCGCCAGCAAATACTAAGATTCCGCTTTAGTCAGTGTAAACTTGGTATTTTTTAAGGAGGGACAGTTGCATGGTACAATTCTATTTATCCTTACATTTGTTATACACTTTCCTTACGTGCTTTTTTTACCCCCTAAAAATATTAACTTAACTTAAAATATGGTATAGATAAATTGCAAACTCCTGTGACAAAGAAATAAGAGACAAGAGATAGCTTTTCTTCTTCTCGTACCGTATCAGGTCCCCCCGACGTTGCCAATCATTCTGGCGAAGGCTTCTTTATCCTGCGCGATCCGGAACAGCTCCCCCGCATGTCTCATCCCGGTCCAGTCTCTTATGTTGCACAGCCAAGACGTTTGCCTTCTACCAGGACCACGCTGCCTCTCAATCTTTCCCACCAGTATCAGTTGGAGCAAATTATACTTATCGCCTCGCAGAACGTGAGCCAGATATGAGATCTTATGGACCTTAACGTCCTTCAGCAGCTCAAGAGATAGCTCAATTGACGCAAAGACGCTCTGAATGGTATAGACTGATTTCACCATGCTCTCGAAAGGAACATTAATCGACGATTTAATTGGGTCTTATTACAGGATCCCATGGAGTTCCCGGTAAAGAACAGGTCTAATAATTTGTAAAACATCAAGTTTCAGATATTTGAAACCTTCAGTTCAGCGATGAGGTATGCCACCCATCCTGAATGTCTTAACTTTTATTGTTACGGAGAGGTCGAATTGAACGTTTATTACAAGTAATTGGCTCGCTGGCTACCCTGCTTGAGGGAAATGTAATGATATGAATAAATGAAAAATGAATGATCGTTAGTGTCAAAAATTAGTATCCCTGTTTTTTTTTTTACTTTTGCATTTGGTCACCATAGTATTTCCTGAGGGTACGAAGACTGTTACCAATTATTATTATTGTTGTTTGCATGTTCTCTCTTGCATTGTGTACCGTGCAAATCAGTCACAATATGTTGCCCAAGTGGTGTTATTTCATGTGTCAGGAGAAGAAGATGAATACAAACACGCAACTGCACTCTTTTTTTTATTATGTATATTTGAAATAACAGTTTGAACGATAATAATTATTTGATGTCTTTGAATAATAAGGTTACAAGGTCTGTAGAGCAATTTTCATTATATTTTATTTTGATATTTAGACATGTAAAGAGAATGAATGAAGAAATTTGGGAAAGGATGCGTGTCTGAAACAGAGGGTGCAATAAACGTCTCAGAGAACCACAATATCGCTTTAAGATTGACACGTATTGAGTATGAGAAATTAGTCATTGAAAAATAAGAACAAGGAAGTTCTATCTGTTTCTTCTGAAATAGGTATAATGGTTTGGGAAAGAAGTTCTTCTTCTTTTTCTTCCTGTCACTGTCCAAATTTATTGCCCCTCAAGGCTGTTGGTTCGGCTCTCTTCGTCCTAAGCTTTTATATTCTTCTGTTCCGTTTGTCATCTTCATCCAGACTATTTTTTCGCATGATACTATTGTATTGGGTCATCCAGATATTCTTTGTTGGTTTTTCTCTTGATAGATTCACTCATTCATATGCGTTGACACAACTTTATTAACGGTGTATTCCGTTAATTTGGAAAAGATGAAAAACAAGACAATTTTCTCTTACAGATATCCCACTCTTCTCTGTAAGTTTTAGAGTGTCTTGTAAAAGGCGGGAAGTAGTAAAATATCACGCGTGTAAAAAAACATCTCGAATGTATTCATATTAAGTTCATACAGTTAACCTGCTGGCTACCATGCTTGTAGGAGTTGATTAAAAGAATGAGTGATCTCATGGAGAATAGAAGATATCTCATATAAAACCTTATGAAAATAATAAACATACCAATGTTTTATTTTACTTTAAATTTCCGACAAATTATGAAAAAGCATTAATTTTCTCAACTTATGTCCTTATTTCTACCATCACGCCATGTCCTTCAAATGGAGTAACAAGCAGACCAACTGAAAATGTTCAATTCTTATTTCTGATGCTTAACAAACAATAATATATTGCCTTTTACAAGACATTTAAAAACTTATAGAAAAGAGTAGGAGACCTATTGTTTTGCTGGAGATGCCACAGTTGAGTTTAGTCTACTTTTACAAGACATTTAAAAAGTTACAGATAAGAGTAGGAGAACTATTGTTTTGCTGGAGATGCCACAGTTGAGTTTAGTCTACTTTTACAAGACATTTAAAAACTTACAGAAAAGAGTAGGAGAACTATTGTTTTGCTGGAGATGCCACAGTTGAGTTTAGTCTACTTTTACAAGACATTTAAAAACTTACAGAAAAGAGTAGGAGAACTATTGTTTTGCTGGAGATGCCACAGTTGAGTTTAGTCTACTTTTACAAGACATTTAAAGACTTACAGAAAAGAGTAGGAGAACTATTGTTTTGCTGGAGATGCCACAGTTGAGTTTAGTCTACATTTTTTTCTAACATTTGTAAATACCCCGTTTATCAAACATCAAATTTAAAATTGTATTGAAGACAGCATAATTGCACATTTTAACATTTCACCAAAATTATTTTAAGTAAATAATTTAGAATAAATAGATAAATACTACAAATTAAAACGGATGAAATTTGTGATGATGCATCTATTAATACTATTTAACTAGGACAAACAGACTATTGTTAAACTTATGTATTTATAAAATATAAATTACATTTTAAGTTTTATAAATATATTTTTTCATTTATAATAATTATCACAATCATCTAATCAATTTTGGATTTTTATCATTAAATTACAATATATTTAAATTACAATATACCTAGAATTTTTTTATTTTATAGAGTTAGTCGGTAGCCTGCAGGTAGATTCTCGGCCTCATGCATAAAAGGTGCGCGGTTTGATCCTAGGTGCCGGCAAACTCCCCTTTCACGACACAAGCTTACTGTAAAAGGTTGTTTTTGGATTTATAACAAAAACCCAGATAGATTTAAAAAAAATAACTTAAAAAGTATTGAGTAACTTATTTACTCTATGGTATTAATGCTGTCTATCAACAGTCAGCAGGGTTACTCTTGTCAAAACTAAACACGATCTTAATCTAGTCTTGATCTTGATCATACGACGCACGAAGGGACTATAGTCAAAAACACCGCACTACCGCTAACGCGCGTTCGGTTTGCGTGTATTTTTGGCCAATAGTCACTTCGTGCGTCTTACGATCAAGATCAAGACTAGATTAAGATCGTGTTTAGTTTTGGCAAGAGTAGCCCTGCTGATCTATAAATATTGAGTGGTTAACGCCTATATATATAATGAGTTACAATCCATTGGATTGGTCTGCAACGAGTTTGGTTTTTCTTCTCCATTCGTCTCTATTCTCCGCCAGTCTTTTCAGCTCTACGTATGAGCGACAGTTCATATCACTCTTCAGTTGGTCCATATATGCGTCTCTTGGTCGGCCTCTGCCATTTGTCCCCTCGGTCTTACCCTCCGCGATGGCTATGAGTAGTCCAAAAGGGTGAAAATCAATAAAAAAGTAGGTAAAAGAGAAAATATTGAATGGTTGGTATTCGGTTGTACCATAGATAAGATAATAAAATAACAAACTTTGTATACGAGTAATATATTAAATGGTTTACCGCAGCATAGATTCAAAATAAAATATTAATGAGTGAAGAAAATAACTACTTATTGGTAATTTTAAAACCTTAATACGAGATATCTCAATATGGGAAGTAGAACATTACAACACAATATTGATTTTAACATTTAAATATAATGATTGTTGTGTATTAACGTGAAATAAATATATTTATTATGATTATTATATCTGTCTGTTAACTTGGTTTGTGAAAAGTTCAATATACAATTGAAAGATATAATAATGAATACATATAGACGTTTGACATTTTACGATGGCACTGAAAATAAAGCTCTCTATAAGTGAGTAGTAAATTAGCTACATCTTCAACACATTAGTTTAATTTAAAAGGATATTAGCTTATGTTTATGGCGTTAACATACATAGAAGCAAGCTATAAAATTGTACTACAAATTTCTAATATATGACTTAATTTATAACATTAAATATTTAACCCAATAAAGTTGACATTTTACAACCGATGGT